>JAGPNQ010000004.1:2471412-3089265 GCA_020744155.1 Ilyonectria sp. MPI-CAGE-AT-0026
TCAGGTCGAGGGTGCTGGGAATGGGCACACTGGGATACCTCTCAACACACCGCCCGAGCTAATAGAAGGCTGGGACTTTATGGTAAATTATACCCGGCCAAGCTACGTTATGCATCGCTAACACTCGATATCAGATGACGGATGCTGACTTCAACTTCAGCAACATGGGCCCAATGAGCTGGATGTTCACCGACGAGACACCTGAGGTTCCACTTTGGTAACACCAGCCAGATTAAGTTTCGACAGTATCGTCGCCTAGTACGCACTCGGGCTCGCTTCCATAAATCTCCACTTCAATAGAAGATTCTTCAATGACCTGCGGTCTCTTTTCGTCGTGTCTTTGTCGCCACATGGCGACATTTCCAGCCTCCCCTTCCGTCCCTCGCCAAGTCCGTCCTTTTAAATGCCTCAGACATAACTCTTTTCCTTCGTCAGGGTAGTATAGCCAAGTCGCCCACTTCGTCCACTGCAATGTCATTAGCCATAGATCGTTGTGGTATACTCGGAATCACGCCCGAGAGAAAACCTTCACCTGCAAAAAACAAATGGATTGCGGCGGATATTTGGGGGTCACTTACGAGTCCTTCCTTCATTTGTGCCCTAGCACGCTGCCCGATCTTGTCTTCTATAAAGTCCCCGCGAAGCATGGCCAGGCGCGTAGGGAAAACGCGGGTTAAATAATGTGCTGTGGACGCAATGTGCGGCTTATCGTGCCAAAAGAAGAGTGGTGTCAATGGAATTTTGATGTTTGTGTCTGAAGCAGGACTGTAGCTGCCTTGCAGTGAGGCCGTCAACTGCCTGAGAGCCGGGAATTTGACAACGTCGGGAGATGTGGCGTATGATAGCATGCGCACTGCAGGGAGGCAGACATACTTCATGGGGACTTCCGGATTTAACTCGGAAGCTCTCATGATTTGCAAGAGAGGATCAACGGGAAAGTCAGAGACCAAAACCCAGTCGTGCTGCTGGATCCAAACATATGGAGTCTCGGTCATTCTCAATGCCGAACGGACAGCCAGACCAAAGCCAAAGCGTCTCGACGGCTCTATGAACGTCACTTTGTTGTCTTGTGTCTGCGCTGTAGTGTAGTGTACAACATTTTCAGGCTTATGCGGGCTGCCATACTCTGCCTCCGCTGATCCCTGCGTGAAAACAACCGGCTCTTTGCCCTCGCAATGCCGTTTTAGCACCAGCTGTTTGACATTCTCCTTGTAAAGATCAAAGTCTGCGGCTTGTTCAGAAGTAACGTAGCCCTTTTTTAGACGCGCTGAAGGGACGACTTGGTCATAGTTGTCGAACACAACGATGATCCTACAGTCCACCAAGCTCGGGCAGTAACGGTCGAATGACTCTAGTACCGATGAGACTAGTTCTGTTGAAGGCGCAGACGGTGTCACCGAAGTCGTTATGATCACGGTCAACAGACTGCTGGTTCCTGATGCCTCCGCCATCCTGAGTGCAGCGGTTGAAGAAAACTCTGTAGCGGGAGAGGTTGAGGATATTCCTGTAGCCATAATCGTCACGTGCGCGAGATTGAGCTACCCTGGACCCTAATATTCGTACGTACTTTTCGCCCAATCTCGAGGAGTGGGAATTGGAATTGGAATGAGATGGGGAATTAATATTCGCCGATTTAGCCAATGCACACTATTCCGTCTGCAGATGTATTGGCAGGGCCTTGTGACAATGTGGTAGAGTGAATTCATAAATCAGCCATCGTTCAAAGTGAATAAAGAGAAGGTCCAAGACTAGATGGGTTAAGGAAAGTGAACACAAAACTCAACGAATAATGATCTAGTCGTGCATTTTTTATTTAAATTCAGTAAATTTTTACCGTGCGCTCAGCAATATCACCGAGTAAGCCTCTCCTGCCTATTACAACTTGCTCGGCAAAATGTTCCACTTCACACTCTTGACCGTCGTCCACTCGTCGAGCGCCTCCTTACCATTATCACGACCAAATCCACTCTCCTTGACTCCACCAAAGGGAGTGTTGGCATTGACAGTTCCCCAAGTATTGACGGTGACTTGACCGGACTCGATGCCCTCTGTAACACGGAAAGCCTTGTTCAGGTCATTTGTAAAGACAGCAGCGCTCAGACCGTATAGAGTGCCATTCGCCTTGGCGATAACTTCCTCCTCCGTCTTGAACGGGGCGATGCTCGCAAAAGGTCCAAAGATCTCCTCTTGCATAATAGGTGCGTCTTGAGATACGTCGGCGAACGCCGTGTTGGCAAAGTAGTGGCCCTCCGTTCCAAGCCTCTCGCCGCCATGGAGGAGCTTTGCGCCGGCCTTCTTGCCCTTTTCGACATATGCCAACATCTTCTCAAGCTGGCCAGCGTTCATAACAGGACCCTTGGTCGTTTCTGATAGAAGGGGGTCGCCATGGACTGCTGCGCGACTGCGCTTGCTAAACTCCTCGACAAACTTATCGTAGATGGTGTCCTGGACATAAATACGGCTACCTGCTGCACAGATCTGGCCGTTATTCACCGTGATGCCCAACGTAGTCCAGAGGAGCGCATTCTCCCAGTCTGCGTCGGCAAAGACAACAGAAGGGCCCTTACCGCCCAGCTCTAAAGTAATCTTCTTCAAGTTCGTTCGGGCTGAAGTGGCGAGAATCGCGCGTCCCACGCCGGAGCTTCCGGTGAACGAAAGCTTCTTGACCTCCATGTGCTCGGAAAGTGCTTGGCCGGCAACAGAGCCAAGACCGCAGAGAATATTGACGACACCAGGCGGGAAGCCAGCCTCGGCAATAAGAGCACCGAGCTTCTGGGCGTACAAGGGGCACATCTCGGGGGATTTAATGACTAGGGTGTTTCCTCCTGCGAGCGCGGGCGCAATCTTCCAGATTGTAATCATCAACGGCGCGTTCCAGGGGACGATGGCGGCGCAGACTCCAATGGGCTCACGGCGCGTGTACGCCAGTCCCTGGGGGATTGACATGGAAACACCATCGACTTTGTCCGTCCAGCCAGCGAAATATCGTAGGGTATCAATCGACTGCGGGACGTGGAGGCCCATCGAGTCCTTGTATAAAATTCCACCATCGACAGACTCAAGCGACGCCAACTCGGACGCGTCTCTCTCGACAAGATCGGCGAGCTTGTTGAGCAGCGTCCGCCTGACACTGGGCGACTCGTTCTTCCATGTTGTATACGCCTTCTTCGAGGATTGGACCGCTCGGTCAATGTCTTCGGCCTGAGCTGCCGAGACGGTGGCGAGGAGAGCGCGGGTAGACGGGTTCTCGATGTCTATGGTGCTGTTGCCAGTAGCAGGTACAAAGGCGTTGTCGATGAAAAGCCCCGTGGGCACTGTAATTTCTGGTGGTTAGATGGCTGTAGCGGTGTGATTAGGAAACGGCCAACGCACCGGAGATCTGGCGGCCTTCTGCGCCTTTGACAGTGACGGAGGCCATTGATTCGTCGTGTAGCTTCACTTGTAGATAGGATGTGGAGATGGAATGTACGGGGCTCGACAAGGGGTATTCCGGAGTGATACGGGCAATGATATGAACAGTATACAGGCGGGTCTTGGCTTAAACAGCCGTCGTTCTGGAGCTGCATCATTGCGTATCACTATATACTTGAGCTACGGCATTGACTGAGATCCCCCGGAATCCGGCTATGGCTTGGGTTTCGTTTCAGCAGTTCCGCATGGATAAATCATGGATAAATCGAGTTTGCCGTAGGAAGCATCAACACAACTGGCGTAAGATTTCCCGATGGCTCTCATTTCCGAGATCTGCCCCGCATTCTCAGCCCAATCGCGTCGTTATCTCGCCGGAGCTTGGGGAAGTGGGTGTGGATAATTAGTGAGTATTTCCGATTCCGAGTAATGTTCCGATATCTTGGGCGTGGCCGGTACGTGACTCGGCTGAAATTGTCCGCGCTGCCGGTATTTCCGACCGAGGTTCCGGGCGATGTAGCTCAGCCCGGCAGTGTGCTGTCTCATATATTAATGCAGCTGATGGGACGCTAGGATCTATGAATAGTCCGCGGTCTGTCAATTCCAAATACCGTAATGAACAGGCTTGTTGAAATACAATCCTCAAGCCAAGTACGGCGAGTGTGCAGGACAACCCTAGCTCCAGCAGCCAACAATAACCAGTAAGAATTTAAGGATGTTACAATGGGTCTGACATCGGTTTAGATAAACGAATTTAATTGACATTTTTATACTCACCGTTATCATGCGTGGCTGGATAACGGCCACTCGTTAGACTCTCACCATGGATACCCAAACGACCGCAGATCCAGTCAAAACCGTTGTTCTGATGTACGATTACGGCGGATTTGTCCTCCAGTATCCTATTCGACGTTCATAGGACCACTAGACCTGCTGCAGCTGGAAACCCACAATTCTACATCTATAACTCCCAAGCATCGGGGGCTGCGGTGCAGTGCGAACCAACCCAAAACAAGACAACATCAGCATAGCCCACAATCGACGGCTTCATTGGATTACTCCGCCTGCCTTTCCGACAGGTCGAAACCTACTTCCGAGGAGATAGCGATAGACGATTGTCTACGCAGCTTACATGTGTGTGCTTACGAGGGAGCCAACCAAAGCAACTTCTGGATATATTCCAACCCGCCCCAATCCACCTCGGAAGGGGGTCAAGGGAGACGAGTTAGGGGTCTAGCATATGTGAGCAGCTTCCAGCCACTGCCAGGGTTGTGATAAACGCGTCAACGTTATCAATCGCTATCAACGCAAATGCCAGGGTATGAGATAAACGCGTCTAAGGAGTCACTCGATCAAGGTGTCACTTGAAGTTGACACCAATCAGTGCTCAAAATTCAGCTGACAATTAAATGCCTTCCTCAACTATCTGTAGTTAAGGCGCAGCACTTCCCTATCTCGCCTCGTTGCTTCCAAAATCTCACGTCCCAAACATCTGCATATCTTACAATTCCCGATGCAGCCGTGTTGCAGCACAGACCCCGTGGTTCCGGAGACGTCGCATCCAAGTCGCAGTACTTCAACATGAGTTGCCCAGGGATCGTATGGCTAGCCTCCTGGTGTTCTGCACACCACCTCCTGCAATGTTAGTCTCGTTCAGGTTAAGGGTGAGGGGAGTGTTTTACCGATGCCCTTCGAAAGGATGCGGGGAAATGGCAATAAATACATACGGGTACTCAACAAGCGGTGGTCAAGAAGCGATGCTCAAGGAACAGTACTCAAGGAGCAGTACTTGGCGAATGCATCGTACTCACTGGCAATATCGACATGCTCAAAATATGCTACAATAAAGCAATCATTTCGCCCAGACAGACGATTCCACTCCAAATTACACCCAGATCTAACAAAAACCGATATTTGACTGGCTTTGTTTCCCATGTATACCATACAAATAGCAAGTCAGGCGACCTCCTCGTCGGAACGCTAAGTTGGCGCCTCTTCCGAGTTCCGGAACAAGCCCAACTCCGCATGGACTCTTATCTGTATGACCCTCCTCACCCCCCAGTCCCTCTCTGATAAGCTGGTGCCCTAGAGCCAGTATTTTGCTTGGCCGCTGATTAGCGGCCTAGAGATGATTGGACGCGTCGCGACAGATAAGGTTCGTTCCTAAGGTCGGAAGCTCTATGTAACAAGTACGGAGAACAGTGTACCAGAATGGGGGCGTCGAAGGAATAGTATATAATAATTAAGGCGTCCACAAGTGTTTTTAAGTAGAAGATTCTAGAGCAGGCTCTGTGATCAAGCATTCAAGATGGACTCCGACATGAAGAAAGACTACGACGACACGATGAAAGTCGACACGGCTGCCCCTACCAACGCCGATGATGCGCGTCTCGCGCAGCTGGGCCATACCCAGGAGCTCAACCGCCAGTTCTCGCTCCTTACGCTGGGTGCGCTTTGCATCTGCTTGATGGGCACTTGGGAGGCCTTGTCCAGTGTCATTGCAACGGCGTTGTTGAGCGGCGGCGCGCCGTGCCTGTTCTATAATCTGTATGTTGTTGATTGTCATGGAACACTTGCGACGAAGTTAACACCAGTTGAAGCGTGCTTTCCATCATCTGTACTCTCTGCATTGCCTGCTCGCTGGCAGAAATCGCTTCCATCTACCCAACTGCAGGAGGTAAGCTATCTTGCAACCTGGAAAACTCTCATCTGTGCCGATGCTGATCTCGCTTTTTCTACAGGGCAGTACCACTGGGTTGCAGCACTCTGTCCCGCATCTTCCAGATCTGCGGCTTCCTTCATGACGGGCTGGATCTCGGTTGGAGGCCAAGTCGTCTTGACCTCTTCCGCAGCATTCGCTGCCGGCCTTCAGCTGCAAGCCCTAATTACCCTCAACAACGATTCATATACCGCCGCAAGATGGCAGGGCATGCTGTTCTACTGGGCGATTCTAGTTTACGCCATGGCCATTAATATCTGGGGAGCCAAGCTGCTACCCACTGCGAACCTCCTCTCAGGTATGATCCCTATGCCAAACCCGAAGGTCTTGGCCTATTGCAGCTACTAACATTATCCAAGGTGTCATCCATGTCGTCGGTTTCGTCGTAATCCTTATTGTCCTTGGAGTTCTGGCCCCGAAAAACACTGCATCCTTCGTCTTTACCGAATTCGTCAACTCGAGCGGCTGGGACAATGACGGAGTATCATGGCTAGTCGGGCTCTTGAGCGCCGTGTATCCCTTCCTTGGGTAAGCACAAGCAAAACCTCGAGCATGCAACATTCTAACGTGCTTCCCAGTTATGATGCCGCCTGCCATCTTGCCGAGGAGATGCCAAATGCCAGCCGAAACGTTCCCATCGCTATGATCGGCAGTGTGGTTGCTAACGGATTCATGGGTCTCGTTTACGGAATCATGCTCCTCTTCTCAACCAGCTCCCTTGCAGCGCTGCTCGAGACGAAGACTGGATTTCCATTCATGCAAATCTACTACGACGTGACGAAAAGCAAGGCTGGGGCTTCGGTGATGTCTCTCGTCATTAGTGCAACTGCCACAGCTGCCACGGTAGCTGGCGTCACCTCGACATCGAGAACTCTATGGGCCTTTGCTCGAGATCGAGCCACGCCGTACGACCAATACCTGAGCAAGGTCAACAAGAGCACGCAGATCCCAGTGCGATCTGTGGTACTTGTTACAGTGCTTCAAATGCTCCTCGGGTTCATCTACATCGGAAACACCACAGCATTCAACGCCATTCTGTCCATGTCAATCATCGGAATGTACGCGAGCTATATGATTCCCATCATTTACATGCTCATCTTTGGCCGAAAGGTCTTGTCTCCATCAGAGTACGGCCCTTTCAAATTGGGCTCTGCGCTTGGCCCTATCTTGAACGTCATCAGCCTGGTATGGATTGTGGTGGTCATCATTTTCAGCACATTCCCCAGTGCAATGCCCGTCACGCCACAAAACATGAACTACTCGGTTGTCGTCATCGCAGGGTGGCTCTTCTTTGGTATCATCTACTACGTTGGTTTTGCCAAGAAGAAGTTCGAAGTGCCAGTCGTTAGTTGCAATGTTGTTACGGGGATTCCGGTCGCGGAAAGCAGTTGCTGAGCTTCTGTAGCATATCGTATATTAAGTCAGTGTTTGAATTGATCATACAACTAGCGATTTTGTTTGGCGATGTGCCAAGTGTATACTGCATACTGGACAGAGGCTTGCTAAAGACATGTCGCCATTACCGTAGACATCCTGCCAAATCTTAGAAATTCAACACGATGTAATGCCCCATTGTGCCGGCCATCTTGAGACCGCCATGACTATATTTAGAGAACGGAAGTCGGCAGTTCCGCATCCCAGCCTCAAACATCGGAACCTAGGGCTCCTGGCTTCATGTCTTCGGAACTCGGGTGTTCCGGATCAAGCCCCTGCCCGCGGCCCGCGGCTGCAGGACGCATCAACCCCTGCATCTACGACCTTGACCCCAGGATCTTGCTGTTTGGAATTCGAGCTTTCATTTCTTACCCCGCATAGTTAGATGTGACCTGTACGAAGTCGTGACGTTAATTCGCTTAATGGCTTTGAGCTGGGAATTATGCAGTCTGTCGTAAGCAAGTAATTGACATTAAGAAGCTCAAAACGCGGCCTTGCAAGGTATTTAAAACACAAAGCCAGTTGCCATTACGCGCATCCCAGCGGAACAAATTGGTTCTTCAAATATACACTCCTCCATCAGCCAAATACTCCATTCCCTATATCAACCCCTGAAACCGGCGAGAAATCTCTTCTGGATCCCCAATGGGCATCCCCGGGTCCTCCAAGCCTGAAAAGCCAAGTGGCATGCCGGGCGTTCCCGGCTGTGTAGCATGTGTTTGACCAAATGCATCAAAAAGACTCATCAGATCTCCGCCCATCCTGAGCATATCTGGGACTGATGTATCGATGTGAGGGCTCATATCCTGAGAATCCCACATGTCCCCAAATCTCGTCGAAGTATCTGCTCTTTCCGGAGCTTTCTTTCCGGTGTCATCAGCTACTGGTATTTCCAAGCTTGCACCGCCGTTCGTCAAGGCTCGAGGTCCCTCGCCCTTGTCCGAGTCGCTTTGTAGGCCAAACACCTTAAACCCAGGGAGCAGGCCGCGGATGGTTTTCCAGAGCCTCCGGCTTGCATGTCCATCACGAGCGAAGCTCTTGACTAGTTGCACAGCCTTTAGAAAGCTCTCCCGACACGGCTCAGCAAACACATTAGGCGCATGGCAGACCGCGAGAAGAATGGCAGCCAGCGCGCTTAATAGAAAGTAGTTGAAGGCGTTCTGCTGCCGTGCATATATATCGCTCGTATCATTCAAGTGGACCAGCACCTCAATGGTGTCCTGCGCGATATCGAGGACTAACCGGGCGCCGTGCATATCTGCCTTGATGCTTGAAGTGCTCAGGAGGTGATGCCGGTGGATGAGTGTACGCATGTGATTGCCGCGGAGGTACAGAAGCATCCGCAAACGGTGCAGCACTCGGGGTTGGTTTCGCGGCGCAAGACCTAGACGAGGATGTCGGAGCTGGAGGTCTGACGGGATTGCATTGAGCCAGTTCTGGGTAAGGAAATCCAAGAAGGCGACTGAATCCTTGGGAATGAATTGAGATGGCAACTCAAAAGGCGGAAGAGCCTCCCAGACCTTTGAACAAAGCCTGCCATAAGCGACCATACATCGGAGATAGGGATAGTCATCACCCTGCAGAGGAGGTCAGCGGTCAGAATCCTGGGGGCAGAAAACACGGCGTGGAGGTCAACTCACAGGTTCAGGTAATTCCGGATCAATGTCTTTGTCGATGAGCGCAAAGGATAGACTCGTGCCGAAGCTCCAACGTCGATCGAGAACATAGACACACCAGAAGGTTCGCACGGCCAGGTCTCTTTCCTTGTGCCCCTTGAAGTTTTCCAAGAGAATTGCCTGGCGGTGCAGTCCTATTTCTAGTACTTCACGACTCGAGATGCCGATGGCACGCCAGGCCAGAAGTTCCTCTCCACAATGAAAGAAGTAGATGCTCTGTTCAGTGTCAATTCAACGACCATCTCGAATCAGTGTTCCAATAAGACTTACGAGTATTGTCATGATTTGCACCTCTTTTAGATCTATCTTGGCTTCGCCCGAGACTCGGCAAACCACTGACTCGACAGAGTCAACGAGCTTTCTACTCAGGGCATTGGATCCTTTGGCTTCCATGACAATCGACGTAGCAAGGGCAACCTTGACTATCTGAACGTCTTTCAGCTCGATTTGAGTCTGGGGGTCGACCGGGTTGTCAGGATCCGGAGGTGTATCTCCTACATTCCGGACATATTCAAGAATGTCAGGCATCCGCAATGAGAATTCCTTTATGTTAGTAAAAGGGTACACAGACTCGACCTCTTCCTCATAGACATCCAGGAGTCGTTGAATCTCGTCAAGCTCGAAATTCAACAAGCAATCCGACTCCTGTTTCTGGGAGGCTCCTGCTTGCGGTGCCGAGTCCTCTGGGGAAGGATTCTCAGACGGTGCGGGCGATGTTGATCTGCTTTCTGGAGTTTCGCCGGTCTGGATGCCCATGCGAGTAAGTGAGGTTTCGGCGATGCGCAGACTAAAGGTAGATCTGGTCGGGCCAACGAACTGCGGTTGCCTCGGCTCACTGGGGCGATAATTTGATTCACTCATGTACACTGGACTTGGGTTCTGCTGGGTAGTGACAGCCGGTGAGCGTGAGTTGATAAAGGCGGTTCTGTTGTTGATCTCGCGGAGAGATGCAGTCAAGGAGGCGACCTGGTCCCGGAGCCTGGCAACTTCATCGCTCAAGTTGTTATCGTGCGGCCTATCCTCACGTGAGTCATTTACACAACTCGCTGGGTAGCATTTGCCTTACCGGTCGCCATCATCCTTATCGGTTGAGACATCATGGCTGGTTTCCTTCGGTGGTGGTGGCTGCAACTGCGACTGCGAAGCCGGCGGCTGGTTGGTCACAGTAAAGACGCAAGTGGCCTCGCTGGTGATACATCTCCGGCAAGTTTCCTCGTTGTCTTCTTTAATGCACTTGAGCTTCTTCTTCTTGCACTCATTGCTGTACGCAGTCAGCATCTACACGCGACTCCAGCTTCACACTCGACGCATACCAGGCCACCGGAGCGTATTTCGCCCGCTTCGACCTCCGATTCTCCGCCACCGAGGCGCCTCGTTTCAATGGTCGCGCTGACGCGGCAGACGGTGACGGCGTCGCGGCGTCCAACATCCCGGCATGGTCAGCGGTCATGGTATACCATGAGATGCTCCCCGGCCCGACTGTTCCGAGGGCCAGTGGGAGTCGCGAGATGATGTGGATTGAGATGGTGCTGTAGCAGACGCGTAGCGTAGCGTCTTCGCGTGGCCATCATCCCTTATATCCTGGCTATTGCTCTCGGTTAATGCAAGAACTCCCCCTAAGAATTGTGGACCATTTGGCCTCTTTCTTCGATCTGAGCTAACTTGAACAGTCTAGTGAGGAGTGCTGTTTTAAGTGATTACTCAGCTATATGTCACGGATCTTCTTTCAATTGGAATGGATCTAGTGTAGTGGATTCTCCCGGAAGCGGCTTTGATATGCCGGTAAGGCGGCGTGGAGTTTACCTTAATTTGGCTGGTGGCAATATCTGTAACACAAGCTTTCGGCATTCGCACTAACTATGGCCCGAAAGCAGTATCGAGAAGAGATTACTTACCCTACAGCTTTGCTTGGAGGCAGCTTCATCAGTGTTGCAATTATCATGGCTCCAAAAGAATAGTGTTTTGATATTCTAGGGTCACTCACACGATTTGAGGATATGAACCGGAGGCAGCACTTACAAAGGAATTTGGGGACAAGAAAAACGTAACAGACGTAGAAAATTAGCATTTGTAGGAGTAGATGAAGAAAGATGGCTCACAGAGTCGAGCCAGTCAATCTGAAGTCGAGAAACTTTGTCATTCAAAACTTACCCCTCTCTGCGACCAATGACATATTGAAATGAAACTCATAAATAGTAATGCGCGAGTGCCGATTTTAAGCCTCAGATGTGAGCCGTTTTGCGGAATCCAGATTCCGCTAGTGCGGGCTACCATAACCTGACTTGGTAATCGACGGAGGAATGCACATTCCGCACACATCATGGGAATACCCGCCCTTGCAATGCTATAATAAAGACATTTGCAGTTCGCTATTCTATTGCAGTGGCTCAATACGGCCAGAGATTAACGATAACCTCTGTCTGCCACCTTCAGCGAGCTCTTATCGCACCCCTGTCCACCAACGCAGTCGGACGGTTACACCCTTGTCTGTACCCAGCGATAGTACATCAAAACGTCCGACAGTTGCGAGATTGCGATCGTATTTGCAATCGACCTTCATCATGACGGACATAGACGCCGAGGTTTTGGTGTCTAAGTTGACCTTGGACGAGAAACTGTCCTTGCTTGCAGGCGGATCCCAATGGCGAACAGCTGCAATTGAGCGTCTCGGGATTCCCAACTTCAAGGTGAGCGAGTCTATATAAACTCCGTCAATAATGATGACATTGATAGTAATCCGTTTTAGATGTCAGACGGCCCTTCTGGGGCCAGAGGAGAAATCTTTGGTGAGGGTGTCCCTGCTGCATTTCTTCCCAGCGGTGTCAGCCTCGGGGCAACTTGGGATGAAACCATCATGTTCGAAATTGGAAAATTGCTCGCCGAGGAGGTAAGAGTTAATCGCGATATTTGTTCTGGGATCCCCGAATAACACTCTCAGTGCAAATCCAAGTCGGCGTCCGTCTCGCTTGCTCCCACCATGTGCATCCAGCGCCATCCACTTGGCGGACGAAACTTTGAGTCTTTCAGTGAAGATCCCTACATGACAGGTAAACTTGCGACAGCATACATTAGGGGCATGCAATCCCGTGGAGTGGGTGCTACGGCAAAGCATTTCGTTGGTGAGTATTATCTGATGAACTGTGTACCGCAGTTCCACTAACCAATTATAACTAGCCAATGATCAAGAGACGAAACGATTCAAAGTGAACATTCACTTGGATCCACGAGCGATGCGCGAAGTCTATCTGCTGCCGTTCCAAATGGTCGTCCGCGATGCAGATCCTTGGTGCATGATGACAGCATACAACAAGGTGAATGGTTCCCACTGTGACGCATCCAAAGAACTTCTCATCGACATTGCCAGAGAGGAGTGGGGTTGGGACGGCGTCTTTATGAGTGACTGGGGAGGCACCAATACCTCGGTAGAATCCATCAACAACGGATTGGACCTTGAGATGCCAGGGCCTTCAGTCCGAAGATCACAGGTGGCGCTGGAGGAACCCCTACAGCAAGGCCTTGTGGACTTGAAGCGTGTGGACGAGTCTGCAGCTCGCATAATCCGGCTCCTTCAGAAGGCTGGACGTTTCACAGCTGCGCCAGATGATCCTGAATATTGCCGAGACGACCCAGAGACAAAATCATTGCTGCTACAAGCAGCCAGTGCGGGCATCGTCATGCTCAAGAACGATATAAATGCTCTGCCGCTGAAACCAAGCGAGAACATAAGAAAACTGGCCGTCCTTGGTCCGAACGCGAAGAGAGTAGTCGCCGGTGGCGGAGGAAGCGCTTACATCAAAGCGCCGTATTGGACATCTGTCTTCGACTCGCTGACAGACGAATTCAACCCGAACGGGACAGACGTCGTCTTTGCAGAGGGCGCCAGGGTTAACCGATACCTGCCAGCCATGTCTCCTGAAGTAGCGCGGAATCCGGATACTGGGATGCCCGGCGCTGCGATTGACTGGCATCTTGGTCATGATCTTGGCACCGAGCCAGTCGCAAAAACACACGCGTATGTTATCCCTACAAGTGGCCTCCTGTGTTGTAATTCGTATACTGATCACCCATTCCATAGTGATGACTTATATTTCATGTCCTTTGGCACTGTGCCTCAGGAAGTGGGTAGCGAGACAAACTTCTCGTTTCGATTACGAACTATTCTGAAGCCGCTGACTTCGGGGCGTCACAAGTTGTCTTTGGCGTCCATCGGCCCAGCAGAGCTCTACATGGACGGAAAATTGATTACCTGCCAATCCGGTGCTTTCGAAGAAAAGTCTACATTGTTCTTTACTTACGGAAGCGGCGAGTCTGTTGCTTTTGTGGACGTTGAAGCAAGCCAGGAGTACGACATCCGCGTTGAGTATCGTTCACACGATAGACAGCTGGATCCCAATCTTCAACCGCTCTTAGCCCCTATGGAAGACAAATTTCAGGGAGTAAGAATAGGATACGAGGAGTTTGACGATTCGAACTTGCCTGGGGAGGCAGCGCAACTTGCGAGTGAATGCGATGCGGCCGTCGTTGTTGTTGGCCGAGACAAGGAATGGGAGACCGAGGGACAAGACATTCCCATTTTCGAACTCCCTGGAGAGCAGGTTCAGTTGATCAAGGAAGTGGCTGCTGTTTGTAAACGCACCATTGTCCTCGTCCAAGCCGGCACTCCGGTTCAACTGGAACCCTGGATTGACGATGTTCAAGCCGTCCTCTATACCTGGTATCAAGGCCAGGAGCTTGGAAACGCTGCTGCTGCTGTTGTATGCGGCAAGTATAATCCATCTGGCCGGCTACCTGTCACATTCCCACGACGAATCCAGGATTGTCCTGCATTTTCGTCCTTCCCGGGCGAAAATGAAGAGTCATACTACTCTGAAGGGCTTTATGTGGGCTACAGATGGTGGGATCTCCTGGGAACCAAGCCGTATTTCCCGCTGGGCTTTGGTCTATCGTACAACTCTTTTGAAGTGTACCCGGGGAGTATCAGCTCCGATTTGCTGCTCGAGGGTTCCACTTTGACTCTTACAGCCCGAGTCAAGAATACGGGAGGGAGCGACTTACCGGGACGACAGACGGTCATTGCGTGGTTCTCTCAGCGTTCGCCGACACGGTTAAAGAGACCCGTCAAACAAATGTGTGGTTTTGCAAAGTCTCCCGAATCCTTGCAAGGCCAAGAAGTCGAGGTACAGATCCAGGTTCCCGCGAATGCGTTTGGAATGTTTGATCCCAAGAGAAAAGGCTGGATCATAGATGCTCAGACGGACTTTGATATACTTCTGGGTACTACTACAGCGAATGCAAAAGCTGCTTGGAGTGTGTATGTACCTAAAGATATTACGTGGAGGTGATAGTTAGGACTGGAAATCTCCTTGGGAATGTGAGGGTTTCTCCTTGGCAGATTTACTTCCTGACCCTTCTTGAAGTTATGTCAGCGAAAAATAGATGCAATTCGGATTTTTTGCGCTACATATCTATGTTCTAATTTTTAAATATCACCAGTATCAGATTATTCTTTAGTGTAAGCATCAATAGATGAAGCCTGATGGAATATGCTTTTCGTAGACTGGCAATATGTTCTCGCCAAGGATATCTAGGCCTTGCGTGAAGGCTGTACAGAATAGAACCTGTCCCGCTTCATAAAGACGGAGCAGATAATGTATATTCCACCACAGGCAACCACAATATACCACTCCTTCTCCAGGGTCCTCACAATTGCCCTAATACACTTCTGCCGGAGTTCAGGACCGACATTTTCCAGCACCTGGCTCCTCGCACCAGCCATCGCACCCTGAATGTCGGCATCCGAGAAATCAGTCCCAGATAAGACACGTTTGAGATCGCGAAAGGTCAAATTCTGGAAAATTGCGCTCGCGACAACGAGCCCAATAAGCTGGCTTGACTGCTGCGCAACGTTCAGGAAATTAATCACGTTCGGGAAGTCAGAAGAGCTTGCCAACTTGGGCCCGAGCGAGTAGCCAGCTTGCGTGGTGGCCATTCCGAGACCCAATAGTACGGAATAGCCGTAAGTTGTAGACACGGCGGTATTGTCGTGAACAGTGGACCAAAGAGCTCCTCCAAGAGTGAGAAACACTCCTGAAAACAGATACCACATGATGGGGTAACCGGTGCGACGCATGATGATACCGCAAGCGAGGACACTGGCGATGTAGACGCACACAAAGGGCAACATCCGGATGGCAGCTAGAGTGCCGCTTTCGCCGTGCACGAAGAGGAAGTATAGCGGGATGTAGTAGATACTCACAAAGATGGGACATATCCCGCATGCTGTGCATATGAACAGCAATACCATTTGTCCGTTCCGGAAAAATTGGCCAGGGAAGAGTCGATTTGCACGCGTGGTGAAGACGCACCAATATTGCGAAAGGATAAAGACGACGAGCGAGACGCCAAAACTGACCAGACAGCCAATGGTGGCAGCGTCACTCCAGGCCCAACGCGCACCGCCCATAGAAAGGCCAAATGAGAAGAAGAAATACATTGCGCCGGCTAGGAAAGTACCGAACCAGTCGAAAGCGCGCAGTTTCATTCTCACACTCAACTCTTTGCTGCGGGGAATGGATGGAAGGGCATATATGCAGAGCGGTAGCAGAGCTCCAACGATGGCAGGATTGATGTAAAAGGCCTGTTTGTAAAGTTACTTGGTTAATAGCTGAGTATATCTGTAACGGGAAGAGTGTTAAAGAGAGCTTACCCATCGCCACGTTGCAGGGCTATCCGCAAATAAGCCGCCCACAATAGGGCCAACAATCGCTCCTGAACCATAGACCAATGCAATCATGCCCACGAATACCGGTTGTTCGCTGGGAAGACACAATGCCGTGAAGAGGTTGAGGGTGCCGAGATACATGCCAGCTCCACCAGCTCCAGCCCAAACTCTCCCCACGATCATGGCATTCATAGTTGGGGCCGCGCCGCAGAGAGCACTACCAGCCGCAAACATGATCAAACTGCCAATGTATATCCACTTGGTGTCGAACAGGCTGTATGCTCGACCCACGGGAAAGCTGGACACGGTACAGCCCAAGCAGAAGCCACTGCCGAGCCAGCCGAGATCAACAACATTGCCGAAAGCCTCCGAGATGTCGGCCTGGATGTCGGCAACAATGGTGTTATCGAGTCCGTAGAGGAGGTTTGCTGAAAAGATCGACACACAGATTAGGACCCAACGAATCCCGGTGACCTGGCGCTTGTCTGTTTGGGTGGAGCTATCGGAGCTTATCGTGACTTCGTTATTTTCCAATGCTCCTGGGTCCTTGTTCTCCAGAGTTGAGCTCGGGTCAAGATCCTTCAACGGCATTATTACAAAGAAGTAAGTTGTGTGGTTGTGGATGGGTTTGGCCTTAAAAGAAGTAAAGATGAACCGCGCCAAGATGGGAAACACATCGATGTCTCATGGAGAAGTTTACTTGGGAATAATGGGTTAATAAGCTACGAGAAAGCGAATTGTTTTAAGGGAAGAACAGGTCATTCAAGAAAAGTCTTCCGTTGGTACGCTGCACATTGGAAATGTGACATTAGTAAACAACGTCGGCAGCGGAATACAAATTCCTTTACCCGATCCACAGTCCATCAACGTGCCAACTAGCAGGCCTCGGATTTGTGGTTGTGGGCCCCTTAAAATGACTCTTGGTCATGGCGACAGGTGTATAGTTTATTTGACTGAGATGGAGATGAAGGTTACTTGCTAATCGAGCTTGTATACGTAGAGATTCACATTATCGGACTTCAATATATGCAGGCAGTGCTTCTATCGTGCCCCGGAATTATGCAAGGTAGTCATTGTGATGTATTTAAATGGTGTATTAGTATCAGACAGTCCAGCTGAGAAATTTGACCCTTCACGAACAACAAGGGGTTACAAGGGCTCTCGACATCTATGAAGTTCCAGAACGCCGAAATTGAGAAATAACCAGCCCTTCCACCACCTGTCATTTCTTCTGGTCGCGGGATTCTGTGAACAGGCTAGCCCCCAGTGTCCCTGACGTCCTTTGCAACTGCTGATACATTCTTCTGCATGCCTAGAACTTGCGAGCAGGTGTTCGCTCCTCAAACAGCATATCGAGCTGCTCGAATGTCTTTCCCTTGGTCTCAGGTAGGACAAAATAGGCAAGAGCGGCAAAGAAGACACTTGGCGCGAAGAAAATCAACGCAGTCTTCGGCCCAAGGTTGGCATTCTCGGCGTTGACGAGGTATGGAATGGCAATAGACCACCCCATGTTGATCAGCGAATTGACCATGGCTGCGATGGAGACTGTCTTGGGTCGGAGACGAGGCGACGAGATTTCCCCAACGATAGTCCAGCCGACAGCTCCAACAGAGAGATACCAGAGGAAGGACCAGATAATACAGAGGGCACCGACTCCTGTCATGACCGCGGTCGTGGGCTTCAAAAAGCCAAGAATTCCAATACAAAGTAGGCAGGGAAGAATAGAGAATGTGCCGAAGAGGTACTGAGGCCGTCGGCCGATAAGCTCGATGAGAACGAATGCGAGAATAATGGCCAGCATGGCCATGGTAAGAGAAATGACTGTAATGACGAATGGGTTCTTCACTCCCGACAGTGTGAGGAAATAAGCCACGTAATTTCCACAAAGAGGATATCCCAGGAAGTGTTGCATGATCATAGGGAGACAAGCTAGAAATGTGCGTCTGAGGTTCGGGCCTTGGAAGCATTCCATATAGGATGACGCGACTGCCCTGCCTTGTCGTCCATGCTCGAGAACTTCGATGATTTTGGCGAGGTCGTCTTCAGCGTCATAGTGCGGCTCCGAACCTCTCAGCATGAGTAGAGCCTTCTTTGCTGCATCATTTCGAGATCGTGAGGCAAGATAGTACGGCGACTCTGGAACGAGGGGAATGAAGAGGGCCAGGCATAGAACGCCGAGTGGAAGTTGGGAGATGACGCATCCCTTCCACGACCACGGACCCGCGACGGTCGAGGTACCCTGAAGGACGCAAGACGCAACGAAAGAGCCAAACATGATCCAGAACTGGAACATGGCAAGGAGGAAACCTCGGACGTGGCTGGGTGCAAGTTCGGAGATGTACGCGGGGACAGTTCCCTGCATGAGTCCCATGGCAGCTCCAAAGAGCACCTTCGGGACGATCCAGATTTTCCAGTCTGGGGAGAAGAGTTCCACAATAGTGCCAATCATGGTGCATCTGAAGATGTGATGTTAGCACAAGTGATGCGGGAGACAGAATTAATCGAACTCGACTTACGCAACAAGGAAGAGGAAGACAGGCCTGCGACCAACGACATCATTCAAGTATCCGGAGCCGATTGCGCCAGCCATAGCACATACATACTGCACGATGCTCCAATACAGCTGTCTATCGGCAGGGAGTGACCAAGTATCCGTCGCAGCATCATGAATGCCAAACTTGTGGACAAACTCGGCGTTGGCAATGATGGAGCCAATGAGGGTCATGTCATATCCGATCAATACCGCGCCAGACGAACATGCCAGACCTGTGGCATCTTTTAGCAAATTGTATTAGAGTGAATGCTTTTGGTTAGATTCTTACACGCAGCTGCGGCTCGCTTGCAGGACCAGAGGGCTCGGAATTGCTCAGCCCAGGTCAGTTGAGGGACCTCGAGAGAAACTCCTTCTTCGATTTTAACGTCAACATCATGGTTGATGTTGACGTCTGACTTTTCCTTAACAGACATGTTGGCGTTCTGAGATGGAGAGCGGATGGTTGCTGAATGTGAAGTTGTAGCTGTGTAATGATGAATTGGCCAAGTGGAAGACCAGCTCCCCATATATCCAAATCCACATGAGTCGTATCAGCATTGCATTTATGGACTATCTGCACATTCGGTTAGACATTGGTGCTTCCCTTTATCACATCCCCGATACCGATCGAGGAATCCACCTCCCAGAAAACGAATGAGAATCCGGGGTGGCGGGGATCAGAGCAAGCCAAGGACGCCGTGGCGATGCGGAAAGTAGATTCCGCTGGCCGCGATCGTCACGCGACAGGGCTCTTTTCAGGGGAGACTTCAGGGGACCACATTCCGCCGACTATCGAGCATGAGGCTAGGCTTGGTTCACCACCACACAGCCCCAGCAGATATGTAGCGCTCGGAATACAGATTCCCTAATCCTTGGAATCAGCCTTGAATTGGATCATGGCGAGGGTCGAGACCACTCGAGCCTGGATGATACCAGGGAGTGGAACAATTTCCCGTCGATGACAGTTATCAAGCGTAGGGCGGTAGATTGTGACGGCTCCAAAGCGGCCGGGTACGCGTACGAGCCATGTCGCAGAGGTTTCTAAACGCTATCGTGTTGATAGCTGCTGCAGAGTTGAACTAGACATGGACTTCCATCAATTCAAGCTTCTAGTGCTGGGAAAGATAGGGTATGCATGATGATGTCAATTTCTCGCTATAGAGGCTCGGTATACCTAGGTAGCGTCGGCATTTCCATTTTGCTGGCAAAGAATCCATCAGAAAGAGTTACTTAGAATGAGCGAGAGGGAGCGGTGATTTTGAAACATGATGGCATCTAATTAGATTTATCTCCAACTTCAGTCCAGGGATTCTCATAATTAATGTTTGGGGAATACGTAGACTCCGTCTCCTCTGACGCTGCAACCCTACCTGTCGTGTGAATTCATCCATGAAATTTCGAATGAGGATGCTCTTATCGAAGCTGGAAAAACCCCCCTCCTTTCTCTCAGAATATATGCTACTCCATCAGCTCTTAAAACATTCACTGACTGTCGCCTTCAGCCATCGCATTGACGGACACACAATTAATTACCCCGCTATCCACATGCGAATGCGGAGGACAGATGACAATTAGATCAGCAACTTCTTTTACCCCTCTTTCCTAGCCTACCTAAGAGCCGACTACCAAGAGGCATTTTCTCCATCCATCTTGATTTAAAGCTACTGGTATAAAATTGCAAAACTATGGCTCCCATCAACGTTGGCATCGTCGGCTACGGCTTTGCCGCTAAAAGCTTTCACTTGCCATTCATCACCGCGAATCCCGAGTACAACGTTGCCGCCATTTTGCAGCGGGCTGCAGCGCCGGCGGATCCGTCAACGGCGCCGGCAGGTTCACACTGCACCGTTGACTACCCTAAAGCAAAGCATTACCGCTCAGCAGATGAATTCTTCGCTGACCCTGGCATTGAACTCGTCGTGGTGGCAACACATGGTGACACACATGCACTATTCGCTGAGAAAGCGCTCACGGCGGGGAAACATGGTGAGCGAAGCACTTCCAATCCAGTTTATCGCGTTTGAGACTAATGCGATCACAGTCATCGCGGATAAGCCATTTACCCAGACCTCAGCAGAGGCAAACGGCATAATTGAGCTGGCTAAAAAGAAGAACCTCATTTTGACTTGTTTTCAGAATCGACGATGGGTGAGACAAGCAGGATACCCTTCCTTTCTGGATCGTCGAATAACCGGAAATTCATAGGACGGCGACTTTCAAACGCTCCGGAAACTCATCGGAAGCAATGCGTTTGGGTCCATCACAGAAGCTGAAATTCACTATGATTTCGAAACGCCGACCTGGCTGTCAGCAGTTACGGCGGACGAATATGCACCCGGTCTGGGCATGACATACGGCCTAGGTAATTTCATCACGTCCAGTCATTCGACACGGCGTGAAATTTAACAGCTTTCTAGGGACCCATAGTCTCGACCAAGCCGTTGTTCTGTTTGGACGCCCCAAGTCAGTCACAGGGTTCTTTCGTGCGCAACGCGAAGTCGCCGCCAAAGGTGACAATGCGGATATCGAAGACGCGTTCACCATTATACTGCAATATGATGGCGACCAACAAGGTCTTCTCGTCACTGTGAAGACTTCGATTATAACACCAATGAACCAGCAACTGAAATATCTTGTTCGCGGATCTGAGGGATCATACGTCAAGGTAGATAAGTATCCAGCTTCCGGATGAATCGCGGAGAGCTAACACTGGTCAAGTTTCAACAACGGAGCACCTGCGTCCAAGAAGAACAGATCGCCAAAGGTCTACTTCCCACAGACCCAAGATTTGGCATCGAACCAAAAGAATTCAATGGAATTCTCACCACGCTTTCTGAGTTTGACGCCAAATACCAAAGCCTTGACCCAGAGACCAACAAGTACTCCGGCCGCTACCCAACAACTGCTGGCCGGTGGCTGGGGGTCTACGAAAACCTGGCTGCGGCAATCAAAGGGACTGCGGAACTCGAAGTGAAAGCGGAGCAATCGCGCGACGGAATCAGAATCATCGAATTGGCCAGAGAGTCTCACAAGAAAGGCTGTACAGTTGCTTGGTCATAATAGAAAATGAAACCGCTGTCAACTGCGTGTAGCGAGGTAGCACTAGGTCTTATACATCAAATTTGACAAAGCAAAGAAACCACCAAATTCCTACGACTACTAATGTGAATGAGTGAGATGCAAAGGTGGTATTCAGCAGTAGCTAGCAGTGCAGTCCCCTACAAATTACAGCGGCTGCGTGCCCTTAACTTGTGGATCAGATCTTGGCCCTCCGGTGGGTTCAATAGGACTCGTAAAATACCCTGCACGCATGATGCGAGAAAACACAAGGCGTGTGGGCGCCGGTTTACGAAGATCACTTTGAACGGTGCAATCCAATTGCATAATTAAGATATTAATTGATAATGAGACTCATCGTACTCTGTCCAAGACAGATATCGCCATATTAAACCCTTTACACTTGCACACATCTTGCGGGCAGCAGCCACAAGACGAAATTCCACCTCCTTTCCTGTCACGTACAAACTTATCACCTCTCACACTCTTCTAGGAGCATCTTAGCTGCGACTACAGCACCATTACCATTGCTTTTGCAGACCGCTGCCAACTTCTTTGCCCTTATTTTCATCGCGTCAGATCTTTCACCATGCAACACGATCAAGAGCTCTCTCGTAAGCTCTTCAGCAGTCCACTTTGGCTTTGAAACCCTCGTTCCCCACCGACCAATTCCATGCATCTCCACACGCTGTGCGTATTCATAGCAGTCTGTCCACAGTGGCAGTACCACTTGAGGAACACCGGCACTGGGATTATGTTAGGGGATTCGATCTAGTTAGGGGGCCCCTAAGATCTGGCCGGGTTCTCTAGGGTTGGATAGGAAATGAACTTACACAACGGATTCATTGTAGGAATTTGCGCCTCCGTGGTGTACAGAGCAGACAATGTGTCTAGACGTGAGGACGGAAATGGGCTCAGCCAGAACCCAATCAACGATTCTCACAAGATCAGCTTGGAGTTCTTTGCCAAGGATTTCCTGGACCTTGCAGCCCTCCTCATAGACCTCGTACTCTCCGTGCTTCTTCAACTTCCAGAGAACTTGTAGGTGAGAGTCAGCGGATTGCTGCTTGACTGTGTCTAGCACCGACTTCAGGGCTAGTGCAATCTCCACTGCCTGGTCCTCTGAAATAGAACAGAGAGACCCCAAGTTGAAGTAGACAGTTGGTCCGTTGGCGAGCCAGCTCTCCAGCGTTGGATCCGTTTCCGAGATCGGAGGGGCGATACGGAGGATGGGGCCACAAGGGATGACATGAGGAGGAACATAAACTGGAAAGTCCAGTTCAGGGAGAGTGCTGACGAGAATCTTGAGTGTGTCTGGTCGGTCCCGAAGCAGGTCGACGGGCGTTCTCAATGTCATGCCAGCCTGGGATGAAAGGTACTTTTGCACCTCTCGTCTGTGTGGGTCTTTCTCAAAGGAGTAAATGGCAAAGAGAATATAAAGCACATTGATAGGCTTCAAATACCACGGTATGGGATATGAAAACCGGGAAAAGAGCCTACTTATTGTTAATCACACATCAATTGACTTGCGAGCCGCGTATAACGGCCAAACTCATAATCGAAGTGAACTTACGCCGGGTATTTCCACAGATTCTCAAGCCGTGGCTGGAACGGGGCTGCAAATTCCTTGATAGCATTAGGGCTGAGGCAACTGAATTTGACTCCCATATGATAGCAGGCAGTCAAGCCTGGGGTCATGAGGCTGTTGACCACCACGAGGTCGGCATCAACTTTCTTGATAACCTCCATAATGGATGCAACGATCTCAACCAGCTGGGGACCATCATAGGGGATGAAGATGGGGATGGTATCTTTGATGGCCTGGAGGGTAGTGGAGAAGCCCGGCTTGGCCATGTAGGACTCTGGCAGTGTAATTTTTTTCTGTTCGGGATTCTTCCTCATAAAGTACTGCATGACTCCCGTGCCCATCGACACTCCCGTGAGTTCATGATAGACTATGGGCTTTGCCTGGGGCACCTTTCTGCGCGCCTCTTCCCAAACCGAGGCCACGTCTGCATCCAAGCCTGCAAAAGTTGCAAAGTGGAGCTCGACATTGGGATCGGCCTCCATCAGAGCGTGTGCAGTTGATAGAAACACATTTGCCTCGCCGCGTTCCACATTGGTGAGCAGAAGAATCTTCTTGGACCGAGGGGATTTTTGGTCTGTCATTTTTGAAGCGCATGCAAACAAAGGACCGGTTGAATGGTTAGAGGACGGAGAAATGGTCGGATGCTACAAATCTGATGATTTTATGCGCACGACTGGAATGGGAACGACAATCAGCCAGCAAAGTCCCGACCGGCACGCGGGACGGCGGTGTCTCGGCCGAATGCATTCCAGGACGAATATAGGTTAGACTAACAAACTAGTTGTTACGGCGAACTCACGGCACCGGTGTCTAGGATATCTGAGACTGAGACACGGGCGGGAGAAGGGATGAGGGATGAGGGATGAGGGAGAAGGGAGACGAGGGGCGGCAGTCGGCGGCCAATCTTGTATTTGGAGCGGCGGCATTTTTTATTGAATCAAACTGATCAAGGGACTAGACCAAATTTATCTACAGATGCAGGAAATACGACGGGTTGGGCTGCGGCTTGTGTCTTGAAGGGTTTGATCCGCTGCGAACAAGCGAAATGTTTCTCTTATGTTTCTACCGAAAGCCGAACGAAGCCGAACAATTGCGACCCATCTTTTGGCATGATGTGAGGAGTGAGTAATTATTGTCTCTTATTTTCCATTACATTAATTAATAGGGGCTAGGGAATTCCCCCGATACTACTGCGTACGTTTCTGCTATGGCTGCTAACGAAGAACAGCCACGCTCCTAGAGGCCTGGATTTCTACATGTCTGATCTGTTGTCAAGCACACGTGGTCCGCTTCTCCCAAGTCGTCTCAACAACCGACGCCAACTCCTGAATCGTCCGCGCGTCCCGCGGCACGGTGTGGCCCTTGCCATGGTCAAACATCATAGCCGTGTCTTCGTCACACATGCTGTAGAGCGCCATGGCGCCGTGGATGTACGGGTCGTTGCAGCCGACGATGTGGCACGTAGGCACGTCGATGATGTCCTCGCACTCGTCGGCGAGGAGGCATTGCACCGAGCCGCCGTTGAACCGGACCGGCGGCCATCCGGCGAAGAAGATGCCGTACTGGAACATGGTTAGAGAGGGGAATACTCGAGACTAGAAGGGACGCACCTTGATGTGCCGAGGAATGCCCTCCTCTTCCCAGCGGCGGCGCTCTTCGAGAATGAGCGTTGCAGCCGTCATGGCGCCTTCGGAGTAGCCAAGAATGCCCTGTACGCCCAGTTAGTTCTGTGGCCAATCGGAGGATGTGTAGACATACATCGATCGTGGGGTCCTCCTCCAAGATCTGGAATATCCTATCGAGGGTCGACTTCACAGCGGGGGCGGTGTACATCTCCTTATCGCCCACTAGTCGTCGGATGGTGTCCTCGGCCGAGATGCCTTCAGGGAAATCTCGGATCTTGCTCATCATGTCGTCCATCTCCCCGATGCCATCGAAGTCAATGAACCGGTAGAGCGGCGGCTGACCAAAGTAATTGTCAAAGCCAGTAGGGGGCTTAGCATCGTGCCCCCCGTCAATCCATCTAAAGGTGGCAGAGCCAGACTTCTCAATTTCCTCGGTGAACCGGCCGAGTTGGACTTTGAAGTTCTGTGAATGTCAGAGGCTGCGCGTGATTGGACATTGTCAAGGAGTATCTAGCTTACCTCGGCACTGCCGAAGGCACCGTGGAGGCAGAGAATCGTCATGGTTGCAGACTGTTAGACTTGGAGAATGTTGCACTTGGAGAAAAGCAGAGAAGTTGAGGATGATCTTGTGGCAATGGTTAGGTGTCGACCTCGGCTTTTAATTGAAGACCATCGGCCTCTTTCCCGGCGCTCTCTTCTTCCGTCGGGCGAATTTTACCTCTTGTTGGACGCCAAAAGTCCCGATCAAGTGCCAAAACAAAGTTAAGACGATACATTACCATCTTCTCTCAAGGGAATGCGGAGACACATGTCACGTCACATCTCAGTGTGCCGTGTTCGGAAAGATTCCTGTCCACCCAACCAAGACTCCCGTTATCAGTCGTCGATCTATCTTTGTTGGCGATAGCAAACGACAGCATGTCTTCACGATCCTAGACGAGGCTGCCGGCCCGGTCCTAGCAGAGCGGGCTAGATAGTGTTCAGCCATGGCCAACTAACCTTTGGATCGATTGCTTGACCGCTGCTGGTGATTCGGCGGTGGAAGAGATTCGAGACAGGGCTGAGAATGGCGCTTGCGTACCTATTGAGTCGATTGCTGTGAGTGGATGGAGTTGGATTATCTGTAGCCACATTACCCGTCCTGTCATGCCAACAAAGCCACAGACGAATGAGTCAGGCCCCCTGGCGATCCGATTGTCCGTAGGATCTGAATCAAGGTTTCGGCTTCGGTGATGGGTTTAGCTTTTCATGAGGGGATTCTTTCTCGATCCTCGGTCTTTTTCCCCGAGAGGCCCACATTCCGTTTGCAGCGTTTCTACCAGCCCAACTGTCGAGGAGCGAGGACATGACTGTGCAGATAGGATGAGACTGATGCATTTGACTCGTGGTTTGTGCGTGTTTCTGACTCGTGAACTCCACCTTGGGCACCGAAACCTCTCGGTAGAGGCCATTCCAGGCTGCCAAAGCGACCCCCACACGCTCGGCTCCCTTGTATTTGCCTTGCATGATTGGAGAGGCTATTGGGTAGTTTACTACGTTGCACCCGCTGTCATGTGTCATGTGAAGAAGCTCCGTGCCCCCGTCGATCAGCGGTATCATTGTTCCATGAAGAAGCATACCAGATGCGGACGGGATGATGTCTCTGATCCATCCGAGGAACAACCGAGATATGTGATCATTGATTTCGATCAGATACATTAGTCCGGTGGATGTTTTACTAGCGTGGGGGGAGGATGCCTTATGTCAGTGTAGCGCTGTGCTTGACACTGAACGTGGAATGCGCTTCTGTCTGCAATATCTCCCCGAGTCATAGATCCTATTGCACTCGAGGAAGGGCTACAATCTCGAGCATATGCTACTGTGAGGAGAGTACCCGCCCATTGATATGTAGACAAGGGCATTTTAGACTGACGAATGCCAGGTTAAGAACTGAGACATCCTTGTATGCTAATGAGGCTAGAAGCACTCCCTCTTTCACATAGCTGGCCATTGTTCGGAGGTATGCTATGTCGGTGTCGTCAGAGTAAGGCCGCATAGTGGTCCGGAAAAGGAATACAACCGAGAGGAAAATAAAACGACCGTGTTGCGTCTAGAGACTTTCAGATTCCGGACGCGTTAAGTTTGCATCTCGGCCAATTTCAAGCACCTTGATAAAAAAATGATCGACAGTTCTCCGACTCCCCGTGTGTTCGCCCTACAGCTCTGAAAACAGCCGTCTGACTGCGACAACTCGGCCGGGGTTCCGCTATGCAATATCGCACAAGCCCCTCAAGTAGGGGGTTTCTTGGTCATATGCTGGACCGAGATCGAGAACGGCAAATGGGACCCACCGATAAGCGGTTGTTTAATCACGATAGTAGAGTCGGCGGATACACCCGAAGTTGCTGAAGGGTGCGGTGTCTCATCATGACAATGGTCACACGGCAATTGCACCGATATCTCGGCCGTGGATCAAATACACTGCACAGTAACGGCAGCTCTTTAAAATGGGTGATCCCCTCCATGTTCTAACCCAGGATCCAGGCTCAAGGCTCCAGCATATTATTGCAATACCCCCTTCCTCTACCCATATCCGGTCCTCATCCACCCATCATGTCCACTGCCAACACGCCTAACATGGCGCCAATTGCCATTGTGGGCATGTCGTGTCGTCTCTCGGGTGACGTCTCCACTCCCGAGGACTTCTGGACTCTGCTCTCTCGTTCGCGAGACGGATGGAGCCCTGTGCCCGAGGACCGGTTCTCGAGCGATACCTTCTACCACCCGAACCCGCAGAAGAAGGGTTGCTTTAACTTCAAGGGTGGCTACTTTATGAAGCATGACTTGTCTAAGTTCGATGCGCCGTTTTTCCACATTACCGCGCCAGAGGCGATGGCGATGGGTACTTGTTCCGGTCCATGTTAGACGAGTCAGTTGAACTAACACCTTATAGATCCACAGCAAAGGCAACTGCTCGAGTGTACTTACGAGGCGCTTGAGAACGCCGGCATATCGAAAGAGTCCATCGCAGGGCGGAACATGGGTGTCTTCATTGGGGGCACCTCATCAGACTACCATCTGGGAACGCTGAAAGAACTTAATCAGATGCCAATGTTTGACTCAACGGGCAACCACCAGTCGATCCAGGCGGGTCGTATCTCATATTATTTTGACCTTCGGGGTCCTTGTTTTGCAGTCGACACCGCCTGTTCGTCTGGCTTGTACGCGCTGCATTCAGCCGTCCAGTGTATCCGCTCCGGCGAGGCGGATTCGGCCGTTGTAGCGGGCTGCAGTCTGCATCTACAGCCTGATGAGATGATCTCCATGTCTATGCTGGGGTTAGTGATCCTCTGACTTCTACCTAACTTGAGGCTAACATCATTAGTATCTACAACGACGACGGCAAGACATTTGCCTTCGACCACCGCGCCAAGTCCGGCTTTGCGCGAGGTGAAGGTGTTGGCTGTCTGGTCCTCAAGCCTCTGGACCAGGCAATCAAGGACAACGACAAGATCCGCTCTGTCATCGTCAGCACCGGCATCAACCATGATGGAAAGACAGTTGGTAAGAAGTTTCACACCCAATCCAAGTTCTCGCTGACAGTCCAGGCCTCGCCACCCCCAACGGCTCTGCACAAGAACAGCTAATTCGTGATGTGTACGCTCGCGCAAACATCTCCCCCGAAGACACCGGCTTTGTCGAGGCCCACGGCACAGGTACCAAGGTTGGTGACCCTATCGAGGCCGGTGCCATCTACCGCGTCTTCGGGCCTGGGCGCACAAAGAGGTTTCCCCTATACATGGGTTCCGCAAAGACGAACTTTGGCCACTTGGAGAACGCAAGCGGCCTAGTTTCCATCATCAAGGCGTCCTTGATGCTTGAGAAGGGCTTCATCCTGCCCAATGTCAACTTCGAAAAGGCCAACGAAGCTATTCCCCTTGACGAGTGGAACATCAAGATCCCCCACACAACTCGGCCGTGGCCCAAGAACAAGCGCTTTATCAGTGTCAACAACTTTGGCTTTGGTGGCTCCAACGCTCACGTAGTGTTGGAGCGTCCTCCCCTCACCATTTCAGACCTCCCACAGAGCTCCAAGAGCGAGATCCCGAAGCTATTTGTGCTGTCTGCCAACGACGAGGAGGCAGCAAAGCGCGTAGCATCACAGCTTGGCGTCTACATTGAACAGCACCCCGAGGTTTTCCAGAAGCGTCTCACCAGCGACATTGCCTACACGCTGGGTCAGCGAAGGACACATCACTCCTGGCGCATTGCCCTCGTTGGTAAATCGTGCGATGACCTCGTCGTCTCTCTGAATGGAAGCGGCGCCATCCCTGCGCGAGCACCTACCGTAGATCCCAAGGTGGCCTTTGTATACACCGGCCAAGGAGCACAATGGCCTCAGATGGGCAGAGAGCTCATGGATACCAACCCCGTCTTCGCCAGCACTATGAATGCTGCCGCGGCTCATTTGAAACAGATTGGTGCGGATTTCTGTCTTCTGGAGGAGCTGTCCAAGCCTGAAGGAGAGTCCAACATGGACAAGGCACATATTGCTCAACCCATCTGCACAGCCATTCAACTGGGTCTCACAGACATGCTGGCCACCTGGGGTGTCAAGCCTTCCATGGTCATGGGCCACTCCAGTGGTGAGATTGCTGCCGCGTACGCAACTGGTGCCATCACTCTCGAGGATTCTATGGCGATTTCCTACCATCGTGGCCAACTAGCCGCCAAGCTGATGGCCAAGAAACCCGATCTTCGCGGTGGTATGCTTGCCGTTGGCGCTGGGGCTTCCGAGATCAAGGGCATCATCAAGGTTCTTGGCCTGCAGAACATCACCATTGCTTGCGAGAACTCGCCTAACTCGGCAACGGCTTCTGGTAATGAAGATGACGTTGATAAGCTTGCTGCCGAGCTCAAGAAGCGAGAGACCTTCCACCGCAAGCTGCGGGTCGACGTGGCCTACCACTCAGCTCACATGCAGCTTGTGGCAGATGAATACATGGAGTCCATCAAGGGCATGACACCCAAGATAAAGGAGGAGGTGACATTCTACTCGTCTCTGCTCGGCAACAAGCTGGACCTCACAGCATCACTTGGTCCTTCATACTGGGTTGAGAACCTGACCAAGCCTGTTCTGTTCTCTTCAGCGATGCAGGAGCTTTACAATGACGGAAAGCCTGACGTTATTGTCGAGATCGGTCCTCACGCTGCTCTCAAGGGCCCCATCCAGCAGATTTTGAAGAGCATCAGCCAGCAGGCGGCCACTGAGGTCAAGTACTTCTCCTCGCTCGTCCGCAAGCAAGATGCTACCAATACAACGCTCAAGCTGGCCGGAGACTTGTTCGTCAAGGGCCAGACTCTTGACTTCGGCCTCATCAACTACACCGAGCCCGGCGCGCAGAAACCATGCCTCGTCACTGACTTTGCTCCCTACCCGTTCGCACCGCACAAGTACTGGTTCGAGTCGCGAGCGAGCAAGCAGCATCGCCTGAAGCCTTTTGGTCGCCATGATCTCCTTGGTGTTCTGGAGGATACTTACAGCGATTCGGAGCCTACTTGGCGCAACACACTTAATCTCGATGACGTGCCGTGGCTCAAGGATCACCGCATGCAGTCTCTGCCGACCTTTCCCCTGGCTGGATACCTGTGCATGGCTGTTGAGGCAGCGTCTCAGAGGGCACAACTGAGAGGCCTTGCACGAGAGCAGATTGCTGGGTTCCGCCTTCGAGAGATCCAAGTCTCCAAGGCGTTCATCCTTGACCCAGCTGCTCAATATGAGACCCTATTCTCGTTGACACCATACGCTGAGGGAACTCGGTCGTACTCCAACGAGTGGGATGAGTTCCGCATCTCTTCTTGGACCGCCACCCGAGGATGGCTTGAGCATTGCCGTGGTCTTGTTGGCGTTAGACAGCATCGAAATGCCAACCCTGTCAGCAACCCTCAGCTTCAGGCTGCAGCTGCTCATCGCAAGCATATCATTGATGTGGCTGGGGCAGAGTTATCGCTGGACGACTTCTACACAGAGCTTGAGACTCGCGGAGCGGGCTACAGCGAAGCCTTCAAGTTCCCGCCTGGTTGTGGTCTCAAGGCGCAGGGAGAATACTCCGCTGCTACGGTTGTGGTCCCCGATACGGCATCCTGTATGCCCTCGGCACACGAGACGCCTTCCATCTTGCCCGCGGCATTCATGGATCTCTGCTCGCAGCTGATGTTTCCAATTCTCGGCGCTGGCCGCGGCGAAATGCCATCGCTGTTCATGCCCTCGGCCATCAAGGAGGTCGAAATCACAAACAGCTTCCCCAGCCTGCCTGGTGAGAAGGTCCAGGTGGTCGTCCATGGTCGCCCAGACTTTGCCAGTCCTGGACCTGTTGACTTTATGATCAGCGCGTGGGATGACGCACACTCTGAACCTGTGGCCAAGTTTTCCGGCTTCAGGATGACCCCAGTGTCTAGTGATATTATGGATTGTGAGGTCTCGCGATCTTTGTGCTACAAAGTCCAATGGGAGCCTCTTGACAAGCCCACCGAGGCTGGTACGGAGGAAGAGAATGGCCAAGTTGAGGAGACGACTCAGTCAACTGGTGTCGAGCTCAAGGGTGAGGAATTTGTCATCATCACCGACAAGACCGAGTCCAACCCATTAGTATTTGCCATTTCCAGCATCTTGCAGGCACAGACTGGATTCAAGCCGTCAGTCTCTACCATGGCTGAAGTCCGGCCGTCATCCACCGTCCGCTACATCTGCTTGGCGGAGCTTGATGCACCTCTGTTGTACAACATGTCAGTCACCACTTTTGACCAGGTGAAAAACCTGCTCCTCACGTGCTCTTCTATGCTCTGGGTCACCAGTGGTGCGTACCGCTTCGCTGAGAAGCCGGAGAACAACATCGTTCAAGGCCTCCTCCGAACTGTTCGCTCAGAAAACAGCAAGGTTGCGGCGACTCTCGACCTGGATCCCACTTCTCAGCTCGGTCCTTCAGACCATGCCGAGCTCGTCTTGCGGGCTTTATTGTCGTCGCTCGACACACCGGAGGATGGTTCGCCGGTTGACTTCGAATTCTCCGAAGACAACGGCAAACTGGTGGTTCCCCGTGTCGTGGAGCATGAGGACATGAACCTCACCGTGTTCCGTGAGACGCAGATCTCTGCGCCTTACCTCCAAGACTTCGAGCAGCCTGGACGCCGCCTGAAGCTTGCTGTTGGCACACTTGGTGCTTTGGACTCGCTGTACTGGAAGGATGAGGCTGATCTCCCCCTCCCCGCTGACGATGTCGAGATCAAGATAACGGCCACCGGAATGAACTTCAAGGATGTTGTCATTGCCATGGGACAAGTCGCCAGCCCCTACATCGGTGTTGAGTGCAGTGGTATCATCTCCAAGGTTGGATCCAATGTCACATCTCTCCGAGTTGGTGACCGTGTTTGTGCCATGTCCCTGGGAGCGTACAGCACCTATACTCGCTGCCCAGCAACCAGCGCAGCTCTTATTCCCGACTCTATTAGCTTCGAGACTGCGGCTTCAATTCCCGTCGTTTACAGCACCGCCTACTATGGCATCGTCAACCTCGCCCGCATGGAGCCCGGCGAGAGGATCCTCATCCACGCGGCCTCCGGTGGAGTCGGCCAAGCTGCGATCCAGCTCGCACAGATGATTGGTGCTGAGATTTACGCAACTGTCGGGAGTGTAGAGAAGAAGCAACTGCTCATTGATACATACGGTATTCCCGAGAACCGCATCTTCTACAGCAGAGACACCGAATTTGGTGCCGCCGTGAAGGAGGCTACTGGTGGCGAAGGCGTTGACGTTGTCATCAACTCGCTTGCCGGCGACATGCTGCGTGTAACGTGGGAGTGCCTCGCACCCTTCGGGCGATTTGTGGAGATTGGTAAGAGGGACATTACGTCCAACACGAGACTGGAGATGGCCAAATTCGAGCACAACTGCACTTTCAGTTCTGTTGACCTGACGCTGGTTGCTGCCAAGAGGCCTAAGATCATGGGCCGCGTCTTGACTGCCGTCATGAACTTGCTGTCCAAGAACACGATCAAGCCCATCGGCCCCATCACCATTGTGCCCATCTCGGAGGTCGAACTCTCCCTTCGAAAGCTACAGAGTGGCAAGACCTCTGGCAAGGTCATCGTGAGCCACACTAACAACGAACAAGTCAAGGTAAGTAGATATGTGAGAAATTCGATACATTGACTGACGATATGCTAGGCCACTCACCCAATTTCATCTGGTGACCTCCTTCGAGGAGATGCCACGTACGTGATCATAGGTGGAACTGGTGGCCTCGGTCGCTCTATGGCCAGAAAGATGGTCCAGCGTGGAGCTCGCCACATCGTCCTTCTGTCGCGTAGTGGCAAGGCTACCACTGAGTTGGGCAAGCTGATCAAGGAGAGCCAAGCTGTTGGAGCGGCTATCCATGTCAAGTCTTGTGATGTAGCCGACGAGGCCAGTGTGAAGTCTCTTGTAGCCGAGCTGCAGCAGAGCTTGCCTCCCATCCGTGGTATCATTCACGCCGCCATGGTGCTCATCGTAAGTATCTCTCTCTTGCGGCGACAGTTCTTTGCTAACAGTAGTAGGATGTCCTCTTTGAGAAGATGACGTTTGAGGACTACGAGAATGTGACTCGATCCAAGGTCAACGGAGCGTGGAACTTTCACAATGCTCTTACTGATACTCCCCTGGACTTCTTTATCGTCCTGTCTTCGGTTGCTGGTATCGTCGGTAACAGAGGCCAAGCCGCGTACGCCGCTGCCAACACCTTCCTTGATGCCTTTGTGCGGTACCGTACCCGTCATGGTCTGGCAGCATCTTCACTAGATCTTACGGCTGTGGACGGCGTTGGTTATCTGGCCGAGAACGCATCCCGACAGTCGCAGGTCCTGAAGAACCTGTCAGGAAACACCTTGAACGAGTCCGAAGTCTTGGCTCTAGTCGAGGCAGCAATAGAGGGCAAGGTGACCTCCACCTGCGATGGCCAGTGTGTCACTGGGTTGAACTTTGAGAACCCATCGTCTCTGCCATACTACGCTTCAGACGGAAAGTTCTCTCACCTCCGCAATGCTGCGCTAGCCAACTCCTTGGATGCCGACGGCGCGGATGGAGCAAACCTATCCATCTCGCAAGGGCTCCAGCAAACCACCACTGAGGAGGATGCCCATGAAGTAGTGACTCTAGGAATCCAGGAGAAGCTGGGCGCCATCCTGATGCTGCCCCCGGAGGTCATGGCTGCCGAGCAGGGCAAGTCATCCATCACTGCCCTGGGTCTGGACTCGCTCAACGCTATTGAGTTGCGAAACTGGATCGGCAAGGAACTCCAAGCTCACTTGCAAGTGTTGGAGCTTCTGACGAGTGGTACCATGATAGATTTGTCTGCTTTAGTGTTAAGAAAGACAACTCTGAAGGGTGTGTGGACGAAGAAGGAAGAGGCTTAGGATATCATGTACTTTCGAGTGTTGGGGATGACTGTCATTGCATCTACTTTTCATTTGTATCGGCGTGGTATTAATCTAGAGGGGACGAGACTTAGTCTATTACATGCTCTTAACATGAGCTCGATCATTTCATTATATCTTCATTATTACTCCGACTCTGGAAGCTTGTTGTCGAGCCTTTACGCCGAGATCCACTGGATAGCGCGTCTAGTACAATCTGCAATCTACCGTTGAGCACCTTGGTTCGCTGTGCTGTGGTATCTGATCATCTTTCGATTATGCATCATACTTGAGAATATTTGGATTATGCAAAGGCTTGTCAGCCCGATGTTATGATTGTCGCTACTGCTACCGGGATCCTCCGTTCCTCACAAACTCCAAGTCAACAGTTGACCACACATTCATAAACGACAACAGAATTTAATATTCGGTATACTTAATTGATACCTCCCCGACAACCGGCCTGCTTAGATACCCCCGCCCACCTTCCCAGCCGATGCAGCTAGGACATCAGCGATATCCTTAGGGAACAACTTCAGAAAGTCTTCGTCCAACTCAGATGTGATGCCTATTTCCGTGGAACATCCAAGCTGCGGAACCTTTCCGTTCAACACTTCCTTCAGCCAGGCAATTGCTATGGGCGTGCTGACAACCCCGTAGTTGGTATGGCGAAGGTTGGGCGCAGTATCCCTTCGATAACGGACCGTCCCACCCCTAGCACAGTACTTGGCTACCGCAGCGTCCATATCTTGAATTGGAAGTGCCTCGTCATGAGTAGCCGTGTGCCAGAACAATGGGATTTGGGATAGTGATTTGCCGTCGTTCAAAGTACCGAGAAGCTTGAGGAGAACGGGGTTTTGGATGAAGCGAGGCCAATTGAAAAAAAAGGTAGTGATATCTTTGTCTTCAAAAGTCGCTAGATTGGCGTTCAGGCACTGATGAAGGGGCTTGTAAAACTCGTCTTTAAACTCAGGCTTGAGTTCCTTGTTGATCACTTCTCTCAGTTCTGTGTACTGGGCACTTAAGCCCACCAGCACAATAGGTATGAAGCCGGAGACACGCCCGTTGTTGACTCTGGAGATTGGGACGGCCAGGCTGTTACAACCACCACCAATTGCTGCTCCAACTATTTTCAGCTCAGGCGCGTAGGTTGGCTGTAACTCGGCGGCCCATTGAGTCACAGAAGCCCCAGCCGAGTAGCCCCAGATTGTAACTCTGGCGCTTTTACTGATAGTAGTGAAAGAAGTTGACTGGAGCGCGGCGCGAATTCCGTCAAGAACTGAACGACCTGCCAGCCTGTTGGTAAAGTAGGCGCCATTTGGGCCTTGGTGATCTGGCACAATGACTACCCACCCCTCTGCAAGGGCGCCTTCAAGAAGAAGTAACTGGGTCTGCATGGTTCTGGAGCCTATGAGCGGGTCCGCGGATGTCGACAACAGAAAACCATATGAAGGGGCACAGTCAACCGAGGCACTATTTTCGGCAACCTGATAAGACACGACCTTGTTGAAGTCGGCCTTGTCAGGAATCAGAACGGTAACGACAGTTGCAGTAGCATTGCCTTCATCGTCGGTGGTTCGATAGAGGATCTGGTGACTGGATTCAAGGTTGGCGGGCTGCACACCGAAGCCGGCAATTAAATCCGGTGGCTGCCTATGGTTGAAGATAGTTCCAGGAGCAAAATTTTCGACATCGTCTGGTACGGCGTAGAAGGGGTCTTTGCTGGGTGGCAATAGACGAGATGTGGCGGGGGTAACATAGAGCGCTGTTGAGAGGGCCAAGGAGGCGAGCAGGCGGAGAGTGGTTCGAGTCATCGTAAAGAGAAATAGAGTGCGGATTGAAAATGAGGGAAAGTGAAGGTTAGAACCCGTGTTGGCTGCTGAACTTGATGAACTGAAGAGCAGCATCGAGATTCTTGAACGATTTATATGGCCGTGGATGGGAAAAGAAACCGAGACAAACATGTAAACTACTGCAATTCAGTAATTACGTGTTCACGGGATAGTTCTTGGCGGCAACTACGGCAGTGGCGCGTTCCGCAGGCTCTATGTGCCGTTGGCCTTGTCTTGTTACAGTGTCTCATGTCGATCCATGGCATCAAACGACGCGGGCATTTTGAAGACATGTGGCTATGTTGGCGTGTCTCCCCTTCGAACCTCCAATGGGCACTCCATCACCCCAGAATAATTGGTTAATAGGCTGTGCTTCACTTGCCTTAATTTCCACAGATTCCTGACCGCCAATGTGCCGACCCTGAGACACACAGGACAAAGATGACATCTGTGCTCAAATTGTGTTCGAACTGAAACAGGCATGGATTTAACCGGTGAAAAGGGACCGCTAAGACATCTTTGTAATGGGCAGCTTTACAGATCATTTTGATACATCATTATTCGTACTGCAAATCGTAGGTGACAATGGCGATCCCATTCCTTGATGGTGGAAACACAGCTTGGCGGTTGATCCGGCAGGCTTACGGGCTTGGTGCTCCGCCTACGTGGCGCAACTACTACTCCTGGTGACGGATTATCATGTTTCATGAATATTAAACTTGCAATTTATAGCCAACGGGGTGATTAGGTGTTAAAAGTGCAGTAACCGTTCAACCGGATATAGGATGTGCCTGCCACGGATGCCGCCACGGCATTCCATTAACATGCAGGTAGAATACACCGGGTCATGTTACTAGAAACCTGTCCCAGCCAATATGATTCACGACTTCTTGGCAGATAGATGAGTATCTCACCCTCCGACATCGGGTGGAAACATTGAAGGAATGCACTGCGTTGGAACCGTTAATTTCATTTTCTTTCCGCTGCAATCTCCGCCTCAAGATTCAAAATCGAATCAGAGAGGGGTTATGAGGTGGTGGCGGGACTTGAGTAATCATTGGATGAAGGGATCACGCCGTTAGGAGAGGATGGTGCGCGCGGCGTGCTCTTCTGGGTAGCCTGCTTGCGTATGGCTACCAGTCTCGACGATATAAGACGTTCCACGGGTAGGTGTAGAAGAGATTCACTTACGTCCGGGTGTGAAAGGGTGATCACGAAGTTCAAGTCATCTTGGATCATATCCATCAATACTTGCAATCACATATCCCAACAAGGCCGTTCTAGTGTTCCTAAATTACAACGATTTCGCCGTGGTTTTAATTCAGCAACATCGACCACACGGCTATGACCTACTCCATGCCCACTGAACACATCTACGTACAACCAGGTACTCAATACACCACCGCTATACTTTTACAGCACGTATCAGCCTCATTATTTTCTCTCATCTGGTCTCCTGTCTTCGCTAGACCGCGAAAATCACCCAAAACCTGCGTTCCCTTGTAGTCAATCAAACGTATCAAACCCGAGCTCGTTCCCGTTTGCATTGAAATCCCCCATGTTGTCCATGTTCGCAATAAATCCAAGCCAGTCCTGTGAATCATGGATGTCGGATGCTTCCATCGTCATGTCATATGTTGGTATTGGAATTTGACTTTCCGCTGCCGCGATGGTTGGTGGAGGCGGGCAAGTCATGTTCATCATCCTCACATGTGAACCACCTTCTTCAACTTGGGATCTGTTTTCCAAGGATGACGCATTACTCTCAGTTGCAAAGCCACTGTCCGCAATGGAGCTCAGCGGTGTTGCCTGTCCGGTTTGTGGATTGTTACTCCTTTGGTTCCTCGACAACGGCGCGCCAGTAGATTGGGCCGACCGCCACGTCTCAAACAGGTGAGTGATGCCCTCGGCAATGACTCGATCCAGTGATCTCTGTTGGTCTTCTTCCGTACTCTCCTGCCTCATACAATCTGGATCTGACATGATCTGCTCTCTCAGCATGGCCGGGCCAAAGCTATAGCTGTACTCGCGGAAGAGCCACATCTCCACAGACAGGCCAGTGTCGATGTACGCCGAGACCGGCTTATCAGGACTCTCGGGGAAAATGACATCCCAGATTGCAAACCATTGGCCCTCTTCGCCCAGAACAGGGTTGGACTTTTTAGAGAGCTGTCGGTGCTGATCATACGATATCCCCTTGAGCGTGGAAGGGTCTTGGCCCGAACATGACCGCTCTTTGATGTGGTTCTGCAAGCTGCGTTCAGTCGCAAAGCTCGTCTCGAAACAGAGCTGACAATATCGCTCGGGTGTGTGTCTTCGGGCCAGATGCTGCTTGACGTCTCGAATTCTGCTCAGCTTCCTCGTGCAACAGTCGCGGTGTTCCATGGGGTCTTTCTTCAAGAACGGACATGCAAATGACTTCTTTGAAGCTTCAGCAGCGTCGCGATTCGTCTTCTTCTGAGGTGGCCGCTGGAAACCATCTTGATCTGCATCATCACTGTCGTCGTTGCCTCGTTTTCTCTTCAAATTCCTCTGGTTTGAAGCCCCTGTGGTGTTGCTGTTTGACAAGTTGGGTGCAATTGTCGATGCGCCAGCTCCTTGTCCGCTCTCTCCGGCAGACGCCGGACACTGCTGTCTGGTTCTGTAGCCAGAGATAAGTCGAAAGAGAACATGCTTAAGGACGAGGTATTGCGGTTCGTTTACATCTAGTCGCTCAGTCTCAGAAGAATCAGATATCGAAAGCTGGTCTGTGTCGAAAGAGTCGTCGCCGGATTCTGTTGCTGTTACTGATTGGGATCCTCCAGGACTTCCTGAGATCTTCATGGGAGTTGCGGATGCGTGCTCCTTCAACGTGGAAACTCGAGGTGGAGAGCGCCTGAACGGCTTCCTAACGACCTCCTGACTTAGCCCCCCCAGGAAAGATGTGTCGAGCTCCATTTCGTCAGAGGCTTTCATAGTCTGGGGTTTACTCGTTGAGCCGTTCGGCGAGCGTACGCTGCTGAGGGACTCGGTGTTTATTGAGTGTGCATCATCTGCTGTGATCGTCGATTAGACAGTTTCGCCTCAAGACAGGAATAATAACACTTACCTCCAGCCAGAGATTCCTGAGGTTTGCAAGTACTAATGATATGGCGATCTGAATCCAGATTTGAGTGATCCACAACAGTTGTACCCTTGTCACAGAAACAGGTCTCCGTGGTCGGGCCAAAAGGATGCCAAAGGCAGATTTGGTCAGCTCGCTTCACCAGTCTAAGTGACCTTTCTACTCCTTTGACCACCACCTTTCCGCGACAAGAAGAAACCTCCTTGGCTTGCACCAAATAGAGGAGCACGTCCAGGGAAACCTCTAGGCCTCGGTATCCGTCGGGTTGTCGAGCAATGGGATACCCCTGGATGAGGTTTTGTCGCCCAACCGCGGATTGCCAACAACTCTGTGTCACCGACGGCATGGAAAGGTCTGGGTTGACGACGCCATTCATAATACAACTTACTCGGCACATGCCTCGATAGCTCGAGCTCTGCGGAGTCGTGGGCCCAACACGGATGATGTCGATCAAAGGAGTCACGCGACAGAGTCCATTTCGAGCAACGGTTGAAGAGGCGGATTCTAACCAAGCGAGCTGCTCACCACACTCGGCGATGAAGTAGGCTGGTCCGCTGGCTTTGACTACCAGATCGATTCCGGCTCTGCCTACGACAAGTGGTGCATCTGCCGGCGACTTGCCTAGTCATGATAGACACGTCAGTACACGGAGGCAGACAGGGCCATCAGGATAGGAGTTCTTACCGGATTCCAGGTTCTTGGGATTCTGAATTCCCTCTTCAAGCACTTCCAACATCTGTAAACCGTTTGCAGGCCACGTTTGACTCATGTACTGCTTGATTGTGAGTACTTGGGCCTGATTTACTGATCCCGTCACAACCAAGTCTGGAAAGAACCGCGGCGGTCGTGACACAGGCTCGGCCGTTTCACGTTCAAGAGGGAGGGCAATTCCCAGGTGCCATCCGAGAACAAATGTCATTTCGTGCCTACTAGGGGCATACCGCTTGCTGATGGTTCCCGTCGGGAGCTTTTCCATCAGGCTTCGACGAATACTCTCATTCGTCCTGGTGCATGAGGACGAAGAGGTTGTCGCTTCTTGCTGCAGCGCCACTTCCTTTTTACAAGTGGCAAGTAACCACTTGTACGCCTGGCTGTCAAAAATTACTTTCTGGTATGCCGACAGATCGATATTTTCAATGTGGTCGTCCTGGTCTTCGTCATCGTTGACGCCGTGGAAGTAATCGTCGCCGTCAGCTGCCGGCGTGGCATCTTCGCCATCCCTGCTCCTCCACATGGACATCTTATCAAGCAGAGGCATCCCTTGAAGAGTAGGGCGGCAGTTTCCCAATTGCTCTTCGGTGTCGTGACTGAACATGGCTTCAAGTTGCGATACCACTTCTCTAATGTATTTGATTAGTATTCATAGACCATCGATTTCTGTATCGAAATGCTCACCTATGCCGTTGATGAACGAAATACATGATATCTCTGTTGACTTGCACAGCGCAGTCGTTGCCCAGCCGGACGGCAAAAGCCTTGATGAGATCTGGCAGAATTTTGGACACCACCGGCCACGTTTTGGAGTTGACACAATGGTTCAACTTGCTATAAATGTCGTTGCAAATCTCGGAAATGTAAGCTTGGGCTCGGGCAGGTGCAACAGTGGTTCCAGCCGAGTACAGTGTTGCAGTGTCGTCGTTGTCAGTGCAGTTGGGGCCGGGACTCCCTCTCTTTCCAGTTGAAGACTTGATGCTCAAATATCCATTCAGATTCGGTGCAGAGGCATATCCGGAGTCTGTAAAGGCTCCCTCGTCTTTGAAATCGCGGCCAAATTCTTGGGGGACAGGGGAATCGAGCTTGTCGAATCCATCAAAACCGCTCTCTGTGCCAGTCAGGGACTCTTCAAGGTCAACCTCAGCGAGTTGGCTGAGGTCCGAAGCCACCCCGCCTTCGTATACAACAGCTTCAGATCTATCTCCGGCCTCATGGAATGATGATCTTGACTCTTTGACTGCGTGTCGCTTCATGTGTTTGGCTAGACTCCGCTTGAAGTACTTGGGATTGCCACGCGGAAAGTATCCGCATGTCTCACAGCGAAATTCGGTGCCGTCTCGCTGTTCACTCTTGGAGTCATCTGCCACCGGTCTCTCAGAAAAATGAGCCGACCCTTGTTTGATCCGAAGGTCGGTGAGACGTGATTCAAAGTCGCCATCAGTGGATCCCGCTTGAGCCTCAGAATTGGTATCGAATGGAATTTCAGGAAATCCCGATAAATCTGGCATTGAAAGTAAAGGCTCTGGTTTCTTCTTGAAGTACTGCTCTACGTGATCGGCTAGAGTTTTCCCCCATCGAGGCTGTTGGGTCTTTCGTTCTAGTTCAAATGTAGCTGGTGATGTTGGGTATGGTTCGACCCGGCTATAGGGATTCCCGTTATGTCGAGACACGAAACTGGGAAGAGATACTAGCTTCGCAAGCTGGCCGCTGAGGATCTTGGGGTTGCCGCCTAGGTGGTGGACCAGACACTGCGTGGCCTGGATATCTTCAGTAAAGTCGCCGCACTGGAAGAAACTATTGGTGGTGGGCGGCGAGCCCATATAGAAGTTCGGGGGTTGGTTCAGCTCGATAAAAATACCGCCGTGCTTACTAGGGTCGCCCTCGTTATTCTCAAGGAAGATGTTCTTGATGTGAGAAAATGGGTACTCGATCTTATATCCAGCAAGTACATCGTTGATATAGTAGGTCATGGTGCACTCATCGGGAGAGTAGAAGATGAAAGGATCCATCGTATTCTGTCGTATGCGAGTCCACTTTCCGATGTTCAGGGTCCGGCAAGTAAGATGGTGAATTACTAGCAATACGTGTTAGGCTCGCAATCTACAGGCTCATGATATCATCACTGAGTGGTTCAAACATACAGGCTACTCGAACTCCTGCGAAATCGGAGGGCGCCAGACTCCCCTGGGAGTAGTATAGGTATTGCTCCAGAGGCATCCCGCCGAGACCCTCGCCAGCGGCGAGATAGGTCCGCGTCGACTCGGGGATATCCGGGACTTTCTCGCCGGTCTTGGTTGGGTAAGGGATGGTGGGCCCTTTGCGATGGGAACTCCGACTACGAGCAGCCCTGGATGTCGATTGAGATTCACCGATGGTTCGCCAGTTTTCATCCCGGAACATAGTATTAGCCGGGTTTCGATAGCCTGGACAAATCTGTTCACGCCTTAAGCACTGGGAGCACGAAGGCTCAATCTGATCGCACTGCCTATTTTGTTAGGGATGCCGGCAAAGAAAATGAGGAGAACAAGCGCAGGGGCAGGGATTGAGTCGGCATCTTGGTGGAGAGGCTTGAGTGACTTGAGAGAGTGCGACTTACGCGTATTTTCCGTTCGCGACAGGCGGAACAGCCCGTGGAGGGCTTGCCGGTGTAGACCATGATGGGAGGTGTCTTTGGAGATCCGAAGCTCTACCAAGACCGAGACGGATTATTTTGTGGTTGGAAGCCCCGTGGAACGAAGAGAGTCCTGTCTCTAGCCAGCCATGGCTCACTCAGCACTGGTGCCGCTGGTCGTTCCCTCCTGTGTGTGGCATATTACCGCGATGCTGGACCTTATGTTGTCGACTAGGCGATTAGCCTATGCTTGAATGGGGGTTATGTTGCTTCGTCTCAAGCCAAAGCACAAATATTGCCAACGTCAAGTTGAGGCTCTAATGCTCGAATGACTGGAGGCCTGAACAAGGCGGAGCCGCATCAGCACAGCTGTGCCTTGGCTTTTAATTGGTAGACACAACCCCCGCTCGACGCCCCAGAATCAGCCAATGATATGCAACAGCACACTTGCGGTATCAATCTGCAGTGCTAGTTTGTGTCCATGGCGTCTTGGAAGAAGGGCAATTATATAGATGTGTTAATACCTTAGTAGGTTTATAGTACACATTGTAGCAAGGCATTCGAATATCAACACTGTCACTTATGTTTGGATGACGCTTCATCCAGGACGTAGGACGTGAAATGGAGTGTGATAAAAAGTCCAGATAACCTATTAGACCCAAAGATAGTTTCAATTCTCAATCATTCACTGTACGGCAAATAAGTGAAGCCATCGTACCTGGCTGGGCGGAAGTTCGTCATGTTGGATGGTGAGAAGCGGTGATGAGAAAAGTTACTAGCCCAGTAAGCTGATAAATGAAGGTGATGCTGAAAATAAGAAGAATGCGAGAAATGATGTTTCGGGAATCAAGGGCATTCATTTGACAGAAGTCAATGCCGTCTAGGTGGATCTCCCAGAAACCTCAGATTCCACCTAGCGCATCGGATTTAATACGAGCTACGTGTTGATAATTTTTACTCCGGTGGCGAGCCAAGCTTAGAAAACTCTCAAATATTGTCGAATCCAGCTTAATGTGCAAGTCACAGAGGCTCTCTGCCAGAGACACAGAGCAGTTGGGAAATCTTTTGCGAGGCAGTCTTGTTTTGGGCATCAATTCAGTTCCGAGCACTCTAGCTACCAACTCTTCAACTTGAACTCGCAAGGCCCACAGTGCAGCGGTGCCAGAAATAGGGCGCAATAATTGTACAAGTTGACTTGGCAGTCACATGCCTTCTGTTCTATTGATCCAAGTTTGGTTCTACATCCAAGAAGTTTTCGAGATCATGAGGGAAATCGCCAAACACTCCGAGAGGCCTCATAAAGTCGGGGGCGTTTGCTAACCTAATATCGATGTTAGAAATGGAGTGAAGACTTGATTTAGACGGAATGGAGGATTCATACCAGTCAACCTGGTCTAATATGGCCAGGCTATCAAACAGAGGGTCTGTTTCTATGTCACTCGACAGGGAAGCGGCTGGCAATACGCTACCACCATCCAGGTCAAGTGCTGCCCGCGCTTCATTTACATTCGTTTCACCTATGTGCTTGCCCGTTTCATCCTTTTGGCTGAATATCCTTTCGATCCTCACGCTATGCCGCCTCTCCAATGCCTGTTCAGAAGTTGCTGTTTGAATTGTCTCTAAGCCTTCAAGTCTTCTTGGTCGTAAGGCAGGTTCACAATAAGGGGCAAATGGTTGTTGGAAATGCCCCCCTTCCTTCCCAACTGAAGCTCCTAACGATACTGGTGTCAAAGAAGCCACCGGTATGTCAAGTAAGGGAAATTGTGTCGTTTTGCTGAAGTTATTGCCTATTGAGGTTTCTGCGGCACCGTCGTTTACTCTCGTTCTCAACAATCCGCCCCAATCCATGTTTAGAGGAGCTGCGGGTTTCTGAAATACTCCTTCTAGTTTACCCAGGAAATCTCGCAGTGATGATATTTGGTCCTTCGTAATGGGATTTCCAGTGAACTGTTGTTGAAGTTCCAAGGATTGGTCAAAAGTATAAAGGTATGTTTTAACCGTAGGCGAGATAGTAAGAGATGCCACATTTTGTGTGGGATCTTGTAGCATTCTGTCTAGATCATGGATAGAGCTCCGCGTATTGGTGAAAGCATGTCCTGTCACTACACCAGTGAGCGCCATCTCTTCGACTCTTATAGCCTCTGAAATGCTGTGGGTGGCAATTTGCAAATTCAGCAGCTGGGGTGACGCGCATTTATAGGAAGGGACTTGGCATGGCAAAGGCAGTCCTTGTTTCCAAGTCTGAAAGTTGCGAGCAATTTCCTGGAGCCAAGTTCTCAATGACGTTCCTTCGGGTGGCCTCAAGAGATCGTTAAGAAAGCCCATGAGCTCAGCGAAATAGTTGAAAATGCTCAAGACATGCCCTGGGGTATTTCGGTCCGGGTTATTTTGATTTAATTGGCGCTGGCTGGGGTCGAAAATCGGCTGCCATGCTTCCCACTCTTCCATCCCATCCGTTTGTAGAAGCCCGATAGCTTGTATGTCGGACCGCTGAAAGTACGGGCGCCTTCGTAACCGAGATGCGATTTGCGTTTCCAGGATGAAACATCCAAGAAGCACTCTTCTGGCCCCGTCATCGGTGCGGATGGGTGCCTGTCTGAGAGCCATGGGCAGAACGCCGAGGCAAGTAGCTATAGAGACAGCCCGGCCAACAACGACCCATGCGGAATCCCAGGAGCCACGATCTACCTGAAGAAGGGCCAACACTAGTAGGGCACGGACATGTCCAAGTTGATACTCCTCTTCTTCGTCGGAAATGAGGTCCTTTGCAGTGGTGCATAAGCGTTGTGTGTAATGTTGGTTTGGAGAAGAGTCAGTGGGATCATTTAAGCGGTCGCTTTGGTGCGACAAATATCCCAGAACCGCCCAGAGAAACGCACAGTCTCCTCGGGAGAGTGCATCAGGCAGCCTAGGGGCTTTCGTGTTATTAGCTAGCATGTGTGCCGCGCGTAGTAAATCGTGCTTTTGAGAAATGGGGAACCAGCAATGTGTATTTGCAAAGTATCGGTCCAACAGATGTGACCAGTGAGGAGGAAGTTGCATGTGGCCGGGTCTAGGAGATATATCTGTCTTGGGCCGTGGCGAGGTATTTGAATCGGAGTAGAGGTCTACTGACGCGTTATGCAAGGAGGTTGCGTCGACATTGATGTGGTTTGGAGCATCCTCTAATACAACATCGAGGCTAGAGGCATCGTTGACGTGATGCGTGGTTGCTATAGCCACGAGACCTTGAGCCACTCTGTCGTCAAAGGTATTTGTGGATTCGTCCTCATCCTCGATAGCATCATTTGGAACGAGCAGCCGTTCGACTTGCCGAGACACAGCACTCTTGCGCCAGGCATTTAACAAATCCTCTGCCGTTCGCTGTCCACCAGCAGGAGGTCTGAAACACACGGCCGAGCTCGTTGCTTCGCCGTCAAGGACAGACGAGACGCACAATTCGCTTCCCTCGATAGTGCAAAAGACCAAGCCCAGGAGAATCTCCAAAGACCGAACATAACCTGCCGGAAGCCCGCGCTTTTTCGAAGGCTCATAGTTGCAAGCCCGGCCCGCACCTACGCAGGACCGGCAAGAAGGGCGCTGGCCGTCACATCGATCTTTTCGAGCACGGCAAGGATTGCATGCGCGCGAGACTCTTGTTCGCGTCTTTTCGTACGATCTCGTCGAGACTTCATCGGGTTCGTTCCGTGGCCTCTTTCGGTGTTTTCTACCGACAGATCCAGGCAAGGGAGGGTCGTTTTCCTGACTCTGCTTGTCGACAAGGTTGGCTTTATCCATGGTCAATACTGGTTGTGGGGGTGGGCAGCTTCGCCAACACTAGACGAGGGCATTTGTTCGTCGTAGTAATTGACGCAGATAGAACGCTGTGAGCGCGGGAAGCCACAGAATCATGCGGTGAAATGTCTGTCTGTCTTGGCTTGCCAACATGAAGGAGTCGAGATGGGATCTCCACCGTCGAAGATTCGGGTCGATCGGCCCTGGTCCTTACCGAGACTCGCTACAAGTTCGAATAATGCGGGGATCAAAAGATCGAGGGCGGGAAAAGTCATTTCCGCCTGTTTGTAATTCGCTAGAGTTGGGATAGCTCATGCAAATGAACCCCACATAGTGCTTCTCCTCCGGATCCATCTTCACTCCCAATCGACTTCAACTTTGTCAAGGAATTGGCCCTCTCTCTTATTCCGTGATACTCTTCTTTTCTTCTTGTCGAACTTCTTGAAGTCATCAGACTCTATCTGCACAGCAAGCATCCACAACTACGGAGACAGAGAGCATGCCCATCGCATCCACCTTGGCAGACCGAACTAAAGATGCCATGCCAGCTACCTCTAAGCCCACGACTTCCTGCAGCTATGATAAAAACGCATCCATTGTGCTTATCGGCATCCGCGGCACTGGCACGTCAACCCTAGCCGTCATGGCGTCCAGCGCCCTCGGATTCCGCCTTGTCGATGCCGATCAGCACTTCTACCAGGCCACGGGATTTTCCAGAGCTGCCCACAAGTCAGCTCACGGCGTCGCCAAATATCGGCAAGAAGAGTTGAGAGTGATGCGATCAATGCTCTCCGAAAATCAGACCCATGCCGTTATCGCTTGTGGCCCCGGGGTCGTCGAGGGGGCAGCTCAGGGCTGGTTCCTGGAGTATATGGAAAGCCACCCAATCATCTACATCCTCAGAGACGAGCAGGGGATTCTAAAACACCTCCGTATCTGGGATGCTGAGACTATATCTCGTCTGATTCGCCTCAGTTGCCCAACTTATCGAGCGTTATCAAACTTTGAGTTTTATAACATCTCGGACTACCCCAGTACTCATTCGGGCGATGAATCCCCGAAATCTCTCTCGCTAAAACATATGGAACATGACTTTCTACAGCTCATATATGCCATCACAAGACGAGGGCCCCGCACTGAATATGAAACCTGCAATTCTCTGCCGTCGCCATCACCAGAGTCAAGACCGTACACGTACGCACTATCGCTACCTCTCTCAACATTTGCCAGTACCAGCTCCAAACTCCGAGGTGTCGATATAGTAGCAGATGCACTTGAGCTGCTTATATCCTTTTCAGATGTATGCGAGAATGACAAAGGATTTGACAACTCTGCAGCCAATCGTCTCAGCCGACACTTTTACCATGCCCGGAGAACCATCCATCTTCCCATCATCTTTCATGTCCGATTGCCTGATGAACTGGGCCATGCTGCAGAGACCCCATCTACGGAAAAAGCCTACTTCGACATGCTTCACCATGGATTACGGCTTGCGCCGGAATATCTTTGTGTCGATCTTAGTTGCAATCCTGAGAGAATCGAAACTCTTGTCGCAGAAAAGGGACCAACAAAGATAATTGCCCATTACTTCGATCGCGATCCCGGGGTAAACGGGTGGGATAGCCCTGAGCGCCTAGTCAAACTTCAGCTGGCTGAACAATTGGGCTGCGACCTTGTCCAGCTGTGTCAAGACGCTACGTCAATGGCAGACAACTTCTCGGTGCAACATTTTATGAACACTGTAAAACAGTCAGGACATTGCGACATCCCGTTGATTGCTTACAATACCGGACACTTGGGGCGAATGTCTCGATTCTTCAATCCAACTTTCACCCCAGTCACCCTCCCTTTAATACGTTCACTAGCACCAGAGTGCGCCTCTACCTCCCATCTCACAGTACCAGAGGCTCAAAGTGCGATATACGCATCATTTTTAATGGATCGGATGACTCTCGGTATTTATGGTGGAAATGTCTCCCAGAATCTAGCACCTTCGATGCACAATGCCGCCCTCAAGTTTTGCGGCATGCCACATGAGTACAAAACCTTGCAAGATTCAACATTTGAAGCCCTTTTACAAGATGAAAATTTTGGAGGCGCAAGCATTGCGGCCCCTTTTAAAACCCGAGTCATTCATGTCGTGGACCAGATGAGCCGTGAAGCCCGGGCAATTGGAGCTGTCAATACCGTGCTACCGCTTCGATCCCTACAGGCAGACTCTTTGCTCGAAAAGAATCGCGCAGGGAAGATCCTGGCGCTGTACGGTGACAATACTGACTGGATAGGGATTTACAGATTTGTCCGCCTCAACCTCTCCCCGATTAATGCAGTCAAGCGCAGAACCACAGGGCTCATTATCGGCGCAGGTGGGATGGCGCGAGCAGCTACATACGCACTGATCCGTCTTGGCATCCAGACCATCTTCATACACAATCGCACGCTCCGAAGGGCAGAGGAGTTGGCATCGCAATTTCGAGAGCAGTCCTTTGCGAGCAGCTCGAGTTGTGACAGTGGATCCTCGTTGGGTCCTTTCAATATTGGAGCCACGAACCATCATCATATGACGAGCAACCCCAAGATCAGAATTTTGCCATCCAAGGCCGATCCCTGGCCGGCAGACGTCGACCTGCCTACAATAGTTGTCTCTTGTGTTGCTGTGGAAAGCATCAATGGCAAACCTTCTGTGGACACGAGCCTTCCGGCTCATTGGCTTGGGAGTCCCAATGGTGGCGTTGCTTTCGAGGTGTGTCGATCTTCAAATACACACGTTCTAATTGCTAACTGGCCCGCTCGCAGCTTTGCTTGGCGGCAGGTGAAACCTCACTCCTGAGGCAGGTTCGAAGTTTGAGTGATAGCGGCTGGATTGCTATCGATGGTCTACAAGTGTTTCCAGAGCAGGGTATTAGGCAGTTTGAGCTATTCACGGGCAGGAAGGCTCCACGAGAGTTGATGCGAACTGAGCTTTTTCGGGCATACAAGGAGCGAATCAATCATCAAAGGTTAGCCATAGGGGCCGCATCCGATGCTAGGCAACAAGTCTGAGGACAAATATTTTCGCAATTGTATTGTAAAAAGTAGAGCAGTTGAATCGGATTCTATAGGGTACGTCGAAAGTCTCTGGAGGGGCGATTTGACACTATCAATTCGAGATCTCGGGCTATACTGTGCACTCCAGCGTGAAGTGGCCGAGATCATTGGTGGGCCTGTCACTGGCAAGCCAGGAGGAGCCGCGTGTCGACACGGTTGAGTTCATATTCCCCAAGTTTTGGTTAGACTGAATTTTATTTCTTCACAGCTTCCCTCTGCAGTGCCATTCCAACGTCAGCACGGATCCAGACTCACTTTCAACTATAAACAAGGTCTTCAAGCCCGAGCCCCCCCAAGTCAGATTGGTTGTGCCGCAGCCAATACCCTTTGTCACAATCTGCGCTCGAGGAGTGCCATCATTATGATGAACAAACACCGTTCCCAAAGTTGAATGTGCAACAAAAACATTTCCTTCCTCATCCGTGGCCATCCCATCCGGTCCACCTACCCCATAGTAGCTGGAGAAGCGTCCCGTTCTTTGCACACTCCCATCTGGGTATATAGGGGCCAGCCAAACACTGTTGTCTCTCGTCATCGCTACGAAAAGACTAGTGCTTGAAAGATCAAGAACTAAGCCGTTTGGTGATGGACAGTTGCGAAGGAGGACGTCGACGCGATTGTCCTGATGAAGACGGTAGACCTTTCCGCTTGGGTCCTGGAGACCACTCATTCCTTGGTCAGTAAAGATGATGCTGCCGTCCGGAGTTATCAACAGGTCGTTTGGGCCTTTGAGGCGTTCCCCGTTGAATCGGTCCATAACTGTAAATATTTCTTTGGTGACGGGGTCCAAAGATAATATTCCTTGTTTAAAATCGGCAATAATTAACTTCTTCCGATTACAGTCCCATGCCAAGCCATTGGGCTCCCCATCATATTGAATGACGAGAGTCCAGTCCTTGGATTCAATATCCACTGCGAAAATGCGTCCATAGGGAATGTCGGTCAAGTACAGGGTATTGCCAACAACCACCGGGCCTTCTAGAAAGCTGTCAAGCCTGCGACCCCTTTTTTGATTGATGGAATGCTCAGATGAGCCAAGGGTACGGTATGATGCGGGTAGAGTGGTGAGAGGCATTGGTGTCAATACCTGAGGCGGTTTGCACCAACACGGTGAGGACATTTCGAAGGTGGGGGTGATTAGGAAAGAATTAAAAGAAAATTCAATGACGTTTTAAAATAGCCTTTTTTTATCAGATGTTCAGCAAGCCATGGGATTCAACGACTTTCGCATCGCGTATTAATGCCTGAATGATCGGTGATATGGAAGCGGGCGGAGTCCGTTCGTGGCAGACGGGATTTCTCCGTCTCACAATGTTCCAGCGCTCTTCGTCTTCTGAACTATGGTATTTCGTACCATTGTCTTCAAGAAAAGCGGGAAGACTCCGTATTGCATAATGTAGACGGTATTTCCCCGAAACAGGGAGCGCGGAGTTGGCCCGGTTACTACAACTCCATGATGGTACACAGGGTAGCCTCAAGACGAAGACCCCGGCCATGTTGGCGCATTTTCCTCCCTAAAGCCGTTCGGACCAATCTGGTACATGCTCTCGGGCGTTACCGATACTGAAACCTGCCTAACATTGGCACATGAGTCCTAGGGAGACGCATCAGTTCCGAGAGGAATGGAGGGCGTCGGACCATTCCCGAAACTCCACTATAATCCGGGGTAAGAGGAATACCCCGGATGGTTCTATCGCCTTTATCATGGGAAATGTAAGTATAAAGTTCAAACGCCTTCTGGTTACCCCAGATTCAAGAGTCTTAGTTCAGTATCGACTTATCCCGAAGACACGAAGCTTCCAAAGCAATGGATAATCCGACCGAAAAGCCAGGCTCGTCCTTGCATCTCGAGAATGGGAATGTAGCAGAAGCTAAAAATACGATTATTGCTCCATTCATCCCAGATGCTGACAAGGAGCGTCGTCTTGTTCGCAAGCTTGATCGGACAATTCTCCCTTGGATCATGCTTCTGTATTTACTGTCATATATCGATAGGTAAGTCCTCCGATCCCAACATCTTCTCTCAACTATTCGATCTCCAAGAAGAAATGCTAACATTATTCCTGGCAGGAGTAATATGGGAAATGCTCGAAACATCGGTCTCGAAAACGACATCGGTCTCACCAGCGCCCAGTATCAACTCGCATCCGCATCCTTCTATATCGGGACTGTCATTTTTGGGACTGTGGGAGGCTTGATGTTAAAAGTCTTCAAGCCATCTACTTGGCTAGGAGCTTGCGCCATAGGCTGGGGAGCGGTCAGTAGCCTCCAGGCTTCGTGCACAAATGGTGCTGGACTTGCTGCTGTGCGGTTTTTCCTGGGAGTGTTCGAGGCTTCTTTCGCCCCTGGCTGCGCCCTCTATCTCAGTTTCTGGTACCTCAAGTCTGAGCTATCACTACGTATTGCAGCATACGCTGGGATGAGCGCCCTTAGTGGCGTGATATCTGGGCTTATTGCGTACGGAATGGGACTGGCAAAAGGTATGGCGATCGCTCCGTGGCAGGCACTCTTCATTATTGAAGGCTTGCCTACAATCCTCGTTGGTTTCTTGACGCTGTGGATTTTACCCGGACGCCCCGAGGCGGAAAGGTCTCACTGGTTTACAGATGAGGAGTATGAAATCATTCTCAGCCGGCGAAACAGATTTACCAAAAACGAGGACGGCGGGATCAGCATGGCTCAAGTCAAGGAGTCAGTTCCATCCTAACCAGGCCATTTATCACTACTAACCAGACTGTAGGGCGTTCAAAGATGTCCGCCTGTATCTCTTTGTCCTCATTTACTCCGGACTTTCCCTTTCGCTTGCGGTGGCGGCTGTATTCCTCCCGACTATTATCAAAGATCTCGGTTTCCATTCCGTCACGGCCAACCTTATGACGGCCCCTGTATACGCTACCGCCTATTGCACTCTTCTGGTCACGGCGACACTGTCGGACCGCTTTCGCGTGCGAGGGATACCCATCATAATTGGAGGGTTGACTTCTGGGATTGGGTACATCTTACTTGGAACTCTACGCAACGAGACGGCAAGATATATAACTTGTTTCCTTGCTGTTATGGTGAGTTTTCCAAACTCTGTCGTTAACCACATGCTGACTGTTCCTCTTACGCATTGCGTAGGGCACATATATGGCATTTCCAATTGTTCTGACATGGATTGCGTCCACCTTTGCTGGCGACACGAAGGCAGGTGTTGGAATTGGCATTGTCATCGCTGTTACCCATGCTGTAGGCGTGGCAGCCTCCAACATTTACCCAAAGTCGGATGCCCCTTACTATTTGATGGGTAACGTGGTGTCCAGCACCTTGACATTTATCACGGCAATTTCAGCAGCATTTATGAGTTTCTTACTATATCGAGAGAATATTAAGAGAGACAGACGTTATGGGAAACCTGAAGCTGGTGTGCCAGTCGATATGGGTGGCGATGCGGATAAAGCTCCGGACTACCGATACGAGATTTAGGCTTTGGGGAAGGAGCTTGGGTGTAGCAGCATTACATGTTGAAAGATTGCTCTTGGCTCCTGTGATAATGAAGTGGGGGTTGGCGACTTGATGGGAAGTGATGTTGGAAAGGGTTGACAGGAACACAGACTGCACAGTGGAGGATGCCGAGAAGAGGAGGTGACATGCGCGGTAAAATGCAGCAGTCTATAAGCTAGGTTGATCAGTGGTTCGCGTTCAATTACTTCTCTGCTCGCCGGCATGATTACCTGCGACTACGGATAGGATGGCCTACACAGATACTACGCAATCGCAATTCTCTCCTCATGTCAACTTTCGGTGAGGAACAAGCTGGACCTGTAGTATATATACACCAAGTTCGAACCCGATCATCACAAATGGGTTCCGTGGTCTAGCTGGTTATGGCATCTCGTTAACACCGAGAAGGTCCCCGGTTCGAGCCCGGGCGGAATCACATTTTTGCCATCCGGCCATGAATTGCTTCGTATTGTTTTGTAAATCTCCTCTACGTTGATTGCAGTTGGCTCTATTTTTGCCACCTCGAGCTACACAAGTCCACCAGCAGTGAGCTCTCGTCACAGAATACGAACCAGACCGTTGACACGTCAGCTCTGAATCGACTCTCCGCAATATCCATCGACGTGCATTGAACTAACCCCCGCATCTAACCCACAAGTTTCGGCAACCAAGTGGCAATGACTCTTCTGATTCGCGAACTGCAGTGGATACAGCTTCAAAGCCAGCAGTTGAAATGCGGGGTTACGGAATAGACCAACTCGCGTGAATCAGCACTCCACGCCGCCGGGGAGAGAGAGACGCCCGAGGAGGGGACACATGTGCTCCCACAAGCGTACGACGTCGGAATCTAAACTGGGAATCCGATTCCAGGAAGCCGACAGTTGGGCGTTTCCGCTTTACTGAACTAAGTACAAATTGGCGAGTGGTTGCACCGAGACTGCAGTGAAACGGGCATGATCTACACATCCTCGAGACGACCTCTCAAGCTACTCGGCAATTTCCAGACTACTCGGCAATTTCGGCCTGCGGCTAAACGCAGGCCTAAGAGTGGGGTATTGTGGCATGATAAATATCAAGAGTTGATACCCTCATCGTTTGAGCTCTCCAGTGCATAAGATACCGCAGAACCATTCTAGCACGCGTTGCGACTTTCATACGCTGTAGCCTCCTTATCATTTCCAGCTTATTCTCTGATATTTTGCAATGGGTCTTTCTACCAACCTCACGGATGTTGCCCGTGAGGTGGACGTTATCATCGCCGGAGGTGATATATTCTTACAACCCGCTCATCCCCCAAAATGCTTACCGTTTCTCTCTTAGGCGGTACCGCTGGATGTATTATTGCGGGACGACTGGCAGCAGCAGACCCAAATCTGTCTATCCTGGTCATCGAACAGGGACAAGACAACTACAATGTTCCAACCATCACCAACCCCGCTCTCTATCTCACTCACCTGGCCCCCACCAGCACAACGGCCCTCTTCTACAAAGGCAACAAGGCGGCTCAGCTAGCAGACCGTGAAGCCATTGTCCCTTCCGGAGGCACATTGGGCGGTGGGTCGTCGATTAATTTCATGATGTACACCCGAGCCCAACGATCCGACTTTGATTCTTGGAAGACGCCTGGTTGGTCTGCGGATGAATTGCTCCCGTATCTGAAGAAGGTATGACAAGTGCTTGTGGGTTAATTCTGTCCAATCACTGACATTCCCCAGCTTGAAACGTACCACGGAGAGGATCCAGACAACGTACATGGCCGTGATGGGCCGATCAACGTGTCAGACGGAACATTCCGCGGTGTCAACGCCGAGAGTGACTTTATCAACGCCGCTGGTGAAGTCGGCTGGCCCGAGATACCAGACTTACAAAATCTCAAATCCAACAATGGCTTCCAGCGGTGGAAACGGTTTGTCTCACCCGACGGGAAACGCCAAGACACAGCCCATAGATACCTTCACCCGGTTCTTCAAGACGGGAAGCATCCTAACCTGCACGTACTGGTTGAGTCCTCTGTTGTTCGCGTTCTATTCGACGACAATAAGAAGGCTGTCGGCGTCGAATGCATTCCAAACCCCACCTTTAAGGCTAGCACTTCCCTTACTAAAGTTGCTAAGCAAACCATCAAGGCGAGGAAGTTGGTGGTGGTCTCCTCCGGGGCGTGCGGCACGCCTCCTATCCTCGAGCGGTCTGGATTAGGTGACCCTGCTATCCTCAAGCGCGCTGGTGTGCCGGTGGTGGTCGACTTGCCCGGCGTTGGTCGAGACTACCAAGATCACAACCTAGTCTTGTATCCTTACCGAACGAATCTGCAGCCACACGAGACAATCGACTGTATCCTTAGTGGCCGCTTGGATGCCGCAAAGCTTATGGAAGAGAAGGCCAAAATCCTTGGATGGAACTCTATTGATATCTCTGCCAAGCTTCGACCAACGGACGCAGAAGTGGCATCGCTGGGACCTGAGTTCCAGGCTGCCTGGGATCAAGACTTCAAACCAGTTCCAGACAGGCCGTTAATGCTGATGGGATTAGTGTCATGGTAAGTCAGCCCTAGTCAGTTGAAAGTATTTTCTAGGAGCATTGTTAATCTGTTGTGATAATCAGCTTCCTCGGAGACCCAACCACTGTTCCAGCGGGTCAATACATCACAACCGGCAATTACACCGGATACCCATACTCAAGGGGCCATATGCACATCACCGGCCCCGAGTGTGATGACGCGCTCGATTTTGACGTCGGCTTTTTGACCGACGCACACGACATTGACTTGAAGAAGCAAGTGTGGGCGTACAAAAAGCAGCGTGAAATAATGAGACGCACCAAGATGTACCGCGGAGAACTAAGCCTGGGCCATCCTAAATTCTCATCTGCGTCACCCGCAGCGTGCATCGAGACCGGGGCGGCGCTGTCTGGCGTCAAGGACATTGAATACTCCGCCGAAGACGACAAGGCGATTGAGCAATGGATCCGCGAGAACCTCAACACGACGTGGCATTCGCTGGGAACGGCTAAGATGGCGCCTCGAGAGAAGTTTGGTGTGGTCGACAGCAACCTGAATGTGTACGGCACGCAAGCCTTGAAGCTGGCGGATCTAAGCATTCCACCGGAGAATGTTGGGGCCAATACGAACAGCACTGCGCTGGTTATTGGAGAGAAGGCGGCGGATATTATTATCAAGGAGCTGGGTTTGGCTGCTCAGGCTGCGAAGCTTTGATGGTTTATACACATTGAAGGGGCTCTTCTTGTTCGTTCCCATGTCTTCAGCCTTCCGTTTCGTAGCCTGTTATGAAGTGGCCAATTGTCATCATTTTCCAACTGCGGTGGCCTTGCAGCGCTAAAATTGCAGTGCATAGTGGCCAAAAGTAGAGGAACTCATCATCTAGTCGGAGGAAGAGGCGTACTGTCCCGACTCTTAAAGTGCTAAAATTCGCAGTGCATATGGGGCGGGCAGTACCGAGTGCAGCCTGCAACAAGGTGGGGTTCTTGAGGATGAGAGATTCCAACTCCCATTGTAGCTCTAAAATTTTAGTGAAGATTTGTCTGTGATCCATGCCTTGTGCTCCTAAAGTGTTAAAATTGCTGTGCAGAGCGGCGAGCAATAGCGATTGCAGGTCCTGCAACGAGGGCGGGTCCTTCAGATGGGGCTTTTCAACTCAGTTTGTAGCGCTAAAATTGCAGTGTAGGGATATTCTGGATCTTCTCAGACCTACCTATAGAACTGTTGGAAGCATTACGAATGGTCAAGTCGTAGGAAGCGGTGTAGTGTCCCAACTCCTTGAGCGCTAATATTGCTGTGCAGCGCGGCGAGGCAACCAGGCGGGGTCTTTGAGGATGAAATATTCCAAGTCCCTTTGTAGCGCTAAAATTGCAGTGCAAAATATTGCACGCAATGTTAGGCAGCCAATCATCATAACAACAAGTGATGGTATCCCAACTGCTATTAAAGTGCTAAAATTGCAGTGCAAAGGCACCAGGGAGTACCCTCTGGCCGTGATATAATGGGTCACTGGGCTTGATTAAGAATAGAGGCGCTAAATTGTGGTCCCGAGCCAGCATCTGGCCCGCAAAGTAGACTTAGCAGCTTCTTGCGTATCGTTATTAATCGCCTGTGTCTAATAATTCCATTACTTGATTTGTCCCAGCAGCAGTTGCCGATACCAACGCCAGCCCAACTTCCCCCAGTATCCCCATTTTAACTGGGGTGGCCTTGCAACGATGAAACTGCATTGTAGATTTGCCTTGGGCTCCTACAGTGTTAACATTGCTGCAATAGCGATTGCAGGGCTTTCCAACTCCGTTGGTAGCGCTAAAATTGCAGTGCCAAATGTGTGGAAGCATTGCAAAGGATTAAATCGTACGAAGCGGCGTGTGTACCAGTGTCCCAACTCCTAACGCTAAAATTGCTGTACAGAGCTGCGAGCAATGGCGATTGCAGCCCGCAACAAGGGTGGGACCTCCACTCCAATTCCCTTTGTAGTGCTAAAATTGCAGTGAAACTCACGATGCTCGGCAGCTTCATTTCTGGACCCTCAGGATCGAGTTGACCAATGACATACTTGCATCCAATTGGAGGATGGGACATTCCAACTCCCTTTGTGGCGCTAAAATTGCAGTGCAAAAGTTGCCTCATGAGGCCGATTTCAATACCCACCTAGGTAGTCGCAGTTCGCAACCTTCAGGCAAACTGCACCTAAACTTGATCCAGCACAGAACACTCCTGTACCTACCTTATGCAGTCATGCCTAACACTGCCGCACCGCTCTCCCCGCTATGATTTGAGAGGATATTTGCTCAGGAACACCCACTTGCCGCGGCCAAGATGGGAAATCGGATGTGGGTGCACCAAGGCGATGTGGTGGGCCACTGCGGGTTGATTAAGAATAGCGGCCCTGAATTGTAATCGTGATCCTTCAACGTCAGCAATATACACGCCATCATCCATCTTGACGCCATTACCATTTTTACCGAGTCGGGGCTGATGACAAATCCCACGACTGCGGATACTGGTATCGAGGGAGAGAATGGTGGCATAACTGAGGTTCATGCGACGGATATGTATTTTCTTGTTGGCTCCATATGCCTCCCAAGCTTCATCAGTCTCATATCAGCATTATCTATCGCAGGAAGAACTCATAGTATCATTTAAAAAACAACCCAATATTTTAGTAAGACATGATAGACCCTAACCATTTTATTTAATTGCTAAACAATTTCAAGGAATGTTGAAATGTGTCGACACTACCACTCAATTTTACTTACCCTACAGTCCTCCGTAGAAACCGGGTTCAACACCAACAAGTAAAATTTCTCCCCCAACAGAGGCCGTTACGCATCTGATCTTAGTCTCAGTATGCAGGCCGTTCGTTCAGTAGGTCTGGCCGAGTCCAGGCGCGATACTATAACAATGGAATGAATGACGCGCTTCATGATGTGTCGAGGCAGCGGTATCTGTCACCTGAATCCTAGACAACCCACCAGCCAGAATAAATACGCCGTCAAGATTTACTAAGTTTGCGGATATCTCATAAAGCAATGTTAACACGGTAGGTGCATGATGCATTTAACGGAGAAATGGCAGCTGGGACAGATGGGAGTAAACTGGTGGTTGGTGGGCTAACCAAATGCCGAAAGATATCATTACTCGTAATTCATAGGGTCAGTCAAGGAGTAGGACGTGACCCGTGTAATGGACGCATTACGCTACAAGCGTAAACCAAGCCTTATGACCTCGGGCCCCAGTGCGGTTTCCCCTCCCACCCAGCCTTGACAAGCCAGAACAAGGCCATCAAAGGCGTTGTTAATAGCCCAAGTAGTCCTCCGAGAATCCCCTTGAAGATTTGGGGAACCCACCGATCATCATAGGTGTAGTCGCCGCCGGTACTCTTGCCAAAAGCTATCAAGATGCCGACGGTTGCGGGCCACAGCAAGAAGAAGCTGACTATGGCGAGCAAGAAACCCCTCAGCGCATGTTGAACAACGGAACCCAGAATGGTTAAAAAGTCCGGCGCAACTGCCTTGGCTTGCGACTCCCCCTTGGCCTCTGCATCAACCGCCTCGTCATATCCCAATGGAGGCAGGAAAAATAATCGCCTCTGCCAAGGACGAGTAGGTTTTGAGATGAACCCAATGGGCTGGACACCGCGACGGGAAAGGTCATGGGCGACTAGGCCTTTTTCCATGAACCAAGTGATGATGCACTGGATGATGATGGTAACAGCGGCATCGCCAGCCAGGGTGTTGGGCAGCTGGAAGAGATAGATTGGGTTCAGGACTGTGTTTTGGGTGGTATACATCACTTTGATTGGGACAACTGGGTTAGTTGTTTCTTTACTGGTTTGATGGCACTCAAAAAACTTACCGTAAGCCAAGCCAAAATTTATGCCCCCGGAGATGATCATGCCGCCAATGCCAGCCATGATGAAGACGTAAAAGAACTGGTGGTTGGTGAAGTAGTCGCTGGGGTCTAGGGGCCCCAGTTTTGCTGGCGCCTGTGTCTTGGTCTGAATTTTTTCAGTCTGAATTTGGTTGTCGAAGCTGTCTATTCGAGTAATTTGTGTCCTATTTTGAGTGTTTTGAGTCTGCATTTGGTTGTCACAGTTGTATATTCGCGTCTGTGGCGTTAGTTCACGATAGGGTAGGGGTTGAGGCTCGCCTTGAAGTGCTCTGCTGACATCCCGGCGATGCTGCTCATACTCGCCGTGCCGTGCTCGAGCTGCCATGAATCGTTCCTCGGCTAGAAACCGCTGTTGCTGCATGATGCGGATTTCTTCGTCGAGCTGCATGCTCTCTTGGTGGGCCTGATGCATCAACGCGTCGTACTCGTGCATCTTCTGCTCGAGGGGTTGGAGTACGCTCTTGATGATACTGGGGCTGTTGACACGGTCGATGGAGTCATCCATCTTTTCCAGGTCTGCGGGCGAGAGCCTAACAGCCTCCGGCTCATATTGGGGTTTTGACCGGAACATGATAAACGACCCGCGAAGTCCACGTGGAAAAGAGAGGCAAAAGGAATGCGGAGGTCAAAATGGGGTGCTTTTTGCAAGGCTGAGGGGAAGAGAGCGGTATCAGCTGTCGTCGCTTTGTTTTGCTTCGCGAATATTCGGAAGCGAAATGAGATGTGCTTTCATAAAATGGGGGGCATTGTGAGAGCTTGGGTATAAAAACTGCTCATTGTTGAGCATAAAGACCTCAATTGGGAAAGAATTGGACAATAGGCCCACTAATAGACGTTTTGATGTTAGTTTCTTGGTGGATAAAACCCCTGGATTTTCGGATAGCGGCCAGCACAAAAAGCGCTGGTTGCGACGGCAACCGTTGGAAACGTGTTGAGGACTGGCCTGTTTTCCGCGTCAGAACAGGCCATTTCTTGGAGTTGAGGGCGATAGATGCGGAAGAGTTGGGGCTTGTAAGAGACATCGTGAGTTCAATTAATCAAGAGTAGTATTCGCATTCTCCGGAACTCTAAGTTGTTCGCTGCATAATCCGGCTTCTTCGGACGCACCCCGCAGCCACCACCCACACCACATTTACGCACCGACACACATCACACATCACACTAAATGTGAAATGTGAGAGATTCACCGTGCGTGGTCTTTTGTTCCTCTATCACCAGTGGTGACAGAAGATAATGATGTCCGCTTGAAGTTCGAAGTCGCACCTTTGAGATGTTGAGCATTTCATTAATTACCACCACGACCGGAGAGTGATTCAGCACCATCTTGTTTCCGATCGGTCGGATGCGCATCGCTCCCATGAGTAACCGCTGTCTAAATTCCCCATCCTGCACAAAACGAACAAAGGGCGGACTTGAGCAATCTCGTATCACAAGCTCCTCCAAAACCGTCATGTCTTGCGATGGCGCGTGTCGCACTCCGTACCGCCGTCAAAGAAAATCTCCCAACAACCTTTCAAACACGCCCCGACAAAGCCGCAGAACCGACAAGACAGAAATGCACAGGCCATTTCGCATGTATTCCAGTCAATTACGCGCGATTCTTTCCCCTGGTGGTACGGTGCAAGTGGGCGTGTTACATCTCCACCAATCCGACGGCGCGTAGACGGGCTTCTTCTCGCGGCCTGTTTCGCTAAGCGCCTCAAATCGGGCGGCAAAACAGGAACGATTGGATTTTGGTTGATTGCGCATCAGACGCACAGCCGCCTCCTCAGAGTCCCCAGAGCAGTTGCAAAACCACCTATTTTGGGACGATTGGCTGTCGGCTTTCTATTCTGGGACGCGCGCCAGCGCTCAAAGGCCTGTTTGCGTGGGCATGATTCGATGCCGCTGATCGTCTTTGTTTCGCCAACAATTGCTCAATCCACATGGGTTTTATAAGAACAATTGCTGGCCATATCCTGTGCACCTTTTCACTCTGGAATTCATTCCTCTTTCACTTTACGCCTGTGTTTCCTTAGATTTTTCTTTGTCCACTGCTGGCCAGTTCTGTACCCCAGATTCTCCTACGACATCCTTCAAGGCCTCGTTAAGACCCATCATTTGAACAGCGGATCAACCATCTCTCCGCCTCGCCATCTTTTAAACACCCAAAACACTCTCTAATACTACTGCAACCATGGGTAAATTTGGATCCGCCATCAAGGCCGGCCAGACCGCCATCGAACTCGGCCAAAACGCCCAGGGCCTCGCCAACGCCGCCTCCCAGTTCCGCTCCGCAGACAAGGCGGAGCTGGGCCGCCAAGCTGGCAGTCATGCCTTCAACGAGGGCGCCGAAACAGGCAAGACGATGGGCAAGACGTGGCTCAAGACGTTCGAGGTGGTGCCGCGCCTCGTGTGCCGCAGCCTGCAGTTCCTCTTCGCCCTCATCGCCTGCGGCTTCTACGGCAACCGCGTCGATGCAGATGACGACGCCAACAGAGGCTTGTCGCCCGAGTGGATCTTTGCCATTGTTGTGGCGGGAGCCTCTGCCACCACGGCGATCCTCTTCCTCGCAGCGACGCCCCTCGGCGCCATCCCGTACGTCGGGAGCAAGATCAAGTTCTCCAAGACCTACCGCGTCTTCCCCTGGGACCTGGGCCTCTTCGTCTTGTGGATCATTGCCTTTGGGATTTTCGGCTCCATCTTTCTCGGTCGCGATAGCGACAACCCGTACAAGGGCAGCAGCACGAGCCTGATGAAGGTTGCCGTCTGGATTGATTTCGTCAACGCCTTGCTGTGGCTCATCTCGGGCGTGTACGGCGCCATCAAGACGTTCCTCGGTGAAAAGGCAGACGAGATTACGGATAAAGTGGGCAAGAAGCTGTTTGAGAAGAAGAAGAAGCCCGCAAAGGAGGCTGACTACGCGGAGAGTGTGTAGTGGGTTTTTCGTTACTACGGACATGGAGTTAATATAGAACATCTCTGGTTTGATACGCATCGCCTTGGTTTTCAGGATGGAGTAAGATAATATGCATCGTCGGCGTTAGATAAACTCATTTCATTATATTTTCTGATGATTTTCCTTCGCTGTCGTGGACTGATCATTACATACCTACCCGCCAGTAACCAGAGTCAGAAGTAGCAAAGTTTGACAGTTGATGAAGTTTCGTATCAAGCTTACAGCCACCATGGGCCAAAGCAGTGCCACAAGAACCGAATTAATCTAAAATCTTGTCCATTAGCCCTGGGGTGCTGCCGGTAAAGGTAGCATGCTTAACTTGGGATGGCGCATGGAAAAAAGGCTTTGGTCATTGACGAGGTACAGTCGTGCATCAAGGACCTGTTGCAATGGAGGCTAGACATGCCTATGGTTCGGCACTGTTGCGTAAGGTACCAAAGGCATATACGTGTCATTCTCAAGTCTCAAGTTCCAAACCCCTGAAGAACAACCTCTTGGTAGCGAGTCAAGTACTCCGCAATGTCCGCTTTCGTGTGCCAAGCATCATTGGACGCAGCGCTCAGACACAACTCGCCGTCAAACGTACCAAGAAAGAGCCCCAGTCCGTTGCCTAACTCTTCGCCCGTTACCCAGGGATTCTGGACATGGAAGTCACCGGTCTTCGGGAAGACAATGGGATCCGTGCGCCTCACGCTGGAGATGGAGACAGATGGATGCGGCTTTGGAGGAGGGACAGCAAGGAAGGGGTCGTGGCGAGGGAGGGAGTGGTGGCGTGGTAGAAGGCAACATGCTGGGTGAAAGGGAATAGTGCTCCTTGTCGTTGCGGACGCCGTGATAAAAGTCTTTCATCGCTTCTACAATAGTGTGGAACTCTTCTTTTCGGCTTTTCTCATCGGGTACGTCTCCAGCTGCCGAAAGTGTCATCTCGACAACCAGGCTTCCACCGGACACCGAGTGGTACAGCGCAACAGGGTGCTTGGCAGTACTGTAGGGTTCAACACAGCTTGAGCGCTCATTGCGCAAGAAGTAGTTTACATATTGGACCCGTTTCGCTTCTGCAGGAGAGTCTTGAACGTCTCGCATAACGATAACAGCAGCAGCTTGGAAGGGGTGAGTTGGTGTAGCGCCAACTTTCTTGCATAAGGCTAGGAGCTGGGAAGTCTGGGCCTGGCTGAGTGTAAGTGCAGTGCGCTGATGACGTCCCGGAACCAGAGCGCTGTGCTGAAAGAGGGCGGGTAGGCAGCTTGGGTCCGAGTTGGCCCACTCCTCAGCTGTTTGGCCAGTTGATACATGAATGAGAGTCTTCTGAAGCGAAGCTTGAGTATCAGTCTCAGCCTGGAGTTCACGATAAGTCTTGACCCATCGTGACCCTCGCCGCGATGGTGGGATGGTCGTGCCGCAGCGCAAGCCACGCTTTGCGGAGTGCCTCGTCAACACGCTGCGCAGCTCGATCGCTGCACAGAACTGTCATCGGGTTGCGGGAGCCAGTTCCATCTCGTCGTTGTAGTTAGAGCCCCTATTTCTACAGGCGTCGGGATCTACTACAGAGGTTAGAGCCCGGTAGCTACAGTGGTCAGAGCCTGGCAGCTGTAGGTAGCCAGGTGTGTCGTCCACTGGCTGCCATCGGGCCAGACCTGCCGTCGGGTTGCAGCCAATTGCAGCCACCGCAGTCAGAGTCCTATGGCAACCTTATAACTCAGGGGTCAGAGCCTCGGGAGTTGGGTGCAGGACCAGTTGCATCACATGACTTCCGCTCCTCCCCTCGCAACCAGACGTCCTTCGAAATTCCCACCATCCCCGCCTCGAAGCGCACTCCTCAGCATTACTCTCTCTGACTCACCCGCGATCCCATCAACGACGAAGCTGATCCTTTGGCATCCACCTGATCGTCCATCACTGATCGTCACTCGGATCTGCACTGTTTTCTTTCCATCCCTTCACCATGACTGGCTTCACAATGCCTTGGTTGCACTCCACCGTCTGCACGCGTTCCGTGGCAGCATCACGACTTCAGTCCTCACATTGGCCTTGAAAACCCCTCAGCATTCAGCCTCGCTGATTTTCGCCGATTCGTGAGACACATGCAGTTCCCTACAGGTACCGTTCCCCAGCGCCCAACGCATTTGGTTTTGACCCAGAAGACTAACATCTCATGGGCAGTAGGACATCCTCGCTGGTCTCGACCTCCAGGAAAATGACCATCGATCTGAAGCAACCACCACACAAAACCATTGGCTTCCTCCACCGAGACGTTCACAAAGAACAAGTCAGCCACTGCTCTGTGGCCACCATCATCTGATGCATGTCTTGTCTCAAGCATCCCAGCCTTGCTTGCCGGCCTCGTCGACCGCCTGCAGCAGGTACTTCCAACATGCCCACCATCGCGGACCAGTAAGTCACTCTCCCCACACCAAGCCATCACCCCTAATCTAACCATCCATCACTTGCTTAGATCTATTCGGGCTCTCCCTCTCCTTCGGGCCAGCCACTCTCTCTCTTCGAGGCACGCATTCGCTCTCTCTTTCGGGGCAGGCCGCTCTCTCTCTCGGAGCAGGGACTCCCTCTTTTTCGGAGCACACATTCTCTCCCTCTTTTTCGGAGCAGACACTCTCTGTCTTTCGCAGCACGCGTTTCTCTCTTTCAGAGCAGACACACACATGATCTCTCTTCTCTTTGGGAGCACGCATTGTCTCTCCCTTTCGGAGCAGGCATCTCTCTCTCTATCTTTTGAAGCACTCCTTCTTCTTCTTCTTCTTTTTCGGAGCAGGCACACGCACTCTCTCTCTTTCGGGGCAGGCACTCTCTATCTCTTTCAGAGCACTTTTTCTTCCTCTCTTTCGCAGAAGGCACTCTCTCTCTCTTTCGGAGCAGGCACTCTCTCTCGTTCGGAGCAGGCACTCTATCTCTCTTTCGGGGCACTCCTTCTTCCTCTCTTTCGGAGCAGGCACTCTCTCTCTTTCGGGGCAGGCACTCTCTCTCTTTCGGGGCACTCTCTCTCCCTCTTTCAGAGCAGATACACATCTATCTCGTTCGGGGCAGGCACACACACTCTCTCTTTCGGACAGGCACACACTCTCTCTCTTCGGGGCAGGCACTCTCTCTTTCTCTCTTTCGGAGCAGGCATCTTTCTCTCTCTTCCTTTTCGGAGCAGACACTCTCTGTCTTTCGCAGCAAGCATCTCTCTTTCGGAGCGGACACACACAGGCTCTTTCTTGTCTTTGGGAGTACGCATATCTCTCTGTCTTTTGGAGGGGGCACTCTCTCTCTTTTTCGGCGCACGCATCTCTGTCTTTCGGACCGCAGTCTCTCTCTCTTACGGAGCACGCATCTGTCTGGGACACCGCTCTCTGGGCACACGTTTTCTCGACGCAGTTCTTCTTGCGACACTTCTTCTCGACACGCTTCTTGATCTCTTCAGGCGGTGGTGGTGTTACACACACAACTCATCAATGCTGGTACGTCAATCCTCCTTCACACTTGTTTGCAGTGGGTCCGGCGATCTTCGTCGTTATTGTGCATGTTGTCTGGTCTACTCCAAGACTTTGCGGGGTGCCAAACTCTGCTTGTGCGTTCCTCCTCTTCCTACTGCTACTCAGCAAGGGAGAAGGCTGTCCCCCGGGTCAAGAAAACCACGTGAGTAATCTACACAAATTCTGTGATTTGTCGGCATTGTGACTCGTGTCTAACCAGCAACGCACAGCACAGGAAGCGATTCGCAAGCAAGCAACCACAACCTCCGGACAAGTCTGCTCTACACGTGTCAAACAACCCTCGAGTCCGACAAAACTTCCGATGAACGTCTTTTGCAATCTCTTAAGATTTGTTCTGTCGTCACTCCAAACGTCGCGCCGTCCGTGACTGGCCGTTTCCAAGCCGACTGAGTTGTCACAACCCCAAGAACCATTCTTTGGCAGATTTCGCCTGAAGACTTGCTCTCCGCGGATGCGATTCTGGGACGAGGCCTCTCCCTCATGTCCTCGGTATTCTTTCTACAACCAGTTACAATCTTGGGCACCAGGGCGTTAACTTGTCACCCGTTGCCCGTCGCCCACCCATCATCAAGCGCTTCTACCTTGCGACCCCAGACCCTCATCCATCTTGGTCCCTTAATCACTCTCATTCTGCCGCCCGACTTTCCGACGTTGGGCAACCTGCGTCCACTGAGTCACTTGGCTACTACGCCTGCCCTCACTGCTTGATTTATCCCCTTGGTCTTACTACGTGGTTCCTGGCGCCTCACCAACTCTCAAGGAGAGTACGAAGAAAAAGGGACGACAAGAAGGTGGCCCAGACTCAGGTCCTGATGTCCCTGGCTGGGACAGTTCTCCACTTCCAAACGCCTTCGTCTTGCCCAATGTTCCAACCTCGTCTTGCCCAGCCTCATCCGCTCCGGCTCGTTTACCCGAATCCTGCCTCCCCTCCCGACCGCGTCCTGCATCTTGGCCGCTCTTACTCCCTTTTGGGTTGTACTCATGGGCACCTTCGTTTGGCTCCCAATTTCTGCCCGTGCTGCGAGCCGGGGTGCCAGTTATCGGTCTGGCTCACGGGGTTCAACTTGTCCCTCCGCCGCTGCCTCAGCCGACAGGTGGTGGACGACGACGCCCACCGATAAGGCTGGATTTCGTTGCGGTGGAAGATGATTGCGGTTGTCAAGGGTGGATACTTACCATGTCTAAGTGCGCTTAACGAGATGACTTGATGGAATGGTGGAATGGTGGCCTGCAGAGTGGTTGATGATGGGTTTAAGGTCTCTTTGCATTAGATCAGGTTAATTCTATTGTCCGATGGTACTTCCACCTCAATGATGTGTGCAATTCCCATTATTGGACGTCTGTGTACTTGTGCAGTGTGCTTACTGCTCGCTGAACCGGCCACCCTCGGGCCCTCGTCGCGTTCACTCCCATTGCCCATCTCGTTGTGACGACTGCCTGGGGGGCAGTGGGTGAAGAAGAGAAATGGATCAGAGGGCGGATCCATTTCATCTGGTCTCTAAGGACGAACGGCATTGCCGTACTTTAACGTCGTCTGCACCAACGTTTGTCCTGCCTGTCTCTCGGCGTCTGGTCTCACTGCCCTGTCGCTTTGTCTGTCCCGCGTACCCCTCTGCCGGCCTCACTGCCATGATGGCTGCACTTGTAGTTGTCTTTCCAACTCCCTGCTTACCGAGTAGTGTACCTACCTGGCAGTCAGGGAACAGCTTTCTGGGTTACCCTTTGGGCCTCGTCGTACTCACTACCATTACCCGTCTCGTGGTGATGGGACTGTTGCCCGTCTCGTGGTGATGGGTGCCTGAGGCGGTTTTCAACCTGAGGTGGTGGGTGGTTCCTGCCAATACTGGTGCTCACCAATACTGGTGCTCGCCCCTTCCGCATTCGACGGGAACTGCACCTTCCCAACCTGAGGGCAATGGCATACCAATTCCCTTCATCTCCCGCCGCGAGACAGATCCCCTCTTCTCTTCTTTCTTCTTCTTCACCCACTGCTAACAACGTGATAGGAGAGACGCAACCACAAACCACCAACCACAAACCACCAAGAAGAAGAAGAAGGAGAAGAAGACAACGACGACGACGAAACCGACGACGACGACGACGACCAGATGGACCCGATCGTCACTCCGTCGTCCCTGGCAGGGACAACAATCCACTGCCAGGCTGCCCAGCCCGCCGCCCCCTGCCCCCCCTGGCCCGTCTTCCCCCCCTGCCCCTCCTGCTCCTGCCGCTGCCCCGACGTTGTTTGCAGCAACGTCTGTCCCGCCTGTCCTGCGTGTCTGGCGTGCCCCGACGGGGGCAATGGCCTGTGGAAAATTGTTGTGGGTGCCCTTTTGGGCGCCCTTTTTACCTCCCTCCTCACCCAGGAGGGCAGAGATGGCTGGGCGGCCCTTTGGGCCTTTATGAAACCCTGGTTCCGCCGCCGCCAGCCCCCCCGGGATGAAGAGAACGGCGCCCCCCCTCGTGTCGAGTCCCCCGCTGGCCTCCCCCTCGCCTCCGTCGACTCCTCCGTCTCCGGCCGCTCCCTGGCCCCCGTCTCCTCCTCTGGCTCCGGCTCCTCCCTGGCCCCCGTCTCCTCCTCCGGCTCTGGCCCCTCCGTGGCCCTCGATACCTCCGCCGCCGTCCAGGACCCCGTCCAGGACCCCGCCGTCCCCCCCACCACCCCCGCCGTCACCAGGACCGTCCCCGTCCCCGGCTCCGACTCTGTCCGCCGACCTGCCCGCCCGCCGACCTCCTCCGTCGTGCGCCGCCAGGTTCAGCCACTGGGGCTGAACCTGGGCCAGGCCTTTGATCGGCCTGGAAAGGCCAAAGCCGATGCCAAGGGCAAAGGCAAGGCGAGTGGGCTTGCGGCCCAAGCCCAGAAGGGCTTTAAAGTGTTGTGAGGGAGACGACGACGACGACGAGGATGAGGACGACGATGAGGATGACGATGAGGATGACGATGACGGAACCGCCGGTTCCTGCTCCCCCCTTGCCCGTAGTTTTTGGTCGATTGTTTCTTTTTTTTGGTGTTTCTTTTTTTTGGTGAAATAATACTTGCTTTCCGAGCTTTGCTTCCAACCATTCTGTGACATGAGTGATGAAAGTCTTGAACAATTTTGTGACGAAGAACTCCCAGCCACGAGTTCACAACTCGTAGGAAAGCGACCACTTGTTTTTTAGAATTCCCCATCCCCGTAGGAAAGCGACCACTTGTTTTTTAGAATTCCCCATCCATTTCAATCGCCAAGTATCAGCTAGAACCGACTGCCCAGGCAAAATGCAAAGCAGAGTAGTGGACTTGGCTGGCATACGGGTTGCTCGTCACAGAAGCCTGGAATTGACACTTGAATCTGCAATACTTTTAATTTAGTTCAACTATCCTACATCAATCAATTGGCTGCAATCAGCGGGTGTCGGTACTGGCTATTCAAACACAAGGGTTTTGCGACCTGGCCCTATGGTGAACTACTTGCTCATGGCCATAGCGGAACTTCGTTTCTATCGCATACGCCGCAAAGAAACGACAACTCGACTGAGAACACCATGAGATACCATGCATCTCGTCATCCTTGGTCAAGCTGTAAGACTTGAATTTGATGAACCTAGACCACCCGTAGTGATGAGGAAAGCTGACACGGGACCGCACCGTCTGTGTGAAAACCAAGAACTCCTTGTCGTCAGAGCAGCTTTCCCAGCCCCAGTCCCATGAGAAATCGAGGGAATCAGCATGGCGGTTGTGAGCGAACCCTGCACATCTGTCTTGGTGCTCTCGCTGAAATTCGTTGCTACCTGTAAAAGTACGCGATTTAGACTTTGGCCTGAGCCGCCAAGGTCTTTGTGGGTTCGGGCATAGTTTCCATTCAAACTTGTCCGTCGTGGTCGCACTTTGGACATCCAGCCTGCGTGGCAACCTTGACTGACCCCAGTCTAGACAGCTGGAAATGTTGGGATCGAAACATTTGAGGACATTTGATGATGCGTAGTTTGATGGCGCCCACTGAAATGATGAGGAAGGGAGCCTCTCGCGGACAAGCTTTGCGATGCTGCTTCGAAATGCCGTGGAGCTCACTCTATTACCCTGTTCGAATCTTTGCTGTTTGAACGGAAGGTGTGTGCTGATCGACATGTCAAAACACAGTTTTCGATTCTCATCTCGATAGAATATGATTCGCGGCTTGTCGTTATGGCAGCAAAGCTTTGGAGTTGTGTTTTTGACGTGCTGGCATGGCGAGACTTTGTGATGTTCATGGTGACACTCAACCATGCTTGTTTGGCCCGACGGCCGGGCATCTGCCATGCGCTGAGCCAAGTCCCAAGTGATGGACACATGCTCACACAACGATATGCATCCCTCGCGGCCCCTGCAAATCCTGTCGTCGTCGTTGGACTCGTGGCGTTGCTGGGCCGAGAAGTAAAAGGCTCGGTGTTCCATTTTGCATCCCGCACAGTAGACAAAAGGCACATCTTCAATAAGTTCCCTATCACTCTCATAGCCTTTCCGTTTCCTGAAAGCAATACAGGAGCCGCACAGAGAGGCAGATGCAAGTGATTGGAGATGCTTTGCTGGAAAACGCTCCAGAGGAGTGGCCCAGACCCTGGCCAACTTGGTGCGTTTCGCTTTGTTGTGTGCTTCTGTAAGATGGTATTTCCAAAAGGCCTTGGATTGACTGAATAGGCGCATAAAGTCTCGCGAGACGTGACGGAGCCGGAGGATGTCGTGAAGATCGAGGCGTTCCATAATGGCAACCATAAGCGCGTCGGGAAGTCGTACCAGAGGACTCTGCGTCTGGTTCCAGTAGGCCGAAGCGACGATGGGGTCCATGCCGTCTCTGGTAAGGCGTTCCACTGCTTCTTTTATGCGACCATTCTGAAGACGTTTTCTGGACGCAACCGCATCCTGATAAGAGGGCGGCAGATCGCGTGAACGAGAGGAGGAGGCGTTGTTCTGGTTCGGACGTCGATCGCGGTGTTCATCTGAATCACCACGAAAAAGATCGCGGATGAAGTCTCCGAAGCCACGACGTTCTGGTGCTTTTCCTTTGGACATGGTGCTTGGAGTTGGTTGGTTCGTCTTTGTTTTCAGGTGGTTGATGGTGATCCGGAAAGTTTTGAGCTTAAAGTGTGTACAGGCACAATCGGGGATAGTAAAGATCAGAGTATTTCTGGTTTGGAGAAGAGTAGATTTGGGGGATGGCGTTGCTTAAATATATATCTGTTCACAATGTCGCCCTCAGGGTACCTGCAAACGGAGAAAGCAGGGTGGACTCACGTAGGATGGATGTTGAGTTTCAAATGATCAACCTTTGCGACGACGAACTCTCCATGGCACATCTAAAGGTACTGCACCTTGCTGGCTTTTCTTGGGTGATTGGCCACGTCTTCCTTCGGGCAGAGTCTCGCAATGGGATCATATGACACCCGTATCCATTGGGGTTTAAAATTCAAAGCAGATAGCCACTACAAAAATTGATCCAATGTTGGTAGAGAACTGCCTTTGTTTTAACTTTTGGTTCCACTGTGTTGTGTTGACTATGTGGGGTGTGAGAATGTGCACGTAGCATTACAATGTATTCTTTCCTTCTCCAAAGCCACCTTTATGACGTTGGAGCCATTGTGAAGACTCAAGGGTTTAAGGGAAGTTTGAAAACTCGCAACTTTAGTAAACGGCTGAATCCCGAACTGAGTTTGAGACTGGATGGAGCGGGAGCAGCTTTAAGATTGTGTGGATCTGCAGGGTGGAGGCGTGATGTCGCGAGTAATTATGCATTTTGTACAATGGGAGTAAAGAAAATGATGCCACTCGGGGGAAAAAAAACCGTTGTTTGCTTGTCAACATAAAATCATTCTAATCTATATTTAATTCTATACATCTATACACTAGTCCATCCATTGGCGTCCCTGGCAGGGGCAACATACCACTGCCCTGTGCCCGCCGCCGCCCCAACCTCAAGAAGAAGAAGAAGGAGAAGAAGAAGAAGGAGACGACGACGACGAAATGGAGACGGCCCTCTCTACGGCATCCCTGGCAGGGGCAACCTACCACTGCCAGACTGGTCCCGCCTGCCAGCCCTGCCCTGCCCTGCCCGACGTTGTTTGCAATTGTAACGTCGTCTGCCCCGTCTGCCCCGTCTGCCCTGTATGCCTCTGGGCTGCCCTGGTGTTGGCCTTCTCCAACCCCTCGTCACAAAGGACGGGAGAGCTTTCTGGGTTGGTTGGTCTTTGGGGCCTGTTATTCGACCCTAAAAAGGGTTGGCTGACTCCGTGCTGTTGTTGCTGCTGCCGCCGTCGCCGCGGAGCCCCAACCGCCGAGGATGGTGGCGAGAGTGGCACCAACCTCCAGGAGCGTGTCCGAACCACCTCCGATCTCGTCTCCACCGCCCGCACCGACTCCGCCCGCTCCGCCTCCGACTCCGTCTCCGTCCCCGGCACCACCACGAGCACCACCGGCACCGGCACCGACCCCGCCCCCACCCGCTCTCCTCCTTCTTCCCCCTCTATCCAGCTAAGGTCTTCTCGTATACGGCCTTAGATTCAGCCCTTAGAGTAAAACCTAAGCTAGGCTTTTATTTAGCTTAAAATCCTAATAATAATAATGATAATAATAATACTAAAAACAATAATAATAGTAATAATAATAATAATTTTATAACTAAAAGTTCACAGCTATAAGTTCCGTGGTTTCTATATATTTATAACCTAGCTACTGTCTTATCGCTATAAAATTTGTCTATCTAAGTATACACAAGTCTATCCAGTCTCTAATATTTATACTTAACAGCGATCATCAGTCGAGTCAGTCTGGTTTTCGTCATGAATTGGACCTTCCTTGACATCATGGCGGAATTGCTCCTCCTCCTCCTTGAGCTGAGCCTTGAGGATCTTGTTCGCTTCCCAGATCGGCTTGACCATGAACAGCCGCTCGACCTTCTCCAGGGGAATACCGCTGGTCTCGGGGATCAGGAAGAAGGCGAATACGAAGGCAAGGAAAGACAGGGCAGCAAAGAACATGTACACGCCATAACCCATGGCGGCGAACATCTGCTCAGTAAATCTCGACACCAGGAAGTTGAAGAACCAGTTGCTTGCCGTCGTGGTAGCTTGGGCCAGCGAACGGAAGTTGGGATCAAAGAATTCCTGGAGAATTTTTGTTAGTGGAGAACCTTGGAAGACTGTAAATAGGGTGGACTCACGGAGTTGATGACCCACGGGGTACCGTTCCAGGTAGGTGTGTACACAGCAGTCCACAAGTAGAAGAAGACGATAGCAGCAATGCCGCTGCCACTCAAGTGGTCCTGGGGGTTCTTGGTGGGCTCGACGACGTAGACGTATGCGCCAATAACCCACATGCATATCGAACCGGTGACACCTCCGATGAGCAGAAGCTTTCGTCGTCCAAGCTGATCGACGAGGAAAAGCAGCCACACGAAAGTCATGATGGCCTTGACGACGCCGAAAATGCCGGTCATGACATTGACTGTATCGCGCTGGACACCGATGCTCTGTAATGGGTTAGCGCCTTGCTCACATCCAATCGAAGAATGACTCAATTTGTCTTGGCAGCCCGTGCGAGCCGGTTTATCAGGGGTGGACTTACAGAGAAGATAGTAGGCGAATAGTAGTTGATGGCGTTGATGCCCGAACCGTTCTGCCAGAAGAAGAGCATGCATCCCAGAAAGAGACGCCACATCATGTTGGAGCGCTTGACAAGCGCCTGGAAGGGCTTCCACAAGCCGATGCCGCCAGCAGCCTTTTGCGCCTCAAGAGCCTGGTCGATAGCTGCCACCTCTTCAGTGATGTAGATATCGGTGGGGGCCAGTTGGCGAATCCAGCAGAGGTTGTCCATAGCTTGTCTCCGGCGGTCATTAAGGAACAGCCAGCGAGGGGATTCACGAATCCATAGAGAGCCAGCGAAGAGTAGGCCGGATGGGATGATTTGGATGGCGAATGGAATAAGCCATTGCTTATGGCTTTCCGGGATGTGTTTCTCAACGCCATACTAACAGAATTCCGAAATTAGCCTGCAAAGAACGTGTAAAGAAGCATTGTTTCCACGACTTACGTTTATCCAGAAGCCCACCATGCCGCCGATCTGCCATCCTAGCTCATACAGGCCGACGAGGCGTCCTCGAATAGCTGGTGGAGCCAACTCTGAAAGGTAGATAGGGACGATGTTGGAGGCGATGCCGGTAGCCAACCCCGAGATGACACGGCCAGCGTACAAGATCCCCAGACCAGTAGTGTGATTGGCACCGCACTGCAGACCGGCTCCAAGGGTGAACATGGCCGAAGCAATAGTCAAACACCATTTGCGACCAACCCAATGGCTCAGGATGTAGGTGAGAAGTGCGCCGAAAAAAGCACCGGCGATGAAAAGCGAAACAATGTTTTCACTAATCAGGTTTCTTTCCTCGGTAGTCTTTGTGTCGATGCCGAATTTCTTCTTAAAAGACTCGAGCGTGATTGTGGTGCCGATGAAGGCACTGGTGTAGCCAATCATGTTGGAACCGCATGATGCCACGACGGCGAGGACATATACCCGCCAGTTATAGACTGAAGGAGGCGTTGGCCGATCTTCGGCCAGAGTAAGGAGTCCCATGGTTACTGAGTTGGGCAGCTGGAGAGGGAAAGGTTGGTGAGGAGAGGGGAGATGTCAAAGCAAATTTTGCGAAAAGACTATAGATATAGACTGGAGGAGTCAGGACCGGGACCCCAAAGTAATGCCTCACGCCGTAGTCGGTGTGGGCGTGTGGATATGTGCCGAAAGAGCCGTCTCCATAAACTACGTCACCCAGAGCCACAACCTCTGGGGGCAATATGGGGTTTGGAAGTGAGGCTACACGACCATGGGGAGAAGCGCAGATTCCCCCATGGAGTGAGAATGCGACCCGGGCTAGCGTTTTCCCTGGTGGATACGTTCAACTGGGGCCAGCAAATGGTCGCTGGCATTTCTTTTCATCATGGATTGACACACCCATGGGGAAAGAAGTTTGAGATAAGCAGGTGGAGGCTCTGCTGGAGTGTCCACTTGGTGGAGAAGGGGAATACAGCACTTCAGCAAAAAGCAAGAACAGGAGCAGGTATTAAATATTACATGGCAAAATGCGATGAATGGATAATAAAATGAAGAATAAGAAACAGCAAAAATGACCAATAGTTCATGCTCAAAGGTTACAGCGTAACGTCTTCTGTCGGTGTCCATCTGTCGGTGCCAGAAATAATCCCATTTTATGTCCGAGAAACCCACCGTAAAGCAAGCTAACCAATTACGGCCACAGCCAATGCAATTCTTTGGTATGTGGTAGGGTCTTCCTAGGACAAGAAACTTGAGCAACATGTACGGCGTCACAGAGCCCACTCCACGATTGCAACGTTGCAGGGGGGATCTTCACCTTCTGCGCGGACCTGAACAGAATTGTTTGTTCATCGCTCTGGCAGGATTGATGATAATATGTGCGTAGCAAGAGCTAATGTGTCTCTCCCGGCATCAAAATTCTCCTGTTGGCGTTTGCATTTGCGGCTAAGATGAGTGGATGGGGCGGACGTCCAAGGATCGTTATTCCCGGCTAGTCCGATGTTTCGCCACGTTTCGCAGAATAATGCATTTGACATCAGCGCCGGACCGTTCGGACGTAAAAGTGTAAACAGCTTGTAGAGACATGGCAAAGCCGCTTGGTCATTGACTCTGCTATACACGAGTCGTCGCAAAACGTGCCTCTACGCTGGGAAAATCTTTTAACCATGGGAAAAGTGGAGGAAGCGTGCCGAACTTCCACGGGAGAATCCTCGACTGGCCGAGTCTAAACTGGATACGGCTAGTGAGGCGAACGAACTGACGTCCGCCGTGTGTAAATGGACTCGGCGTGATTTCAATTGGTTGGGCCCCGTGGAGACGGTATCCAAGGATTCGTGGAGGCCAGGCGTCCTACAGAAGATCTTCTCCTTTCCACGGAGTAGCTAATATCCGGTGAATTCATTGACAGCTGGAGTCCAGTCTCCGGCATCGCTTGAAGAGGCAGTGAGTAAGAGCTACCCTCGAAGGTCATAGCAATGATAAATATCTCCATCCACCCTACTGGAGATTCAATTACTGTTCAGAGTCAAACTCCCGACACATAGATTCACCTGGATTTGCAGCTTTATTTTACAGAATATAGTGGACAAAGCCCCTTCGATGAGGGAACCTAATATTTGAATTTACTGCATTTTCGTTGCGCACGTCACAGTTAGCAAGGCCCAAGTTTGGGTTTCAAGCTGCTTTTTCTTCCTCTGCTGGAAGCCTGTCTAACTTTTTCGACCCATTCTAACCTTGATGCGCTGAAGAAGGTTACTGTCTCAAGGTCGTTAACTGCAGACAATAGGGTCTTTAACTGACCCTATTGTCTACAGACAGCAGGGTTGAAGTTAGAGAGGTTAAATTGAAGCTTCAGACAGAGACCAGTGTGCAACAAACCTTATTATTTAGCTACTGTTTCTTCTGGTACTAAGTGTAGCACTTATTACTTATCTCTACTATTTAAGATTACTGTATAACTTTATTCTATCTGATAATATTAAGTAAAGCTAAAAAAAGCAAATAGTAAATAAAGCCAGATTTATTAGCTATATAAAATCTATAAAATATTAATTTTTTATATTATAACTTAATATTACTATAAATTAATATTTTAAGTAATATAAAATAAAATTTACCCCCTTAACTATAGCTTCAAATTTATTATATTTATATACCCTAAAGTAGCCTAATTTTTAGTACTGACCTCTCTTCCGTCCCGTAGGTTCCAGTAGCAACCTATTCGTCTAACTTTTAGCAATACCCTTTCTAATTTGTAGAATATATATATACATAAAATGAGTCTCTAATTGAGTGCCCAAGCAGTTAAAATGAATCTCAACGTTCTCGGCGGCTCTACGGTCGAAATGGATCTTGGCGAACATGAGGTCTCCACATGTGTAGTTGTCGGTCATCGTCGTCGTCGTCGTCGTCGCCGTCTTCTCACTGGATTTTCAGACCCCTTGGGGCTCGGGTTCCAAACCCAGTCGAAATGGCCTTTCCAGGCCGAATGAAAGCCTGGCCCAGGTTCTGCCCCAAGGGCTGAACCTGAGGCCGCATACCGGAAGACCTTGGCTGGACAGAGGGGGGAGGAGGAGGAGAGCGGGTGCCGGTGGGGGCGGGGACGGTGCCGGTGGTGGTGCCGGGGACGGAGACGGAGTCGGATCGGGCGGTGGAGACGGGGTCGGGGCGGGTTCGGGCGAGCTCTCGGAGGTTGGTGCCACTCTCGCTACCATCCTCAACGGTTGAGGCTCCGCGGTGACGGCGGCAGCAGCAGCAGCACAGAGCCTTGATCCAGCCCCAGACTGGCAGGGCCTTGACCCAGACCCAGCACGGGGTCAGCCAACCCTCCTCAGGGTCGAACAAAAGGGCCCAAAGGCCGGTCCAGAAAGCTCGTCCTTGCTCAGTGAGCAGGGAGTTCGAGACCGCCACGACCAGGGCAGCCCGGAGGGCAGAGTAACCAACGACCCAGGCGGAGGCGGCGGGGACGGTGCCGGCGGTAGTGCCGGAGACAGAGACGGAGCCGGTGCGGGCGGAGCCGGTGCGGGCGGAGCCGGTGCGGGCAGTCGGCTTCGAGGGTTCGGACGGGGTTACCATCGTTGGTGCCACTCTCACCACCATCGTCAACGGTTGGGGCTTGATGGTGATGGCGACGGCGGCAGCAGCAACAGCACGGAGTCAGCCAACCCTTATCAGGGTTGAGCAAAAGGTCCCAAAGACCAGTCCAGAAAGCTCTCCCGTCCTTTGTGAGGAGGAAGTTGGAGAACGCCAACACCATGGCAGACGGGGCAAACGACGTTGCAGTTACAAACAACGTCGGGCAGGGCAGGGCAGGGCGGGCAGGGGGGACCACCCTGGCAGTGGTAGGTTACCCCTGCCAGGGACGCCGAAGAGAGGGCGGTCTCCATTTCGTCGTCTTCGTCTTCGTCGTTGTCTTCGTCGTCTCCGTCTTCGTCGTCGTCGTCTCCTTCTTCTTCTTCTTCTTCTTGAGGTTGGCGCGGCGGCGGGCAGCGGGCAGTGGTTGGTGGTTGGTGGTTGGCGATTGGTCTCTCCTGTTCAATTTGTTAGCAGTGGGTGAAGAGGAGAAAAGAATCAGAGAGGGGATTCGTCTCGCGGTAGGAGATGGAGGGAGTTGCTGTGCTGTTCGCCTGAGGTTGAGAAGGTGCAGTCCTCGGCGAATAAGGAAGGGGGGGGAGCACCGGTATTGGTAGGAACAACCCACCGCCTCAAGTCAAAAACCACCTCAAGCACCAATCACCACGAGACGGGCAACGGTAGAGTGAGTATAACGAGGCCCAAAGGCTAACCCAGAGAGCTGTTCCCTGACTAAGTAAGTACTCGGTAAGCAGGGAGTAGAGAGCCACCCACAAGGACAGCCGACACGGCAGTGATGCCGGCGGAGGGGCACTTGGGACAACCAGGACGTGTAATATAGACAGGGTAGACGTTTGCTGCAAACAACGTCAGGGCAAAAGGGGGCCTCGGACTGGCCAAAAAGTGAGCACATTCGTGGTCGGATGAAACGACGTCTCTAAGTATCAGCTATAGCTGCCTGCCCATACAAGATGCGAAACAGAGCAATGGATTTGGCTGGCATACGGCTTCGCTTGTTCCAAGAGGATGGGTCAAAGACTGACGCTTAGGACACTTTAATAATTCAATTGAACCATCACATATCAATCAATTAGCTTAAACCAGTAGACTTAGTTACTGGCTGTTCGAGAGGAGACAGAGTCCAGTCTCTGGCATCGCGCCTCACACTTGAAGAGGTAGTGGAGTGACAGCTGCCCTTGAAGATCCTGGCAATAATAAATATCTCCATTGGGATTCAATTATTGTTCAATATCAAACTTCACGACCCATAGATTTAGCAGAAATTACAAATATTTTATATAGAATATAGTAGACAAAACCAGGTTACCAGCTATATAAGTTCTATATAATATTAACTCTTTATACTATAAGTTAATATTACTATAAATTAATAATTTAAATACTATAAAATAAAATTTACCCTTTTAATTATAACTTTAAATTTATTATACTTATATATTCTAAAGTAGCCTAATCTGCAGTACTAGCCTCTCTCTTATCCTATAGGCTCTAATAGCAAATTATTTATCTAATATTTAGCAATACCCTTACTAATTAGTAGTATATATATATATATAAAGTAAATCTCTAATTAAGTGTCCAAGCAGTTAAAATCAATCTCAACGTTATCGGCGGTTCCACGGTCGAAATGGATCTTGGCGAACATGAGGTCTCCGCCATCCTCGATGACTGCGTAATGGAGGAAGTCGCAACGAAGCCGGAGAGTTACATCGACGACGTCTCCAAATTGGTCTTGTGATGGATGGCTAACCTGTATATCTTGCACGTTGATGCACATTCGACCTCTCGTACCACCCCAGTTGGCGAAATCCTTGTCTTCCGGGAATTCGATGCATCCGTTGATTGAAGCCCATGACCACGTTGGGGCCGTGGTCTGAGGAATCCTTTGTCCTAGGTGGCCAGCACGAACACGCCACCGCAGTTGGTCTTCCAAGTTCTTCCTCCACATGCCAGCGATGTAGTCGTCTTGGGTTTGCTCTTGGACTAGCTTGGCGATTGCTCCGATCGCGATGAGCTTGTCGCTATTCTTGGTCAGATTGCCTTCCGCGTACTTTTGCACAATCCCAGGCCAACTCTCGCGCGCGAGTGGTCGCTTACTCAAGCAATATGGCTTATGGGCCTTGTCAATCTCGGTTGGATACTCAAGAGGATACGTCTCATTTGCCGGCCGCTCATCGCATTCCCAGAAGATCTGTTCCTCTGCGAAATGCAACGACCGCCGTGAGAGATATCGCTCTTGTACTATCCATGCTCGCGTCTCTAGGTGATCTCTTCTGGGCCTAGTCCAACCCCATCGGTAGACATCAAACAAGTGATGCATGTCACTTGATCGGGCTTGACACCGCCAACTTCGCTCACGGTCAAAGAAGCACCCGACGTCCCCGTCTTCACCAGGTGTTGCTGCGATATTCAAGGCTGAATTTCCGTAAATCTGAGTCATCAGGCTGGACTCTTTTCCCCAATCCTCGGCGCTATCTTGAATGATACACAAGCAGTCGATCCAGAGATACTGAAACCCTAGATACTTGCTGACGTGAATGGCGTCAAGAAAAGTCTTTGGGAGTGCTTCTGGCGGAATGCGCTGCCAAAAACTGTCGAGAGTGCTTGAAGTGAGAGTCAAGGGTTTTTTCAAACCCCAACTATGACTGAGTGTTGCGTATTCAATTTTGGAATCAATTTGATCTTTCAGATGCAATTGTGGCTCGCTGCCACCAGTATATATGAGACGCGTAGGAAGAAAGCTGTCCGTACTGAGCCTACAGCACTCGTGGGAAGACTCGCATTCTTCGAGCCAGCGTTTGCATAATGGGAGCGCGTCGATTGTGTTGACCTTAGGTCGAGGGGAGTCATAGTTCATCGCTGCTTAAAAATCTTAGTACTACATCAAATGAATGGGGGTTTTGTGCACTCGACCTTGCTGAGATGTGGAAATTATTTCTATCTCTGAGCGGACACATATTGGCTCCTTTTCATTCTCGGCGTCATGTTTGGAATCCAAATCGCCCTTATTGTAAGGAACATGTAGACCGTACTTGTGTCCGTAATGTCTTATGACCATCCCGACTTGTCTTTGCAATGCTATGGCTTCGGAGCCATCTTCGACCGTTTTGATACATGCCGTCTCATGAACTCCCACTATGAACTGGCAGCACAGACCGCATCCTTTTGCGGCTGCTACTTTCAAGTCTGACCAAGATCCATAGTGCTCAAATCGCGACCCAAAATTGTTGTCAAGGTGTGCATAATCGTATAATAGGGCACCTTAACTTTTGATATTGAATATCTAGATCTCGGATCAGTACAGAGAGCTCTGCTCCAACTCAACCAGGTTCAGTTCCGAGATAATTAGGCGTTGGAAAGACTTCAACTGTCTATCCTTTTATCATCACTGTCTAATATTTCTAGTAATAATTTTATAAGCAAGTGCAGTGTCAGCTACAGCAGTGAGGAAAATGGAGTCACCTAACAAAGGTTATACGATTAGAGATTAGTAGTTGTGCAAATAGTAATACTCGAAACGTAAGCGTAAGTCTCAGGTAGACCACGAACTAAACCTACTGTCAACAGGGGCCTCAGTATCCGTCTTGAGCCTGTAGCAGTTACCACCTCTTTTTAAAGGAGTTAGGTTTTAGTTGAAGACTCAATCAACCTACTGATATCGACTAACTTCTTCTAGGGCTATAAATGCCAATTAAGGTACTAAGAACTCCGCAAACACCAATAATACCATCGCTAACAGGTACCAAATTGAACGACGAGGTAGAGATTGTTAAATCACACAAGTCAGAACATAGTTGGAGTTGGTAGATCATCTGTTCCCTAAGCATCTATGTCAGACTGGAAATTCCTTTCTTTATACACGCGACAAATCCGAGTCTGTATAAAGGCCAATCCTAGGGAGATACTCACGTCGCAATGTGCTTTCTTTGACTCGCATTATCCTCCTTATCGCTTTGCGCTTGCTGTCGTAAGGAGGACAAATTGTATACTTGCGCAATGACGCTACAAAGCAGTGCAGCCGACCAAAAGCGAGAAGCCTCCATCTGGACTCGCTTTGCTGCCTTCAATTTGCGAATGCCTAAAATGTCGAGAGAAGTGGCAGCGTCACAAGTAAGGTAGCCGGCGAAGCCTAGCTGGCGGCCCATGGAGGTGTATCGTATGACAGAGTCCTGATCCTTGGCCGCAAAAGTCTGGAAGGCTGCTCGAAAGTACTCAACGTTATTACCCAGGCGAGACAGTTTGCGGATAAGGGCTGCCTGCTTCATCAGAAGCTTCCAGGTAGCAATAGTGCCGGGTAGACTATTGCTACGCGAAAGGAACCAGGCACATAAACGTGCCCAGTATTGCGTGAGGCGAAGTAACTTCTCGCGGCTCAAAGACATGGCTAGAGATTGCACAAAGTAGGCCATATATCAGGAATGAGCGAGGGCGTCGAGAGCCACAGGTATGATCCGTGCGGGACCAATGCTCGAGATGACAGGGTTCTTGATCTGGATAGGGGATCGATTGTGCTGTCCTCTACATAACGAGGGAGCAAAGTCAAGATATGACGAGACGAGACGTGGGGAATACAATCTGGAGAATAATAGGAACGTTGGGCTTTTGAAGCGCGTCGCGTCGATGAGATTAGAAAGACAAAGTGAGTGCGGTTGAGGTCATTGGTCTACGTGGGTGATCAAAGAACGCCGCCGTTTTATTACGAAAAGGAGAGAGAGAGAAAAGGGTACCCTCGGAGAATGCCGTTATCCCGCGAGGAGAATAATATGATTCACAAGTGTTGTGGTACGTTTTCAAAGTAGCGGTGTCTACAACATTGATACGACTGGCCGGCCAAATCTGCAGGTAAGCTAGTAGAGTACGCTTAGCATCTGCCGGGGCTGTTAGCTTTAGGAGAATCAAGACAAAATAGCGAAAGAGCAGAAATGATTCGTTGCACCCAATGATGAACAAGATCTACCACATCAAAATCTCTCATATTCAAGTGTCAGATTCCGAACGCCCCGCAATTCCAAGATGCAGTTGCCACTTGGGGCGATGAGAGGTGGCGGAATCTTCCGAGTAATCAACAAGTCTGGAAGAATACGACAATCCGGAAGAACGCGATGGTCCGGAAGAACACGACAAGCTCGCCATGTCAAATCAAGGTCCTCCTTAAATACTCATGTTTCCATGCCAATCTATTATTTCGTAGCACTCACACACAATTCTGTCCCAATCAACATCAGATATCTACCTGAAGGTTTTCAAAATGACCACGCCTAGCTCAAGCATCATCATTGTCGGGGCCGGAGTTTTCGGCTTAAGCACTGCATTGTGGCTCGCCCGCAGCGGCTACACCAACGTCACCGTCTTTGACCGTTGCGCTTTTGACAAAAATTTCTATAACCCAGCTAATGGCTGTGACGGCGCTTCTGCGGACATCAACAAAGTGTTCCGTACCGCATATGGAGAAAGAATATGGTGACACTTGCCGATTCCAATTTGCTGTCTTCATTTAGCGGCTAACCCGTTTGCTCATGCACAGCTACCAAGACCTTGCCATTGAGGCCAGAAATGTTTGGCTTTCGTGGAACAATGCAATCTCTGGAAGTCTGCCATCAGAGCTACCTGCTGGACTCACGCCAGATGATGAGCTGCTCTGTATCTGTGGCAATTACTTCATTGCAGAAGGGCCTCAGTTACGAGACTTTTACGCGGAGAGCCTGAAGGTGATGGAGAAGACAGCACCTGAATTTCGTAAGATGCAGTTTATCAAGGTAAAGACTCTCGTATAAAAAAGTTCAGCAATATAGCTGACACATTGTCAAGGGGAATGCAGAAGACGAAGAACGGTTGCGAAAGATTGACCCCAAGTGGGTCGAGAAGCTCCACGTCATTGACAAGATCAATGGTGGGAACACGAATGGCTTCCTCGATATACAGGGAGGCATTACTATTGCAGACAAGGTGATCGTTCAATGTTAGAAACTCCGCGTTTCGAGTTGCTAACAAGCGCAAATTATATAGGCTTGTGTTTATGCAAGACACTTGTGTGTGCAGGCTGGTGTCAAATTTGTTCTCGGCGACCCCCAGGGTAAGATTTCAAGCCTGATAATTGAAAAGGAGGGGCTGCAAAAGAGAGTGATTGGAATCAAGACTTGCGACGGAAAACGTCACTTCAGCGACCTTGTTGTTGTTGCTGGTGAGTTCCTATCCTCGCTGAGGTTATACCTATCACTAACAGATTGATATAGCTGGCGGGTGGACTCCGTCAATTATACCAGAGGCGCATCAAACAGTTGAAACCACTGCAGGAACCGTTCTGTTTATTGATGTCCCAAAGCACAGGCAAGATCTCTGGACAAGATTCCACCCTGACAATTACCCCATCTGGTCTTACCGCCGAGGGGACGGGGACAAGTGAGTCCATCCTCGCACAAGCTGAAATATTCTACTAATAGGTCAATCTAGTTACTACCAAGGAAACAGTTTCCCAATCACCAAAACAGGCCGTCTGAAATTCGGGTTTCGTGGTCGCAAGGTAAGCCTGGCCCTTACTAAGGCGACGAGGCCTGCTAATCTGTGGCTGCTGTTTAGTTCACCAACTTTCTAGATCATCCAACTGAAAAGAACCTGTAAGTCTTGGAGTACATTTTGCCATTTCATGCTACGCATATTGATCACATTTAGCCGCATCTCAACCCCCAGGACCAAGTACACCGAGGATCCAATAAGCACTGTCCCATTATACGCCCTCTCACGCATGAAGGAGGTCATTGCCCAAGCGCTCCCGGAGCTAGCTGAGTTTGGATTCTCGGACAATAGAGTATGAAATTCTACGATAACAGTGTACGTGCACAGGTGCTGACAACATATAGTTATGCTGGTACACGGACAGCGTCGATAATAACGTATGCATAACCGAAATGAAACGGCAGCTCAATTCTGACTTCTGTAGTACGTTATTGACTATGTTCCTGAATATTCGAACTCGCTCTTCATCTGCACGGGCGGCTCGTAAGTATAAAACCAACGCATAATTGAGTCGAGGTAGTATACTGACGCGATCGTCGCAGCGGCCACGGTTTCAAGTTCCTTCCAGTCCTAGGCAGAGTAAGGCAATCTGATCGAAAAATGTTCTCGGCCGGCGGTAACTAATTCTTGCCCTACAGCACGTCAAAAATCAGCTTGAGCGCACTCCTGATCAGTTCACCCCGTTATGGAAGTGGCGTGTGGCCGAGGGGGGCAAACCGAACAATGGTTTATCCGAAGGCGAGAATGGCCCCAGGGAAATGTCGAGGTTTGAGATGGCTTCTGGTAAGTGTTCCATGTGTTCCTCTGGCTCGCTTACACATTGTATTGACCAAATGACCGTTGTAGTTCGTGACTTCAGAGTAAAGCAGGTAAATTGACTCCATTCTACTTCTCAAACTCGGATGCCTAATAAAGCCATAGGTACCAATGCAGAAGCTTTGAGATAGCTATAACTGTTGGATGAGAACAGAAAACTCGTCCAATATTGCATTATCAACGCCATGCGCTTCCATAAAATTTCCTTCTAACATTCCACTCAGACTAGCCACTTAGACTAGATGAATTAACTATCTGGTATCGGATTCCTAATTGCTTTGCCCAAGTGCCACCGAGCCAGTCAATGTTGAAAACGTCTTATTTGCCAGGTCGCATTTCCAACATCGAGGATTTTATAACCCGAAGTCTTCCACAAACCCTGGCAACAACTCGTTAACCACGTCTAGCATGTCCATCCCGGCCATATCTGCCAACCAACGATTCATATTTTCTCGATCCGAAGTATCCGAAACAGCCGAAAAGGTAGATGCCTCCCATGTGCGATCCCCTCTTAACATCATACTAATTGTTTGACTAGCTAGAGCTTCGAAAATGTCTCGATAAGGCGCCGCATATTCCCAACCTTCAGCTATAACCACCAGAACCATTGTGCAGTCAATACACGTCGAGTTCACGTCACTGATCTGAACTGCCTCGTAGGCGGCTTGTGATGTCCAGATGCAATGCAAGTAGGTCAGACCTGCTAGAAACAAACAGTGGAGAGTGCCCCACGTATACTTGACAGATGTGCCAACATACTGGCGTCGGTATCCTTGACATATATTTCGGGAAGCCTGCATGCAGTCCATGAAGACGTTGTCTGGGGTGCATTTGCCTTCAGCTAATTGGCCTCGATAGAGAATCAGAATAGTATAGCTGTAATTAAGATCGAACCAGTCTTTTTTTGCAAAGAGGGATAAATCTTCACCGGTCCGAGGCACATCAGGTGGAGCCGAGGCCAACCAGCTTTCAAGGTCGTCACGGAATTGCTCTAGACTATCGCAGTAAGCCCGGTCATTAAAAGTGCGACCTGTCTCATTTGAGTTAAGCGACGTATGGATTCGGGACCAGAGGCATCGTAGGCGAAAGACATGGATCGCAGTGGACATAGTCGTAGGGGGATCGCGGAAAGAATCACGATGCGTTCCGGAAATGCCCATGTGTGTGATGGATGAATCGTTGATGTCCAATGGAAGCTAAGGGAAAGTCATTATCATGCAGCATGCTTTGCCATGTGTTGATGTTTTACATACCTCCGCATCCACGTCTTCAAGACGGATGCCCAAGGGTCGCCCTAGCTTCAAAGCAACCGTGCAGTCTATACCTTGGGCACACCAAAATACTCTCTTTCGCATCTCAAGTTGAAGACAGTCTGTGGATGGTCCAAGATGCTTAATGTTGCGATGGTAACCAAGCTCAGTGCATTGCCGTAAAGCCAGACCTGATAATTTCCTGTCACCTTATTAGGAGTTCATCATGATGCAGCGTAACATCTGATACTCACCAAAGTGAAGGGCCGGTTCGCGACCGAAGAGAGTACATGGCATAACACAGCCATGCTTGAATGGCCTCTAGATTATCGAACGACAGCACATCGGTATAATGCTGTGCTGAGGCGTACAGTTGCTGGGAGAGAATTAAGAGACCGCGCCACTGTTACGGAATTGATCACTCATACCTCAGCTAGAGTTTGGGAGTTCGGTAGAAGAAGAGCACCAACAGCATATACCTATGTGGGTCAGTATTAGCACTTGTAGATTTAAAGAAGCAGATCACAAGAACCTACCATGTTGACAAAGAAGAGGAGAGGGTCAGGGTTAGTGTTTGCAGTGCCCCGGGATTCCTCATACAACTGTGACTCCCAAAGCCTGAATGTTGGTTCATGTATGAATGGGTATTGAGTGTTGATGTTCTCGAAGTAGGCCATACTAAGCGCCAGGGCAATATCTGGGTCTGGCAAAACACATGGTGATGGTATAGACGTATCTCTCTCTGCCGAACCCAGGTTTAAAGCCGGGTTCGTAGGCAGAGCACTGCGGAGGGAAGAGTGTATTATGTGTGAGAAGGCAAAGGCAGATGAGGAGCCTAGGTACTGCGGCTCCATTTGAGTGGTTCGAAAATCGAGCATTCCGATTTTTGAACATAGATCGCTTGCTTCCTCGTTCCCCGCCGCAGGCGTAAGAGGAGTGAGTGGCCCGACTTGACGCTGGCGAGGACTTTGAGCCGTTTGGCTAGAATTGGCGACATCTGGCGTCGGCCCTTGTTCACAGCCTTCAAGAAGAGCTACGCGCCCTTCTAGAAGCTCGAGGTAATTCCGTGGCCGTTGTTTCTTGGTCTCCGGGTCCTGTACGAGGCAGGCTATAACTACTTATCAACGAGCGAACGGAATTGAAAGGGCCAAAAGTAGAATTACTAAGATTGGATCGGGAGCAGTTCGCACACCCTGGCAATCGTTCATCGCACTGTGGAAATCCATTAGCTCACGGTATTTAGCCAAGCATCTCCCGGAGTACCACCTTGAGCTTCTTTTCTTTACAGTTAACACAAGCCCGGTGTGCTCTGCTTCCAAGGGTACGTCGGCGGCGAATAGCCCCTGGTTTACTCGCTCTTTGGGCATGTTGTCGCATGATGGAATCTCGCGTCTGGGGTAAATTTGAGATCGAGTTGGGGTATGGAAGAGAGAATCGGAATCTCGCCGCTGATGCCGGGTCCCAAAGTTCTAAATCTCCTCGGATCAAGTTCACCCACTAGTGATGCGTCATCTGACCACCATGACTATCTAAGCCAATGGGACTGTGAAGTGAAGTTGCGTTATCGCCTCCTTTGGTTAGAGGAGCCGGCGCAGGGTGTCATGTAGCGGGGGTTTGTGTGGAGGTGGAAGAATCCGAGAGACTCTAGCTCCACCCAATGACTCGTACTGTTATCGGCAAAGAGTTGAGGGAGCTCGGAAGAATCCGAGATATTCGGCCCCACCTAAAAACTCGCATCGTAATCAGTAAAGAGTGAGTACGCCAGCAAAACATTGCAATTCTTCTGACTGCTGCAGTGAGTGCGGAACGATGCTCTTGTCGTGGCCTACCAGATTACAGATGTGTCTCTGGCAGTACTGGAACTGGCCTAGGCATCTGAATATAAACCGATCGTGGATATACAGTGCTATCACTCAGGGGGTGACTTATCTCAAGCCATCCGATTGGTCGCTCGTAAGATTCCGGGAACCGAGCCTTCGGATCTGAATCTACACACAAATATCAAGGCCACTCGTATTTTTCCGAGCAGATTAAGGGTGGGACCCCGCATGCTTCGTGGCGTCTCCTAAAACTCCCGTGCAAATTCATCAGTCTCTGTACAATGACCCCTGGTAATCTTTGTCTTGGTCATGGCTTCGAATGCCAGAGCTGTGATCAACATAGGCTGCGTTCAGACGGAGGCTTGTTCATAAATAATCCTAGGCCCCTTTGACAGCAGCATGTTCATCTCAGTAACCACATCTTAGTATCCTTATCTCAGTAACAATTGTCTTGTTAAACCGTCATCTCACTGGGGAAGAACAACAAGATGGGTGTCAGTCAGTTGTTCACCAATTCCGTCGTTGCCAACTATGGCAGGGCCGTACGGAGCGCACCTCGCGAGATGGTCACGAGTCGCAGTTTGATCACGTCCACTTTGCTCTATGCCATGGCATCTATCCCATTAAGTAAGATATTACCAAACTGCCATGCATCAGAATTCACTAACTGCGACCAAGCCTGGGACCAGGGCTCGTCGTCCGTCATTACGTCTCTTCCTGGCTTCCAGCAATACTTCAACATTGACTCCAGTGCCAAGGACATGAGAAACTTCATCGCCATTATATACATCGGATACGCTGTTGGGGCCGCTCTATCTTTCTTCATCAACGACCGTATCGGCCGTGTGTGGTCTTGGCGGCTGTATGCCTCTCTTTGGATACTTGGACAAATGGTCCATGTATCTGCTCCTGGCTGGCCAGCTCTCTACGCGGCACGCATTATATCTGGAATGGGCATCGGTTCCCTTTCCGTCATGGGTCCCATGTCTATCGTGGAAATTGCTCCTCGAGAAATCCGCGGTCTCCTCACCGCGTGGTACGTGGTCGCCATGGGAATATCGCTATTTGTGGCCATCTTTTGCGTCTATGGGGTCTTCCTCCATGTGCCGGCGAGTAGGCTGCAATATCAAATCGTGTGGTTTTCGCCATGCGTATTCATGGCCTTGTGCATTGTTGCAAGCTTTTTTCTTTGCGAGTCACCCCGCTGGCTTTTACTGGTTAACCGACGCGAAGAGGGAATCAAAACCCTCGTCAAGCTCCGTGGGTTACCTCTCGACCATCCTCGAGTTCGGGAGGAGCTCCAAGAGATTGAGAGTTCCCTCCGGGCATTCACAGGCGACCATGATGTCGGCGCGGAATACAAACGACCGACGTTTTTGGAAGTTATCAAGGAGACATTCACGGTTCGATCAAACTTACGCCGGCTTCAGCAAACTCTCATTTCATTTGCTCTCGCACAATTATCTGGTGCAAATTCCATAACATCTTACTTCATACCGATTATGGAGATCATTGGATATGGGACAAAGGTTACTGATAGCATGTTTCTTAGCGGCATGTATGGCCTAGCCAAGTTCTTCTTCAGTCTTATTGCTTCATTCTTCCTGATCGATACCCTGGGTCGTCGGAAATCACTCTTCCTCGGAATCACTCTTCAACTTGTTTCGCACATCTACATTGGTATCTACATCAAGACTAGCCAGGAACATGCCGTTTCTGTGGCTTCGTCACAGGCAGCTATCGCGGCACTTTTCATTCACGCGTTTGGATATGGAGTCGGTGAGTACAGTCGAGAGACTAAGGTTCACTTATCTGGCTATCAAAACTAACAATCGCCAAGGCTTATTGATTCTTCCGTACGTTTTTGGCGGCGAGTTATGGCCTAACAGGATTCGCTCGTTTGGTGGTGCTGTTGGCCAAACTTTTCACTGGCTGTTCATCTACGCTATCAAGTTCAGCATTCCGTCTCTTCTTGCCAAAACTGACAATTGGGGAGCTTTCATTTTCTTTGCAGGCTGGTGCTTTATCGCCCTTCTATATGTCTATTTCGTGGTTCCCGAGGTTGCCGGACTTAGCGTGGAAGAGATCGGGGCCGTCCTTGACGGGCCATGGTTCAAGGCATATAAGCACACTAAAAGACGGGTCACCGTCGAGGAAATTCAAGGCCAGGAATCTCACGACGGTTATCTGATGAAGTCAAGGTAAGTCCATCTCATCCTATCCCTAAAGAGAAGATACTAAGTTGCGTGCCCAGTGCCAGTAACCAAGATGTCGCCATGGATATTAAGGACAGAGTCTAGTTGAGGACAGCAAACCCTAACTGGCTCAATATCTTTATGTTTAGTTGCTGCCTTCTCAGAAAACGTAATAAAGAAGCCTTGCTACTGAAGATTGTATGTAAGGTGTCTAGCCACAGCACTTACATAAATTCGATATATTGTTCATGACTCCAGCCTACCAGCTCACACCACTAGTTCAAGACTTATAATTATATTGTAGAATCGACTTTAACGGATTTCATCACAATTCTAGTTATCCTGTGTACTTTTTCTTGCTTGTTTGTTCGTTAGTTAAATGCGTATTGTCGTGTGTTACTTGTGACAATTGTAATTCGACTTTGGTCCAAGGGGTATAGGGTAGGTGGATTATAATTAGTGTTATAGATTATATCCAATAATACTCCGGTTGTGGACGAGGGCACAGGACGATCAATTAGGCCACCCACAATTGCAAAAGGCGAGGCGCAACCAGAGAGGCAGAATACACTGAATGTTCAACGTGACTCGGCCTTGTTCACAGGTCATCTATTCAGACATTCTAGCAGAAGTATTGATGCACTGCGGCTGAAATGCCCTCCATTGATTGGCTATATTCTTTCTGTGGCGTAGTTAAGGGGCCAAGCTTTTTAAAGTCTTTTACACTGCCATAATCAGTATTTAAGAGCTCCTCTAGTACGGGGGCCAAGCTTATTATCTTCGCTCCTGCAACTTCTCTGCCTCTATCCCCTATATCGATATATACTTAATATACTTAACTTTTAATATTTGCATTACTATTCACTTCGAGTAGCAAATATAACAGCCTGTATCTATTACTAATAAAAAAAGTAAAGATATAACTAGTAATTACCAGTAAGAGATAATAATAGGATAAATACTGGGTTTTTTAATAATAATCTAATATAAACTTTAGAAATAAATAAAGTTATTACTTATATAGACTTACCGAGATAGAGTATAGTAAATATAACACTGCAGCTAGATAATAGATATTAAAAAGGTTATACTATTAATATTTCTAAATATAAATTCCTATTAATTAATTTCTAAAATAGTTATATTTTAAAATTTAAATAATATATTACCTACTTAGAATTAATATTCTATAAAAATAATATTTATATTCTTTTTAGAGAGAGTATATCACATCCCGGCTATATAAGCCGGCTAACTCACTTTCTTCTCCAGCACGGATCCAGGATAATCCATACCGAATTACTAGCATAACGCCCGAATTACCAGTAATCCCTGAATCACCCAGTAATTCACGACGCTACGGTAATCCGGCCCAACGCCCAGTAATCCCTAATAGATAAAGCCACTATATAACCCGTGCCTTCGGCACAGTTAGACTAGACGAGGCTCACCAGCTATCAATACAACTTGGTTACCAGCTCACTGCACCTGCTAAACATTACCAGACGTGACCTATGCAACTCACTGCATCTACGACGTTTACCAGATAGTAACCGCCCGCTTATACCCTGCATCCTGATCCCTACTAGGACCTGAACCCCTACAATCCGCGCCTACCCTATACCGACTGTACAGAATAAGCACGGCCGTCACACATATTAGGTGAAGAATTCACTTGCGTAACAAAGCCATGACACTCAAGCGTAAAATATATGATTGAGACTGTCGCGGCGATCGATTGTTACCTGATGGCAATTTTTCTTAATTGTAAGTACTAGACAGGTTCGTTTCCGTTAACCACCCACTCCACCGGACTGTCACTCGTCGACATTCTGCGTGGGATCAAAATCGGCGACAAATTGGGGACAGTGTTTCAACACTATGAAACAGTTCTGGTGGCTTTTTTGTTATGATATTAGCACACTTCAGTTCATTATCTAGACTCACTGGAGATCTCAGATTTGGTTTGAAGGGATCCCAGGCAGCAAGATGATTGCGATGGGAATGACACAAAATGACTCACTACAAGTCTTACTCAGCCACCAAAGGAGGCTGCAACTGGGATTGGTCATTGGCACCTTTCTCATTCCATTCTTGGCAGTGAAGAGTCATCACCTTACCTTATCTCCTTGTTTATTTACGTCGTCCGAAGGTTGTTGTACGTAGATCTCCCACCGTACGGAAACAGGAGGAAATGCATATTAGGCTTGGACGTCATGAGCGCCTCACAGGTTCAGAATGCACGTGGTATGTAGCTCGGGGGCATATTCAAGGAGGGTATCCTCGACCCAGCCACCTCAATGAGTCAACTGCTTGAGGTAAATCTCGTCTCCGCAAGAGCCACATTGCGGCCGCGATGGAAGACAGTCCACCATACTCTTAGAGTCTTTCTCTTGGCGGCTATCTGTCGCATATCCAATGACACGCATGTTGATAGTGCGAGGCCGAGATTTGGAGGAGTCGAAGCGCAATGTCGTCCTCATACGCTTGGCTGTTACCGACAATGATGGCACCTTGATCTCTGATGCTGACCACGGAATCACAGTTAGTATCAAAGGACAAGGGTGTATGGCTAGCGTGCACAATGGAGATCCCTAAACCGACAACTAAACATCCTACTTGACCTCCAAGTCTCTCAATGGCCTTTTGGGTGGGTATATAAGAAAAGAAGTGCAACCCAAGCGCTCACTCTTCGCTTCATCCGCCACATTAGGCAAGAGTAGATTCTAATTCACACTTTGTGTCGATCTCACGGCTCAACACTACTCCTCCCAATAATGAACCGAAGCGGTCACACAGTGATCGGCAATCTAGTCCCGGCCTGTCGGTGAAATGCCCCCTAAGTGGGCAGGGATCTCTTCGCAACTGATGAAGCACCAAGTGGGGTTGATCAAATAGTTTACATTCGCTCTCGCACTCGTATTCGGATTGAGATTCCACGCAGCATACACATGAAGGTTGGTCCCTCGTGCTCCGTATCGGGTGTGTTCCCTTGTTTGGGCTCCCTTTTCTTATCTTCCATTGCCTCTTCGCTGCACCCTATCCCTTATTGAGACCTAAACGGGGAGTCATCTACTACACCGCTCCCACAGCCCTCCCCAGGCTATTCGGTGAGGATCATGTCAACCCCCCTTTCTCATTTGCGCTAACCTTGGCATTGACCCAGAGCGGTGACTTGAACTCGCCAACGACTAACCTGTCGCAAGCCGCGCAAGGCTGCATTAACTACAAGAAGCGACGTATTCAATGCGACGAGCAGAGAACTCCACGTGGTAATTGCAAGCGGAGCTGCAGCTTTATGGATGAGTTGCACATTATATATGCTCATAATCAATCCTCGTAGTCACAATTGCTCTCGTTACATAAAAGACCTGCGAAGGTAAGTTTCATATTTCTGCGCTAATTCAATAGTCCCCACGCAGGTGTCTCCTGAACCACTAATTTCAAGCGACGGGCCAGTTCTTGTTCAAAACTATGCAACTGCCGTTAGAGCTAGCGGCGGCCTCATCTTCACTAAGGAACCCAATATACCGAGCAATATGCTCTGTCGACAGTCCCGTGGTCCCTGGGACGAAACCAGGGTGAATTTTCTGAGAAAGCTCCATGCCTTCCCGGTTAATGCCGGTGGCAAACGCCTCAGTGATGTTGGTCGATTCCATGGCTCCAAGAAGAATGGCCACGCTCGATATCCCGCGAGGACCGTAGAACGCCGCCGTGTTCTTGGTGACTGCAATGACGCCATGCTTGCTGGCGGTGTAGGCCACGCCCGCTGCAAAGCCTCGAAAGGAGGCGTTTGATCCAATGTTGACGATTAATCCACTTCCCTGCTTCTCCATCACCTGAACAGCATGCTTCGTGACTAGGAACGGTCCCGTAAGGTTCACAGCCAGCACCTTATCCCAGGTGCTCTTGTCGCAGGTACCTGCGGGGTCGAAGTGGTCCATGATGCCGGCATTGTTGACGACAATGTCGAGCTTGCCAAATTTTTCGACCGTGGATGCAACGAGATTCTTGACTGACCCCTCATCACTGACGTTGCATTCGACAGCCAGAACCTTGTCGGGGTAAGAGCTCTCAAGTTCCGCCGAGGTAGCGGAAAGTCGTTCTTTGTTGAGATCGCAGAGGACCGTATTGCAGCCCTTGGACAGGTACATTTCGGCAATGACTTTGCCTAGGCCTCCGGAGGAACCCGTGACGATGACTGTTTTTTCCAACGAAGACATTGTGGCTGGTTTTGGCTTTGACATGTAACGTGTATGAGAAAGGATGGTGTCAGGACACGATTTTGAGAATTCCACTCATACATTCAGCCTTTTTAAGATGATCTAGCTCGATACCCCGCATTTTCCCGCCTCCAGATGAACGACCGATTGGTTAGCTTCTAGGGGCCGGTCCTAGATGCTTGGTCGTATTCGGGTGTGTTGTCCAAGAGTCGTCGAGAGGGGCCAAGCGGTAAGGCGCCAGGGGAGGACCAAGCAAGAGGCCAGGGTGATGACAAGACGCGGCCAAGAATTGCACTGTAAATATCATCAAATAGGCGGTTCATGCTTAGAGAACGAGCCAGATATAAAGCTGACAAGGAGCCTAAACATGGTGCAAGGAAGATTTAATAAATCCCCATTGCCTCTTTAATCACACAGCTTCACCGTTAACAGCATACCCTAGATGATCAAATCCAGGCCATGCTCATGTTCTTCGGCGGTTACTAGGGCATTATTGCTGGAAAGGGGAACGCTCCACAAGGTAAGTTAGAGATGATAATTATGTACAGCGACGGTATCTAACCAAGTTCGAGTCGGCGTCCTCGCTAGACGGTTAACATACGTAAGTACTCGTATTAATACCAGAAGAGGCTTAGCTCTCGTGTCCCTCGTCACAACAGGCTTGGCGGCTCATGTAGGCGATCACCAGTACGCGCATAGAGCCCAATTCAGTACCCTAGACGTCATCGCCGTTTGTCTTTTGCTTTCCCTTCATGTAACTGAACAGAACAATATTAAGCACACGAAATAAATGCGTATTCAAGAATAATTTACTATTGAGAAGAAAACTCTATCACCGCCTTTCCTTTGCGACCGCGTCGGCCTCCGTATGCCCAGGCTTCTACGGCATTCTCCAATGGAAACGTCTTGATGGCGAGCGGCTCTAGTGATCCTTCATCCAGAAGAGATGAAACTCTCGCCAAATGCTCACTACGAGAGGTGACAACAAAGTATACCCATGTGACATCTGGGTGGTCCTGCAGCTGTTCAGGGTTCCCCCTGCCAAATGCCCATGGCGGAGGTGGGTCTGCCACAGTGACGATGGCGCCATATTTCTTCACTGTGTTCCAGGCTTTGTCTAGAGTTGTGCCGCCAGCGGTGTCGAAGACTGTATCCACATCCTTGATGATTTGATGCCAATCCGGCGACATGTAGTCGAAAACCTGACTGGCTCCAAGCTCCATAAGGTGAGCGTGGTTCTGTGCTGAGGCAAGGGCAATGACCTCTGCGTTCAACAGCCGGCTTGCAATCTGGACAAGCATAACGCCAACTGAGCCCGAAGCACCGGTGACGAGGATTTTACTCGCCTTTTTCACATTGGAATGCGTAAAGATTGCCTCCCAGGCGGTAAGAATGGGGATCGGGAGTGCCGCAGCCTCTTGATGAGAAATGGACGTGGGCTTCAGGGCAACTTCGTCGGGCGATGCGATGGCGTACTCTGCTTGACCGCCTTGGCTGGTGTTGGCGCTGAGCATCGCAAAGACACTGTCACCGATGGAGAGAGAGCCATCATACTCAGACCCAAGGGCTTCAATGACGCCGGAAATGTCGTGTCCCGGTACTCTGTTAGAGGTGGAGTACAGTTCTGGCCATGAGACTTCATCAGCGGTTATGCCGGCAGCGAATACTTTGATCAGAATGTCGCGCCCCTGGGGAGTCGGCTTGGTTAGTGTGTCGGTGAGCGTGATCTGGTGGGCATCTTTGTCGCCCGTGATTTGTATGGCCTTCATGTTGGTGACGTGAATAGACGGTTAGACGGTTCTAATTATGGACGAGGTGAGGGTACTATCCTGTTCCAAGCTTGAATCATATCACTCTGCTCAGTTGCTATTTGTAGTGGCAGGTGAGAAAAAATGGCGTGCAAACAATGACGAATCTACCATACCCCAGAAGTTGCCCCTTCGGCGATTCAATCGACCCACGAAATGACGATCGGGGCGAGGTAAAGCTACCCAAAGCTACGTTCCTCTATGCAATTATTGGATGTCAATTCAAGTACCTTTCTGTACTTGGACTTGGCATTCAGGTTATTCGGGTGACGCATCTCGCATCACCCGATGTGGGGCTATTAGTCCATGCCATCTTCTTGCTGACCCGAACGAGTATCCTATTCAATTCCCGGGATTCTCGGGTTGGGCTCATCCGGATGTCTATCATTCTCTCAACAGATTGTTGAGGGTACGAGAAAGCCATTCGGTTCGAACATCTCAACGTCAGGGCATGTGTTGAGCCTATGGAGGGGCGGATGTAGGTATATAAGAGCCTAAGAAATCTTCCTCACAGACATGAGACATCATTCCGTCATCCTGCATCCCACTCCCAATTCCCAATTCAACCCAGACATCATTCCCCTCCGTTTTCAAAATGGCCACCACCCAAGATCAAGCCTCGTAAGTAGCAGCTATATGATGGAATCCCTACCTATCCCTCTTGCTAACACTTCCTAGCACTCGACCAAGAGAAAATGTGGACATCATGTTCGACTACGAGCTTCCCAACGCGCCGGGCAAGTCTCTCATCGGCCTGAAGGTCGTCCTCCCGCCCAACGGCTGGACTCCACCGCATCGCCATGGAGGCGCCCACATTGTGGCCATTATTCAGGAAGGCGAGATGCTGAGCGGCATGAACGGCAATCCGGCACAGGTATACAAGCCTGGGGAGACGTTCAGGGAATTGCCCGGGTGCCACCATACTGTCGCAGATAACAACAGCAAGGATGAGGTTTGCAAGTTCATCGTCATCATTGTGATCGATACGGAGGTTGTGAAGAAGGGTGGATATGCAGCACTGACTGTACTTGACGAGGGCTGGTGAGCGCGCCGTGAGAAAGTGTCCGCGACGATTGGCTTTCTAGGGACTGGTAGGCTGAGTCTCACCAATTCAGATAGGTCTGGTAGATATGGGGTCATTATGTCGATTGTCGTCTCTAAATAATCGAATGATTTCTCGAACCCTCGCCGGCCTAAACCCATCGTTCTCCTGCCCTGCTGTCCTTCTCGTCGTCGTGAGTATTCGCCCGAGAAAACACAATGACTGGATCAAGATAGTCAGGTTAGGAGGCGAACCAGATAATGAAGCATTTTGGGGTCGGGGTCAAGCATAGCTTGAATCCTGAAACGAACAGGTTAAGGTATGTTGCCGTCTACATTCTCCTGCCCCACACCCATCGGGAGATGATTTGTATCTGCACAAGGGTGACTTGGCGATTTCCCAGCTCTGTTGCATATTGTGTGATTTACATCACTCTATTTTTCTTCTGCCCATTGCCTGCCCGATACCCTCCCCGACGTAATGTATCTCTAGTAGATCTTATTATGAGAAGAGACTTCTAAGGATCCTTTTTCCCTCATGAATCATTACTCATCTCTCCACTGTGGGAGATCTAAATCTAGATTGTCGAGTTCAAACCACCCACAGGCACTGTCTGTAGCACCCATCGCAGAGAACAGATCATTACTCAACGGCTCAACTTCAGATCCAGAGCTTGTCTGTCCTTCACCGCCGGAGAGACTCGGTGCTTCGGCGGACCCGGTAGAGACACTCCCAGCTCCCTTCGGGTCCAATCCCAGTACCTGACGAGCAATGATCTGTATCTCCTGCAGATTCCTCGCTGTCCGCAGCCACACCTCCCCTAATGCTCTGAGGCAGCCTACGGTCAGGCGGATCTGATCTCTTGCTATAGCCAACTCCCTTCCTTTCAGTAAGAAATTGCAAGCCGAGAGTAGCGCAAGCGTTCCCTCGCTGACCATGCATGTGACAAATGGCGTGTGGTTGAATGGTCGAGCGGGTAAAGCGAGAAGGCGAATCTGTGCTTCTACAGATCGTAGAACTCGTACCGTATGGACATTGACGAGTTCTGGAATGGGCCTATCCGGGGGAGGCTCCCTGGCGCAACTTGAGACTTCCTCTACGGGGTTGAATTTGAGGTCCGATAAAGGTCTGTGCAAGTTGATAATTGATCTAGAGGGGTCAGTCTTGGATGCTCGTCTATTTCATCCCGCACAAGAGGTGGTGAAAGGCTTACACATGAACAACCATGTGTGCTTGGAACATGAGTTCATCGATTTCTCCATTTTTGGCCAAGACCTGCTTGCAGCCTTTCGGGAGTAAGAGGAGCCATCCGTCGATGATGGCGTCAGCAGCCTGAATCACCTGCGTCGATGCTTCCTTTGCTGCGATTTCTGGTGCCGTAGACAACGCCAAGATGATGCATCGTACGGCGCCGATAAGATATGCAAAAGAGGAAAAGGAACTGTTGCCCAAGTCGAACTCGCGGCAGTCGAACTCTTGTAGTGTTCTCGGCTCGGGGATTTCCTGCACAATGTCAGTTGACAAGGAAATCTGGAGATAGATCAGTGTTGTTCAGAACTTACACCGGATTCAAACTCGTGCTCCTCACAAGGCAAATCCGCGGTCGCTTCCACATCCATAAATTCCGACTTCATAGTACCGAGCGTGCCGGCGTAGTATCCATCCACCAAGTAAAGCGTCCACCATGTGCGTCTCCACGACTCGGTCAACACGGCATCTCCACATCCATAATTAACGGCAAATTCGCGACGGAACATTTCAAGATGGAGGGCGAGTCGGACAGCTGCATCCATTTCTCGTTTTGAGTCGGCGCTGTAGCCGCGCCAAAATAGAGCCATAGAGTACAATAGTCGGCATTGCACCATGAACGGGTCTGTATGTGGCGCCTCGGAAAACAAGACGTCGACGGAGTCCTTTAGCGAAGTTGACCATTCTTGCGAGTCGTAGAGGTGGCCGATGAAGCGTATGATGGCAACAAGGGGCTTTAAGCTGGGCTGTCTGGTTGGGTCTTGGGAGAGTCTCGCCAGGTGCGTGCGAGGTAAGACCAATGGGTGGAATTTATGAAAGGTCTTGTAGTATGACTCGATGAGAGAATCATGCTCAATGTTGAAGGAACAATCTGTAAGAGATGCAGGGAAAAGTTTGCCAGGCGGCCCAGCGAACAGACACGTTTGGTCCTTGTCCTGCTCCTGGGCCCCAGCCAAAACCAGGACGGATGGACTCGAAGGAAGAGCCAGATTGGCAATCGATGAAGCACGATCCGCTGCGGCAAGTTGCTTGCGACGCTCAGCAAGAGTTGCACGATCGAGTCCGCCTCGACGCGATTTAGTATAGTCGCATTGGATTTGCGACTCCACGCACCGGCTACAGTGCGGCCGTGTGCCGTCACACTTGACGTGTCGGGACCGGCAGGGCAGACAAGCGAGCGAAGAGCGAGTAGCAGGCCGGCCCTCTTTGGCCTTGGGTAGGGCCGAATTGGGAGAGAAGTCCATGGATTTGGTGATGAGCGTCGATTGAGAGGTGATGACTCCGGGAACTCGTCCGAGGCGTGGGTATCCGTCTCGGGGCAGTGGATTCGGATTCTTACCTAATTCAGTCATGCTGACCAGCGGGTATTCGGAGAAATTAGGCCCCGCCCGGGTACTCGTGTACTCCTCGTGTACTCGCTGGAGCATGGATCGCGGGTATCCGATTGAATAACACGAGTCAGCCGGGTCAGGCTATCCATCTCTGAAGCTGTATCGCCACTTGATGACATGTAAAATATGTGGATTTTTTTCAAGTTGAGAGAGTCGGGAAAATTGAAATAAATAAATAATCATGAGAATTCGGTCCAACTGTCTCAACCACAGCATTCCTCTCAACAAACTCTACATTGCAGCAATACCTCTTCCACACAATCCAACAGACCCCGGTTTAGTACAAACGCCACCATGCAGACCAAAATTGTCATCATAGGCGCCGGTTTCGCCGGGCTGTGGAGCGCTCTCTCCGCCAAGCGCCTCATCAACCTCAAGCGCAAGCAGGACGAGATAGAGGTCATTGTCATTGCCCCTAAGCCAGCTCTCGTCATTCGACCAAGACTCCACGAGGCCAATGCCTCCGCCATGGCTCATCCTCTTGGCCCTCTTTTCGAAGCAGCCGGTATCAAGTTCATCCAGGGGACTGTCGAGGCCATTCATTCCGACGAGCACACACTCGATGTCCTGTCATCTTCTGGCGTCCAATCTAGCATCAGCTATCACCGCCTTATTCTAGCAGCCGGAAGTGCTCTCGTACGACCTCAGAACGTAATTGGCCTTCAACAATATGGTTTCGACATTGATTCTCTTGACTCTGCTGTCAAGCTCGAATCTCATCTCGAACGTCTTGCATCGCTTCCCCCCAGTGCAGCCCGCGATACCGTTGTTGTTTGCGGCGCTGGCTTCACGGGCATTGAGCTGGCTACCGAGCTACCTGGACGCCTTGCAAAGAACGCAAACCTTCGCGTAATTCTTGTTGAATATGCGGACGAGGTTGGCCCTGAACTGGGACCAGGCCCCCGTCCTGTCATTCTGCAAGCCTTGAAGGACCTCGGTGTTGAGATCAAACTCGGCTCAGCAGTCTCGGAAGTCGACGAAAACCGAGTAATTCTTGCCTCCGGCGAGTGCATCGAAACAATGACAGCCGTCTGGACCGCCGGAGTGAAAGCAACACCTCTGACACAGCAAATCTCCGGGACAAAAGACTCACTCTCTCGCTTTCACGTTGACCAAGACCTTCGAATTCCATCCAGCAAACATGTCTTCGCCACTGGAGACGCTGCTCGCGCTCTCACCGACACTAAGGGCCACTATGCCACCATGTCTTGCCAGCACGCCATGTTGCTAGGCCGTGTATCTGGCTACAATGCCGCGGCCGACTTGCTTGGCGAGCCAACGATGCCGTATTCTCATGTTGGCTATGGCTGCTGTGTTGACCTCGGGGCGTGGGGCGCTGTGGTTACCAGGGGCTGGGAGAGGGAGGTGAGGGTTGAGGGAGACGTTGCAAAGCGAGTGAAGACTTATATCAACCAGGAGTTGATATATCCTCCGTATGATGCCGAAAAGGCGATTGCTGCAGCTGATCCAGTTGTCTATCCTGCTGGAGAGGAGCTATTTGACGAAATGATCGCTGCTATTATGTAATACTCTAGCTAGGTGCGGGATATAGTCCTTGGGATTGTTAGACTTTAGATGGTAGTGAGAGCATACATACAACAGTCATCAGGTTATATAGAGAATGTGAAATTTAAACCTACTTCAAGCTTGCTGTTTCGGAACATCCGCTATGGCAATTTGCTCTGCTCGTATGGCTGGTTATTATCAGCGTCAGTGACTACAGTACTATGAAGAATTGCTTGAATTGGAGTTCAGAACGCGTCATCTCTACGCATCACCTCACCGCCGGGCTGTTTATATACGGAGGACACAAGCTAGCTCCGTGTGTCAAATTCCTCCTCGACAGCCGGAAATCCTTGGTTTGATCATTTATTACCGGTTTCATCGAGAGGCTGAATAAGGAGGTCACGTTCGTCCCTGGCAGCTTGAATAATTGTGTTGATCAATTAAACTACCGATGGATTAAGTCCAATTAAAACCTCAGTGCCACTCAGTGTGATAGAAAATTCTTACGCATTTCATTGTTTGTGCACTCACCAATAACGACCTAGTGTTGCGAAGGCTGTCTGTCGTCAGTGAAGCCAGCGACAGACGTCATCAACTGCGACTATTGCGTCTGTTTCATCACGTAAGCCAACATGCAAGTCGCCTCTGAGGAGGAATTACTAACCATGTCAATGACGCCCTTGATAATCCCTGCTCTGCATTTATCATCTGACGATCACGAATTAATTTGCAACGCCCTCCATTGACCTTTTATTTCCTCGAGCGCTCCAGGTTCATGTTATATTTGGCCCTTATGAATATTGAATAATTTTCTACTGATATCCTCATCTTTCACCATTCCAAGCACGATTTGACTTGTTTGAAAACTCAACCCGTCATGCCTCCATCCAACCCCAAGATTAAGGCAGTCTTCTTTGACTTTATGGGCACCTGTCTCGATTGGCACACCAGCGTAGTCCAATCTTTGCCCGCCTCAATTCCCAAGACCGAAGCGTCCAATTTTGCTCTTGAATGGCGCAGACAGTACTTTATCGAAAACGATCGGCGCTTCCATCAAAATCTCCAACCGGAAGACATTGACGAAACACTTTCCCGCACCCTTCAAGTCGTACTCGACCAGTCCCCCAACCACAGATCCCACTTCAATGCTCATATCGAAAGCCGCATGATTGAGGCGTGGCACTCTCAGCCTGCTTGGCCGGAAGTCCAAAATGCAATACGGAGCATTCATGAAGATCTCGGTCTCGAGGTTTTCGTTCATGCAAATGGTACGACTCGTCTACAGCTTAACCTCACCCGCTCTTCGGGATTAAGTTTCAACATGTTATTTTCCAGCCAGCTGCTAGGTTTATACAAACCTAGTCCTGATGCATATAAAAAAGCATTGCAACTTGTCAAGCTGGACCCTGAGGAGGTGGTGATGGTTGCAGCGCATGCGTATGATTTGCGAGGGGCTCAAAACTGCGGGATGAAGACTGTTTACATCCACCGATGGACTGACGATGTGGATGAGGATATGAAGAAAGTTGAAACGGAGTTTGATGCGTTCTTGGAGAATATGGATGACCTCCCTACAGTAATTGCGACGCTATAGGTTAGGAGGGTACGATAACCTTATAGTTAGACTTACTGTGATTGTCCCTACACAATTACTATGAGTTTTGAGCACGAAATTTCTTTATCTATTTAATTACCCTTCACAATGCAAATGCAGGTATAATCTCGTCATTGCCCATGCATTTGGCTACCGTGATAACTCTCTCCAACGTTCTTGTTGACAGTTTATTGGATCACTGAGGAGTCTCGTCACGACGGGAGGCATTGTAATTACATGTTTTGTACATCTAGCATAAGATAATACACCGCTATTGACAGTGTGACTGGGTGGTGGAATCAGGAGCTTAGTCCCTGTCAGGTCCGCTCTCTACTTATAAGTCCGTTAAGATTGCACTTTTATGGATCGACGAGTCTGGCCGATGGCCAATTAGCGACGGCCCGATCAATCCTGGCCCGGATCTTGACGTCACTAATCGGAAATAATGGGCCCCTGTAATCCACTGCCGGGTCAGACCACCGCTGCGGGAGATGACGGAGAGAGGCTCATGTGATAAGATGTGTTGTTCAACTATTGCCTGACGTCAATGCATTTTTGCGCCTTTGCCACAAAGGGGATATTGGAATATGCCTGAATTTAACAATGTAATTAAGCTTTATTTTACTGTTGTCGTATTCGTAGGCGCTAATGCTCTGAGGAATGCAAGGGATCGAGACGACACGAACTATGGCAGCCAAGACAATGTGCAAAGTTTTCGCCAACGCAAAAACAGATACTGGGCAGAACGAAAGTTTGGAAAGAAGAGCAAAAGCGGTAGGTGGTAATACCGTACAAATGATTGCCATCTTTAGTAGCTGCCGTCTCCATCTCCACTAACGGAGTCCCGGATCAAGCGGAGTCAGCCACAGCAAATCGCGGATATCCCATAGACGGTCCGAATTTATCCTAGCCTGCCCAATGCTTGACCCAGATTAAAAGCGTTATATAATTCAGGAGAAATCGCGGATGGGAAAGCGGCATTCCACGTTGTCTTGGCACGGCGATATCGAAACCCCCAAACCCACCACGGCCGGTCTAATTCGAGGATCCACCATGGCCTGATAATCTACACATCATCCCACGGGCCCAGCGACGGGACGGCCCTTTCAAGGACAGGGTTCAGCTTCTCGGCGTTCTCGGCAGTATTCGCAATATCTGGTCAAATGTGAGCTCCATACTAATAGCAACCTGAATCACGGGTAGTCGAGTCCTGGTTGACTTTGGCCTGTGCGCGACGGCGGCTAAATAGAAATGATCATTTAGCCATTTTCCCTGCAAATGGTCCCTGTAACGGGATTTCTGCTATCATTACGAATCACGGTAGTTGTGGGACTTCGTGACGAGTTGTTGCTATGAACACGCAACAAAGGTCACCTGTGCAATACCGGTGAATGAGGATGAATCGGCCCTTACGAGAGTGCGTAGTTTCTCATAGAATAAAAAGATTGAGTGCCCTCAGTTACAGACGAAGTTACTCATTCCAACACCTCTTCAATTAACCTCTTCGATTAAGCTAGCTCCTACAACGATGCTAGGGACATAGTGCGTCTTTCCATCAATCCGTGATTTTATAGCAGCAGCAGTTAACTTTCGCTCATCACAGCTCTATCAGGATTAACGGTGCCGACTGTGGCGCTGAGGCGCTCCTGTTGGCCGTGATTACCTCTATCGGAGGATTCCTCTTCGGCTATGACACCGGCCAGATCTCAGGCATGCTCCTCTTCGAGGACTTTATGAAACGGTTTGGACAAGTGCATGATGACGGTACCATTTATTGGAAGTCTATCATCAAATCCCTTCTCGTCTCCCTCATGAGTCTTGGATGCCTCGTCGGTGCTCTGTCATCTTCATAGTAAGGCACCCTATTTGTGCATGTCCTTGGGCGAAAATGTGTCTAATATCATCAGTACCTCGGATTGGTTTGGACGTCGCAAGAGCATGTCAATTGCGGTTATTGTTTTCGTTATCGGAAACATCATCCAAATCACAGCAATGGAATCCTGGGTCCACATGACCATCGGCCGCATTATTGCCGGACTCGGTGTTGGCAGTCTTTCCGTCGGAGTTGCCGTATTCCAGAGCGAAACATCACCCAGGGAGATTAGAGGCGCAGTCGTTGCGTCCTACCAGTTCATGATCAGTCTGGGCATCCTTATTTCCAATATCGTCAACTACGGAGTCCGAGAAATCCAGGAGTCTGATTCCTCGTGGCGTGTCGTTATTGGTCTAGAGATGGCCTTTTCTCTTCCGCTTGGTCTCGGAATCCTCTTTGTTCCCGAATCGCCCAGATGGCTTGCGGGAAGAGATGACTGGGAAGGCGCCCGCCTATCCTTCGCCCGACTTCGAGGAAAGAAACACGACCTGAACAATGCAATTTTAGAACAGGACATGCAAGAAATGAAGACCTTGATCGATGAGGAACACAAAGCTGGTCAAGGTACTTGGGCCGAGTGTCTTATCCCAAGCGAGATTCCTAAGCTCGTTTACCGCACACTCCTTGGAATGGCTGTCCAGTTTTTGCAGCAGTGGACAGGAGTCAATTATTTCTTCGTGAGGTATGCTTTTTAACATCCTATCGCCATTTGTTTCGTAACGCTAACATTGAAGTAGTGCTATCCTTGCCCCAACATGCCCCGTCGCCCCTCTGCATTCCACGACTGACATTTTTCTAGTACTATGGGGCTACCATCTTTCAATCTGCAGGCATAGACGACCCTATTATGGTCCAACTCATCTTGGGTGCTGTCAATGTGGCCATGACTGTCCCTGGCATCTATATGACAGAGCGTGTGGGCCGGCGATGGCCTCTGTTCCTTGGCGCTTTATGGCAGACAGCCTGGCTTCTGGTATTTGCTTCAGTTGGCACGGCCATTGACCCAGCGGAGAGTCGAGCCGTTGGTGTCGTTATGATCGTCTCAGCTTGTTTGTTCATTGCGTCTTTTGCTATGAGCTGGGGCCCACTTGGATGGGTTGTCGTCGGCGAACTTTTCCCTCTCCGCACGCGTGCCAAGCAGGCATCTCTTGCAACTGCGAGCAACTGGCTTGGAAATTGTGAGTTCAGTCCTATAAACCAAACCCCCCCAATACTAATATTATATAGTCCTGATCAGTTTCCTTACGCCCTTCGCCGACGAGGGAATCTCGTACTCATTCGGTTACGTTTTTGCTGGCATGAACTTCATTGCTGCTCTCATCACTTGGTTCTTCCTTTACGAGACCCGCACACTGAGCCTTGAAAACATTGATCAAATGTACAGTCACCCAGACCTCAAGGCGTGGAACAGCGCGAAGTGGACACCGCCAGGTTATAAAACTCGCAAAGAGCGCGACGAGGCATATGTCCATCACGTTGGCAACGAAACCAAGTCTGAGAAGCTTGGTCAGAGTGACAGCAGCTGAGTATTCAAACAATTACGGTATATGATATGGAAATAGATTGTTACAAATTGGTTATTATTTCGCTACAATGACACCGGAAGTGCCTCTTTGTGTTAAATGTTCCTAATGTGCATAAAACCGCCTCCCCGCAGGCGAGCAGCTTGGGCACTAAAACTTCAGTTCTGCATGAGGTAGGGGCTTAGGCAGTTAAGCACTATGCTTTGCATGGGCTAGCGCACGGTGAACACTGAAATTTAGAGGTGGTAGAGTAGTAAAGCTACCAAGAATTACATCAGATACATCCGAACGGGTAAGCCGAATCGACTAAATTGTGATAATGGGCTTTTGCGACGCACTACCATTTGACCAAAATCACCTCTACTCCCCCAATTGCATCGTTTCAAAAAACAAGAAATATCAACATGTCATAATAAAGAGTGGAACCCTGAGAAAGGCATAGATAATCACTTCTATAACCAGTAGTCAAGTTAAGTCCAGTCTAGACCAAGCCCTTGGTAAATAACCCACCCTACACCAACACTATTCCTTCGACCCAAGTACGTCCAGACTTGATAATTATATGCTTTAAATTAACCCTCATGACTTTCAGCTAGGATTCTAGTATATGGAAAAAAAGCTCCTTGAAACCTAAAGCCTTGGCAACTGTGACGTAGTCAACGAAAATGCCGTACACTCAAACATTGGGTTCCCTCGCCGAGAAATCATGTCTATTATAATTATTTGTTTAGTAACTGTAAATATTAAGGGCTTGAGCTCTGACTAACCATTAATTTACGTGGAACATAAAATCATCTAAGCTTAAAAATTGGGACCACAGCTCTTCACTTTATAACAGGTTGTTAGATTCATATGCCAGGTGTAATACTAGTAGCGCACTCACTCAGGCTCATGCGGCGTTAAGCTCGGGTCGCCAAATTGCAGTGGGAAGAGTTCGACATTCTGAGTGGCAACCTCGTGGATGTGCTGCTCACTGGTAGGTGTATTCATTGGGAGAAATGAAACCTCCGAAATCGTAGCCCCTGAAGGACTGGCGTTGAGCTCCTCGAGGACATTCGATGCTGTGGTATCAAAAGCATCGCGTTTGCCTTGAAATGAAGGAAATCGCTCCACCATCCCCCATAGTAGCGACGAACACGAGTGAATTAGTGATTCGAGAGAGCGGAGATCAATCAGCTCTTGAACCTCTGAAAACTGAGCGTAAGCCGACATGAGAGCTGTGCCCGCGGAAAATATGTTTTCTATCGATTGCCAGTAGATTGTCAACTGCTTCTGGCGAAAGAAAACTGTGTATAGTTGAATCATCTTGATTGCAGCCCGAGTCATGTGTACTGCCTGCTGCGCAGGTGGTGACGGATTATTGTGTGATGGGCGATACAGATGCAACAATGCTGTATTATAGGTAGCTTCGAAAGTCTGGAGGATGCTGTTTTCAAACTTGCCGAGGTTATTGCCGCAAGGAATACTGTGGTACCAATTGTCAATACGGGCTCGCATTTGGTGCTGCCACTCGCTAAAGTTGATGTTTGCGTAAGGTGATGGCCTTTCCCATAGCATGTGCCGTAATTCCGATTGAATCTGGCGATATCGCAACATGTGCAACGCGAGACGCTTTGGTCTCAGGACAGTACTTATCTCCGTGGAGATAATCCCGTCTTGCGTGATGAATTGATCTTCGGCATCACTTGGGAACTAAAACGGATTAGGACTTGTTATCTGGGGTTAAAGCCCGCTTACCTGTGCAGATATTGCCCCATCCGATAGGCAAGACGGCATAGACATGCCTACAGAGAGGTTTCGGTCCATTGCGTAGGCCACCCAGAAAGTTCTTCGCCTTGTGTCAAGAGAAAGAAAGTCCAATCCGGTTGAAACATCTTCATGTAAACCGAGTTCCACAGCAAGTCGAAGAGCCGCACCTACCGTTCTCCAGGCGGCCCAGACAGTGGGATGGTGATAGGAGTACTGCGCGACAAGGAGGAGCGCCTGTATCCCCTCAACGTCATTGGGAATTGACACCATATTCAAGGCGCTAAGAGCCGTCTTGTGGTATCGATCTGCCAGCCAAATTGATATCCTGGATGGGTCCTGCTTTTGCATGATGAGAAGCGCTACTGCGAAGACCTCCAGAACGAAGAAGACAGCGACCCTGGCGTTGACTTCCGTATGAAATTTACTCAAGTTTATGGTTTGAGGCATGCTGTAGATGAGGTCGAGTTTTTTCTCAAATGTAGGCTGGTGTAGTAGGGGCATGGCTATGCTTGCGAACCGGAAGTATGCATTTACGAGGCTTTGAGCAACTTCTTTAGTCGGAAGCGATATTGCACTTGTGTCGAAGTTTGATCCTATGTCAGGTGGGATTTGTACGATTGTGGCTTCCGTTAAACTTGACTCAGAGGTCGTTGGCCGAGACGCACTTGTGGAGTGCATAAGCTCTCCTAGGAGGATCCGAGAAAAAGAGAGGTCCGGTACAGGCTCACTGGGTGTTAAGCCCACGAATTTGTCGCCCAAACTCCTCAAATCGGGACTGAGATTTTGCTCTATCTGGTGCAAAGTGTCATCCACGGGTACTCCTGGACGCAATGGCCCTGGAGCTAGGTCAACGCTCGAAGAGGGCGTCAAATTGGTCGATGATGGAAGCCTTGGATCCTCAGCACTCTCGTCACTGAGGTCATGTATGCCGTTTTTCCGGAGCATTGATTCTAAGTAGGCGATGCGTCGTTCAAGTTTGGGAATATAGCTATTTCAGGAATGCATCAGCAGGAGTTTATCTTTGGAACATCGTGGCGCCACCTTCTCGGCACCTGTCGTCCAGCCACAGTATCATATTCAACACACTCTGTCCCGGCGAGTCTACACAAGCGACAACTCTATTCATTCCCGAAGTTCACGTTAGATTATGTATTAAAAAGCCCGACGCTCCCGTTGTCGTTCACTCTTACCGGTAATTGCTGGTCGCATCGTCGCTTTTTTTGTCGGCAACGAGCGCAGGCCGTCATATTTGTTACTCACAGCTATCAGTGATGCAGATTTTGAAAGCTGAGTACCTATGTCAGGTATGTATCGATGCAAGGGATAGAGGTAGAGAAGTTGCAGGAGCGAAGATAAGAAGTATGACCTCCGCACTGAAGGAGCCATTAAATACTCCACCCCACAAATACGGCACAGCAGAAAGATAGCCAATTAAGGAAGGGGATTTTAGTCGCAGTAAATTAGTCCTTCTGGTAAGCTTTCAAGCTCCTTGTTTCTGTAAGTGTTAAAAAATATTTACAGCGAAAAATATTCCCGATATTTAGAAGACTGTAGCGTATATTATTTGTGGTCAGACCATGCAGTATCCACCTTAATAGGGCTCATGTGACTCGATACAGAAATCTTGTAATGACTTCTCGCCTACGGCTCCTTCTATATCCTCATATACATTAAGATTCGAAGCCATATCTAAGACCTCTCTAGCTCTCAACATTTCTAGGGAGACTATGGCTATGTGAGAGGAGCGAGGCGAAGCAATTGATCACAGCCGAGAGACACGGTAATATTATTTTGCAGATAAGAGGAGCATGTAGAGCTTGAAGATTCACCTCATGCGCAGCTGGCTTTAGTATGCGGGCGCTATCCGCAGCCAAATTTGTATGCGGAGCCAAAGCCGCATAATAATATTGCAGCCCCAAGACACGCGGCTATAGCGTGGCATGCCTGGTCTCGAAGAATGATCCCACTAATAAGTGAACAGCTTGAGAGACATGGAAAATGAACCGGCAAACCCGCTACTGTCACGATATAAACCAATGTTCATTCGTTTCTGAACATGGCACGCATATACCAACTCGCTCTGGTAAATGACGAAAGGATGCCACGAATTTTATCAACAGCGGCGAATGGATTCATTAGTGTCTTTCAGTCTCTAAAGTTTTGTGTGATTTGCCTCGGTTAAAATAGAGGTACTTGATCGTACCTACTGTCTTCGTATCGATTCGCAAATCACCTGGATCTGTATATTTTAACTTGATACTTATTAATTTGGTGGTGCGATAGCAACAAAAATTGCCCTCAGCGCGGTTACAATCGGTGACCGCCTCGACTGTCTCAATCGTACACGTTGCGCTTGAATGCCATGCCTTCGGCGGAAATATAATTGTTCACGTAATCGGATTGAGATAATCAGATGCTGCGGCTTTCACCGCAACGGGTGGGACCCTCCTTTGCGGCCTTGTCCGCAGTCTTATTCTAGTCTTCCTAGTTCTTGGTGCGGTATTTCCCGCCGCTACCAACCCCCGGTGTTGATCGAGATTCAACATATATACCCTCGCAAGGGCCCTTCTTCGACTTGGATCTGTCCTTCTATCACTTACGCTTGTTTCTATCTCACAACCTGTTTCAATATCTCAACTTGTTTCCAGTCAGCGCGGTTGTTCAGTCGCTTAAGTCCAATCATGGAGGCATCACTCCCTGTCCCATCTCCAACCCTGTCCCACTGGCACCGGACTACACGTTCATTCCCTCACTTAAATGAGAATCATTTAACCGACGTCCCATCTTCAACGACGTATCTCATCATTGGCTCGGGTATTTCCGGAGCGTTGACTGCCTGGGAACTAATTAATAACGGCGTCAAGGGTGAAGATGTCTTGATCCTTGAAGCGAGGGAGGCCGTCTCGGGTGCCACCGGGAGAAATGCAGGACATATACGACCAGGTTTGTCACTTCGCTTGTCTTGTTTTTCCTGTATTCCTAGTTTTTGCACACTTCTACTCGTCTCCGTACGCCCACAGATAGTATACTGCATTTCTAACAGCTTGATTATAGACGCCTTCCCGGGTTTTGCTCGCTTTTCCGCCATTCATGGACCAGACCAAGCGAAATCTATCATCGAGAGCGAAAAAATGGTCTTGCAAAAGGTCAAAGATTTCGTCGAGTCAAACGGTGTCGACTGCGATTTCAATTACACCACAACCTTAGAGGTCTGCCTTGACAAAGCGTATGCCAACCACTTGGAAAAAACTCTAGCAGAGTTTGGACATGCTGGTGGTGACATCTCTCATATCAAATTCCACAAAGGTGAAGAGGCAAAGACAAAGACCAGAGTCTCCGACGCTATCTGTGCCTACGAATGGGCCGCTGCATCGAATCATCCTGGCAAGCTGTGTCATTGGATTCTAACGGACGTTATTCGTAAGGGGGGGAAGTTGTGGACGAATTGCCCTGCAACTAAGATTCTGAAGCATCAGGGTCATGACAACCTGCGATGGGATATCCATACTCCGCGTGGATTCATTGCAGCGGAAACTGTTGTCCACTGCACCAACGCGTATGCGGCCTTCCTCCTCCCAGAGCTGGTTGGGGTTGTCACGCCACGAAGAGCACAGGGTCACTCATATGTCCCGCCCCTCTCCTTATCCGGTGCAAACACCATAAAAAGCACGATGGCTTTGCGATATGGGTTGAAACATTTCTTTTCAGTGAACCAGCTGAAAGACGGTACTGTTATCCTCGGAGGGGTGGCGACGAGGAGTGACTTAGATTGGACTCCAACACTCCTCAAAGACAGGATCTCTTTCGATGACACAGCACATAATCCACACATGAAAGAAAACAGCATAGCCGAGTTTTCAAAGCTGGCTTTCAAGGTGCCCCAAACGGCAGCTCGATCTGGAGAAGGATTTTCTCACGTCTGGACCGGCATTGTCGGGGAAACACCAGACGCTGTACCACTGGTTGGTTCTATCCCCGGCTTGGAAGGCCAATGGATTTGTGCCGGTTTCAATGGACATGGTCAGTAACTTCCCACGTGCGAATTGTTTTTCTATAGCTAACAACCTACCATTATAGGCATGGCACGAATCTTTCTATGTGCCCCTGGAATTGTCAAGCTTATGTCTGGCAAATCCTGGAACACAACTTCCCTTCCAGAATGCTTTCGCTTTAGTAGTGAGAGGCTCAACCAGTTTGCTAAGCTAAAGACTAAGGTTTAAAGGTAGTTAGAGTAATTCCACGCTTCTCCCCTCTCGTACTTAGAGCGATAATAATCCAAGAGAAATGAAGGAGACAAGGCCGCCCTACAGCGAGCCAGATTCGTATTCAGAAAGAATAATGCGGTTAGATTAAGAGCTAATCGAGCAAAATCTTAAATCGCTAAAGTAAGACAAGGGTTCACATGACAGTATTCTGTTGGTAATTAAGGGAGGAGAGGCGCAAGGAAGGGCGATATTGAGACATTGGCATTCGCCCTGCAGCTGAATAATCTTATCTAGAGGGAAGGTGCACATAATGATGTTTAGCCAAGCCATTGATAGGATGAGAAAAGCGGACAATGCTAGGATGGCTTTGTTGAGTAGATGATATTATTTGTCGCAGTTGTGAAACTGCAAGATTAGTTATTGTCAACCGATGCGTCTCAACTGAGGCGGCAAATTATTGATAGACATGGCACCCCGATTTGGAGAGCCGTAGTGAGACAATTTGTCACGGTTAAGCTGATTAGGGCGCTACCCAGGCACTGGTCTCAGCCTTTGCACTTTGAGGGATCTAGACTCCTCAAGCTCGCTTTTCTTATGATTCGGCAATTGCCAAGCCTAATTCAGCCGAGTCTAGAACACACTAAATATGCCCAGCAGGTGCAAAAGCACCGCCTGCCAAGTCTCATAGCTTAGGTATATATTCACGGCCATCATTCATTCTTGAACTCGATGTTAGATCAAGCCTTTAAAAGCCATCAATATGCATTACTCAAGAATAATTTTCCTGGCGTTTTTTGCCCTAGTCTCTGTGCGTTTTACCCCTTTCATTCTCCAATGTCCATGAACATGCGCTGACAAATTTCTAATCATAGATTGCAACAAGTTGCACTCTCCAAACTTCCAAGTCGTTGGAGCAATATCTCGAAGACGGCTCAGGTGCCGGAAGTGCAGACATAACTGACGAGGCCCATGACTTGCTCGATGGAGGACTCTCTAAACGTGGCTCGGAACTTGGGGCCCTCGTTTTGCTGGGTGTGTTAAACCCACGTGCTACTTCTCTGGAATGCACCGCAACGGAGACCTGCTTCTCGTTCCTTGATGTACCCTTTTGCGTATCACTCACTACTTGGGACTATCACGACGCGGATGAGACTACCGGAAACCTGCTCTCTGGTGACTACACGCTAGCGGATGGTCAAAAAGGGAATTTGTACAACGGACCGTTTCCAACGCCAACGACGTTCGAGGATGCCGCGGTGACGTCGACCGCAGACCCAAGCATTGCAGCAACGGAAACGGACACGGTGCTGGGTCCCACAACTCAAACCAGTGCGGGGATAAGTGAAAGTACAAGTGAAGGCACAAGCGAAAGAGCGAGTGACGAGCCAACGCAGATAGCATCCAGCTCGAACAGCCCTGCCAGCCAGACGACATCTGCAGCAGAGAATCATGCAATCAAGGCGGATAGACAAGTAGTGATTAGGACACTATTGGCTGTTGGCGGACTGGCACTATTGCATACAGCGTTTTAGATGGAGGTAGTGTGCTCACACTCTGACAAGGCGGGGCTCATCGTCACGATTTCTTTTAGTTATCTTGCAGTTGACACATATAGTATGTTGAACATATAATTTGACCAGCTGACGTTCGTGTGTATGCCTGAAAATACAGGTACCAGCATTACTGGTCGAAGCCAAGGGAGCCACCCACCCGAGCCGTGACATTCAATGTGTGATGTTCAAGTAACCGTGCAGATTGATCTTGTCAAGACACTGTTACTGATCTAATTCCACCATCCACCGGGGTGTCATAGTTACGGTCTCACAGTGACGCGCATCATATCCCACATGGCTTGGAATATTCACATGTTGTCCATCTTCTGCACCTGAAACGCAATAGTTGCGGTGGCGGGCCTGCCGTCAGCTAGAATAACATTTCAGGTGAAAGTCAAATTTTATTTTGCTCACTTGATTAATGAGCACTTCCTTGAAGTTCAAATATTTACAATATGAATATTTATATAGCTCTACGTGAGCTAATATGCAACCATGGAAAACTGCCCTGGACACTGAACTGGAAGCACCCCGACACACTCACCGCTTTGGAGGCCAGCTATAAATCGGTCCATTCTCCGAGTAATAAATAAATTGAGGCTCGTTCCATACAACTTCCCTCCGTCTACTTCGAGTTGCAGAGCCTCCGAAGTGCCGGACGGTAGCTACGTCTATGCACTAGATAGTCTGTGCTTCCTTAATCATATCAGCAGTGGCTACGCTGCAATGCGGCTATGACGGAGACGGATAACGAGCGGAAGACGGTCGGATCAAAGGCAGAAGAACTAGGCAGTTGGGTCTTTATTTGTTGGGTAGCATTATACAGGGATACACGTTTCCGTGTGGAGAAGTTCGGGGAACGGCACCACGGCTCACTAGTTACAGCCTGAGATGTCCATTAGTTCCCCGCACTTTGAAGATCAGCTCACTGCTAGTTTACTGGCTCACTCTTAAGTATCAAAGATCGACAGATAGTAGCGTCGTTTTCTGCAGCTCAGGACATCCGCTGCACAGACTACGACGCTGCCTCATACCCGTGACCATTTTGACCAGGGTGCCTCGCAATGCTTTGCTCCGAGCCACGTCATGGCCTATGCCGCGTGGGCAACAGTTAAAACGGATGTGACTGTTAGTCAGGAGGTTTATCATGCTTCCGAACCTCGGCCCATGTTCCACCCCGCAAAGTCAGTCCGAACACAGAAAATAATCGGGAGACTTTGAATTTGGTGTTACTAGCATCCTCCAATACAGAGTACAGCGGAAGATAAGAAACTTCAGTTGCGTGCAGTTGTAATCAGACATCTTCACGAACAACACGGTCTGATTGTTCGCTGTACTGGCACTGATACACCATGGCCATCCCTTCTAGCAAAACTGGCGACGACATTTCGCCCGTCCAAGACCACCCCGCACCAGTCAGGCGCGAGAAAGCCGCCGAGTTCTTGGCGAGCCATGGGGCTGAGGATTGCAGCTTCACTTACGAGGAAGAGAAGGCGGTTTTACGCCGGATTGACAAGCGTGTTCTCGTTCTCATCTTGTGGGCATATTTCTTCCAGCAGCTTGACAAGAGCTCTCTGAGGTATAAACGCCAATCCTTGTTACGTTGATTCTCAACTCTAACTTCAATCCTCCAGCTATGTGTCAATCTTCGGGATAACTGATGATGCCCACCTGGTGGGCCGCCAATACTCTTGGCTCGGGTCGATACTCTACCTCGCTCAGCTGGTCATGCAACCTCTTGCTGCGCTGATCCTCGTCAAGCTACCAACTGGCAAAGTCCTGGCGGCTGCCATCTTTCTCTGGGGCTCAGCGCTCTCCATCATGACTGCTTGCACCACTTTCCCGTCCCTCTTAGGATTGCGTTTCATGCTGGGTTCGTTCGAATCCATGATTGCGCCCTGCTGCGTGGCTATTACACAGATGTGGTGGCGTCGAAGCGAGCAGACGCTACGAACAAGCTATTGGAACGCTATGAATGGCCTAACGTCGGTCTTCGGCAGTCTCATCACATATGGGCTTGGACACATCCACAGTACGACCTTGTACCGGTATCAAACGATCTTCCTCTTCTGTGGATTACTAACGGTGCTGTATTCTGTGGTCGTTCTTGTCTTAATGCCCGATTCGCCAATGGAAGCCAAGTATTTAACAGAGCGAGAGAGACTCATCGCCACAGAGCGACTGCGGGCAAACCAAATGGGAATCGCTGCGAGACATTGGCGCTGGGATCACGTCATTGAGGTCATGTTGGATCTCAAGACCTGGTGCTGGTTCGTCGCCATCATTGCCATTTCGTAAGTATCCACCTCTCTGATCATGCAACGTGCAGAAATTGATAAAGCATTCTCAACAGCATATCGAGCGGCGGCATCTCGACCTTCGGGTCACTGATTGTGAAGTCCTTTGGATTTAATAGCTTTCAGACGATTCTATTCAATATCCCGTTCGGAGTTGTTCAAATCGTGTCAATCCTTGGCACAGGATGGTTGGCCACTTGGACTCAGCGAAAAGGATTAGTTATTGCTGGAATCAGTGTGCTGCCCACCGTTGGAACGATTATGATGCTCACGGTCCCACGGGATCAAAAAGGTGTCCTACTCTTTGGTTACTATCTGGCATGTCTCCAACCTCCAATGTTACGGATTTGTTTGTGTTGACTAATCTCGTTTAGGTGTCAACGTTGGCGGCTATTACTCCTCTGATCTATGCATGGCAAGCCCAGAATACTGCAGGTGACACGAAAAAGAAATGCACGTCTGGTATGGTTTTCATCGGGATGTGTACTGGCAACGTCATCGGGCCACTCCTCTACTCAACCGATGATGCTCCCCTGTACCGAACGGGTCTAATTGCAAACCTCGCCATGTTTGTTACGGTCGGCATCGTCTCAGCGTAATTATCCGACAAAAAATATTGTTTTGGTTTGTGAGACTAACGTGTGGCCACAGTCTCATTCCCTTCTATCTCATGCATCTCAATAAGCAGCATGAGAAGCGACGTCTCGAGCTGGGCAAGACTGGCCAAGTTACCGATATGTCAATGATGCGCAAAACACAACTCCAGGAAAGCAAGGCAGTCACACTCGAGGAAGACATTGACAACCGTCAGATCTCGGTGGAGGAAGATAACGGCTTACAGGACATGACGGATCTGAAGAATGAGGACTTCATCTACGTTTATTAGCTCGTCGGTATCGCATAGTGCCGATTTGCTCGCTCCGCCAACCTTTCTGGATCAGAACGTTGAGCAAGAGATGTATTGCACCTGGTGGTGGGATAGCTATGTCGAATAGTCTTCAACGCTATGCCTGGAGTGTTTTCGGCTCTGGTCACAGAAACGAAGTGATGCAATGTGATTTTGATGAAGGCGAGCGGCTTGCCTTTTTCCGAATTAGCCGTTCAAGGATGTCCCGGTTATTATAGAGCATGTACTATAGCAGAAATCCCACCAACCAGCTTCAAATAACAACGTTCTACATCGGGGCATGTTTTAAAAGTTGGCTTCCCCGCACTGATCGACATTGCTGCTGTGAGAGTCATTGCACACGCTCTCCTACAATCGCCTACATTGACCCGACCGCGCCTGAAGATCCTTCTCATCAATAGGATAAATTGCGTGAGTAAGGTATACTTAAGTTGGTGTAGTCGGCTTATCGATGTATGGATAGATGTTGTTCACTGTGATTGATCCCCACTAAAGTACGCAAGTCGAGGAGAACGACCGTTACCTTGAACAAAAGCCTTCTCTATGTAGCCGATTTCTGGTTGCTGATTGGTGTCTACTAGGGGCTGGGACTTCTCAAATACGACACTTTGGCATTCCAGAGCAGCGACATGGCCAACTTCACCTACCCAAGCGTCAGGCTGTGGAAGGTTCGTGACCACCACGGAGATGATGATGCTGACTTTCGTGCGAATCCAGATCCGCCTTGACGTCAGCTACTTTTTCGATGTTGGCATGTACTTTCTAAAATTCAGCGTCATTGCCTTCTACTACACCTTCGTCCCGCCTACCCAGCCTCACATGCGCATAGACTTGTATATCCTCGCCGCCTTCACAACCGTCAACTTTCTTGTCCCCTTTCTTGGCTGTACCTCCTGTTGCGTACCCTGCAGATGATGCCTAGCATCACAGTGAGATGACTAGCATAGAGACATGGATCAAAGATAAAGTTTTCGCCCAGGCAAGCTGCCAACCATCCGCTCCAGCTGTCAAGACACACCGCCGAGAGCCCTTATCTACGACAAGAGACTTAAATCGTATCATTCCTCTATCTCCCCCTTTCTCATCTTCGTTCTCCTTCTGTGAAAAGAGCCCAGTGACAATCCATTATTGACATGACTCAGTGGGTTGAGTATGTGTCGCAGTAGCTGGAGTAACCACCCGGGCAAGTGAAAGTGTCGGAGATCGTTGGGTGAAAACAAGCAGCCGGTTGAGAAGTATGAATTCGACTTTCAACTTTATGCTATAAATAAAAGGCTTGGATGCCGTCTCAAGCTCAAAGTTGTTAGTGTACTCTAGGATAACCAAGACCGAGTCCAATAGTACATTAACAAGAAACAGAGCGGAGAGCTGTGCAACAATCTTTCGTCCCTCGGCTCCTCTGAGTACTATCACGGGCTGAAAGCTGCGGTAACCTTCCCATAAGAATAAGCCAGAGATGATAGCTTCTTGCAAAGAGAATAGAACTATTTCGACCCTCTCGTATATGCGGAAGGCATGGAGGTAGCTTCCGGGGTTCGTTTGCAAAAGAATAAAAATGACTGTTTCTGGAATATGCAGAGCCACAGCATTGAGTATAATCATGGCAAGGACTAAGCGAATTTTGACGGGATTGTCAACCACAAGGTGGAGACGGGACCAGAGCACGAGGGACTGTCCAGTAACCATAAGACACCAGCCAAGGATGGAGAAAGCGGCCATGGCGACGCTCGACGCGACCCTATAATAGCGCAGCAAGAAGGCGATGGCGTGGGCCGGAATCCCAGTGGCGGCTGCGATCATACTCCAAAAATACCGCCCATTCCGTCGCTTGAATGTGCTAAATATCAAGAAGAAGATCTCGAGGGTGTTGTAAAATGCAACTGCAAATAACCCGGCCAACAGGAGAGCCCGGGGTGTCGAGAGCGGTGAAGGCTCTGCCTCGCCCGCCATTGAGTGAAGGGTCGAGCTCAGGAGCCCCCAGGTGCAGATTCCCGGATATGAGTCGCCTTGACCTGGAGGCGTGGCTATCGAGGGGCGGCCGTGAACAACTCATGACATCCCGTGTCAGAGAGCCATCAAGGCGGTTGCAGGTAGAATTCTTTTCGCGGAGAATCTCGGTCGCAGGACTTTGCAGAAGAAATAAATGCGAACGGCTACTCCTGAAGTGAGCACGAATCACAATCTGATGAAAGTTTGCCCTAGACGCTATGGCACCACGCCATGTTACCCAACTATGCCGCCTATATGTCACCCGTGAACTTCAATTGGTGTGATAAAGAGCCGGCGTTTCTGTCCTGGCCATGTACCGGGGAGGTAGTGGACTTTCCGCTACGTAGAACCAGCCACGTCGGCCGGCCATGCGGGCCATTAACCAACCCGGTCAATTAATTCTTCACCTATCCGATCGGCTATTGCTCTTCGAAGACTGCATTTCCATATCCCAACTGATTCCTTGCCTCTTGGTGGGCTTTGTCGCCCGGCAAATGAACACGAGTAGGTGACGGACAAGTTGGTACGATGTTAGGTCTTTTCCTTGACGGTATTGATACGTCGGACCCAGTGATATTCCGAGACTACGCAACGAATTCTCAACATCAGGACATGATGATAATTGGGAATAAATGAAATAAGGCGCCTTTGCATGGCAGTATTATTTGTGCGAACAGGGTGGCCTAGACTCCAACCGTAAGGAGTACAGAGTGCAGCTTTTTACATGTGAATTTCATGCGCAATATATTACGCCAGATGCAAAATGGCTTGCGTTGGCTCTACGTAGCCGTCAGATGTCAACCTGTTGTCACTGCGGTGTTGCAGCGCGAGTACAGGCATTGATTGGTTACCCTTACCAATCCCTCTGTTTTGACTTTCGACCAGAGACTTGCTGCAACGGGCATTTTTTGCTTCGTTTTCTGTATTTATCTTGTTACTATACTTTCAGGAGTTTCTCCTGGATTTCTTCTGGACTAAAATAGTAAAAAAGATATTTCAATTTTGAACGAGTCATATTATTACTTCTACATAAATAGAGTGTTGTCATTGGAACTTTCAAATATTTTTTAGTATTAGCTGCGTGAGATAGTGGCTAAACTCCCTCTCGCACAGAACAACTGGAAGCCGACTCCTAGTAGGTCGCAGGGATCGAGGGTTTACGTTCGTTCAACCTTTGTAGAGACTGAGCTGTTCATGACCCGTTTTCCGTCCCGCGCCAACTCCCCACATGTCTAACTTCCGTCCCATGGACTTGTTCGTGTTAAGTTTCAAGCAATTCTTGGTGCTCAAGCCGTCTTCGCTCCAGCCATGCAGGTCTTCGATTTACGTGCTGGTTGCGCTAGCACAGCGCAGTCGATTGCGAGTGTCCGTGGCCGCTGCAAGAAAAAAGCCGCCCCAGATCTCTCCATTCCTGTCCAGCAAATGGATACCAACTCGAAGCCAGCACACGCAGGAGGATCACTTGGTGCACAGGCAAACAGCCATGCCACATTTGCATCAGGGATGGAACAGACTGTATCCATGCGGCTCCATACAACCGTGGACGAAGACTCCATGTGGCCACCACTAGTCAGTCCATCGGCACCATGCACTGCTCCGGAGTATGTAACCACAAATTTACAGACGCACTCAGAACTCACTAGCCAACCCTGTTGAACGCATTGCGCAGGGATTTAGGTTAATCGAGATGGCTAACAAGGAGACGCCACCGTCGCGGGCATTGCCAGAGCCCATGCCAGCCATCCAAGGTCATTGTGTTGGATCGGCGTCCACCGTACCCTTTTCAGGTCCGGTCCAGAAACATCTTCATTGATGCCCACAGATCCTCCACTTTACCTTTGGAAATGCTCCTCTCGATAAATTTGATCTAACTCCTTCTCTTAATCGAAGAGTCTCCGCGGCTACTCCAGAGGTTCAATGGTCAATAGCTAGGGACGGTCTAGCTGAGATGCCATGAGTTTGTCCAAACCAGGCTGCCCGTAGGTGCCCAGGAGCGAACTGAATCTGAGGACGACCAATCCGGCATGCAGAAATCCACCGAGGAATGGCCCCTCGTATGAGGACACGAGCAAGGTGCTATAACCTCTCTTTCAACCTGGATGTGCACCCTGAAGGACATGCAAACTTTGGACATTAATGCTCATGTTGCGTTTAAATGTACCAAAGTTTTGCTTTAATGCTGTCGCTTCCCATTCAGCCATGTGTCCACTGCGTGAAAAGTCTATCTCGGGGCCCTATATGTACAAGAATCTCAAATCATCGCTTCTGTACATACTTGTTCCCTCGGAATCCATCTCGCGCACCATTTTCTCTCTAGCCAATCTTCACCCCGGAACGCATCCGCACATCGAGTGTAAAACAAGATGCAAGTGCTCGAGCACATCAAGGGTCTATTTGGACTCAGACGCCCACGTCCTCCACTCCATCCCCCTGCAGCTCTAAACACTCTCCCGACAGAGATCTTTCAAGAGATCTCTAGTTACGTGTCACCCGTTGACGGGGCAGCCTTGGCTCTCGTCAGCCGTCGATACCTCTATATGCTTGGCAGAAATGTGCTACGGCTGGAGCAAAAAGCGCGGTATCAGCTGCTGAAACGTCTCGAGGTCGATGGGTGTTTCGTTTCGCAGATTTTGTGTCCGCTGTGTCGCATCTTTCACACACCCCGAAATACTCATGTTTCGGACCTGAGAGAAGGAGGTCGGGCCTGTGTCAAGTTTGGCGATAGGAAGATCCAACAAAAGACGACATCGCGTCACCTCCCACGTCACGTCCATTTCGATCTCGTCGCCGCCATAACGAGAAGCCATCGCCACAAGTTTGAATTACACGAGCCTCGTCTCCTAAACTCTAGCCACTACTACTTTCATGAATATGGAACAGCTCGCATCAGCTGTTACGTGTCGGCCAAAGTCGTCAACCGACGGCTACTCCTCAAAACCGAAAAGTATCTCTTCCCTCGAGTAGAGACGTTGGACGCGCTCGATGCCATTCCTGAGCTACTAGACGTTCTCAAAAGAAATCCCGGCCTTGGGGCCTGCTGTGCCCATCATGACTGGCAGTGGTTTCAGAGGTTTATATTCAGACCACACCCTTACTTTCCCGAGGAAACAAATAAACAGTGGTGTCTATGGACTCACGGCGAGAGGTGTTGGCATCCTCATCGCGTCCGGGAAGGCCCATGCCTTGGAGGGGTGAAGGACGATTTGTTGGAAATTCGCGGGTGCCAACGATGCCACACTGATATTGGCATCAGCGTCCGCAACATTCACGGTGAAAGCGCCGCTCTGATTCTCACAACGTGGAAAGACCTCGGGCTCGGGATGGACACCGAAGATGTCTCCTGGAAGTCACACCTTGAGCATACGCCTGGTCAACAGAATAAAGACCGCAAAACGAAAATTGGAGACATCCACACAGCTTTTGAAACGAGGCCTGGGCGCATTCAGAGAGTGTATGACGGCCCCAGCGGAGATGAATGGAGCACTGCCTCTTTCGGAAAAGACTCAATCAACCGCCGAAGAGAACGAGCTGAGCTTTTAACAAGCACGCGTGCAACCAGAAGATAAGGAAGACACCAACACACGCACAGCCAGACGGGACCAACTCCAAGCACTTCGAGCCACATGGATGCCTACTTTTCTACTTCGACTTCTTCGCCATCTCGTCGGGCCCCTACCGATCCCGAGCCGACGTCTAGGGCGATATCCATGTCGTCCCCGCCGTCATTCGCGACCGCGACCGTGTCTTCCCAGAATCGAATAGTGTCGCGTCGCGATGGTTCCTCTTCGACGCTTATCTACAGGGTGCCTGCTTTTGACCCCCCGGGCCGACGAAACAGGAATCGGAGACCGTAGAAGTTGAGTAGGGTTAATTTTATGGTTAGCTTGGTAGCATTGCTGGGCTGAAACGGTAGAGGGACAAGCGCGACAGGCCTTGAGCTTCGTATGGGAGCTAGCTCAAAAATCTAGATGTGCTCAAAGATACTAAAATAAATATCTGAATTACTAATTCACCTCATTGTGCACAAATGACGCTCAATCCCGTTCACAAACATAAACAGACCTGTATACGGACCCGGGACTCGGTCTCTTCAATATCCGAGTGTGGACGATCGAGCCCATGTTAGTTTGGAAAGCTGTGACCATTTTACTGTTGCGCCAAATATTTCAAGTTTACCGGTTGGAGCGCGTGCATGCGCCGTCAGTCATCGAAACAGCTCTGCACTTTGTGTTTATTGTTTTGCTAGTAGAGATTCCCAATGGGAACACTCGCGCGATCTAAAACCCTCAATTCTATCCAAGTTACCGCACGATGAGTCGATGACCACGATTTTCCTCTGACAGCTGCGCAGTTCTAGGGTAGCAAAAATCCCCCACAAAGATCTAGACTCCGGTAGCAGGGTTACATCGACACACCCCCTGGTTTAAGCCTGGGACAAGGGGCTGCAGTTGAAACGACATGGAACCGGAGCAGTTTTAACCCTACCCGTTCTAAACCGTCGGATCTAGCCCAAATCCCTCTCATGTCTAGACGAAAAATAGTTGCGCTGTCGCAAACATTCGTCTCACCTCCGTCAACGGAGTAAGGCGCTGCCGGGGATCGTTATCGTGTTTGACATTTGAGATTTCCACGCGTCAAGCGAGATTCCTGCACCCAATGGCGCCGGGGAATGATGGAGCATCGGCGGTAAAACCGGTACCTTGTAGATGTGTTGGAAACTGTTGCGACGGTTTGGGGTCTTGATTGTTTTCGCCGTTGATCTGGTTTCTCAGAGAGGGTTGATGGATCCCAATTGCGCTGGCTGTGAAGCCGAGATGCAATCGCGGAATCGGATCGCGGAAGACTAATTTGTCTTTGTACGAATATGCGCTTGATCGCGATCAGGTTTAACTTTCGGATCACATCTCGGGATTAATAATGGCCACGCAATCACTCCGCGCAAGATAAGGCTCCCGAGGAAGCGGCAGGGGTGCTGGTTTCTTATGCGCCGGCCAGATGAAGCTTACTCGTTAAGGTTACATTTAAAGGTGACGCCCCGAAGCGACGCTGTCGCGACTGCTTCTATTCCTGGCCTCAGGGGCCAGATCTTATGGCGTTTCGCGTCGCGGAGCCGGTCGCAGGGGCGGTCTTTTGTAAGGGAAGCATTCGCATAAATGAAGCTCCCCCACGATGTCCCCAACTCGATCTGTAGAAAATCATCCGATTCTTTCTTTCATCCCTTTGGCGTTTGTATCATTCCTTCACTAAGGGCCGGCCCCTCGTCTTCTTCCCTCCGTCCTCTATTTCTCCATCTTGCCTCTCGTTTTGGCCCATTGCCCTTTATTTAATTTCTCCTCAAGGCTCTGTCTGCTCATTAGAATCATTACGATGGCTGGTTCCATTCATTTGAAGCTGGCGCTCGTCGCGGCTCTAGCTTCCAAGGCTTTGGCGTCTTGCGCGTATGGCACCTTGCTGCGCCCAAGAGCAGAGGAGGGGGCAACCGTCGAGATCAAGGATTTTGCATACATTGGCACAAAGGTACGTTCGCTCACATCTTGGCTTAGAGAGGAATCAAAGGCCATGCAACACGGGAATATCCATTAACACTCATCGTCTTAGGGACCGACAAACTGGGTCGCCCTCAACGCCGAGGAAAACGCCCTTTGCGCCTCCGGCAAGAACCAATCTCCCATCGACATGGTTGCCGACGCTTTCACCATCATTCCCGCTGCAGAGATCGGCCTTGCGATCCCCGACATGGCCGAAGGAACAGAATTCGAGAACCTGGGAACCACGGTCGAAGTCGTCGCTGGACAAGGCAACATGACCTTCGCCGGCGTCAGCTATACTCTCGCACAGTTCCATTTCCACTTGCCCAGCGAGCATCTGGACAACGGCACTAGCATGGCCATGGAAATGCACATGGTCTGGGAGGGCGCCGCCGGCGAGATTGCCGTCATCGGCACATTCATTGATATCGCCGATGGTGCTGCTGCGGCTGAAGGTGGTGAGACTTCAACGGCTGCGCCTAATGCAACGGCCGTGCCTGCGGCCACCAGTACCCCAGAGGCTCGTCATGTGCATCCCGAAAACGGCTTTGTGAAGCTGCTTCGCAAGAAGGCACCCAAGGATGAGGAGAAGAGGCAACTCCCAGCCATCGAGGGCAGCTTCTTCCACGTCAACGCGCCGGCAGCCAAGGCCATGGCAGCTTCAACCCTTCTCGAGACTGTCTTCAGCTCCGTTGAAGAGATTGCAGAGCCAGGAACGGTCACCAAGACGCAGCCCCTCATCATGTCCGAGTTGGTCAACGCCCTCGCTGCTGGATCTTTCCAAACGTGAGTCGTCTCTAATTGATATCCCCGCTTACCAGAACGAAAGTGCTAACATTTCACCAGCTACGACGGTTCTTTGACTACTCCTCCCTGCAGCGAGGGTGTCCGATGGTTGGTTTCTGACCAGAAGCTTTCCATTCAAACGGCTACGTTTGTGAAGGCGCGATCTGTGATAGGATTTAACTCCAGGTTTCCCCAGGGCACGCTTGGTGAGACCAACGTCCTTGAGTTGTAATCTGTGCGAGGTAATCTGGACCGATGAAGAAAAGACAAATTCTGTTGTTCATAATAGGTGATTAGATAGTCTCAACGCGAAGATGTCTGTTCATGTATCAATTAACATCTGAACAATCCACTCATTGGGCTGGCTTTTGAATGTTTTCTTAATAATGCCATTGAATTGTGTCTCTCTAGTTGCAAGTAACGGTATTGGCTGTCTTGGTAGATGTCAGCCATCTTACCTTCTATATTTTGGCCTCAGTCACCCGTAACTAAACTGCTATTTCCATGCCTTCTTGTAGGTGTTACACTTTGTCATTCTTGCCTCTTCCATAGCTCTTGGACGCTACGCTACCCTGGCATCAGAGGGGGTGGTATGCATCAAATTTCTCGACCTGTCCGCTCCCCCAGGGGTCAAGATCAATCTCCGCCATGGGGGTCTTGCATTTTGCCGCGAGCGCGGCCTTTGCCTCTGGACTATCGTAAGAGACACAGTCGACGCCAAGGTGGCCTTTAACACCGTCACAGATGATGACGGGATCCCCACCGCAAGGAGTCTTGATGTCGAAGTCTTTAATGACGATGTTGTCGCAGACGGCACTCTCACTCGTCGAGCAAGAGAGGCGCGCAACGGCGTTACCGTAGATGCCCGACGTGTACCCAGTGAAATTCTCGAAGCGGATGTCGCTAATTTGCATACCTGAGGGGTACTTCTTGCATTCTTCGGTTGACTTGTTGAAGTAGCACGAGTCGAGGATTATGCCGTAGTCCATTCGGCCTACCCAAAAGTTCCTGAGTGGCAGTGTTAGCTACTGGTTTACTTGGTGCGCCGCAATGGAACTGTACTTGAATGTGACGTTTTTGACGTATCCGGTACCGGTATCTGCGCCGGCCCACGTCTTGATGCGAGCGCCGGAGTACTAAATAATGGCAAATCAGCTCCCAACATTTTAGAAGGAGGTGCACCTTGGTACTTACGTCTCCGTTCATCATCCAGACGTTCTCAATGTGGACGTCATGGACGTTAGAGACTTCGCCTTTGTACTGGCCAAGCGAGCCCATAGACTATGAAGCACAGGTTAGCTTTGTTACTGAAGCTAAACTTGAAAAAATGTTAGCAGTGCCGCCTACCTGTCCGTGAGTACCATTGCAGTACATGGTGTTGACATAGAGGTCAGAGCTATTGGGCTTCGGCGAGAAACAGTCGTCATCAATATTGACCCAGGCGCGTTCAATGTGGACGCCGGATGTGTTCATGGTGTTCATGAAGTCCGTGTTTTTGGGGATGACGCTGCCGTTGTTGGACAGAGCAGTGGCCACGACGTCCGTGTAGCGGACGTTCTTGGAGCTCACGATAAAGTTGTTCCAGCACGGAGAGTCCTTGAGATGGATGCCGGAGATGTCCAGGTTGGTGGTGTTCTCGGCGTAGAAAAGGATGGGGCGGTAGTACTTGTTGTCGGGGTTAAGGATGCTGTGAGGAATTGTGAGTTTTCTGCTTGGTGTTGGATTCGCAGTCAATGGAAAGGGAACCTACGATCCTGTACCGCTCTCAAATTCATTCCACCAGCGCTGTCTGTGGCTTAAGTCAGGTTTTGTGACGAGCAAGGACTATACGAGCGAGTGCGTACCCTTGGCCCTCAATGACACCCTCACCATAAATCTTGATGTTTTTGCCGCCCCATTTCCAGAACATAATGGACTTCTGGAATGGGTGATACCAGGCGTTCTTTTGCCAGTACTCCACGTTATTGGTGAACTACTCACCGAGGTTAGCGACTCTTCTACCAGGCGTCAAGTTTGTCCGTTTCTAACCTTGATCTCGCCATCGAGATGGACGTGAATGTCATTTAAGCCAGTCAAGTCAAGGACTTTGCCGATGACGAATTTCTTCTTTCGGGGCAGATACAGGGTGCCGCCGTTGTTTGCCTTCTTGATTCCCCTCGCAAATTCCGCCGAAACATCGTCCCGGTCATTTTTCGATGCGCGGATCGTGACAATCTTGCGGTGGCCGTGCTTGGGAGGGCTGTATGGATGCTTGCTGCGGAACTCAAGGAGGTCTCTAGGGACACCAGGAGGGAGACTGACGGCGTGAACGGCCGCAGTGGCTGCAACGCCCACGAGGGTCAAGATCTGGGAGAAGCGCATGGCTCAAACGGCGACTAGAGGCCTTCAAGAACGCAAATGGCACTCTATGCAGGGATGACAAGCAACAACCGAGATGCGGTGTTTGTCGGTGCAGTTCTCTTTATAGTCATTATTTGCGTAGACATGCCTGCTCCTGCGCTAACAATGCCGCCCAGAAACGGATCCCGGCTGTGATGTTCAACTTGTCGAGTGGATCTTGCTCAGCAGCCAGGTGGAATACGGCTGTGACCCGCAGGTTTTGCGGGGTAAATGAGATGATCCAGAGCTATTCCCGCCTCTTCTTCGACCTGTGATTGTTTTCCGTTGACCAAAATTGCTCCGGAAAAGCCCCTCAATTGCCGCATGGCAGCTCCGGGGCGATCGGACGAGTGTTCCTGGGGGAATCTGGGAGCTCCCTGGTGATCTTGGGGAAGACAACACGTACTATTGGTGGAATATTTGCTTGCTGTACATTCCCACTAGCCAGGTCCTTGTTATGCCAAGGCTACCGGTCTCGTTAGCTGCAAGCTTAATCCCAATGTTACGGTCATCGCCTACCCTACGTTCTCGAGTCCAGGGCAAGTTTCTTTTTCTTGAGGCGCCAGAAGTGATCAATAAGGCTCGTGTGATGTGGTGATAGAAACGAGTCAGGTAGGATAAGCGCCGTGAGGTGATACAAGTCCGTATGTCTTCTGTATTTCCCAGACATGCTCCAAATGTCCGCCTCCAAAATCCATCATGCATTATGCATACCCCGAAGCATAATCAGCTCCTGTATCTCCCCACAAAGACTTGGCATCTCTTCCCCGCATTGCAGACTGGCATTATCTGCAAGCGTCATTGATGGATAACTTGGCCGGTGGTAATACATGTGGAGGCGCATAACTTTATCACGTCCAACGGCTTAAACTCCGTTTCCGTGTCGGAAGCGGGCACTGTCTATCCGTCCTCTTTTCCGTTCTCCCCAATACCCCACTTCAGCGCCCTTAAAAGGGTGTGAGGCCGAGGTCTGCTGAGATTGACCCCGGGCGCTTTACATGAGCTGTTGAATTCAGCGAAAAAAGTGATTATTTGATCGTGTGAAAGCTCTTGATATGCCCATCTAGGGAGGGTCGTGGGGTCAGTTTGTTGTATTAGTACTAATATTACTAATACTGCGTTGAAGGTCCTTGGTCTGGAGAGGAAATGGGGAATATTGACACCTTTATATTTTATTTAGGAAGGATTCTGTTGGACTGCCTTTAATAAGAATGATTCAATCACTATGAGTGCCGTCACTAAAAAGATGTAGTACTCTATAAGATGGATAGGACATACATGGGAAGAGTGTGGTTCACACCACATTCAACAACTCACCCCCAGGCACAGAGTTTAGTGCAATTGTAGGTTTGATCCTCAAATATGAATTCTGGCTCCGGCTGTATCCTTTAAATAATATCATCATTGGGGAGCGCACCGAGCGGCCCTTGAGGCAATGTTGATGATGCAGCCGACTTTACGCTTGCGGGATTAGACGCACCAGAAAGAACGGACTGTGTAGGTTAATTGTAAGGTCATGGATAAATCTCTGGGGATCTTGATTATGGAACTGGGATATATTCCGTGAGCGTCGCCTTGTAAGTGTTGCTGTCGATCAGAGCATTCCACACTGCGCGGAGCCCAGATATACCGGAATCATTGATCAAGAAGTAAACCTGACCACCGTATTTCATAATCTGGTTGGTTGAGTTTATTAGTTACGGGAATGCCCTCCAAATCTCGCTGACGCACGCGCGAAACACCCGGACAACGACTGTCTGATGGTGCCCCCAGTTCCTATAGTTCAACATATTATTGAACACGCTCTGGGGATGATAGTAGGTCTTAATACCTGTGATTAATACAACTTTGGATTCCAGAGCGCCAATGAATTTGCTTGGATTGATTGCATCATAGATTTCTTATGGAGCCGAGGCTGGGTGGTGGTGAGTGACGACATGACTTGGTATGCAGCATCGAATATCGGTGGCGGACGCACAGTTCAACAGAAATGAAAGCAGTAAGAACCGTATGCATGCAAGCGTGGGCATTTCAATGTGTATAGGCTCCTTTTATCCATCGAGATTGGAATCGGCACAATGGCTCAAAGTGAAGTGAGTTTTGTATACGCAGTTTGACGCTATTCCTAACACACATCATTTTGTCCATGTTGGCAGCTGATCCACTGAGCCACTATACCCCGCCAAAACCAGCTCTACTTTGTCACTGTAACCCACTGTAATATGACGGGATCCGCTGGACCACCCACTGTAACTCACTGTAGTGTATCAAACATTGATCTAAATGGCTGTCGTGGGAGACAGGTTTCACCTAAAATGATTTAAAAGTCACGACGACCTCGCAACGAACTTGACTTGTATCCATCATAAAAACACGACCTCATCAGACAAAAAACAACCCTGACAAAGATCCTTCGCATTCTTCAATACTTATCCGCCAACAACAAGCTGTTGGGAGGTCAGTCTCCAAATTAGCAAAAGATGGCTACTGTTCACCAACGCGTTGAAGAGACATACGCCACCCTCGTGTGCCAAACTTTCCCTACACTGGAACAGATCAGCATCATCAAGAAGGTTCTCCAGTGATAAATCGTCACTGTCGTCGACAAGAACTTCAACAGGACCGTCGAGCTGGTTCACCCCGACTACAAGCAGCACAATCCCTTCGTCGGAGATGGCTGGAAATCCATCATCAGATTCGGAGAAGTCATGGAGCAGTGGGTCGCTCTTTGAGCCCCATCAAAGAAGTCTAGCCTGTCGAAATCAAGTACAAGCATATCTTTGTGGTCGGCGAGTTTGCGACGGTCCATTGCCATGGTGTAGAAGGACGTGTACGGATGGACGAAATGTACAAAAGTAATTCATGCTCTGAGAGTGAAAAGTTGACAAAATTACGAACCGAAAGGTGAAAATGAGAGGTCTAAGATGATACCTGAGGGCCTGAAGGTTTAAGCTACCTTCCGAACTTCCGAGCGACTAGATGGAATGCACGGACCAATCGACTAAGAACACAATAATAAGCAGACATGAATTAATGGTCATCAATTAGTCAGGCGCTGAAAGAGGGGGTGGGGACAGTACTCGCAAAGATGGGGGCCACCATACTCCATCTGGCCAGTAGTTTGCCTCGGTCCTTTGTTCAGGAGGATCCGGGACTTGGAACAGAGTTGGTTATATATTGAATTCCGGCAGTGAACGTTCTTTTCCTTTCTCATGTTCTATATTACAGCCAGATTGAGCATCTCGTCGCGACTTGGGAGACTTCACTTGCCAAGTTTACATATTTAACTTGTGGCCCTCTTCTCTACCTGCCTTTCTCCGTCCTAATTCAGCCATTCCTCCTCTCAAGACCTCAAGAAACCATGCCTGTCTTTGAAGAAAGGGCTTTTGCATCGAGAGATCTGAGAATTCTTCCTCCCAGAGCTACGCCCCTACCACGATTCACGCCTCTGGACCAGCCAGCGAAGAATGCTGATGAAGCCTTTGAGGTGGTAGTAATCGGTGCTGGTCCAGCAGGACTATTCTTGACTCTCTTGCTGTCCCGACTTGGTTTGTCAGACAGTTCTTTGGTGTGCTTCGACGAGAAACCGGGGACATTGAAGGCTGGACAGGCAGACGGGCTACAGCCCAGAACACTTGAAGTCTTTCGTTCTCTGGGCCTATTGAACGAGATCTATGACGATGGCTGCCATATGTCTGAGGTTTCCTTTTGGAACCCGTCGCCCGAGGGCAAGGGAATAGAACGTACCACTTTTGTTCCCGACGTGGCGGTCAGGGCAAGATACCAGCACGAAATCACCATACACCAGGGCCGCATCGAGCGGATCCTAGAGGAGGACTTGAAGCAATACAGCCATCGGAGCATTGTTCGCAACACCAAATTTGTCGACTACAAGCTCAGTGGCCAAGATGCAGAGTACCCAATCCAAATTCAGCTCAAGGAAACGAAGGAGGACGGGACGATTGTCCACAAAACAGTCCGAGCCAAATATCTGATTGGCGCCGACGGGGCTCACTCCCAAGTTAGACGTTCCATGGGTCTGCGATTGGAAGGGGAGTCCCAGGATCACATCTGGGGCGTCTGCGATTTTGTGGCCAAGACGGACTTCCCTGATATTCGAAAACGTTGTGCGATCCATTCCCCGGCAGGGTCCATAATGGTCATTCCAAGGGAGCGGATTTCCGGAGGGGAATATTTGACGAGACTGTATGTTCAAGTCAAAGATGATATCACTGAGGGAGATGAAAGCTTGGGCAACATGTCTCAAAAGGAAAAAAATCAGCAACGTCGTCAGGCTATTACCCTGGATTACATCTTCAACCAAGCCAACCGTGTGCTGGCTCCATATAGCATCAAGGTCAAGGAAGGTACCGAAGTTGATTGGTATGCAGCCTACCAGATTGGCCAGCGCATGACAAGCCATTTCACATCAAAAGACGACGAGGGTTTGGAAAGGGTTTTTATTGTCGGGGATGGTAAGTCCTTGCTGCGCCAGCAGCCCAACCTGTAATGATTTCTCCTGCTAATAAACGCTCTAATCTACAGCTTGTCATACACATAGTCCCAAGGCTGGTCAAGGCATGAACGTGTCCATGATGGACTCATATAACCTCTCTTGGAAGCTTGTCCACACGATCCACGGCTTAACACCCGCCACCAAGGGATCGCACCTCTCTCAGCCTCTTCTCTCCACATTTTCCACAGAGCGGTTGACGATTGCACGCCAACTGATTGAATTTGACACGAAATTCTCCTCCATGTTCAGCGGCGAAATGGGCCATGGAAAAGAAACTCAAGCGGTTGCGAACCTCACCCACGAAGAGTTCCTGAAAACATTCAGTGACGGGAACGGCTTTACCAGCGGCTGTGGCATCGAATATCCACCTGGACTGCTAGTTCGACCAACCGAAGACCTCAGCGGATACCCAATTGCCCCAGGGGGAGATTATTTGAATGGTTGTCTTTGCCCTGGAAGACGGCTAGCTGATGTGGTGGTGAAACGATTCGCAGACGCAAATGTTCGTCACTTGCAAGATGGTAAGAATTATTTTCCCCCTTCCTAACAATACGTCTTAGAAGTGCTCACATGTCTTTTCACACAGACTTTACCTCGAACGGCCGCTACCGCATTTTGTTTTTCGCGTCAGAGGATATCCTCTCGGCCCTCGGCAGAAGTGCCAAGGCCATCGAAAACATTTGCGAAACGATAATCCCCTCTTTCCCCGAGTCTACTATTGAGCTTGTTGTCGTCCATCCTCTCCAGACACAGCGATTTGAATGGACAGATATCCCGTCGCAGATCAAATCGATGGCTGAAATGCAGTTCCACGGGTCGTGCGCTGGTGAGGACGTTTACTCTGTTTATGGTGTTCAGAAAGCTCTTGGAGCCGCTGTCATTGTCCGTCCTGATGGATATGTAGGCGTTATAGCCTCCTTGGACAATGTCTCATTATTGGGGGTGTACCTAGAAGATTGTATACGGAAGAGAGAAGATTAGCAGGGTATATCCTCTAATCGTCATGTGTAAGCACTCTCGCTGTATCACAGAAGCCCTCTGCCCCTTGGTTACTACGTACGTCGCTTGTCCAGGAGTCCTTGTTAACTACATCACAACGTCTGAGAGGGAAATTGCTGGTGCTTGGCTGGTGCGCATCAAGGGCTCGAATGTGAAATTATTATGTCCCTAATAGTATAGCATGGCTGTGATTGCAGGGAACTGAAACCCCTCCGTAGCTAACGGGCACCGGAGAACAAGAGTCCTTGATGACGTCAAGGGCAGGCATATACCTGCGTATAACAAATATAAAAAGCGGCTACTCGTGTTGGGAAAGCCGCGGACAGTATTGCCTGATCCGATAAATCCCATTGACTGGTAAACGGAATGTTCAGTCGTGATAACGCACCTTGAGAGCTTCTGAACGCGCTTCGTTAGCGGCGTCATCATGAACTCTCTCGATATTGCAGCGTTGTCGTCGCACCAGTGGGGTAGCCGAGGACTAGTTCACTAGTCCAAGATAGGAACAACTCCCAGAACTGCCCGATTCGGTGAGTAACCACGACGCCTCAAGTATGACGAGTCTCTGGAGCTTAGTCCTTGACAAGTGACAGGGGCCTGGATCTGCGGGGAGACTTGACGGTTACTGAGAGTCGGGGGGCCACAAGGTAACACTGGTGATACCACAAGCTTATCTTACTTGCCGGTTCGTGATACATGGTTGGCTATCGAAGACAAACGTCACACGGGGGATTGTATCCCTTGGATCGAACCAAGATGCGGAGTGGTACAGGATGACGAGAAAGGATATAGCTCCAACTCGGACTCATTTCATGTCCTTCCGGACACATGACATCGGATGAGATTATGGGATTGGAACGTCATTATAAATTACGATGATCACTCCCCGAGAGCATCCACGGTCAGTACATTTCTCTGACAAAGGGCAATCAATGTCGCAAAGGCTGAAAACCCTTTAATTGTTAACCAATCAATCTCAAATACCCTACTCAATACTCCTCACAATCCCAAGAACCATGGCTCGAATCGGTGTTGCCCTCATTGGAGGCGGGCTCTTCGCCAAGATGGAACACATGGTGAATCTTTCATGCCTCCTACGGAGCCTAACTAACACAACACAGCCTGGGATAATGAAATGCGATTCTTTGAATCTCAAAGCTATTTACTCGAGATCCTTGAAATCTGCCAAGGATACCGCAGCGCTCAGCACCAAAGGCCAGATTGATTTATACTCGACAGATTCTGGTGAGGGGAAATCCCTCAAAAACCTCCTCGCGCGTCACGACATCTCTGCAGTAATAATTGCGCTACCTATAGCAACCCAACCGTCATTCATCGAGCTTGCGATTCAGGCAGGCAAACACGTGCTGGCCGAGAAACCTATCGCGCCAGACGTAGATGCTGCAAAAAAGCTTGTTGATGCCGTCTCAGGACTCCAAGCTACCTACTCTGTCGCGGAGAATTACAGATTTATTCCGAAGTTTATTTTCGCCGCCGAGGAGTCAGAGAAGTTGGGCAAGGTGGAACATTTCAGCGTCAAGGTTTTTAGCTTTATGCCCGCCGATTCATTCTGGTATGAGACAGAATGGAGGAGAAATCCACAGCATCAGGGCGGACCCTTGTTGGACGGTGGTGTTCATTACGCCGCTGCTACAAGACTGTTTCTTAAAGGGAAATCCAAGGCTACTAGTGTTCATGCCTTGACGACCTTGACTCAAAAACACCTACCTCCAATCGACACGGTCAATGCTGTTGTCAAGACAGACTCTGGAGCCAGCGGAACTGTGCAATTTTCATTCGGTTCACGCATGGAGTCGTTTGAATGGGATTTTGCTTTCGAGAAGGGGTCTGTGAAGCTTTCGGGAAACACAGTTACTGTAAAGCCTATTGATGGTGAGGATATTGTCAGAGAATTTCCCGAGACCAGTGGTGTTGGTGAAGAGATTGCTGCGTGGGCTGAGGGTTTGGTGACTGGAAAGCTAGATCCACGACAATCTCCGCAGGAGGCAATGGCAGATGTGGAATTCCTGGAGATGATGTTCAGGAGTGGTGAAGAAGATGGCGCATCGAAGAACTACACGTTCCAGTAGGTCTCAAAAAGATTTTTATACAAAACGGCAACCTGGTACATTTTCCACGGTCTTCAAGTTTCCTGCGATGAAATCAGGCAACTTTGTTAGCCTCTACCCCTGCATTCTTTTTCAACTGACAGCCTTTGATTTCAAGGTCAGTGTGGACAGTCAGCCACGTATCATGAAATGAGCCATCAGGGTCCTGATAAGAATCCCCTGGATCCAGTAGAATGGACCAATGTACTAATCTAACTTTGTCTGCTCCCTCAAGGTGGGCAAGTTGCCGACACAAGCTCAAAAAACACAGTTTTATCCACAATTCAAGCATTTCCTACCCAATACTCCCACGATAACTAAATATCAAGCGACAAGCAATTGGCTTAATCTCCTTCGCCGAAATACGAGCATTGTTTCAGCACTAGAACGAGTCCAGTGCTTTATGAACCCAACCGAAGCTGAGGCCCAATTGGTCTGGCTTAGCAACTTAAATCGGGTTAACCTAGCGCTGCCAGGTTGTCAGGTCGTCTCTATCGCAGCCTTCAGGCCAAGGAGATAAAGCAAATTGCTTGTAGCTTGATCTATAGTTGTGTACTCAATTGATGCTGGGCATATAGTGTCAGTCGAGCCGACGAGAGTTCTTGTTGCTGAAGGAGGCATGTTTGCTTTTTGGTATAAAAGATGATGTGTGAGGGCGGGAAAGAGTCAGGGTTCGGCTTCTTGAGCCAACTAGCAGCTTCGCCAGCTTTGTATTGTGTCAAGCTAGATCGTGCCACTAGACAACTTGGCAAACGCGGGGTAAATAGTCGTGGTATGGTCCTCGTTAGCCGATCCAATTGTTCAATGTCTGTTCATGGGGTTTACAGGGAGTGCATTAAGATTTGAGCGAGGCTTAACACCTCATTGGAGCGCATAATAAATAAAAGACTCAACGTCAAAACCCTGGTTCTTCTTGGGTGGGGAACATGTTTCCGGAACGGAGGTTCGATCCCATCAAGCTTTAAACAGACTCTCTTCGTATTCCGCGAGACAAGGATGGTACGTCACATGCCCACTACGTGTAAACGACAGTCACCCATTGGACCGCTAACTAACTTGCCGAGGGATCGACATCAATGCACGTAGAAGAAGCATAATATGAACTTATTATGGGAGATGTCGATCACTTTCTGTAGGTATAAAACAACCAAGAGTAGCCTAGATAATTTGAGAACAGTCGAATTTGTACTGTTGTATGTTCGAGCGACTACCGTTGCAGCTTCTATCAATGTCGCCCACGTTGAAATCCACACTCCTTGGGGTGGTGCTTTGCGCCGCTTCCACTCAAGCCTTTCAGAATCCTATTCGGAACCCTGGGCCTGACCCATCATTAGTTTTCGCAGATGGAAACTATCACTTGTGAGTGCGCGGAAACCTTGCTTGCAGTGGTCTCCGACCTCGTAGGAGAGTCTTCAAGCACCACTACCGGCTCTTGCATAACGCGCTCGTACTAAGCTTTTCTTAAGGACATATACATCATATGACCGCATCCAAATCACCCGCTCTGCCACTTTAGGAGGACTAAGCAGCGGCGAAACAAAAGTCATATGGACCGACACCAACACCACCAGGAACGCCAACATGTGGGCTCCTGAGCTCCACCAAATTGACCAAGTATGGCACATGTTTTACTCCAGCTGTAACTCGAAATTGTCATGCTGTGACAGCTGCAACACCAGAGTTCTACGTGGCTGCGACGCTGCCGGACCGTTCGACTGCGAATATACTCACCTTGCTGATCTTGTCCCCCCGGAGGGGCACCGAGGAGGACCAGATAACAATTTCGGATTCAGCATCGACGGAACATATCTAGAGGTTCCTTCTTGGGGAAGCTACCATGTGCTGAGCATAGATAATGAGGACCATGTCCAGTCTCTTGCCATAACAAAACTTGACAAGAGTACATGGACTGTCGAAGGCTGGCATGTCATTTCTGTTCCGGATCAGCCGTGGGAATACAACACAACCGGTACTGACGCAAGTCTTAATAAACCCGTCAACGAAGCACCGCACGTGAGTCATTCAGTTTAATGTAGTGGGTATGACTTCTGCTAATATCACAGCCCCTCTACCACGGTGACGATATCTGGCTCAGCTTCTCAGCGTCCTATTGCGGCACACCCAACTACTCACTGGGTCTACTACATTGGAATGGAGGAGATCCATTGGAGGCTTCATCGTGGAACAAAACCGGTCCCGTATTTGCACAGGCTAATGGAAATTACGGTACCGGTCATAACAGCTTCTTCTCATCTCCCGATGGCACCGAAATCTGGGTGAGTTCATCTGTTGTAGTGAAAGACATTTTCCCAAGACATTTCTGACGATACAGAACGCTTTTCATGCGACTCAACAGTCACGCGGGTCTTGTGGACGTGACCGATACACTATGGCTCAGATTGTCACGTTTGATGAGAACAATACGCCTGACTTTGGGGTGCCTCAGCCATTCTCCGCTACGCTAACGCCTCCAAGCGGAGAGTAAGGGTTCATGCTTTTTGGTTACATAGCTATGCGCGTCTACTATGTTGGGACCAGGGGCATATTTGCATGGCGACATTATGCCATAGCAATTTCTGAGAGTAGCTATGCCTAAAACCACAATCGACTTGGTGATCCAACTTTTCCTGGGCGAGTCGTGATTTTATATATCGCCGCGATCCAGATCGAATTTAGGAATTTTATATTTAGCTGAACGAGCCATGGTGGTAGCTGCATACTTCTTGGCTACCTCTATCTCCAGTGCTCGATGATTTCGGCCCATCATCTTCTCGCACGTTGTGCCGTCAAACCATTTGAATTATTCCTTGCATTGTAGGAGACTTCCGAGAGAATCTCTGATGGCGCTGGTGATCTTCTCGATGAACCATTTGCGGGGAAACTTGCCTCCATGTCAAATCGCTCGCCGGGGCTTGTTGAAGGGATTTATTAACTCTTCACTTAATAATGGCTGTTTTGCCTTTTTGCTGTCTTTCTCCATCACTTGGTGGATCACTTCCTCACATCATCCGCGAAACGCGCCACTGCATGCTGCTACCAGAACTCGCTGCCAACTGATCTTGTCGCATTCCATTATACGGCTAAACGATCAGACCAAGAGTGGAATGCGCACTCCAACAGGAGGCAGATAATGGTCTGTATCGAGATGTCTGAACGTGACAGATCCCACAGTTACTTTGACACTCGCGATATTATTCTCAAGATTGTACAAATATAGTTGAAATCAGTATTCACAACAATTAGACATGGGCACTTGTGGTGGTACTTGGAGTCGCTAAGCTTGCCGAAGGACTAGTGCATCGCCTTTTGCGCCAAACGGCGCCCGGCCTGCTTGCAAGCGAACATATGAGGAAAGTTCTCTGGAGAATTCAGGGTGAATGAAAAGCTTGAAGGACAGAAGTTGAGGCTGTGTCGAAGAATCCCGGAGGACTGGGAGCATCAACGCTAGACAAGCTAACAGAATTGAGGATAGTGGCATATGGCTGCGGCCTGAATTACGTATCAGGCCTCAGCTGAATAACCACAGGAGTAGCGGTTTAATTGAACCAATCACCAGAGCACACCTTGCATGAAGCTATATGTACTGATTCTTGGGTTGCAAGATAGCGTGAATATCTCACCCCTTGGAGCCGGCCCTCACCAATTCGTCTGAATTATCTCATGCTTCCAAGCTCCAAGCCAGAGCAAAATGACACCCGCCGAGTCTATTTACTCTCCTCTAGACAGTGACCGCGACGAGATCCGACTCCTCGCTATCACCAACTCGCCGACTCCTTCTGACCTTCTGCAATGCTGGATTGAGAAGGCGTCGCTGCAAGATGTCCGTGACGAGTACTCTGCGCACCTTGCCTCAACAAGCGTTGTGGACAAGCCCAAGCGCAAGAAGATCTGGCTGTGGGGTGCTCGACATGGCGTGGAAGAAGGCTCCGACGCGGTCGGCAGATATGTGCCCCCAGCATCCGCCTACCGATTCTCCTGGGGAGACTTTGCGGCTCTCTCTTACGTGTGGGGGTCACCGAGGGACCGACGGGATATTTTGCTCAACGGAGAGGTCACGTCGGTGACGAGGAATCTGGAGAGTGCGCTTCGGGAACTCGCGCGGCAAGACGAGTTTCGGGGGAGGTACAAGCTCTGGGTTGATGCGCTCTGCATTAACCAGGACGACGCGGATGAGAAGGCGTCTCAGATAAGCAAGATGAGAGAGATCTATAACGGCGCCTGGGCTGTCATGACGTGGCTGGGCGAAGGGGACGAGGATAGCAACTTGGCCTTCGGTCTTCTCTTTCAGTTCTCGACCATGGGCCCTGAAGAACAGAGGGAGCTCGCCAACCAGCTTTCGAGAAATCCAGAGCCGCGATTGACGAGGGCCTTCTATGCACTGAACGAGCTGATGAAGAGGCCATACTGGCTCCGGCTGTGGGTTGTTCAAGAAGTCGTCCTCGGTGGTTCCGCAGCAGTCCTCCGCTGTGGCAGCAATCTTATAGGGTGGACGACTTTCTGCGCGGGTCTGGATGTGTTGTTCCGAAGGGACATGTACACTGTCAAAGACGAGCTGCTGCAGATAGAAAATAGGAGGCGCGGCAGCAAGAAGAAGGGGGGCTGGCATACGCTGAGCCTACACCTTGTGCACAAAGATCTCTGGAAACTGAGCAGGCGCGAAGAGGAGGGCCATAGATCGCTGGGACTCCGGCGGCTGCTGGACATTGCATGCTCGTCGGAATGCCGGGACAATCGTGACAAGGTCTTCGCGCTCCTAGGCATGATGGAGCCCGAGATCGCGCAGACCCTGGTCCAAGACTACTCGATGAGAGCCTCGCAGGTATTCGAAGCGGTGGCGAAGCTCTTCATCACGCACTTTAACAATCTAGAGCCGCTGCGGGAGGGCAACCCATGGGGCAAGACCGGTACGCCGTCTTGGGCTGCGGACTGGAAATGGGATGGCAGGTTCCGGTATTCTCGCGTTGAGTCTCCCCTTTGGGGAATGTGGCAGAAGACAGACGGCCCGGAGCCTCGACCGGAGGACATATACAGCGCTGCTGGAAACGTGTCCCCGAACTTCAGCTTTCCAGGAGACAGGCTACTGGAGTGCGAGGGCTTCGTGCTCGACTCCATCGCCGGACTTGGAGCTCGAGCAAACGGCTATTTTAATTGGCGCCAACGTTCCATCATGCAAGCCCAAGGATGGAAGAGTGGCTATGGAGGGACGGCGGAGACGGCGGCAGCTATCGCCCAGACCTTGATCCTCGGTTACGTCTCTGGTGGCCGGCCAGCTGAGAACCGACACTCAGCAGCCATGCTACACCTGCCTTGTACTTACGACCTGGGCAGCCCTCAGTTCGCCAAGCGCCGGTGGGCATGGCTGCTTTCGCAAGAGGACTATTACTTCCGGTGGGAGCTCTGGCGCGGCGCCAACGACACGCTGAAGGTAGGGGATGTACCGTTGTCCAGCTACTTCGACGACGACATCCCCTCTGAGGCCGAAGAGGCCGACTACAACGAGGTCTACGGCGCGTTTGACCGTTCGTGCAAGGAGCGGCGCCTCATGCTGACCACGAGGGGATTCGTCGGCTGGGCGCCAGACAATATGTATGGCAAACCCCGGGACCAGACACGGGTCGGAGACGTGATATGTATCATCTACGGGTGCTCGGTGCCGCTGGTCGTGCGGCCACTCAAAGATATGTGGCAAGTGATTGGCGAGGCTTACGTCCAGGGATTCATGGACGGCGAGGCGCTGGCTCTGCTCAGGTCTGGCGGGTGCGCAGAGAGGGTATTTACGTTTTGCTAAATTTACCATCGCGCAAGGGACCCTGTGCATTCTCTTCGGTTTTCTATCTTCGGGCAACGCAATCGTGGATTTAATGGGGGTTATAAAATGTTAAAACAGATTTGTCAAGTGGAAGGGAGTGTAGATCTAACTGGCTTGCTTACTAGCAACATCCTCCTCAATCTATTCAACCCGTTTGGCATTATAACTTTCAATAAGGCTTTTAGTAATTCTCTTCAGTCTCGTGCTGACTTGGTTCTCATATATTAGAGCTTCCTTGTGGGTTTATGTCCCCCAATATAGTTAGTATTAAGTATCTTGGTAGCAGAATACAGCAGTGTGTAGTATGTGACTAGGTCTAACGGGAAAGGCAGTAAGGGCACTATACAGTAGACATCGGCGGTATATGGTGACAATTAGCATAGACTGTCCACAATGAGGCCTGATTGCATGACTTGAGCCTCGGAAGACACCTTGCTTATTAGGGTGGCACCGGCGGACCTTGCGTCGCTACACGAGAGTGTTTGCTGTGCCCAGCAACCTGCAAGTCACCACGTTATGGAGAACATGGAAACACATCGACAGTCCCGAGAAGCCACGTACTTGAGCCTAGTTCGAGGGTCTGAAACGTGACAGGATTGAGCTGCATTCTCGTTTAGTTAGCGGATCCACATCGGAAAGCCGTGATGTCAGTACGGAGCTTTCCCCCTGTTTCGTGCGTATCATTCTCTGTCTGATTGGACTGACCAACCTTACCCATGTCACCCTGTAGTTAGCTGGAGCTCGGCACCAATCGTGTGTGTTATCGTTACTCAAGTCCCATTCGTATCTCTCGTTGTCGTGCCAGATGACTTGATGCGGTATATTCCCCGGTGTATGGGACAAGGATGATTATTCAGCTCCCCGCCGTTCTTCGACGAGAATAACTCTGGAAGATGGCCACTTTGCTCATTTACTCTTGGTTAAAGTCACACTAACCACCATTATCCGAGGGTGCGAACCACTTGCCATCTCGTCATCGAACAACATGGAATCAAAACTATTCAAACCGATGGACATCGGCCGTGTCTCGCTCGCCCACCGTGTGGTCATGGCACCTCTCACCCGGTTTCGTTTCGCCGCCGACCACGTCCCCTTGGCAATATGTGTTGAGTACTACACTCAACGTGCTTCTGTGCCTGGAACTCTTATCATCGCCGAAGCAGTCTTGATCTCAGAAGCCCATGGCGGCTTTCCCAACGGCCCTGGGATGTGGAATGAGGATCAAATTGCAGGTTGGAAGGCCATCACAGATGCAGTACACAACAAGGGCTGCAGTATTTTCTGCCAGTTGATTGCACCAGGCCGTGCTGCCGTTGTTTCGCATTTGCAAGCCACTGGAGGCCATCCGCTTTTGAGTTCAAGTGCCATCCCCCTTGACTCTGGCTCTGACACCCCTCGAGAGATGACGGCCGAAGAGATCGCTTCGGCAATTGGGGATTTCGCGCAGAGTGCACGGAATGCCATGACCGCTGGTTTCGACGGCATCGAGGTTCACGGTGCGAATGGATACCTCGTGGACCAATTCATCCAAGACACTTGCAACAAGAGGACAGATCAATGGGGCGGAAGCGTGGAAAACCGAGCCAGATTCCCCATTGACGTTGTCACGGCCATCGTCGACGCCATTGGTGCTGATAGGGTTGGCTTCCGCATCAGCCCCTTCAGCAACTTCCAGGGAATGAGGATGGAGGACCCTGTCCCCCAATTCTCATACCTTGTGTCGAAGTTGAAGTCTCTCAACCTCGCATACCTGCACATTATCGAATCCCGTGTGAACAACTGGCAGGACGTAGAGAAGGTGGAGGGGATCGATTTCCTTTTGGATATCTGGAACGGTACCTCTCCCGTCTTGGTGGCTGGAGGCTTTACGCCTGAGATTGCGCAGAAGGCCGTGGATGAGGAGTACGTTAAATACGACAATGTCGCTGTTGTGTTTGGGCGACACTTCTTGGCGAACCCGGATCTGCCGTTTCGGATCAAGAATGGACTACAACTCAACCAGTACGACCGCCATTCATTTTACACGCCGTTAAAGTCAAAAGGTTACACAGATTACCCGTTTCACCCTGAGTTCACGAAGGGTAAGGGTCCAGAACATTATCGATAGTTAGAAGAGGGCCTCAGATAGTTCTAACTAGGAGCTAGAAGTGAGACTGAAGTCCGGCTCATCTGTCGGATGTTGGGGGTGGTGACGCTTTCAGGTTAAAGGGGATTGACAAACACATTAAACGAATCAGAACGCATCAGAGTTCCCTGTTACAGAAAGTGCGGAATGCGATAGGGATGTAGGTTCGAAAACCGACTCGGACCATTGTATTTCACTTGGTGTCTATCGGTAGCTCCTCGCAATAGAGTACATACAAGCATAAATATGCGTAGCCATGACACCAACTATCTCCGGAATCACCATGTTGGAGGATTGATATCTTCCTTTAGCAGCTGTTAGTAATGTATTCGCGACATCGCTATAAGGGAATACTATACCATGCTGAGTACAAGTATTGCTCATACATTGCCTTCACCGCATCTAGTCCATGAGGTTCCCGAGGTCGAACTCTCGATGGCCCCTTCCCGCTCCACTCAGCCATGTTGGATCGATCCAACGCAGACGAGACCATTCTTACGATATTTTGTATCATGTCGTTTGGGAAATCGCTGTGCTGCTTTCGTATGAATAGATTAACTTCTGGCGAACTTCCTCTCCAAAATTTCTCCTTGTAATGACCGAGTTGAGTGTCGACCTCCTTGAAGAATTGAAGTAGATCCGGGGTAGGATTGTTGTGTTCCTGCTCCTCCGTCTTCCAGACTTCAGCAAGTCTCGCTATGATGTCCTCATTCTTCATTTCACTTTCATCTGGGGAATGGTACTCGATGCTTTTGAAGGTCCGATACAGCGTCCCTAAAAGATTGGGTGATTTGTAATACCCGGCACTGGAATCGATGACGGCGTTTCCGCCAAGTGCCCTCAGAAAGTCGGGGTTTTCCTGGACACGGAACTCGACTTTGCTGAAGACATCGCTCGCGAGGTTGACTCTCTCCCCGCTCTTCGCATAGTCCACAGCCTTTGAGAGCCACTTCGCCAAGTCTTTGACATCGGGGTCGTTCATCCCTCGTGCTTTACTCTCCGCCAGAGCCAATAGTCTGTGCTCTAATTGCGCAAAGCAGTCGTTTTGAATATACTGCGCTATAAACCTGGCGAGTTCCTCGATATCGAAAGGATTCATTGTGCGGACACTCTTTGGAGGAGACGTTTCTTGATCTGCGGGGCTTGTACCTTCATCCTCGATGTAAGAGTTAGGTTCTGTTGTTTTGTACTTATCATCCCAGAAGCCGCAACATTTGGTCAGGATTTCGAATCTGTCCCCGTCCAAGTCCCCCCCAGAGAGGCGGCTGGGAAATGGCGGGACGTCTTTCTGCGAAAAGAAAATGACATTATGCATGCCAAGTAGTGCATCGATTCGCTCCTGGCCGTCTGCAGAACCCGCATTTGCAAGCCGAGCTTTTAGCTCAGCCTCACTTACGGCTTGTGCTTGCTGGATGTCGCCAATGTGGATGACTGGATCTCGGTAAATCAACACCGGGCCCCCGATCGTCTTCCCTTGCGCACGAATTAACACTTCATTCGGATTCAGGACTTTGTAATCGTCTGTAATGCCCAGGAGGGAAAATGACCCTGGGATTGGAATTTTGAATAGGTCTTTATCGCGAGCCTTCGCGGCAAGTCTAGCAAGGTAGTGTCTGAGAAACGACTTGGAGTAGTCCTGAGGATGGATTCCCTTTTCGTTAAGTCGAATAGCGAGTTTGAGGAGGCAATGTCGTCCCTTCGTACCGTCATCCTTCAGGTTAGATTGAATCCCAAGAATCTGTCGAAGAAGATCCAGACCACCGGGGTTAGCGGTACTAAGATCAGCGTATGCCTTCTGGTAAATGTTCTTTATCTCCTTCGGGCATGCACCAGAGTCTTCAAGTGCTTTGATAGCCGACGCGAAAAAGAGGCTCTGGTGACCGTCTCCGGCAGTGGACACTATTCTCAAATCAAGCTTCCTCTCGTCTGGAACTCGGAATTTGCGTTGTGAATTTCTGAGAAGCATTTTCCGCGGCTCGCCCTCACCTTCGAGAAGGGACTTTGCTCCGGCGTAGACAACACCCTTGACACCACCAAAACGGATCTGAAACGCTCGAGAACTCTAGGCACCGTTACATACGTTAGCTTTCATAATTAAGAAACTTTCACAGCCTCATGCGTGGCGGCAGTAAGGTGTACTAGTCGTTTTACTTACCGCAAACCCGTATGGATCGAGTTTCTCATTAATGCTCTCGCAAAGTTCCAGCGAGATGAGGCCGCAGCCGTCTGTAGGTGAAAGTTTTGGATTCCCGGTGTCAGCACGTACACTCCAGTCCGTCGAGGATAACGAGAGCACTGGAATCGACTCTGTGAAGGCAAGGGATACTCGTGCTCCCCACTTCGAAGGGTATTTGGCCAGTTGTGAATTAGCCTTCCTCGCAACATCCCAATCTCCAATCTGATCTCTAATTGCCTTCGCGTCTAGCCCATCTTGGCGCTGAAAAAACCAGACAGCTTTTTTCTTCTTCAGACTGCTCATACTGTAGCCCAAGAATTCGAACCCTATCAGATCTCGAAGAAGGGGAGAGAACAGCTTGGTCCGATTTGCCAATACCCCAAAGACACGATGCTCCAGAATTTCCGCAAGGTCAACCTTTGTTTCAACCTTCAGCGGCTTTGAGTTGTTGTCGACAAACTTGATACGCAGAAACCTCCCAATGAGATGACGGTACTGGTCCGTGATGGAATTGTTGGGCGAGTCCAGAGGACCTTGCATCTCAATATGCGAAGGATAGACTAGAATTTCAAATATCCCCGGAGAGAGGCCCTCGTGCCATTCTGTCGACTCAATTGCTAAGTCGGAGGAACTAATCCGAGGACTGTTCGTGACGTTATTGTCCACCGACGTTCCAGGTAGCTGGAAATAACGGTAGTCAGGTGTGTCACTGGAAGATTTAAAGAAACCTTGCAGCTCTCGGACGTGACTTGTACCCATGTCCTCGGATCTTTTGTGTAACAACTCACTGAATTTCCGGGAGTGCCGAATATCCTGGATGTCTGACTGTCGCAGATCCGACAGTGTCTCGGGTGAAGTTGCGGAGATGTTGCAGTTGTATAACAGTTTGATAACGGCAAGTTGGCACCCAATTAAATATGGAGGGAACAATGTCGACACCTTTTGAATGTTACTCTTGATCGTACTGGCTATATCTGAGATGGATCGCCCAGATTCTTTGATCGCCGGATGCTCGCAGCAAATGAATGACCTCTTCCGCTCCCTTTCTTCGAGGCGGAACTGAACACCCACCATGGTAAAGAGTCGAGCCTTTCTGTACTCCACTTTGAACACACGAGAGTACTGGATCACCCAAGGAACACCACAGACATCAAGCTCGTCATCTGCATGTACCTGCAAGCTCGATGGGTGCGGTATGCGAGAAGGAGTCTCTGGGTCGAGCGCATTAGAAATGGATTGACAAGGGCGCAACCCTTCGGATCTTCGGTAGAACTGTGGAGGCTTGTCAACTACGAAGTATATCACTCCGCTTTTTCTTAGACCCCGAGTTTGACCCTCTGGCCTTTCAAAAATCAGACCTCGAACATTGGACTCGTGGAAATCCATCCACTCTCTCTTTAGCGAACCTCTTCGCTTTTCCTCTGGCAAGCAGACTCTGAATTTTGGTGGTTTGACATCACCAAAGTAGCTCAAACGCTTAAAGCTGGATTTTTCATCGTAGGACCAAACGTGGGCAGTTTCGAATTTTCTGTCGTTGAAGGTGCCGCACGAAACTTTGTGAACATAGCCTATTGGTCCGTCTCGGAGCCCCCAGGTGTGTTCGGAAAGGAGCTTCCTTTTACGAAGCTCTACATACATGTGATTGGGCGTTTCCGGGTCCCTTATCTCCTGCACCGAAAGCGTGACCTGTTTTCTGTGGAAGCGGATACTGATCTCCCGACCAATGAGTTTCGTCGCCGGGTTGTAATAATCATACTTATTTGGTACAATAACCCGGGCAGCGATTTTACGGCCTTTGGTAGACGGGTAGAATGAGTACCAGGAGACTTCTTGAGAAGAAATCTCCATCATCACCGAGAAGTCATATTCAAGACGCAAATGCCACTCCGAAAGTGCCCCCTTGAGCTCGTGGGCAGACATTCTATTCGGCACGCCCTCCAACCGAAGATCTATCCCTTTGGGAGCCGAGTTATCAATATCCGCTATCGGCTCCGTGGAGGATACGTTGGCCGTGGGGATGTCTCGAACCGGACAGGGGCATGATTCAGTTTTGCTGGCTGGTTCATTTGGGACTAGTTCCGTGCGCTCAGCAGGAAATGGCCCTGTCATACTTTCTAATGAGATAGACGATGATGAAGCTGTCATGACTCGTGATACGTAGAATGTTCCACTTGATATTGGATGAGTGAGATTGGATTCGTTGATCTCAAGGCCGATCCAATTTGGTTAGGCCGAGGGTCAATCCTAATGTTCCCGAATACTGGAGCCGAATTGGGCGGTCCTGGCACCTCTCAGAGATGTTGTATCGCCTTGTAGTCGTTGGAGATAGGCGCCTTGTCGGAGGGTGGTCAGTGGGACTTGGCCGTGGAGGAGTTGGGCAGGTGGACGGAGTCGGATGTAAGTGATAGTATGGTCTGGGTTTGACTGAGATACTTGTATACACAGTCAGACCGGGAAGTGTGAGGACGGTGCCGTTACTTGGCAAAGAATCGGCTCGACTACTAGAAATAGACCGAGAAGTCGTGGTACTGGTGAATGGTCTTCGGTTTCACGACCGATAAGCAGCGCTGCAATCACCCGTGGTAAGAGTAACGAATGCTGTAGCGCCAGCACTCTTGAGCATGTGGGTCTCAGCGCTTCAGTGGAGGAGGGGCAAAGCAGTCTTGTTACTCCCATCGAGTGATATAACCCAAGCTGGGCCGGGTGCCGGGATGGACTATATCCTTCTCGCAGTCTATGCAGACTTTTTTCTATTCTATTTTAAGTAATTGCAGTTTCTTATAATAGTATTATGTAATTTTTAATCACCCAGACCTACTCCCAATGTAGCCTATATAATCAGCCAACAGCCTGCAGGTTGCAGGTTGCATATGTTGAGGAGGGGCAAGGGATTAACGAGGGCTATGTAGGTCTGCCACGTCATAAACTTAAGAACGCGCGACTGATAATGAGAAAACTGCCCTCTAGTACTGGTCAAGGTAAATCCAAGCTGAAATATGGTCCACTTTAACGAGAGACGGTCGGAGCCTTATTGGGCGATACACAACTCTCTTGGCTGCTGAGGTAGAAAAGAGTTTAATGATTTAACCCCAATGAAAGTCATCTAGCCGCATCTATGAGTGTTATCGTAACAACTGTCAGACTGCAGCAACGACTGCATCACATCCCCTCCCGGATCCATCCCTGCCACCATCAACAGGGGTTGTGATTGTTAGATGCAGTACAGATGTACAAGCAGCGGGGGGGATTTGACGTCTCGGTTTAAGGATCCAGGTACTGATTCAGCTCACAGGGGCAACACCCTACCTTCTAGGAAGTAGTGGCCCAAGTCACTGACTAGCAGGAATGCCATTATTATGTGCGCGGCACGTTGCACTATCGGTATGCATGGTAACACCGACCCCGCAACCCCTCAGTAAGTCGCCTCATCTCGATTGAAGGAACATGCAATTCGAATGGCAAAGTGCATGACTGCTTTGGTGATGCTGCGGGTTTAAGCATGAGGTAGCATCGGGTTAATGCATTTCCGGCAAGGTTGGCTGAGAAAACACCGCATCCTGCCGGTTTATCCGCCTTGGCTGCTGCCGGTAGATAACTTATGAGCAACTCATAGGTTTACTTTCGAAGAAGCCACGTCAGCTGAACACCCTATAGGTGTTGACTAATGTAATGTATAACTTGGATGATAGAGTACATTGCCGTCTTGGTGTTGGTGGACGCTGCATGTCAGGCAGCAACGGCGCAAGACAGGACACAAATTCCGATCATAACCAATACCTGCAATATAATCCTTCCACACTACCCCACAACTGAGACAATAAGCCACGGTCATGCCCGGTCTAGTCGCAATCGTGTGAGGAAAGACAGGAAGCTCGGTTACAACCAACAGCCGCAATGCAACACCAAGTTGTATGCTCTGAGGGCGATAGATAACCCACACCTCCTAGTCGGGTTAATAAGTGATCTGCGCGGAACGGGCCGGTCTTTGCCCTACTACAACATGACAGGGTGTATGGAGCAAGTGACGTACCTACTTTCAGCTACCAGCCGTGAGTTACCCAATACTGCAACCTTCCGTGTCACTTCACAACTGGGACAAGAACCCACGGGCATTGATTCCCCACCCGGTCGCACTCGCTGCTCAATCGTCAGTTCTCCTCTCACTGCCTCACCGCAATTTCTAATGCATCTGGCCCCTCTCGCACCGGAAAGTGACCCGTCAAGCCGAATAATCGCCTTGTTGGCTTTGAGTCGCTTAGCCCTACATTTGTCTGATGATTCAGCGCCACCAAATGCCCGACACTTATGTGCCCCCAGCGCGACATGATCAGCTGCCTGCAACTAGGCACCTGCCTGACGTGTGCTTATATCTGCCCTGCTTGTGAGACTCGTTGGTGGCTGCAGCCGGTCAAATAAGCTGCTTTTAGGGACTTCATAAGGGACTCCATAAAAACCGAAAACGGGAATAGATCGACGTCGTTTTCTCTTTCCTTGGAGAAGATAATATGGAGTATCCCATTATTAGGGCGTACTTAGTGTACTTGTCCTCGTAATGATTGCTTGACTCACCAGCGACCTTTTTTCTTCTGGACAAGACTTTTGAAAGGGCCCTCCATAGTTCGGACAGATCAGATAACCTAGAATTACTACTCTAAGAACTCTTTAAACGAGAGCGAGCTATGTCTCACAAAGCCCACTTCTGTCCAGAGCTAATCCCACGGTCAATGCGACGGTTCCGATAAGTATACAGCGCGACCAGAACACCTGTAAGAACGGCTCCAGCCAGCAAAAGTGCACCATTCGTCCAGTGTCCGGTCGGGTAACCTGTTGCAGCCTCCGTGCTCTTATAAATCCACACTCCAGCGATCTGTCCAGGGGCACCGAAGGATATGTTCAACGCCAATGCGAGACCCTGAGCGCTGGTGGACCGCAGGTTGGCCGATAGCCATCCTAGAAGAATCGGAATCGTTGCAAAGGTTCCGCAGCAGGCAATGATGAGACCAGCATATCGTCCGTGGTAGTCCGTTACTGGTAAGCAGGCTGACAGGATGAAGCCGACAGCACCGACCAGCATCAGACAGATGGTCGTGACTGCTCTCTTGTTGTATTTGTCGCAGTAAAATGACAATGCAATTGTAACGACAAACGCCGCAACATCTGGAAAACTCAATTAGTGTCTTGGCCTCAGGACATGGCGACAAGGGAGACTTACAAGGAGGAACTGTCATGAGCTGCGCCTGAAAAGAGTCGTATCCCAGGCCCTTTGTAATAGAAGGCGCAAACAGAGACAAGCTAGAGAAAGGGCAGGACTTGGAGAAGTAGACAATGTAATGAAGATACAGTCTCCAGTCGAGCAGCACTGCCTTCGCATCTGCCCACTTCATGCTGCCTGCACTGCCCTTGGAACCATTGTATTCCATTCGCAGGACTGCCAACTCTTTCTCTTCGGTGTTGAGGAAGCGCGGGCTCTCGGGATAATCGGGTAGGTAGAAGAAAATGAAAATTCCAAACAGAACTGACGGAGCGCCCTCGAGGATGAATACTGTATCGCGGTTAGAAATATTTTCGCAGTGACACACTGACAGGGCACAACATACGCCATCGCCACGCCTCAAGGCCAGCAACATTCTCCATGTGGGAAATTCCGTACGCAATCAATCCGCCAAACGCTCCCGCCAACGTAGCGGTGGAGTAGATGAAGGCCAGGCGAAGAGATCGCTCATTAGCCCGATACCAGAAGGAGATGTAGTAGGCCAGTCCGGGCGCCAGGCCAGCTTCGAAAATTCCAAGAATAAATCGGGCAGCTGTAATACCGCCAAAATTCTGCACAGCGCCGAGACACATGGAAATGGTACCCCAGCTGCAAAGCAGGAAGGAAAACCATTTGCTGGGGCCGAGTTTCTTGAGGAAGAAGTTGGATGGTGCCTCGAAGATGGTGTAGGCAATGAGAAACACCATGAGCGCGACGGAGTACTGGTTGCTGGTCATTCCGGTAGATGACAGAAGATCACTGTTTGTCTCCGAATTCATGACTTTGGCATTGCCGATGTTGGATCGATCTAGGTAGGCAAGAAGATACATCATGGCGCAGATGGGGATCAGGCGGATGTCTTGCTTCCTGAGGAGAGCCTTGTTGGCCTTGGAGTCATCTTGGCCGGAGAAGGCGTCGACGGCCGGCGCTTCGTCTGCATTTATGTTCTAAGAATATGTTAGTACGTGGTAGATGGCTAGAGTTGGTAAACAAGCGCGTACTTTGTTAATCGAGTGTGCTTTGGACAGGTCCTCCTCGTGGTCTGCCGCAGTGCCCTTTTCTTCCGCCCATTTGTTGTCCATTTTGGTGACGGATAACAGGGTACTGGTGGAAAGAAAGAAGGGGTTGGTTTGTTGATGATGGAGAGTTGAGAAGAGCGGACAGGCGGTGGTTCTCCGTCGTCTTGTGGTGGTATCTCATCAATCCGGGGTGGAATCAACAAACCTTTATACCTCGCCTGCCTTGTTCTTCCTAGACCAATACTCTATCAAGTTGCTTGAGAGATGAACCATGAGATGCTCACCGAGTCGTGCATTTCGGGCCTCCGTCCGACCCCACAAGTCAACCCCATGGGGAAGAGATGGAGGCGAACCCCGCAGTTGGGGAGGTGGAACTCGAATGTTACGAGTCATGCGGTGGAGATTGGATGAGGCTTGTGATAGGGCGTCTCGACTGATGTGGAGGTTGGAGTGGTCGGACGGCTTGCGAGATTTAATCGCGGTCTGTCCGACGTCGTGTTCTAGTCGATTGCCTTCTCTTCGCTTACACTAATACGGAGAGCCAGCATTGAACGCACTTGTACCGGCAATCCGGTCCCACGGCGTCCAGTAGAGTATCTGCACTCGCCTTCTCTCTGTGTTCGCGGAGAGGAGTGGCAAACATTCCCTCTCAATGTCGTCAGATCTAGAAGCAACAGCTACGCACCGGATCTTTGCCTGCGAGAGGTGTTCGCGCCGGAAACAGAAATGCGATCGAGTCTTGCCAGTCTGCACGCCTTGCCGCACTGCTTGCTCGGAATGCACCACGTCCGAAAGAGAAAAGGGCGTCGTGCAGCTGAATGGCAACGACATCGCCCGGAAAGGCTACGTCACTACACTCCTCGAACGCATTGCTGCTCTCGAGGAGGAAGTGGCAAAAGCCGGTCTCAGTGCCGACGGCGTGTCTAGTCATGACGATCCTATTCCTTCTGAAGTCCCATCACCGCTCCCAACACCTTCGGACCATCAGCGAGCACCCTCTCCGACAGACGCCAGATGGCCCCTGGACGGACCCAGCATGGACATGGATACTCTCTCATTGAGCGCCATGGCCGAGCCCCTGAGCCGTGCTGGCGAGTTCCTCAAGCAGCTCTCCATGCCGCGCATCATTGCCGGCGTCACGGAAACGTACGGTGGCAATCCAGAGGCCACGACGCGAGTGGATTCCTTGTGGGACGGCATTTCCAAGTACATCCGGCATCCCAACGGCCAGACGCACCGTCTTCACCTTGATCCAGCCGAGGCCTATCGGTCGCTTGAGACGTATCTCGATGTCGTCGACTTTCGCTTTCCTCAGCTGCCAGTAGCAAAGGTCAGGTCGGGGCTTGATGCTATCACGGCTTCAGACGAATCAAAATATAAAGACACCCTGGCCAAAGACCCTGCACATATTTTCATGGCCTACATGGTCCTCGCCGTGGTGCCTCTTGTCAGCGACAACTACCCCATATCACAGGGTTCATTCGTGTCCATCCACCTTTTAGGAAAGTGTCTGAAGGTTCTCGAACGCGTCTTCCGCCAAGAAGATGGTGTGGACATTATTCAATGTCTTCACCTGTTGGTCATATTCGCCATTCACTGCTCTGCTGCAGGATCTTCTTGGCACCTCATCGGGTTCGCTATGAACAAGTGCATTGCGCTCCGATATCACCTCGAGTTTCCTCTTTCAGCTCCCGCGTCGCCCCGCCTTGCTGAAGAATTGGAACAGCGTCGGTGGGCCTTTTGGGGTTGCTATCACTTGGATCGCCTCATATGTGCAGCTCTTGGGCGTCCATGTTCAATAGATGACCGATATATCACTGTCGCACTTCCTGGGGAAGTGTCTTCGCTCAATTCGACTCTTAGTTTGGGACAGGCCTTTCATGTTCACTTATTTCGCTACTCTAGATTGCTTTCCTCGGCAATCAGTGAGAGCTCCGACGAAGACTTTCACCATTCTTTGAGTCGCCTCCTCTATTGGCGGACGTTGACCCCGCCCCATTCAGAAGATTCCAACCAGCATCCCTATCTTTTCCAAACTTCCCTGTTCCACACGTTCATGCTTCGGATTGCAATTCAAGAAATTCTAAGGTCATACGAATTTTCAGAGTCCGAGAACAGCACAGGGAGTGTTAACTACATCGGAGACCCCGGAGATGCCACCAAACGCGCAGTACTCCTAAAAGTCAAGTTGTTCGACATTTGCTGTGCCGTTGCACGCAGCGTTGACCGAGCTCGAATGACTGGACGTCACTTCCTCTCCTTGTTGACCGGCTACAGCGTCTTTTCCATGGCTTTAGCAACTCTCTATCATCAATTAGTAACCGGGGGCTTATGCGAAAAGTGTCTCAATGACAATGGCTACGCACAATCCATCAGCTCCGGACCGAGTCCGAGAATTGCGAGTCAAAAATGCATCCATTGGGATGATATCTTAAACTTGGCATGCCAGAAGCTCGAAATAGTTGGACGACAATTTCCGCGAATGCTGGAGTATAGGCAGATCATCGAAATGATCAGATGGAGGGTCCCTCCTAGTACCTACGCGTCTCCAGATGAAGGTGCATCGCCCATAGAGAATCTCGTTCTAAACATCGGCCCCAGCCATCTGAGATGTCTCGCACTGGCAATTTGTTCGTTGCAGACGTAATACATGTTCAACAAGTTCATATTCTATCTGCTCAAGCATCTTTGATACTTATGCTTCTATTTACAAATGATTCCTTGGGCTGATTGAGGCTATGGCTTCTGCACACTTCTTAGTCCCACCAGCAAGCACTCCAGAGTCCTGCTGCCCCAAGATGAATCTAGCACCCAGAGTCTTTATCACCCAGCTCTGAATCTCGGGCGCATCATATATTCCTGCCAGGCCAAAGACTTTGTTGTGCTTTTTACAGGCAGCACTTACAGCCTCGAGCGCTGCGCAAAACTCCTTACTTTGGAATTGGCTCGGCATACCAAGCTCAATGGCGAGGTCGTTTGACCCAATCAAAAGTACATCGACTCCTTCAGTCGCAGCGATTTCATCAACTTTCTCTATGCTCTCCTTGGTCTCAATCATTAAAATGACCGATGAACCGTGCTTGTTGCTTTGGTCGATGATAGTATGTGCGGGAGTGGGCTTGAGAGAGAAGATGGGGAGCTGTCCCGTCATGGAGCGGAATCCCTGAGGCGGATATTTTGAAATCTGCACGGCTGCCTTTGCATCGTCTAAGCACAAGCTGTGAGTATATCTTCACTTTCCCAATTCAAGGCGTAAAGGGTCGTCTTACCCTTGTTGTGGATGTGAGGGAACACGACGCCCATGGCTCCGCTATCAAGCACGCGTTGAACAAATCCATTGCCGCATTGATACGGCACACGAACGAAGGGTGTTATGCCAAGCTGCAATCCGGCAGCGCAATGCTGGCTGGCATCATCAATTGAGAGAGTCGAGTGCTCGAGGTCGATGAACAAGGCATCAAAGCCACCATTTCGGGCCAATTGGACAATGGCAGGGTTGGTAACCAGTCTTATGCCAAATGCCTGGGAAGTATTAGCCAAATTGCATACGTTCAAAGCTCGTATTGTTGCTTGCCTTGCAGACTTGGTTACTTGAGACCTGAGTCTGGAGATTGTTTGTAAGTTGGACAGCCATGGTGATAGGTGATATGTTGCAATCGGAGAAAGATGTGTCACCGTAGAATAATCGGAGATACTGTGTCTCTTAAATGCCCACATTCTGAATCGTTGCAGTCACTCTGGTCCACAATGGCAGTCCCTAGATGCTAGAAGAGCTTCGGGTGAAAATAGTCTAGCGTGCCATCCTTCGCAACTCGTCCGAAGTGGATCCTTGTAGATCGCCGTGCAGTTTCGCGTCGGGCCCGAATCCGACGGCTAAGAAATGAGGGGAAATTCCAATAGCCGATAGACCCAGATCTGTAAGCGAGCGCGAAGATGCATGTGAGCAATGGGGGGACGGGGCTCCTTATCCGGCAACCTGCATACGCTATCTCGCCAGGGGGAGTCGGAACCTGCGCCAGAAGATAAAGCGCGATACTCCTGTGGTGTTCTGTGTCCAAACAGCTCCCCAGCTTCACTTCTCCTCGATTAGTCAATTGCCATTTACTTCAAGCCAACTTTTATCGTCATTTGAATCCACCATGGCGCCCTACCTATCAAACTCGGACAGCCCAGACAGCAATATCCAAGGCTCCAAGCCTAGCAAGCCTACGCTGTACATCCTCAGTGACTTCCACCCCGAAGCAGTCAAATATGCCCAGTCGCTGTTTGATTGCGTTCTCTTCGAGGATCCAAAGGCCGAGAAATGGCGAACAGAAGCCAAGGCTATCTTGATCAAGGACTATTATATCACAGCCAAAGACCTTGATGCCGCTCCACAGCTTCGAGTCATCGGCAAGCAGGGTGTTGGCCTGGATAAGGTCGACATCGAGGCTTGCAAGAAACGAGGTGTTCGGATCTGCAATACCCCAGGTGTAAATGCCAGTGCAGTCGCCGAGATGACCTTGGCCTTGGCTTTCAGCGTTGCTCGGGAGGTACCACACCTTGTATTAAGGCAAACCGTCGATGGCGAGGCGATCCGCAAGGAGACCATCAACGGCATCTTGTTGTCCGGCAAGACACTCGGCATTATCGGAATGGGAAACATTGGACAGGCCGTCGCTCGGCTATTTTCAGGTGGTCTTCACACACCCATCATCGCATTTGATCCGTATTTTCCCAAGGATCCCGAAACTTGGCAGTCAATCCCACACAAGCGAGTGGATAACATTGATGAGCTACTAGAGGCTTCCGACATCGTGACTCTACACGTACCCTTGACTGCCTCCACGACAGGGCTCATCTCGTACCCACAACTCAAGAAGATGAAGTCGTCGGCCATCCTACTCAACACTGCAAGAGGAGGGATTGTGGATGAGGATGATCTGGTCAGGGCCTTGGAGGAGGAGCTCATTTGGGGAGCAGGATTCGATTGTCACGTCCAAGAGCCACCGACGAAGAAAAAGTACCAGCGGTTGTGGGCATGTCGCAGGTTTGTAGGAACACCGCACATTTCAGCGGCAACAGATGAAACACAAATCGCGACCATTAATGCCGCGACTGATGGAGTGTATAAATTCTTACATAGGCAGTCTTAGCGGGCGATGGCTCAAATATGATTTAATTGAAATTCAGCAAAGGCTTTAGTGGTGGCTATCCATCGATGCAGACGGAGAATCTTGCCATGGCGGTATCATGTCCCAAATGTACTCCGAGATCCCACAGTCGAGGCCCTCTATCCCAACTACTGACGAAAATGGCCATGCCATGGTCTGAAGAGTATGTGCTTCATGTCCAGCAACCTGTAGGCCCTCTTCATGAAATGTTTCTGAAAATAGCTCGTTCATGTTCATCCCTGGATCAAATAACGACCAACTTTCAGGACCCGAGCGCCCCGCCTGGACAAATTCTTGAACACCAGCAATGTTCACCGAATGGTGATGGGTTTGATGCGAGCTGGGTAAATTCGATTGTTCTCCGCCGCACTCGTGTGTTCCTTGTAGATGCTGTGTCGAGAGACCTTCCGGCCTTTCTTTCGGTGACCTCGGCTGCCCTCCATATGTATCGATGTTAGTTTTCCGAATCTCATACCTTAGTGCTTCGAATGACTGAGAATAAATATCAACATCCGGCATCTGCTCCGCAAACCAGCGTAGAAGCTCGCCAGAAACACGAAGAGATTCTAACGCGTCGTCTAACGTGGGTTTGTAGGAGTCGTCCTCGAGATCTGCAAACCACTCGTCAACATCAACCATGGATGCATGCTCCTTTCCCTCTTGATGTTGATAAAGCTGGGTCTTGGTGATAATTCCGATCACCAAGCCAGCAATGAAAATGCCATGCGCGTATGATCGAGTAAAAGTGACGAGACCTTTCTTTCGCAATCCTTCAAAAGTGTTAACCACGTTGTACGCCGATTGTAGACAAGCTCGTAAAAGACCACCAGGAGGGGTCGAGGATGGCACCAAGCTGTCTAATGCAGCTCGGATCAGCCATAGGCGAGTTTCTTGATATGACAGGTCAAAGTAGCCTTGGGTCTCGAACAAACATGACGGCTGGTCGAAGAACGGGGCGCTCAGACGCCACGCTTGTAATTCGGTCGTAAAGGTTCGGACCTGAAGGTACACTTTGGCGATGTTGGCATTTCGCTCTGAGATGGGATTAGTAGCTGCGACTGGGGTGTCCATTGCATTGTTCTTGTGGTGAATGGAACAGTGGATCCTGGACCTCAACTGGCCTAACATGGCCAGCGTATTGAAAACTGCTAGACTGGAGCCATCAGATGCCGACGTGTCCAGACGACGCATCGGAAGTTCTATGTGTATAGACGAATCATCGATCGCGAACGGGCGGCCAAGTATGGATGATGAGAATCGATCGAGGATGTAAGATTCCCAGAAAACAATACGCCGCCGTTGAGTATCCGCTGAGGAGATTCGTTGAGTGGCCGGACGAATCCGATGAAGTTCTAGCTCAATGGCTATTCGGACACAAAGCCGTCCCAGCTCCCATATGGAACAACCTGTTCAGGTCAGCAAGCGGATTTGACTGCAGCTCGATTCACATACCAATATTGTAATAAACTCCAAACCACGCAATAAGCAACAGCATCTCTATGTCCTCGATCGAGTCAAATGAAGACTCCGACGGGGGGCAGGCTTCTAGAGCAGCCGTGAAAAACCCAAACGGGTGAAGGTCGCTCAAGCCGCTCCGAAAGGATTTGATACTGCCAATGGCCAATACCATATTGAGTTTGAACAGACGCAGTTTTTCCTGTCTGGCTAGAGTAGAGGATGGCCCTGGTTGGGATGAGAGGGTGGATAGGATTTGGTTTCGATCCAAGAATGGATGAGCCACGTGGAACTCAAGAAAGCTATTTCGAATGAGCATCAGACTGCCGGCCATCTATCTATAAACCTTGGACTTACTATTCGCCAATTGCAGTTAGTGCAGCATCATTCGAGGGAATCCGGTGTGGAGAGTGGTAAAAGATGGATGAAGGTGGCAATTGGGGATTGAGGAGCTTGTTGAACGATATTTGAGATCGCATTCTCAGGTGTTCGAGCGTCGGGTGAAGAAACCTATTTGCCATGATTAAATTTCGATCCATCAGTCTTGAGACCAATTTCTTTACCTATTGCTTTTATTTGCACCCAACGACTGGACAGCTAGGGCCCTGGTGTGTCTATTTCCTACTGAGCTGGGTATGTTGCGGACATCGCTGTCGGACACCCTGGTAGATGACAACAGCTTTTCAAGGGCCTGGAGTTTTTCTTCGAGATGGTGCACTTCTCTAGGCGACTCTTTAGAGGTGAAAAATGTTGAAGTGCAGGTATAATTCCAAACTTACTCTCGCGTGTAGTCGCGTGAAGCGGAACCATCTGCGATGATGCAAACGACGTCTGCTTTTACGCATCCAGAACAATACGGATACTCTCCATCACACTTTTCGTGCTGCAGTGTCAGTAGTGAGTCGCTAGGTTAAATCGGTGATGCTTTACCTTGACCTTTCGCTGACGGCACCTTTTGCATGCGATGCTACTGAGGGTTGTTGAAGCAGAGTTGCTTTGCTCGACCGGCCGAGTTCGTTTCTTTGATCCATCCAGACTGGGTTGGTTTAGCACGATATTTGCCTGCACTTGTGACATGTTGACTGATGCTATTGAGATGAGAGGGCGAGGATTTGGAGCAGCTCCTCTTTATAATTGAACCCAGGTTTCTAACTGTTTTTGGAATTGGAGGTTGGATTGAGATCGGATTTGTGCAATCCTCTGATATACCGATATTCTGTCTCACCTCGCTAGGACGCGAGAGTGACCCCAAACCCCCACTGGAGAAAAAGAGGGGTTGGGGCATCTTGGCAGTACCTTGATCGAGAAAGTCATCATATTCGATCCACGCTCAATTGAACACTAAGCCAAATGATTGAATGTGCCGTTACGTATCTGTGTTGCTATAAGTTTTCTGGGTAATTTCACAACAACTTACTTCAAGACTGAGGTTGCGAAGTCATGAACGTATGTAGCCATGGATACGAGAGCCAAGCAGCAAAATATGTTCACTCGGCCCCCATGATAATAGTATACTCTGGAGTCAAGCGTTAGATGACGGTTTTAGTCAAAGGAGCAATGGAAATTCATGCTCAAGCCGAAGCGTTCCATTCAGGATAGCAATAATAATGTGGCGGCTAATTTTATTCTCCGGTCTAGGGTAAGCGTCTTGTGCAGGGGTTGATACGAGAGTGGATTAAAACGTCGGCGAAAGATTAGAGGAATTTTAGATCCCGTAAATTCCAGGAAGGTATACTGTTTCTTGTTTATTGGTTCAAAGTAGAGACTAAACTGGGTCCAAACAGTCCCACTGTTGCTGACCGCCTGGTCTCATCACAGACTGTGATACCTCCGTACACGTGGCAGCTATATAAACTACCGGCCAGAACGTCCGACTTCGAAGCTTTCAATTCATAAAAGTTCCTTTCACTGCTGCGGAACTACACACGCATAGTGTTAGCAAGACAGAACACAAAGACGAGGCAGGAAAGGACGCACCAAAAACCAGCACGCCGTTGTCGTTGCCGATGCACTCGGCGAGATTAAGATCGCGAGAAACGTTCTCGCCTTCCATGTTGCCGAGGCTCGCTCGTAGAACTGGGACATTGTCGTCACCCTCGAGCTCAAACGAGATATCTTCAGCAGAGTGGGAGTAGTCTGGAGACGGTCAAAGGCGTTAGGATGGCCACGTAAGCATCAAAAGGGCAGATTAGCAAAAAGGTGCTTACTTTCACCGCCCCATTGGAAGTTTCCATCGTCATTGCCGATGTAGTAGTCGAGATCCAGTTGCGAATCAAGGAACTCGCCGTCCGCGTTGGCCACCTTGGCGTGGAGGATGTGGCCATCCTCGAGGGAGATGTCCTCTGCGCTCAGGTGAAAGTTCGGCATGGCGGCGGTCTGTGATGGAGTAGTGGTAGAAGAGAGATAAGACTTTCCAGGACTTGTTTGCGGAATAGCAGAGTCGGAAGTCGGAAGAAGAGAAGGGTTTATATTCCCGCAATCCCAGGCGCAAGTTGCACGAGAGGCCTCATGTCTGTACATCACCCCTCACGCTGAGCTGCACCTGGGCGGCAGCCAAGCCCGACCGAGCCGTCTTGGCCGTTACTCGAGCCGCCACAACCTCCTCTATCCATCTCCTATCCAGTCTCCTTGAGACCGCGGGGCTGCTCGCTGACAATTGCGTCGCCTTGGCGCTTGGCTATGGCTTGGCATGACGGTGTCGCCAGTAAACTTGCCCGTCCCACCTCTGTCCTCGGCGCAAGCAGGAGCAATCGTATATAGGTGGAGACCGTAAACGCCCTCTTCATGAAACGAGTGGTACACGTTGTATGTTTACCAAGACGAAGTGAGGGGCTTCGGGCGAGGTGCATGCAGCAATGTGGAGCTGATGGTAAGCGGGCAAATACATTGGGCACTGGGCCACAGGAAAGCGTTACCGCTTTGTATGGATACGAGCCCTCCCTCTTGGCCAATATCCATCGAAAGAATCATCCTAAACTGCAGGACTGAAGGTATTAACTGCAGTAGAGTCTGGTCATCTGAGTAGTATCGACCAGGTTACGCGACCCCTCGAACTCCGCTTCGATCAATTCATGGGCCTGAAAACGGAAGCCACAATGTAACTATTAATCAACATCAATTCCATAATGAGCCATTTCAACGATTTAGGGACCGGAGAAACCAGAACGGTGCTGAATTGTGATTTTCGCTGGCTTGGGAGTAAGCTTTCAGATACTTACCGCAGTCGAACAGGACGCGGTGATAAAATTCTCCCCACTGGTCTTGTCGTATTCTACAATGGATTACGTGTCATCACCCTATTCGTTAGCCAGATATAAGACATCACCAGCGGTCAAGAGGGCGAGTAATTTAGTTGCAATTGTGGCTGTGGGATGCGTAAAGGTATGTTTGTCGCCCCAAGATTTTAATCGGTTTCCGTCAAGTTTGGGTGACCCCCACGAAATCGGTCCATCGTCAGAAAGGGTTTATGTGTCCCACTCTCTATTTTGCGCTCCGTTGCTGCTCATTATATCTCAAATTATCTCCAGTCGGAAATAAGTTGAAGGCAATCGAATTTAAACTAGAAAGTCTCGATACAAGGTGTCCAGTTTGGGCTGAGTAGCCAAGTGCTAACATAGTCAATTTATATTGCTCAGTGGCCAATTAAAGTTCTTACCTGCGAACCAATTTAAAATTCGCTATAGATGGAGATGTCCACAGACCCGACCAACTGACTTCTTCGCATCTTGCACTTTTTGTCGTTTCAGGATTCAACACGACCCTTCTGCAATAGGTCGCGCTTATGGCTTCAGTATCCTATGTTTCATTTATAGGTCTTATCTGAGGATACTAATTGAACGCTCATGAAACCAAATACCCAGGAGTTTTATAGCAATTGTTCAATACAGTATTGGCCATACGGTAGCTACATACCCCTTGTTCACACCGCAGGAGGCGCAATACTTGAAACAGTTGCGAAGCACTGACCTAATTAATTGGCGGCGTGTGACTCATTTACCGACCGGCGTAGATGTACTCTTAAACCGGCGCAATAATCCCTTCGACATGGACAAAATATTGTACAAACTACGAATATTCACCATTTTGAAGATCTATTTTCAAAAATGTCTCAACATGACGTCAAAGCCCTGGCATCACTCGAAACCATCCCACTAGAGATTCAGCAGCTGATCTTCGAATTCTTATGCCCGCACTGCTGCAGTAATTCTCCCTTTGACTTTTCCCAGGCGTCTTACCACCGCGACTTCAACTCTCTGGCCCTTACGTCCAAAAGTCTACGCCCACTAGCTCAGCCATTCTTGGTTCACCGGCCACATGAATACCTGGGCATGGCAGACCTTTTTCACCTCCTAGACACACAAGGTCAGCTAGGAGCTCACGTCAAAGAGGTCGAATTGAATTTCGAGAAGCCAAAGCCTGAGGAGTTAAAATTCTTCAAGCAAATAGCACGCAAGCTACTTGTGGCTGCTGGTAATGACCCCGACCTGGAAGAGAACAACCTGGAAGGCCTCATCACGGAGACATTTGATACCGAATTGCTCATGGTTCTGGCACCTGAGCTTGAAGCACTAAGGGTAGAGATATGGGACTGGGAAGACTCTACCTGGGAGAATTGGCCCCAAACAGATTTAAAATACCTCTCTGAACGACTGAAGAAACCGGGCCATAGTCCTGGGTTTGAAAGTGTTCGTTATCTTGAGTTTGAGCGGCCATGCCGCTGCGTTACCAACCTTTCCAGTCCGACCATCCCAACCCTGCTAAGCGCCACACCCAACCTACGACATTTGAAGTTGATTCAAATAATAGGGAATCCTTCACGACATACATTCGACTTCAACAATATTCAACCGGCTTTACAGAGTCTGACGACAATCGAGCTCTCGTATTGTACGTTTGACGGCGAATTGGAAACGTCCGATTTTGGGCTTCTTCGACAGATGCTTCAAAGCGCTCTGGCTCTAAAGTGCTTCAAGTTTATCGCAGGGCGGTCTGCTGGTGCTCCTTCTTTCGTGGATCACGACGTACCACCAAGCGCATTCATAGCCGCTCTCCGGCCACGACGCGCACATCTGAGACACCTCCAACTGGACTTCTCGGATTTCCCCTATTTTGAGTCCATTGAAAAATCAGAACTGAGCCAATTTTCCTTGCTGGAAACACTCGAGCTATCCATTGACTGTTTTGAGACGTGTCGTTTGGAGGTTGACGAAACAATTGAACACCCAGATAATTTGTGCTTATCTACAATGATCCCACTGACTGTCAAACGGCTCAGTATCAACCAAGGATATTGTGGAATGGACTTTACAAGTGGTATTCAACATCTCATTAAAAAGTATGTCGCGGGTGGCTTCCCAGCTCTCGAGGTTCTCGAAATTGAGAGCATGAATGGGTTACCGGGATCTGATGAGACTGATGTCTCTGCTTTTGACTCATTTCTGGGTCCGTTGGAGATAATTTCACAATTATTGAAGGGGTCTTCTGTGTCTTTGCGCTTCAAAGGACCGATTTATGCCGCGGTTAAACGGGCAATAGGGGACAAACTTTCGTGGATGAATGTGGACGACATGCATCAAGACTAAGTTAGATTCTTACCGTGTTGAGACAACTAGTGTTTGGTAGATTATGTCATGTGAAACTTTCAGATGATCAATCTCGTATTCCATTGTCAAGGGACACGTTCTTTGCATCGAAAACAGAGGCTTGGCGTCCAATGCTGCCCGTATTGGAGCCACTGTTATCCAAAATTGAAACAAATATCCACTTTCAGCCTGTAAAAATCGCCTTCCCACAGCGATACTTGCAAAGAATTCGGATGCAACTGAGAGGCCGAAGCAAATGGACCTCGCAGGAAATCTTGTATGTATGTAGCACTGTTCAACCGCCGCTGCCGTCCATGATACTATTGGTAAGAACCCTCCAAGTGGATCAAGGAAGCTTGTCTGTACATAAGCATTCGGATTTGCTCTCTGACACATGGATCTACCCGGCCGGCCCCTTGCATTGAAGAATGAGGAAGCACACTGTCCTAGCCTGGGAAATGGCGGTCGGGGAATTGCTATCCGACTGGGGCTTTTTGTCTGTCTCAGGGGGTACGGGTAAACTAAGATTTGGCGTCCCGTGGTATTAAGCCGTGTCTTCCATCGATTCTTAAACATCCAAATGGAGGCAAAGAGCATCCCACAATACAGCCTGGCAACCATTGTTACCCTCTAGAATGTTGGATAATGCTGCGGAGAATGTTGGTACGTAATGCATTTCATTTTCTGGTTAGCTAGAGCCGGGAAGATTTTAGCGTTAACGGGGGATGTTCTACTTTAAAAAGATGCCCTTCCATTCATATTGCCGCGTCACTCGCCTGGAGTCAGAGCACCAGTCGCACTGAACACATCATACCCCAGCTCTGAGGGATGGCCAGGGCTCTCACTCACTTGCCTCCCTCTACTCATGAAGCCCTGCCACCTATGCCTCTCCAGCAATGTGCCTCGACTTTGTAAACCGATGAGCGGTGTGGGATAGCACATCATCCCGTCTGTTAGTGGGAGAGGAACGAAGGGAATCGGACGGGAGGTTGGAGGTGGAAATTGGATCGGCCGACTTCGATCCTGTTTCGCATGCAACGGGAATTCCGTTGCGATGCCGTGCCGTAGGTCTCACACTGGTATGTCTGACCCGTGAGGCAGGTGATCTACATTCTCGGTCAGACATCCGAAACCACATATCTTGGGCGCTACGATTATATTTTGCGGAGGAAATAAAGGGCTTTATGGTTCATGAGGGAGGGAGAGTGTAACCCTTAAGGTATAATATGTGATACAGACCCAATTCTCCCCCTCTATCTGTTCCACTCAAAATATTAACTCACGCAATAAGAAAAGCAATTTGTACTCCCTTGTTTTTCATGCGACCTCATTGCCCGTGTTTTACGTCATATGTGTTCACTGAGGATAGCTTTGATAGGTTGAGGATATATCAACTTCATCTCTACACTTAGATATCTCAATTGCGCTACTATACAACGTGGTAAGATATCGCATCACCTCTACTGTAGTTACTAAAATTATTAATATTTAGGGAGATTATAAGTAATTCAAACGTATAAATAGCCAAACGGAGGTGAGGATCTTCAAGTCAAGCCAAGAATGGACGAGTCACGTCATGCCTCCCACTACCTAGCATCATGTGGAAGGCCACGTCGTGAGACACGATTCATGAATTGTCCAAGTGGCTATGCACGAGAAGGAACTGTGAGTGACATCCAAACTCTATGGCAAAGAGAACGCCATTTGCGGAAGTGATGTGGACGGCGCCATCTTGACGGCACGGCTCGATGCAGATCTGATCAGGGAGGGTGAGACATGGCACCCTTCGGCACATCACTGCACAGCGAATTGGGCCGTCCAGCACACGTAATGGGCTTGGATATTAGCGAGGTTAGACCAATCATTTTGAAATATCGTGAGGTTCCCTGGCGTCAAAGGGCGGTATGATATGCGGAGCATCCGCCACCTTGACTAAGGACGGGCCGGGAGCCGTTGCGTAGTCTAAATTATGTGATGAGAAAGACCCTTCCGTCGAAGGGAGCGGGATGCTGAGTCATACTAGACTGAAACCGGTGGAGAGTAAGTAGGAAGTTGGAGACATTCATCCGGGGAGACTGGCCCGTAGACAAGCAGTTGTTGAAGCGGGCTGGAATGGAATTGACTAACGGGACCACATAGTGTATAAATGGTACTGCCAGCTTCGTTCGAGACAGCTTTTCTTCGGACAGCACATCTGAAATTCCGGAATACACACGGCCAGAATTCAGAATCCACGAGTTCGGCCGACGACGCTGTTTTTGCAGTAAGATACTGCGATACGCGATTCTCAGATACGTTCTTAGGTATGATACTTGAGAGCTTAAATAAAGTCTGAGCCAAAGGACGTCAGTCACTAACCAATATCCCAGGCCCCAACATACCCCAGTACGGTGTACTATTCGTCCGAGGACAACCACAGCTATGACTGTCAAAAACGAAAAAAGTTTGGGAATAGCCAATTACTGGCGCACAGCTCTAACTCAGTATGAGAGTGTGCCGTTTCCAAGGCTCCCACCATCCATAGACACGCCCGTGCCAGAGGAGGTGATCGAACACCCTCTCCCATGCCTTCAGGATAGCGCTGTCGACATTACTGCATCGGCTCTATTTCGTGCTGCCTGGGCGATCGTTGCTGGAACTGCAAGCAATTCCGAAGATGTTGTGTTTGGCGCCGCAGTCTCCACTCGGGATGCAAATGGTGATGTCGACAACGCGCCATCTGCAACAGTTCCTGTGCGGGTGAAGTTGGCCCGCGATGACAAAGTTTCGGAATTCTCGAAGAAAGTCCAGCTGCAAGCGACAGAGATGATCCCGTTTGAGAAAACCCGTCTGGATCAAATCTCAAAGTTGTCCTCTGAGGCTCGACAGGCCTGCGCCTTTCAGACGCTGCTTGTCCACTCGAACGAGAACCACGACGCCGAAAACGCCATCCAACAGAAACCGCACTACAATTACGCTCTAGTGATTGAGGCTCGGCTTGGCCTGAACAAGCCCAAAATCAGAGCCAGCTTTGATCACAGGGTCATTCAGTCGTGGCAGGTGAACACCCTGCTAAAGGGACTCGAACATGTTATGCAACAACTTCAGCATGCCGCCCCCCAGCAGACATTAGCAGAGATCGAAATGATCGTTCCCCAGGACCTAGAGCGGATCTGGGAATGGAACAAGACGGTTCCAGTCGCCGTTGATCGATGCGTTCATGACATTGTCGAGGAGATTGCGCTGGCTCTGCCCAGTGCACCAGCAGTGTCGGCCTGGGACGGCAACTTGACCTACGGCGAGCTCAATAAGCTCGCAACAAGATTAGCAGACCAGCTCATCAACCTTGGCGTTGGTCCTGAAGTACTGGTGCCGCTCTGCTTTGAGAAGTCGGTGTGGACGACTGTAGCTATACTCGGTGTGTTGAAGGCCGGCGGATCATTTCTGCACCTCGACTATAACCTTCCCGAGCAACGCCTCCGGTCCATCACTCAGCAAACAAAAGCAAAGATTATCCTATGTTCGGATTCCAATGTGGCTCTGAGCTCCCGTCTCGCGTCACAGGTTATCACCATCAACTCCAGTTTCTTTACAAAATTGCAGAGTCAACCAAGCAATGAACTGCGCCCAGTAGACCCGTCAGCGACAATGTACGTTGTTTTTACATCAGGAAGTACTGGAACGCCAAAGGGAGTAATCATCTCTCACCGAAACCTTGCTTCCGCTCTGCACCACCAAAAGCAGAGTCTTGGATTCACCTCAGGGTCAAGGGTTTTCGACTTTTCTGCATATGCCTTCGACATGTCCGTCTACAACGTCTTCACTACCCTCACTGCAGGCGCTTGCCTATGTGTGCCAAGTGACCAAGACAGGCGGGACAGGCTGGTCGAGAGCATAGCTTCCTCCAGGGCCACTGCTCTCATCACCACTGCCTCCGTGGCCCGGACTCTATCTCCTGAAGACCTTCCTGAGCTCCAGTCCATTACTTTTGTTGGCGAAGAGATCCGTGTCAACGACGTGAAAACTTGGTGGGGCAAGGTCCGAGTGATCAGCGGATACGGTCCTGCTGAATGCACTCCTCTTAGCCATCTGAACGGCACTGCGCCCAACGCTGAAGAAGCTGTTCGACTGGGAAGAGGAAGAGGACTCTCGAATTGGATTGTGGACCCTGATAATCACAACCGTCTACTGCCTCCAGGCTGTGTTGGAGAGATCCTGCTCGAAGGACCCCTTGTCGGCCAAGGCTATCTCAACGATACGGAAAAGACGGCGGCCGCATTCATCGAGAACCCAACTTGGCTACTGCGAGGTGCACAAGACAGACCAGGGAGATGTGGTAGACTCTATAAAACTGGAGATCTCGGCCAGTACGACCACGAAGGAAGCCTGATCATCGTAGGCCGAAAGGATACCCAAGTCAAGATCCGAGGTCAACGAGTTGAGCTTGGAGAAGTAGAGTACCGGGTATTACAGTGCATGCCCGAGGCCTCGCACGCCGTGGCAGAGGTCATTGTACCCAAAGGCAAAAACTCAATCCCGGTGTTGGCTGTGTTTCTTCAGATCGATTATCTAGAGGCGTCCGACTCCACATCAGTAACGATTCTACCAATTCCTGCCCATATTGAGGCGAAGCTGAACGAACATTTGCCAAGCTACATGGTTCCATCCGTCTTTTTTGCCGTCAAGGTCCTTCCAGTGACAAGCAATGGAAAACTGAACCGGGGAAAACTGCGAGAGATTGGCGCGTCATTCTCCGCCCGCTTGCTGGCTGAGACGCGCACGAGAGGGCCAAAGAGGCAACCAACTTCGTCCGTCGAGCAACAGATACAAGCTATTTGGGCTCGGGTCCTCGATATGGAGCCTGCAAAAATCGGTCTGGACGATAGCTTTTTCCGGCTTGGAGGCGACTCTATTGCCGCCATGAGAGTTGTGTGTGAGGCTCGCGAGGTTGGCATTGAGCTCTCTGTGGCCAACATCTTCCGTCAACCCACGCTCGACAAGGTGGCTAGCCAAGCTGTTCAGGTGGAAAACAGCTTTACAGAGCCAATCTTGCCATTTTCGCTCCTTGGTGATGGAGTTGACACCGCTTCCCTGATTCAAGACCTATCGGCCGAGTATGGACTTGAGGCAACCAGGATACAGGATGCTTATCCCTGCACACCTCTTCAAGAAGGTCTTGTAGCGTTGACGTCGAAGCAAAGCGGCGATTACATTCTGCAATCCACAATGGAACTACCAGCCGACATTGACATCGACAAATTCCGAAATGCGTGGCAGCAAGTGGTTAAGGCAATCCCGATTTTGCGCACACGCATCGTGCAACACTCTCTTGGTCTCCTACAGTTGGTCCTGGATGAAGAAATCTACTGGACAGAGGCAAGCTCATTGAAGGAGTATATCGAAGACGACCGAAAACTGCCCATGGATCTAGGACACTCCCTCACACGTTATGGTCTTGTCCAAGAGGCGGGCACTCGATCTTTTGTTTGGAAGGTCCACCACGCTCTGTATGACGGCTGGTCACTGCCGCTGATTATGAAGGCGGTTGCTCGAGCGTATCGTGGCGAGGTTATCAAGGAGCCTCCTCCCTTCAACGCCTTCGTCAAGTACATTTCGGAGCAAGACGAGCAGACGATGACAGATTACTGGCGAAAGTCTCTGGCTGATTGCAACTCTGCACCATTCCCAGCTCTGCCGCCATCTGTCCAGCAGCCAGTCGCGGACACCGTCACAGAGCGCCAGGTTTCACTTCCCCAACAATCCCGCGCGATTACGGCGTCAACACTCATCCGCGCGGCATGGGCTTTGGTAACTGGATCCATGACCAACTCTGACGATATCGTCTTTGGTGTTACAGTTTCTGGCAGGAATGCTCCAGTTCCCGGGATTGATGAGATGCCGGCTCCGACAATTGCCACAGTCCCAGTGCGCATCAGGTTGGAGCGAGACCTGACCATCTCTGATTATCTTGAAACCGTGCAGCAGCAAGCCGCAGACATGATTCCTTTCGAGCAAACGGGTCTACAGCAAATTGCCAAGATTTCTCCCGATAGCAAGCAAGCGTGTACGTTCCAGACTTTGCTTGTTGTCCACCCCCAGGAGGATGATGCTGTGGATGTGATTGGGAAACCCCAAGATGGCAACCAAGCCGAGTCTGTCAACACGTATGGCCTGGTCCTTCAGCTGCAACTTTCCGGGGATAAGATTATGGCCACCGCTAGCTTTGACTCCAGGGCTATCGAGTCATGGATGGTGGACAGATTGATCAACGCACTCGAACATGTCATGCAGCAGCTTGACTATTCCAACCCCGACCAGGCGCTGGTGGATCTTCAGTTGGTACCGTCACAGGATCTGGAACAGATCTGGGATTGGAACAGCGCTGTTCCCGAGCCTGTCGAGCGATGTGTCCACGACTTGGTCTCTCAACGCGTCCAAAAGCAGCCCAACGCCCCAGCCGTGTGCGCTTGGGATGGCGAGTTGACCTACGCCGAACTCGATCATCTTTCTACTCGGTTGTCATCCCAGCTTGTCAGCGCCGGCATCCAGCCAGAAGTTCTAGTCCCGCTTTGCTTTGAGAAGTCAATGTGGACGCCGGTCGCTATGTACGCTGTCCTCAAGGCGGGAGGTGGCTTTGTACTCCTGGATTCGTCTCTACCGGAGCAGCGACTGCAGAGCATTGTCCAACGGACGAATACTGATGTGATCTTGTCGTCCACCGCCAACCTAGAACTCGGCTCGCGGCTGTCAAAGACAGTTATCCAGGTTGATGCAGACTCGATTTACAAGTACAGGCCGGGGAAAACCCAAACGCGGCATATGCAGTCCCCTTCGACTGCCATGTATGCAGTTTTCACATCTGGCAGCACTGGCACGTCCAAGGGGGCGGTCATGACACATACTAACTTTTCTTCTGGGTTAACGTATCAAGCACAGGTTCTGCAGCTTTCAACGGATTCCAGGGTCTTTGACTTTGCTTCCTACGCATTTGATGCCGCGGTTCAGAACGCCTTTGCTACTTTTGTGACGGGAGGATGCCTATGTATCCCAGCTGACACAGATCGCAGGGATAACGTTGGCAAGGCCATGCAGACTATGCGAGTGACTGTCGCAGATCTGACGCCTTCGGTGGCACGCCTCATTGACCCAGCTGCAGTACCGGACATGAAGACGATCATCTTGGGCGGAGAGGCTGTCTCCGTTGACGATGCTGCTCGCTGGTGGGGAAAGGTCCATGTGATCAATGCATACGGACCAGCCGAGTGCACCATCATGAGTACCATCAATGGCAACCCTGCTACTCCTCAAGACGCCGTCCGTATCGGAAAAGGAGCGGGTTTGGTTACGTGGGTTGTCGACCCTGAGAATCACGATCTGCTGCTCGCTCCTGGAAGTACCGGCGAGCTGCTTCTCGAAGGGCCACTTGTTGGCCGCGGCTATCTCAACGAACCCGAGAAAACAGCAGAAGCATTCATCGACGACCCTAAGTGGTTGCTTCAAGGCGCTCCTGGTAGACAAGGGCGCCGAGGACGACTGTATAAGACCGGTGACCTCGTCCAGTACAGCAAAGACGGCAGCCTGACTTTCATGGGACGTAAGGATGCCCAGGTCAAGATCAGAGGTCAGCGAGTCGAGCTCGGAGAGGTTGAATACCAGGTGCAGAAGTGCATGTCCGATGTGGAGAAAGCTGTGGCCGAAGTTATCACGCCACAAGGTGAAGGTTCCAGGCCGGCATTGGTTGTGTTCCTTCAGATGAACAAGAATGCAGAAACCAACGGATCGAAAATTAACGGATCGCACTCTACACCAGTTCAGATGATATCAATCCCTATCAACGTCGAGGACAAGCTTGCTCAGCATCTCCCCGTCTACATGGTTCCAACTGCTTTCTTCGTCATGGGCGACATCCCGATGACAGCAACGGGCAAAATCTTCCGGAAACAACTGCGTGGAATCGGCAGCTCCTTTTCTGTCCAGCAGCTGGCCGAGATGCACACCAACGGACGAGGTCCGAAGCGAGAACCAACAACTGAGGGAGAGCGCCTCATGCAGAAGATTTGGTCTGAATTCCTCAACATTGATGCCAATACCATTGGGCTTGACGACAGCTTTTTCCAACTTGGAGGCGATTCTATCGCGGCAATGAAAGTGGTCGGCGAGGCTCGCAAGGCTAGCATTGAAATATCAGTTGCCGATATCTTCCGCTGTCGCAGACTACAACACGTCGCCAGCCAGCAGCGTTCCAGCCAGAGTGAACTTGGAGAGATCACTAAAGCCGAGACAACAGGTCCATACGAGCAATCATTCTCCCAAGGACGATTGTGGTTCTTAGATCAGCTACATTCCGGTCTCAGTTGGTACATCGTGCCGTGTGCTCTGCGGCTTCGAGGACCGCTTCAGCTCAGCGCGCTCAACACAGCGCTACAAGCGGTCGAGTGCCGTCACGAGACCCTTCGAACCGTCTTCTCATCTCAAGACGGTGTCAATTTGCAGCACGTACAGCCCTTCCGAAAGAAGCCTCTCAACGTGGTGGACATGTCGATTGGTGATGAGGAAGGCCTCATGCGTGCGCTGGAACGCGACCAGGTCACTCCGTTTGACTTGCGGACTGAACCTGGATGGAGAGTGAAGCTGTATCGAATGGGAAACCAAGACCACCTTCTCTCGATTGTGATGCACCATATCGTGTCTGATGGTTGGTCGGTTGACGTGCTTCGCAAGGACCTTGCTGCATTTTACTCCATGGCAGTCCGAGGACAGGACCCGTTATCCAAGGCACAACCTTTGTCCATTCAGTTCAAGGATTTCGCTTTCTGGCAAAGACAGCCTGCTCAAGCTGAAGAACATGAGCGTCAACTTGGTTACTGGGTCAATCAGTTGCAAACAAGCCGACCCGCCGAGATGCTGTGTGATAAGCCTCGTCCTCCTGTTTCGTCCAGCAAAGCTGGCGAAGAATTCTTGATGGTCGAAGGATCGCTATATGAGAAACTGCAGAGCTTCTGCAAGGAACGCTCGGTGACGCCTTTCACCGTGCTCCTCGCTGCGTTCCGAGCAACGCATTTCCGTCTCACGGGCGCAAATGATGGCACAATTGGTACCGCAAACGCCAACCGCAGTCGATCTGAAGTCAAGGACATGATCGGATTTTTCGTCAATTTGCAGTGTCTCCGCATCAAGGTCGAAGACGAGACTTTTGATGAGTTGGTGCAACAAGTCCACACAACAGCTGTTGACTCCTTCGCCAACCAAGATGTCCCCTTTGAGGATATCGTTTCTAAGCTTCAAAAGGACAGAGACTTGTCACGACACCCGCTCGTCCAGATTGTATTCACCGTCCATTCTCAGATGGAATTAAACCGCTTTACGCTGGAAGGTGTGGAGACGGAGGCCGTGGCTGTGGCAGAGTCGACACGATTCGACCTCGAGCTTCATTTCTTCCAAGAACAGAATGCTCACAGAGGACATATCCTGTACTCAACGGACCTTTTCAACCCGGAAACCATCACCAACATGCTGTCGGTGTTCCGGCGGGTTCTCGAGCTCGGCCTGGACGAGCCTAGCACCATGATTGCGACGTTGCCTCTGTTGACTGACAATGACTACGCCAAGCTCGATAACATGGGCTTGATCAAGGTTCCGAAATCTGCCTATGCCGAACAGTCTAGCATTGTCGACATCTTCCGCAAGGGCGTTGCTGCCCATCCCAACACGATCGCAGTTAAAGACCCGTCAGGACACCTGACATATGCTCAGCTGGATCAACAATCAGGCCTTGTTGCTCGGTCACTTGCGGCAAGAGAGCTTCCTGCTGGATCGCTTGTGGGAGTATTTGCACCTCGCTCCTGTGAGACGATTGTGGCCATTCTGGGCGTCTTGAAGGCCGACCTGGCTTATTTGCCTCTTGATGTTAGAGTCCCGGTTGGGCGATTGGAAACTGTCTTGTCTTGTATAGAGGGCCACAAGCTGGTGCTTCTCGGTCTTGAGGCAAAGCTCCCAGCGACTCGATTACAGGATGTTGCCTTTGTTCGCATCGTAGACGTGTTGAAAGAGAACCCCAAGAAGGTCTCTCTGCCCTTGCCCACAGCTAGGAGCCTTGCTTATGTTATGTTCACTTCCGGCTCAACTGGTCAGCCGAAGGGAGTCATGATCGACCATCACGCCGTTGTCCGCCGAGTTAGAGAGAGCAAGATGACCGACTACTTGCCTGACTCGCCTATCATTGCTCATATTTCCAATATTGCTTTTGATGCGGCCACGCTGGAAATCTACGCTGCCTTATTCAATGGCGGAACTCTGGTTTGTGCCGATACAATGGTCGTTTTGGATCACAAAGCCCTCGCCCAAGTCTTCAGCCGGGAGAACGTGCAAGCTGCCTTCTTCACACCTGCGCTACTGAAGCAATATCTCCTCGAGTCACCGGCTACCATCCGTCAGTTGCACATCTTATGGGTTGGTGGTGATCGGGCCGATCCGCAAGACATGATCAAAACCCGGAAGCTCGTGAAATCAAAGGTCATCAATGTCTATGGTCCCACCGAAAACACTATTGCCAGCGCTGTGTACTGCTTAGACGAAAACGAGCAGTATACCAACGGTGTTCCTATCGGTCAAGCGGTCCGCAACTCCGGCGCCTACGTTATGGACACACAGATGCGTCTGGTGCCCCTTGGCGTGGTGGGAGAGCTCGTTGTGACAGGCGACGGTTTGGCGAGAGGCTATTCCGATCCCAAGCGAAATGTTGATCGATTCGTGTCCATCACAATTGACGGAACCCCGACTAGAGCGTATCGCACGGGAGATTACGTTCGATACCGGCCGGTAGACGGGCAGCTCGAGTTCTTTGGCCGCATGGACGGACAGATCAAGATTCGCGGCCAGCGTGTCGAGCTGGGCGAAATTGAACACGTTCTTCGCAGTCATAACTCTGTCAGCGATGCTGTGGCCATTTTGCAGAGTGGAGATGGCAGAGATCCGCAAATCGTTGGGTTCGTCACTATCCCGGATGTCCCTGAGCCCAGTAATGGGAAATCAGACGACCACAAAGAGACCGATCACATGGAAGTTTGGGAGGACGCTTTCGACGAGGATTTATACGTCGGCATTGACGATGTACAGCCGGAGACAGTGGGCCGAGATTTCATGGGCTGGACGTCTATGTATGACGGAAGCGACATTGACAAGACGGAAATGAACGAGTGGCTAGACGACACTATCGAGACGATTCTCAACGGAGGTCCATCCGGAAATATCCTCGAGATTGGAACAGGATCGGGAATGATCCTCTTCAACCTGACCCAAGGCCTTCAAAGCTATACCGGTCTAGAACCTGCCCAGAAAGCCGTTTCTTTCGTCACCAAAGCCGCCAAGGCAATCCTCAGTCTTGTAGACAAGGTCAAAATACACAAGGGCACGGCGGTAGACATCAGCCGACTTTCCAAATCTGTCTCCCCGGATCTTGCCATCATCAACTCGGTTGCTCAGTACTTCCCCAGCCAAGACTATTTGTTCAGGGCTATCGAGGAGTTGTTCGAACTACAAAGCATGAAGACAGTCTTCTGCGGTGACATGCGCTCGCACGCGTTGTACAAGCAATTCCGAATCACAAAGGCCCTGCATGTCCTCGGCAAGAATGCAAGCAAAGACGACGTCCAGCGCAAAATCGCCGAGATCGAGCAGAGTGAGCTCGAGCTCCTTGTCGACCCGGCCTTCTTCACAGCTCTACCAAGCCGGCTGCCGCATCTCATCGGCCATGTCGAAATCATCCCCAAGCGCATGAAGGCCACCAACGAGCTCAGTTGCTATCGGTACGCGGCTGTTATCCACGCAAAGTCCAAGAACCAAAAGATTTACGACGTGGAGAATGGGTGGATTGACTTTATGGCGGACAAGTTGGATCGCAAGTCACTTCTCCGTGCGTTGCAAAACGCCTCGCCCTCATCCGTCGTGGCTGTGAGCAACATTCCGTATAGCAAGACCATCACCGAGAGACATGTCATCGAGTCGCTCGACAACACTGCGGAAGAGGGACTCGACGGTGACTGGATATTGTCAGCTCGTGAGAAGGCTCGTCTTTGCTCTTCACTCTCTGGGATCGACCTGGCAGACATCGCTCAAGCGGCGGGCTATAGGGTCGAAATCAGCTGCGCCCGGCAATACATCCAACACGGCGGCCTCGACGCCGTATTCCATCGTCAGACTCCGGCTCAAGGAGAAAGTAGAGTCCAATTTCGATTTCCGGTTGATCCTCAAGACCGACCGGCCCACACTCTCAGCAGCCAGCCCCTTCGTCAACAGCTCAGGCAAAAGGTTCGAGAGCAACTTCAAGAGATGCTGCGTGCTCAGCTTCCATCATACACAATCCCTAGGGCCATTCACATCCTTGACAAAATCCCCGTCAATCAAAATGGCAAGGTTGATCGCAACGCCCTGGCGGCCAGCGTCCAGACGCAAACGGGCTTCCGCGGAGAAACTCGACAACCCACGACAGATGAGCAGCGGAAGATGCAGAAAATTTGGGCGCAGGTCCTCAACATGAATGCTACAAGCATTGGAATTGACGATAATTTCTTCCAGCTTGGAGGTGACTCGCTCGCTGCGATGAAGGTTGTAGGGCAGGCTCGCAAGGCCGGACTTGACTTGGCCGTTGCTCACATTTTCCGGCATCCTCTGCTTGGCGATTTGGCCGGTCAGGGGATGCAATTGACGGATCCCGCCGTTGAACAAATCTCTCCATTCGCCCTTGTCGAAAATTCGGTGGACATTGATTCTGTCGTTGAAGAAATCTCCTCACAGTATCAACTTCCGTCTGGTGCTATCCAGGATATGTATCCATGTACGCCCCTGCAGGAAGGTCTCTTGTCATTGACATCCAAGAGACCTGGAGACTACATCATGCAGGATATCCTGGAACTATCGCCGGATGTTCGACTGACTACCTTTCATGACGCCTGGCAAGAAGTGGTTCGACAAATGCCAATCCTGCGCACCAGGATTGTGCAACATAAGGACCTTGGTCTCATGCAGGTGGTTTTGGACGAGAAAATCCAATGGAATGAGGCTATCTCTCTGAAGGAGTATACCCAGGCCGACAAGGAGAACCCAATGGGACTCGGCCAGCCCCTCGCTCGATACGCTCTCATCAAAGACCAAGAAGGCGCTCACTACTTTGTCTGGACACTCCATCACGCTTTGTACGATGGATGGTCGCTTCCCATTATCACGCAAGCGGTCAACCAGGTTTACCGCGGGGAGGCGATCGATCAAGGCCCTCAGTTTCAAGCCTTCATCAAATACATCAAGGATCAAAAAAATGAAGAGGAGACGGCGGCGTACTGGAGCAACGCTCATCCAGACAGTGAGGCTGTGCCATTCCCAGCCTGCCCGCCCTCTATCGAAGAGCCTGTCGCAGATGAATTTATGGAGCTTCATCTTGCTCGCCCGAAGGAACGATCTCTTGGTATCACGACAGCTACGTCGATCCGCGCCGCATGGGCATTGGTTGTGAAGCAGATGATCAACTCGGACGATATTCTGCTTGGTGTCACGGTCAATGGGCGTAATGCGCCAGTTGCCGGAATCGAAAATATGGCTGGCCCGACAATCGCGACGGTTCCAGTGCGTGTCAAGTTAGACACCGAGCAGAGTGTCTCACAATATCTGAAGGCTGTCCATCTCCAGGCCACAGAAATGATCCCATACGAACAGACGGGCCTGCACAGAATTTCTCGGTTCTCTCCAAACACGCGAGAAGCTTGCAAGTTCCAGACGCTTCTCGTCGTTCAACCGCAAGGGACGAGTGTCCCCGAGGATGCGCTTGGTAAATGGCAGGATAGCAACCAACGGCGGCAGTTCAACACCTATGCTCTTATGCTAGAGATTGAACTGGGACCGCAGAACATTTTGGCCAGAGCCAGTTTCGACTCGAGGATCATCAACACCCAAGTTGTGAGAAATTTGCTTCATCGACTGGAATACGTTCTTCAGCAGCTTGGAAGCGCCCCTCCTGAGCGGAGCTTGAAAGACGTCAACTTTCTCATGCCGCAGGACCTCGCCCAGATTTGGGAATGGAACAAGACCCTCCCAGCTCAGAGTCAAAAATGTGTCCATGAGCTATTCGAAGACCAAGCACGATCTCGACCTAACGCAATCGCTGTGTCCGCTTGGGACGGCGAGCTGACTTACGGAAAGCTTGACGAGCTCGCCACTGGGCTAGCTAGACAACTTGTTCAAGCTAGAGCTGTGCCAGATATGATAATTCCCCTATGTTTCGAGAAGTCAGTGTGGACTACAGTGGCAATGCTTGGCGTTCTCAAGGCCGGGGCCGCCTTTGTTTTGCTAGACTCGTCTCTGCCAGCACAGCGTCTCCGGTCTATTGTCCGACAAGCCAAGTCACAGCTGATCGTATCGTCGATTGCAAACCTCACTATCAGCTCACAGCTTTGCCCTAATGTATTGACCATCTCTCCAGAATTTTTCGCAAACATCAAAGAGGGATCGGTTGGCCATCTCCCACGACCTAACGTCGACTCTTTGTGCTATGTCACATTTACATCGGGTAGCACTGGAACGCCCAAGGGCGCGACTCTTAGCCATGGAAACCTCGCTTCTGCTATGATCTACCAAGCACCGAGACTCGGTTTTACAAAAGACTCCAGGCTCTATGACTTTTCGTCGTATGCTTTCGATGCTGCAGTTCTCAATGCATTTATGACGCTCGCCGCAGGGGGTTGCTTATGTGTACCACACGACGATGAGCGCAAGAGCAACTTGGCACAAAGCATAGCATCTTCAAAGGCCAACATCATCCTTCTCACACCGTCTGTCGCCCAGCTGATCTCCCCGGACCAAACACCTGATCTGAAGACAATCATGCTGGGTGGCGAGGCGCCGCGCCTTGATGGCATCAAGGCTTGGTGGGGCTCTTCGCGAGTTCTCAACCTATATGGACCTAGCGAATGTACTCCTTTGAGCATCGTCAACGATAATGCCTCGAGTCCTGAGGATGCTATGAATATTGGAAACGGAATCGGCGCTCTTGCTTGGGTTGTTGACGCGGGTAACACTGACTCCCTACTACCTCCCGGATGCGTCGGTGAGCTTCTTCTGGAGGGCCCAATCGTTGGTAGAGGCTATCTACATGATCAAGCCAAGACGCACAAAGTCTTCGTGGAGAATCCAGCTTGGCTGCTTCAGGGCGCACCCGGCCGACCTGGTCGCCATGGTAGACTCTACAAGACCGGTGACTTGGGCGTGTATAACGCAAACGGGCAAATCACTTTTCTTGGGCGGAAGGACGCGCAAGTCAAGATCCGTGGACAGCGTGTGGAACTCGGCGAAGTTGAGTGTCGAATTCAAGAATGTGTGACAGATGCAACGCATGTCGTCGCTGAAGTCATCGTCCCGCAAGGCGAAAACTCGAGCCCTACACTAGTTGCCTTCCTCCAGATTGAGAACACTACAGATCAGTCGAATCATACTGTTGCGAGGGTTATTCCTGTGACCGCAGAAGTTGAAGACAAGCTAGCCAGGCATCTGCCAAGCTATATGATCCCGACTGCCTTCTTCTCCATGCAGCAACTGCCCAGCAGTACCTCGGGTAAGATGGACCGCAAGGCTTTACGCCAAATTGGCAGCTCGTTTACTTTCAAGGAGCTTGCTGAGTTGCAGGCTGGTGCACAAGGGCCAAAACGACAACCTACCACACACGTTGAACATCTCTTGCAAGGAATATGGGGTCAGGTTCTCCACATTGATCCGGCAACTATTGGACTCGATGACAGTTTCTTCCACCTCGGCGGTGACTCTATCGCTGCTATGAAGGTTGCGGCTGAGGCCAACAGAGTCGGCATCTCATTGACAGCAGCCAACATTTTCCGTCATCGTCGACTGCAACAGGTGGCCAGCCAGGTAGCTTCTACTCCGAATGGCACATCGCAGGGAATTCCAAACATCCAACAGAGCGGACCCGTGCAGCAATCATTTGCCCAAGGTCGTCTTTGGTTCTTGGATCAGCTGTATCCAGGCCAGACCTGGTACCTGATGCCGTTTGCAACACGAATCCGCGGCCCAATCCAACTTGATGCATTACACGCGGCTCTTCAGGCAGTAGAGCAACGCCACGAAACCCTCCGGACTGTCTTTGCATCCGAGGACGGTGCCAACTTGCAGAAAATCCGACCTTTCGAGAGACAGGATTTGAATGTGATTGGTGTTTCTCAGGAGTCAGACGTGCTGGACGCATTACGGCGTGACCAGACGACTCCTTTCAATTTACAGACGGAGCCGGGATGGCGCGTATCTATGTACCGCGTCGGCCAAGACAACCATGTGCTATCCATCGTCATGCACCACATCATTTCTGACGGTTGGTCTGTTGATATCCTTCGTCAGGAACTATCCAGCTTTTATTCAGCCGCAATCCAGGGCCAGGATCCGTTGTCTCAAGTACAGCCTTTGCCAATCCAGTATCGGCACTTCTCGACATGGCAGAGGCAACCGGAGCAGCAAGCCGAACACCAGAGACAGCTAGAGTATTGGACTGAGCAACTCCAGACAAGCCGACCGGCCGAGTTCTTCTGCGACAAGCCTCGCCCTTCCACGTTATCAGGTGACGCTGGCGTGGAAGATCTTGTGCTCGAGGGAGCGCTCTACGACAAACTCCAACGCTTCTGCAAACAGCGCTCTGTAACTCCGTTCAACGTCCTTCTAGCTGCATTCAGAGCTACTCATTACCGCCTGACCGGTGCAACTGACGCTACAGTCGGAACGGCCAACGCCAGCCGTAGCCGCTGGGAGGTCAAGGACATGATTGGCTTCTTCGTCAACATGCAATGTCTCCGAATCAAGATCGACGATGACAACTCTTTCGACGACTTGGTCCAACAGGCCCAGGAAGTAACTATTGCTTCTTTTGCAAACCAGGACGTTCCTTTCGAGGATATTGTCTCCAAGTTGCAAAAGGAGAGAGATCTATCCCGTCATCCACTTGTACAGAGTGTCTTCGCTGTTCACTCACAGAAGGACCTTGGAAAGCTTACCCTCGAGGGGGTCATGACCGAGGATATGCCCCTCCCTGACACCTCGCGGTTCGATCTGGAGTTCCATTTCTTCCCGGAAAACCAAGGTCTTCGAGGCCAAGTGCTGTTCTCGAAGGACTTGTTCAATGCTGGGACGATCAAGAGCATGTTGTCCGTTTTCCACAAGATTCTTGATGGTGGTCTCCACGAGCCGAAGACGTCGATCGCCTTGTTGCCCTTATTGACCGACGATGACCATGCCGCCCTCGCCGACCTCGGCCTGCTCCAAATCGAGACAACAGACTACCCGCGCGAATCCAGTGTCGTCGAGGTCTTCAGAAAACAAGTTGCTGTCTGCCCTGAGAAGGTGGCTATCAGGGATACTTCATCGGAGCTGACATACAGCCAGTTGGACAAGGAGTCAGACACCCTTGCGCAATGGTTAGCAGCACAGTCGCTGCCTGCCGGTACGCTTGTCGGTGTATTTGCGAGCCGCTCATGTGAGACAATTATTGCATTCTTCGGTATCCTCAAGGCCAACTTGGCTTACCTACCACTGGACGTCCGGACTCCAGTACGTCGGCTGGAGACAATCCTGTCCTCTGCCAAAGGCTGCAACCTCGTCCTACTGGGAACAGAAGCACAACCAGCGACTTCACTGGAAAATGTGGAGTTTGTTCGCATTGCCAAGGCTCTGGACACACCAGTCCAGAAGGTTCACCTATCCTCGCCCTCACCGAACAGTCTGGCCTATGTCATGTTCACCTCCGGTTCGACAGGTCAACCCAAGGGAGTTATGATCGAGCATCGCAACATTCTGCGCCTAGCCAAACAAAGCAACACGCTCCACCACTCGCCTGCCACTGGGACTATGGCTCATATGTCCAATATTGCCTTTGACGCCTCTACATGGGAGATTTACGCTACCCTACTCAATGGCGGAACGATGGCCTGTATTGATACAATGACCGTACTTGATCAAAAAGCTCTAGTGGACGTCTTTGCGCGTGAAGAAATCCGGAGTGTTTTCGTGACTCCAGCTCTACTCAAGCAATATCTCGCCGAGTGTCCTACAATTCTAGGCTCTTTGCACGCTCTCTACCTTGGAGGAGAAAAAGTCGACCCACAGGATGTCTTGACAACCCGGCGATTTATGCGCGGAAAGATCATCCACGTATACGGCCCAACAGAAAACACCGGCTTCAGCACGTCATACTGTATACCTCTCGGGGAGACATACACCAACGGCATTCCAATAGGTCGAGCCCTTAGCAACTCGGGTGCATATGTTATGGACCCGGAACAGCGTCTGGTTCCACTGGGAGTTCTCGGAGAGCTTGTCGTTACCGGCGATGGAGTAGGCCGGGGGTATACAGACCCTCGCCGTGATGTTGACCGCTTTGTTTCAGTCAGGATCAACGATGTGTATGTCAAGGCGTACCGTACAGGTGACTTTGTCCGTCAGCGCCCGTCAGATGGACAACTCGAGTTCTTCGGTCGTATGGATGGCCAGATCAAGATCCGGGGCCAGCGTGTGGAGTTGGGCGAGATCGAGCATGTCCTTCGCAGTGAAGCTGCAGTCAACGACGCCGTCGCTATCCTTCAGCACGACGAAGGCCGGGAAGCGCAGATTATCGCTTTCGTGACAACCACCGAGGCTGCGGTGCAGAGCGTCGAGCCGGACAATGCTATTCAAACTGATCGCATTGACACCTGGGAGGACCTCTTCGATACCGATACCTATGGCTCTATCGAAAAGGTTGACCCCGAAAAGATCGGCAGGGACTTCATCGGATGGACCTCGATGTATGACGGGAATGATATCGACAAGGGAGAAATGAACGAATGGCTGGACGATACAATGACGACGATCCTTGATGGAGATGCTGCCGGACACGTCATTGAGATTGGAACTGGATCCGGTATGATTCTCTTCAACTTGGCTGACGGGCTGCAAAGCTACGTCGGTCTTGAGCCCTCTGAGAAGGCCGTTGCATTCGTCACCAACACGGCCAAGTCAATCCCTTCCCTAAAGAATGTGCGTATGCACAAGGGCACGGCAGCAGACATCACTCGACTTTCCACCCCAATATCCCCTACCCTCTCCGTTATCAACTCAGTGGCGCAATACTTCCCTAGCCAGGATTACTTGTTCCAGGTTGTCCAGGATCTTCTCCAGCTTACAGGTATCGAAAGACTGTTCTTTGGAGACATGCGGTCATTTGCCCTTTACAAGGAGTTCCGTGTCACTCGGGCCTTGCATCTGCTGGGGCACAACGCCGACAAGGGAGATGTCCGGCGAAGGGTTGCCGAGCTGAAGCAAGGCGAACTGGAACTACTTGTCGACCCAGCTTTCTTCACGTCCCTGGCGACTCGGTTACCCGACTTGGTCGACCACGTCGAGATTCTCCCCAAGAGGATGAAGGCAACGAACGAATTGAGTTGCTACCGCTATGCCGCCGTCGTACATGTCAAGAGAAACAAGCCACAGCGCCAGGTCATCCACGATGTAGATGACAGCGCCTGGCTCAACTTCATGGAGCAAGGCTTCGATCGGGAATCGCTGTTGCGTCACTTGCAGTGTTCCTCCCGGTCGTCCATTATAGCAATCAGCAACATCCCTCACAGCAAGACAATCTTGGAGAGACACGTTATCGATTCTCTCAACGACAAACTGGACGATTCGAGCGATTGGATGGCTTCAGTCAGTCAAAAGGCACAACTCTGTCCCTCTTTGTCTGCCATCGACTTGGTCGAGTTGGCCGAGGCGGCAGGCTTCCGAGTCGAAATCAGCTGGGCTCGCCAGCACGCTCTACGTGGCGGACTGGACGCCGTCTTCCATCGCTACGAGCCAGTCGACGGCCGAATCAGGACTTTGTTCAGATTTCCACACGCACACGAAGGTCGCGCGCCGCAGTCCTTGAGCAGCCAGCCGCTGAAGCAACAAATCAGACAAAACCTCCGGGAACAGCTCCAGGAGACTCTTCGGGCTCAGCTTCCATCATACACTATACCCCGGGCAATCTATTTTCTTGACGAGATGCCGGTCAACGACAACGGCAAGGTCGATCGTCGCATGCTCACCGAGCGCGTTCAGATCCGCACTGCCGAGCGAGGAGTGGCAGCGCAACCAACGTCTGAAGCAGAGCGGCAGATGCAGAGAGTCTGGTCTGAAGTCCTCAACATACAGCAAGAGACTATCGGGTTGGATGATAGCTTCTTCCAGCTCGGAGGCGACTCGCTTGCTGCGATGAAGGTTGTTGGCCACGCCCGCAGGCTCGGAATTGAGCTCGCAGTAGCAGACATCTTCCGTTTCCCATCGCTGCGCGACCTTGTCAATCAAGGAGCCGAGATTGAAGTTGACGCTTTAGTTGACATTCCACCCTTTTCTCTTCTGGGCGAGGACGTCAACACCGCCTCATTCTTGCAAGATATCTCGGTCCAGTATTCACTGGATCCCCAAACTCTGCAAGACGCATATCCATGCACTGCCCTCCAGGAAGGTCTCTTGTCTTTGACCTCTAAGCGACCTGGAGATTATGTGCTGCAGGCTACCCGAGAACTACCACGAGATCTCGATGTGGAGAAGTTCCGCAACGCCTGGGAGCAAGCCTCTCGCTCAATGGCCATTCTACGCACGAGGATTATCCACCACAATACTGTCGGCTTCGCACAGGTCGTGGTGGATGAAGACATCAACTGGGTCGATGCCGCTAACGTAGATGACTACCTCAGGTCAGACCGAAAACAAGTCATGGGTGCAGGTCAACGCCTCACACGTTATGCGTTTGCTCGCGACGATGAAGGCACTCCATGGCTTGTTTGGACGATCCACCACGCACTCTATGACGGTTGGTTTCTCCCTCATGTCTTTGGTTTGGTCGATCGACTATATCGCGGCGAGTCTGTCGAGCCAGGGCTTCAGTTCCAGTCCTTCATGAAATATCTCAGTCAACAAACCGAAGACCGAATGATAGAATACTGGCGAGGCGTCCTCTCTGGCTGCGAATCCGTGCCGTTCCCGGCTCTCCCGTCTGTTCATCAGTCAATCGCGAGCACAGTTATTAAGCACCAGTTCCCCAAACCACAACAAGCCTCTATTAACATCACAACATCGACACTGGTACGCGCCGCCTGGGCCTTGATTGCCGGCCAGATGACGCATTCCAAGGATGTAGTCTTTGGTGTCACTGTCTCCGGACGCAATGCTCCAGTCGCTGGCATCGAGACAATGGCTGGGCCGACAATAGCAACTGTTCCTGTCCGCATCAACTTGGCCAGTGAGAGCACTGTTTCCGAGTATCTCACGTCGGTGCAAAAGCAGGCGACCGAAATGATCCGCTTCGAGCAGACTGGCTTACAGCGGATTTCCAAGTCCTGCCCCGGAGCAACGCAAGCATGTGCGTTCCAAACACTGCTCGTTGTTCAGCCACAAAGTGAACTCGGAAGTGCAGAGAGCGTTCTTGGCAGGTGGCGAGACGACAACCAACAGCAAGGTATCAACACGTATCCTCTTATCCTGGAAGTGCAACTCGGATCTGGAAATATCACGGCCAAGGCCAACTTTGACGCGAGGACTATCGAGCCATGGGTGGTACAAAATTTGTTGAAACGTCTTGAATTCATGATGCGGCAGCTCGTAGAAGCTGATACCGATCAGTCTTTGTCGGAGATCCAGATGGCCACTGCCGAAGATATGAAGACCATATGGGACTGGAACAAGGACGTCCCCGAATCGATCGACCGATGCGTTCATGAGATCATCGAGGCACGCGTACAGAGCCAGCCCGATGCGCCCGCCATCTGCGCATGGGATGGAGACTTGACATATGGCCAGCTCGACTGGCTCGCTGCAGGCCTGGCACATCGTCTCATTGACCTTGGTGTCGGCCCGGATATGATAATCCCTCTGTGCTTTGAGAAGTCAATGTGGACAGCTGTTTCAATGCTCGCTGTCCTAAAGACTGGAGGAGGCTTCCTTATGCTCGATCCGTCACAGCCTGAGCAACGACTCCAGTCTATTATTCAACAAGCCAAAGCAACACTTGTGCTCTCTTCCGTCGACAACCAGGCTCTGAGCTCACGCCTCGTTCGCGAAGTAGTCACCGTCAACTCAAGCTTCTTTGAAGCGCTTGGTGAGAGAACTACCGAATACTTTTCAGCCCCCAGCGCTGAATCCATCGCGTATGTCATCTTCACGTCAGGCACAACAGGCACGCCAAAGGGAGCCGCCCTCACTCACGTCAATTGCACTTCGGCATTGCGACACCAGGGCTCTGGATTCGGCTTGACACCCGATTCTAGAGTCTATGACTTTGCTTCCTATGCGTTCGATGTCTCGGTTTGCGACTTTTTCAACACTCTCGCGGCAGGAGGTTGCCTTTGCGTCCCAAGTGAGCAGGACCGGAAGAACGACTTGGCGAAGAGCATTACATCACTCCGAGCCAACGCCATCACTCTCACACCCTCGGTTGCTCAGCTTCTGTCTCCAGAGGACGTTCCTACACTCAAGGACGTCGCCTTTGGTGGAGAGGCTCTATACACGAAGGATGTTATGCCTTGGTGGAATAAGGTGCGGGTTCGCAATATATACGGTCCTAGCGAGTGTACTTCAGCGACTGTCATCAATGACTTTGCTTCCACCCCCGAAGAGATTGTAGACATCGGAAGGGGAGCTGGAGTGGTAACTTGGGTTGTCAACTCAACGAACCATGATGTACTGATGCCACCGGGATACGTTGGTGAGTTGTTGCTTGAGGGGCCGCTGGTAGGCCGCGGCTATCTCAACAACCCGGAGAAGATGGCGGCCACTTTCATCGAAGACCCGGTATTCTTGCTGCGTGGTACCCCTGGTCACCCTGGCCGTCGTGGTAGGCTTTACAAGACCGGCGATTTGGTCAGACAAAACGAAGATGGGAGCTTATCCTACCTTGGTCGAAATGACGCCCAAGTCAAGATCCGCGGACAGCGAGTCGAGCTTGGAGAGGTCCAGCATTGGGTGCAGGAATACATACCAAACGCCGCCCAAGTTGCAGTTGAAGTTATCGTCGCACAAGGGGAAAATGCAAGCCCAGAGCTCGCAGCCTTCTTGCAGATTCACAGCGATGACTCTGAGACTACGGAAGCTAGGGTCATGTCTATCTCTGCAGAGATTGAGGATAAGCTCACCGAGCATCTGCCAGCCTACATGATCCCTACCGTCTTCTTCGCCATGCAGTCACTGCCTCTTTCGCCTACTGGAAAGACAGACCGTCGCCGCTTGCGTGAGATTGGTGCGTCATTCTCTGCTCAACAGCTTGGCGAGATGCGGACTGCAGCAGAAGGGACGAAGCGGCAGCCAACGACCCCGATCGAGCAGAAGATGCAGAGCATCTGGGCCGATGTGCTTAATATTGCCCCATCAAGCATTGGGCTGGATGATAGCTTCTTCCGGCTTGGGGGAGACTCGATTGCCGCAATGAAGGTGGTTGGCAAGGCTCGCAAGGCTGGACTTGACTTACAGGTGGCCGACATCTTCAAACATCGCAGGCTACACAGCTTAGCCAGTCAGGACATTATCTTGCATGGCAGTGCCAAAGACATCCCACACTCGGAGCTGTCTGGTCCTGTTGAGCAATCTTTTGCTCAAGGTCGGCTATGGTTCTTAGATCAACTGTTCCCCGGCTCGGCCTGGTATCTCGTGCCTTGGTCAATCAGGCTTCGAGGACCGATTCAACTTGACGCTCTCAATACGGCACTTCTCTCGCTGGAAAATCGACATGAAACGCTACGAACAAAGTTCCTGTCAATTAATAACACCAACGTCCAGGAAATCATGCCGTTCCAGAAGAAGCAACTGAAGGTTGTCGAACTCCCATCCGATGACGTTGAGGACGCTCTCGAACAAGCGTTGAAGAAGGACCAAACAACTCCATTTGACCTAGCTTCTGAAGCATCTTGGAGAGTTTCGCTTTACCGATTGTCAAAGGACCACCATGTACTATCTATCGTGATGCATCACATCATTTCCGATGGCTGGTCCATTGAGATCCTTCGCAAGGAGTTGGCCGAGTTCTATTCGGCCGCGATCCGAGGCCAGGAAGCGCAGCTTGAACCTCTCCCAATCCAGTATCGTGACTACTCAACGTGGCAGAGGCACCCCGAGCAGGCAGCCGAGCATCAGCGACAATTGGATTACTGGACGACACAGTTGCAAACAAGTCGACCTGCTGAGTTCTTCTGCGATAAGCCTCGACCGGCTACTATGTCCGGAAAGGCTGACGTCCAGGAACTGAAAATCGAGGGCTCAATCTACAATACTCTGCAGGAGTTTTGCATGAAGCATGAAGTCACGCCCTTCGTTGTGTTGCTTGCAACGTTCAGAGCCACACATTATCGACTCACAGGCGCCACAGATGCAACAATCGGCACTGCAAATGCCAACCGAAACCGTTGGGAAGTCAAGGATCTCATCGGATTCTTCGTCAACATGCAGTGTCTTCGACTCAAGGTTGATCAGGACAACGAGTCGTTTGAGGATCTGGTCCACCATGTTCACACAACTACGGCTGAGTCCTTCGCCAACCAGGACGTTCCATTTGAGGATATCGTGACCAAGCTCCAGAAGCCTCGAGATTTATCTCGAAACCCGCTCGTCCAAGCTATTTTCGCTTTTCATTCCCAAGAGACTGTCGCTGAATTCGCTTTGGAAGGCTTGGAAGCGGAACCCATGGGAATAGGAATCACCTCGCGCTTCGATCTTGAGGTCCACTTCGTCCAGGAAGATCAGGGTTTCCGTGGACAGTTCATCTTCTCCACAGATCTCTTCAACTCGGAGACAATCAGCAACATGCGTTCAGTGTTCCACAGCGTGCTTCAACAAGCACTACGGGAACCTAAAGCAGCCATCTCAGCCTTGCCTCTCATCGATGATGACGACTATTCTGCGCTCGACGAAATGGGTCTTATCAAGCTCCATGAGACCAATTATCCGAGGGAGTCGAGCATCATCGATGTTTTCCGCGAACAAGTCTCCATTTGCCCCGATAGGATCGCTGTCAAAGACTCTTTGACGCAGCTGACATATGCACAGCTAGAGGAGCAGTCTAACCGGACTGCTTACTGGCTGACAACGAAGTCTCTATCTCCCGAAACGCCGATTGGCGTGTTTGCTGGCCGATCCTGCGAAGCTATTGTAGCCTTGCTCGGAATTCTCAAGGCCAACTTGGCTTACTTGCCATTCGATATAAAGATCCCCTCTGGACGGTTTGAGGCCGTGTTGTCGTCTAGAGATGGGGAGAAGTTAGTCCTCGTTGGGTCTGATGTTCAACCACCCACCATTAGGCTCAAGGACGTCGAGTTTGTTCCCATCGCCGCCACTCTTCGACACGAACCTCCCAGCAACCTTGCCTTATCGTCACCTTCGGCTAGCAGCCTCGCTTATATCATGTTCACATCTGGCTCCACAGGTCAACCAAAGGGAGTCATGGCGGAACATGGCAACGTCCTCCGTCTGATGAAGCAGAGTGACGTCGTCCAGCATGTTCCAGAGGCTGCTACCATGGCACATTTATCCAATCTGGCCTTCGACGCCTCCACTTGGGAGATTTACTCGACTCTGCTGAACGGCGGGACACTCGTCTGTGTCGATAATATGGTTGTTTTGGACCATGCGGCTCTTAGCGAGTTGTTCGCCCGAGAGATGATTCAATCTCTCTTTCTCACTCCAGCTCTACTCAAACAATATCTCCAGGAATGCCCCGATATTCTGCATGCCCTGCAATTCTTACTTGTGGGTGGTGAGAGAGTTGATGCGCAAGATATATTCGCGGCGAAGAAGCACATGACAGGAACGATCGCGAACGTCTATGGTCCGACTGAAAATACAGCATTCAGTACTTTTTACGTGGTCCCTGACGAGGATGCTTGCGCAAATGGCGTGCCCATTGGCCGAGCGATCAGCAACTCAGCTGCATACGTCATGGATTCTCAGATGCGTCTTGTACCACTCGTCGTTGTTGGAGAGCTTGTCTTAACTGGAGCTGGTCTTGCGAGGGGCTACACGGATCCTGAAAGAAACATTAACCGATTCATCACTGTGACAATTGGTGGTGAGAAGGTTAAGGCGTACCGAACGGGTGACTATGCCCGGTATCGATCTGATGGCCAGCTTGAGTGTTTCGGCCGAATGGACGGGCAGGTCAAGATCCGAGGTCAGCGTGTGGAGCTTGGAGAGGTTGAGCACGTTCTCCTCAGCCACGACTCGGTCAATGACGGTGTTGCGGTGTTGCAACAGGAGGATGACCGAGAGGCCGAGATTGTTGGCTTCATTACACTTCGTGAGATTGGAGATGGCACTCAGCAACCCGACGACGACGGAAACAAACATACAGAGGTTTCGGATGAGCATTCTTCACAACATATGGAGCAATCAATCCGAGACCAGCTGTATAAGGCGTTCCAGACACATCTCCCATCTTACATGAGTCCTCGAAGCATCACCATCCTGGACAAAATGCCAGTCAACGCCAACGGAAAGGTTGACCGTCGAGCTCTCGCGACCATGGCTCAATCCCGGACGACCGGACGAGAAGTGATACGTCAACCGACATCAGAGCAAGAGCGGCAACTGCAGAGCATCTGGGCCAACGTCCTCAACATGGATCCAGTCGAGATCGGACTAGACGACAACTTCTTCCAACTGGGCGGGAATTCCATTGCTGCCATGAAGGTTGTGGGAGAGGCTCGCAAGCTTGGCTTCCAGCTCCTCATAGCAGATGTCTTCCGCTATCCCAAGTTGCAGGACATGGCTAGCCCAGGGGTATCTCTCACGGAGCAGGTTGGCGGCAACATTGTCCGAACTGAGAAAACTGGCCCAGTTGAACAGTCTTTTGCTCAAGGGCGTCTCTGGTTCTTGGATCAGTTGTACCCCGACTCCACAGGATATCTGATGCCCACAGCAATCCGACTTCAAGGGCCACTTCGTCTCGACGCACTCAACAGCGCACTGCTCGCACTAGAAAATCGCCACGACACCCTGAGAACCGTCTTTTTGACTGAAGGCGGCCTTAGCCTGCAGGAAGTCCAGCCCTTCCGACACAAGGAACTAAATGTGGTTAATATCCCTACAGGCGATGAGGAAGTTCTAGCTCGTGCACTTCATCGTGACCAGTCGACTCCATTTGACCTACGCACCGAGCCAGGATGGAAAATCACACTGTACCGTGTGGGTGAGGTCGAGCATGTCTTGTCTATGGTCATGCATCACATCATCTCTGATGGCTGGTCGGTGGATATCCTCCAGAAAGAATTGGCCACGTTCTATTCGGCCTCCCTTCGAGGCGAAGATCCTCTATCAAACCTGGCCCCCTTGCCTATTCAATACCAAGATTTCTCTGCTTGGCAACGACAGCCAGACCAGGCTAGGGAGCATCAACGACAGCTAGACTACTGGGTTTCGGAGCTGCAGACAAGTCGACCAGCGGAACTGTTCTGCGACAAGCCTCGACCAGCTGTCTCGTCTGGAAAGGCAGACGCGCAACAGCTCTTCATTGACGGTTCCTTGTTCAATGACCTTCAAACCTTTTGTAGAGAACGGGCGGTAACTCCCTTCGTTGTGCTTCTCGCAGCCTTCAGAGCGACGCATTTCCGTTTGACCGGCGCAATTGACGCGACAATCGGTATGCCAAATGCGAACCGCAATCGCTGGGAGGTCCGAGATATGGTCGGCTTCTTCGTCAACTTGCAATGCCTTCGAATCAAGATCGAGGAAGAATCCTTTGAAGAGCTAGTCAAGCAGGTCCAAGCCACCACTATCGCGTCTTTTGCCAACCAGGACGTTCCGTTCGAGGATGTCGTTGCCCAGCTACACAGAGATCGTGACCTCTCTCGGCACCCTCTGGTGCAGATGGTCTTTTCGCTCAACTCCCAAATCGGTCTTGGGGAATTCGAGCTCGAAGGACTTCAGACACAGCTCATGCCTATAGCAACGACCTCACGATTCGATCTCGAGTTTCACTTCTTCCAGGAAGAACGCAGCCTCCGAGGCCAGGTTATCTTCCTTACAGACCTCTATAGCAGCGAGACCATCAGCAACATGCTCTCTGTCTTCCGTACGGTTCTGGAGCAAGGTATCCAGGAGCCCAACACAGCCATTTCCTCACTGTCACTACTGACTATCGAGGATTTCTCAACCCTGGACGAGATGGGCCTAATTCAGGTCGAAAAGACAGAATATCCTCGAGAATCAAGCATCGTCGACGTTTTCCGCAAGGAGTTTTCTACCCATCCCGGCCGCGTGGCTGTTAAAGACTCATCTGCCCAGCTCACATACAGTCAGCTAGATGAGCGATCCGATCGTCTTGCTTGCTGGTTAGCAAGACGTGCCCTAGCTCCTGGAACTTTAGTTGGTGTCCTTGCCAGCCGATCATGCCAAACCGTTGTTGCCTTCTTGGGCATTCTCAAGGCCAACCTGGCTTACTTGCCCTTCGATGTCAATATTCCCAAGGTTCGGCTGGAGAGAGTTCTATCGTCGATGGAAGGTCATAGTCTCGTCTTGCTCGGAGACGCCGTGCAGCCTCCTGTTACCGACCTGGATGACGTCGAGTTTGTCTCAATTTCAGATACTCTCGACAACCAGGTACAGAACACGCCAATGCCTCCGGCTCCATCGCCTACAAGCCTCGCCTACGTCCTCTTCACCTCAGGATCTACAGGTCAGCCGAAGGGAGTCATGGTTGAGCATCGTGGCATTGTGCGCTTAGTCAAGGACAGTAACATGTCACAGCACCTCCCTGAGACTCCAACCATAGGCCACATCGCCAATGTCGCCTTCGACGCATCAACGTGGGAGATTTTTGCGGCTCTATTGAATGGTGGCACCTTGATCTGCATCGACTCTATGACTGTTTTGGACTACAGTGCCCTAGCAAATACCTTCACTCAAAACGCAGTCCAAGTCGCCCTGTTCACGCCAGCTTTGCTCAAGCAGTGCCTACTTGACTCCCCCGTCACTATCGGCATGCTTGAGACCCTGTACGTTGGCGGAGACCGACTTGATCCTCAGGACATAGTCACAGCGCAGAGTCTTGTAAAGGGCAATATCATCAACGCGTATGGGCCGACCGAAAACTCCGTTGCAAGCACTATCTACCCCATTGAGAAGGGAGAGACGTTTACCAATGGCGTCCCAATTGGCCGAGCTCTCACCAACTCAGGAGCCTATGTGATGGATCCGCACCAACGCCTCGTGCCCCTTGGCGTAGTCGGAGAGCTTGTTGTGACCGGCGATGGTCTGGCGAGGGGATATACCGACGCTCAACGCGAAGTTGGCCGATTTGTCTCGATTAAACTTGATGGGAAGCTGCCAGTCCGAGCCTATCGAACCGGAGATTACGTCCGGTATCGACCACTAGATGGTCAACTGGAATGTTTCGGGCGAATGGACGGTCAAATCAAGATCCGTGGCAACCGTATTGAATTGGGTGAGGTCGAGCACGTCTTCCGTAGCCACGAGGCTGTCAATGATGCTGTTGCGTTGTTGCAGCAAGAGCCTGATCGAGACGCCCAACTTGTTGGCTTCGTCGCAGTGGGACAGATTGACGAACATCATGTTGCACTCCAGAACCAGGGAGACGAAGAAGAAGTGGAGGGAGAAAATGAAATGGAACACGTTGAAGTGTGGAGAGAGCTGTTCGATGACGACAAGTATGATGCCATCAATGACATGCACACTGAGACCATTGGAAGGGACTTCATCGCATGGACCTCTATGTACGATGGAACTGAGATCGACAAGGGAGAGATGAATGAATGGTTGGACGATGGCATTGAGACTATTCTCAATGGAGGACCGGCTGGCAACGTTCTGGAGGTCGGCACAGGCTCCGGTATGATCCTCTTCAACCTAACCAAAGGACTGGAGAGCTACGTTGGCCTCGAACCATCCCAGCGAGCAGTTGACTTCGTCATGAAGACCGCGAACTCAATCCCCAGCTTGGCTGGAAAGGTTCACGTACACAAAGGAACAGCCGCGGATGTGACACAACTGCCCGGACCGCTGTCTCCCAACCTGGTGGTTATCAACTCGGTTGCTCAATACTTCCCGAGCCAAGAGTACCTCCTTAGAGCCGTCGAAGATCTCGCCCAAGTTCAGGGCGTCAAGACAATCTTCTTTGGCGATATGCGATCCCAGGCACTTTGCCGGGAGTTCCTCGTCACCAAGGAGCTGCACCTTTTGGGAGACAAGTCAAGCAAGGAAAGCATTCAACGGGGGGTTGCAGAGATGGAAGAGACTGAGCTCGAGTTGCTCGTTGACCCGGGGTTTTTTACCGCCTTGAAAACTAACCTGCCTGACCTCGTTGAGCACGTCGAGATCCTGCCGAAGCGAATGAAGGCCACCAATGAGTTGAGCTGCTACCGCTACGCCGCCGTCGTGCACATCAAGAGTCAAGACACGAAGCGGCAAATTCACGACATCGACAATGACGAATGGATCAACTTCATGGAGCGCAGGCTAGATCGCCAGTGCCTGCTGCAACTTTTACAGGATGCTGCCGGCTCTTCGTCTGTCGTGGCAGTCAGCAACATCCCTCACAGCAAATCCATCGTCGAGCGACATATTGTGGATTCACTCAGCAACGCAGCAGACAAGACCTCTAACAACCGTAACTGGCTCTTTTCCGCGCGCCAAAAGGCTCAAAATTGCCCTTCGCTTTCTGCGGTCGAATTGGCAGAGATCGCGCATCAGGCAGGTTACCGCTGCGAACTCAGCTGGGCTCGACAACATTCGCAGCGTGGCGGTCTAGACGCCGTCTTCCACGCCTACGAACCAGTCAATGGAGAAAGCAGGGTGCTTTTCCAATTCCCCGATGATCATCAAGGCCGGCCATCGCATTCGTTCAGCAGTCAGCCTATGCGGCAGCAGCTGAAGCAGAAGATTCGAGGCCAGCTGCTCGACATGCTGCGTGCTCAACTGCCGTCTTACATGATTCCTCAGATCATTACCGTCCTAGAGAAGCTTCCGGTCAACGCCAACGGCAAGGTCGACCGCCGGGTCCTCGCAGAGAGCATCCAAACGCGGACGATAGGACGAGGCGTAGTCCGACCACCAACTTCCGAGGCGGAACGGCAGATGCAGAGGATCTGGGGCCAAGTGCTGGAAATTGAGCCGGCTACTATTGGTCTGGATGACAGTTTCTTCCAGCTTGGCGGCAACTCCATCACGGCAATGAAGGTTGTCGGTGAGGCGCGAAAGGTCGGTATCGCTCTGGCGGTAGCAGATGTTTTCCGACGCGACACACTCGAAGACTTGGCTCGTATCCCAACCACCGCTACGCAAATGGAGGAGGTTGAAGAGGTTGAGCTCATCGACCCCGTCACCAAGGAAGCTCTCCTCGAGGAGCTTGACTCCTCCGCCGCTATTGACATGCACTCTAGGGCAGTCGCCGACATCTTTCCCCTTACCAATGCCCAGGCGTTGGGCGTGGCTGATGCCGTCAGGAACGAACAGTTTGCCAACTATTTCTTCCTTGATCTTGGAGCGGACTTGGATATTCCCCGCTTCAAGGCAGGCTGTATTGCGCTCCTGGAGAAGCTTCCTATTCTCCGCGCAACTTTCCCATCTCTTTTAGGAAAGCATTGGCTGGTCATTCCTCATCACCTCGACCTACCTCTTCGCATCCAAGATGTGGATGACGATCTCGTCAAGGCCTCCAACGACTTTTGTTTCAGGGAGAGGAGTATCCTTTCGCCAAACGAACCGCCGATCGAATTCGTGCTTCTCAGACACAAGGTCCAAGGTATCCGATTGATCTTCCGTCTATCGCATGCCCAGTACGACGGTGTTTGCTTTCCTAGCATCATGCAGTCGCTCCTCAACTGCTACAACAAGATGGAGCTGTCTTCTGCTCCGGGCTTCCACACATTCCTCTCTTATTCTGCTCGCCAACGGCCAAAGGCAATGGAACACTGGAGGAAGGTCTTGCAAGGGTCCTCTCTTCATAAAATTGAGTCCAACTTGCTCCCGCAGGGCACCATTCCCGACTCTCAGCCAAAGCGCGTCGTGGTTGATGTAGACAAACCCCTACCGCATCTTCCCGGAAACATCACTACTGCCACTTTAGTCAGTGCTGCATGGGCTGTACTTTTATCCCACATCACGAAAGCGCAGGACATTGTGTACGGCCACACAGTTTCCGGTCGCAATTCTGCCATTGATGGAATGGAGGAGATTATCGGACCAACTCTCAACGTTGTACCTGTTCGGGTCAACCTTGCGACTATTCGAACGCCCACTGAGCTACTACTCTCTGTTCAAGATCAATTCCTCGATATCGGAGAATCAGACTCGATGGGCTTCAGAGACATCATAGACGACTGCACCGACTGGCCAGCAAACTCGATGTTTGACACAATCATTCAACACCAGAACATCGAAGAGCACCCTGAATTTGGGTTTTCACAAGCTGCAGCCCGAGTGGAGTTCTTTGAAGACCACCACGCAGTCCCACGGAGCCTAAGTATGGTATCCTATCCTTACGTGGATCGTCTCCATTTCACACTCGCCGCCAACACGGCTATATTATCCGCTGAGACGGGGGAGAAGATGATTGATTGCCTTGTTACGATCATGGATAGGCTGGCCAGTTGTTCAGATGTTCCCTTACACTCGTGTTTGGATGACATAGATTTGCCGGTGTAGTCTGCAGCCATTTTGTTTGTTTTGTCAGTCGAGCCTGAACGCATCTTACACCGCTATTTCTCTCTTTCTTCTTCGGTGCCTAGTTTAGTATTATTATTGATTAGACGTTGTATATCCCGTTATGAAGAATATCCTTCTTTTTTCGCGCTTCATTGCCGCTTCATGCGACGGAAACCCATTCCAATCCATGCTTCCCGTGCTATTTTCGCAGGGTACGCGACAGCCAACACGGTTTCTACCCGGCTCTTTGGGGGTTACAAACTCGCTGAATTTGCATGTTACTAAGAAATAAGACATCTGCGAGCCATACCTACACCGTCGGCAGTGCAAATAAGACCACATGAATTGTTGTACCGCTGGGGTGCAAGATTCGTTATGTAAGTTCCTGCTTTATGTCTGCGCAAGCAACAGCGCCCCAAGCTCCAAGCAGCTACAGCGGCTACAGCGCCCCAAGCTCCCAACAGCTACAGTACCTTAAGCTTCTAACAGCTGCAGCACTCTAAACTTCTTATAGCTATAGCACCTGAAAGCTTAGAGTACTATAAATAATGCAGCTGCTATAGCTACTAGAGGCTTAAAGTGCTATAGCTGCTAGAGGCCTGAGGCGCTATACCTGCTGTACCTGCTAGAGGGGCGCTGTAGATGCTGGAGGCAGGCGCTGTAACCACTATAGCTGCTGGCGGCCTGAGGCGCTGTAGCTGCTATGGCTGCTGGAGGCTTAGAGTGCTGTAGCTGCTGTATCTGCTAGGAGCTTAAGATGTTGTGGCTTGCGCAGATATATTGACATAACGAATCTCATTTGCACCGCTGACAGTGCGGGTATGGGTCGCCGATATCTTCAACCCCTAACTGCGGGAAAAAGAATACGGGAATTTTCTCGCATGCGACTGCTCACTCTTTGGACGCCATCGTAGCCCCCACTACAGAAAGGGTGGACTAATCGTCACCCGACTACCCTGGAGCGGGCTGGATTTGGGAGCAAACGTCAATCACACGCGGAATAAATATGAGATTCCTTCCATTTAACTATTAAGAGCGCTCTGTAATACTAAATTACTACCGCCTATTTATGGACGCGCTTGTGAAATATCGTCAGGTTTTATAAACAATGGGGGATTACTAGGCTAGGGACACAAGGATTGCTCCCCACAACACAAGCATAAGAGCATCCAGGAGTGCCAAACATACACAAGAATGTGAGCTTGAAAATAACTACTTAAGTAAAAAGAATTAGAGTATTCGGGCGACTTTTAGTATTAGGTATGTTGCTCTCGTCATATCCAAGCGGTGTTTTTTTCCAGGCTTACGTTAAATTATCCCTCTGCATATTTCAAGGTCGGAAGTTGGAAGAGTAAAAACTGATTAACAAATAGAAAATTAAAGACGAGGACAGATATTTACCTCTAAAAGCTAAGATGTTAGGATAATATAACCTAACCTGAGATATTTATCTCTGGAAAGTTCAGTACTTGTTCTCCAGACTGTAAAATGCACGTGGGGTCACGTGTGTATTATGTAATGCTCCTGATTATATAATAGTCAACTAGCCCCACTATATATCAGGTCTCGTGATTCTATTAGTGGGGTCTGACAGTCACAGTCTCCGAGACCCCCGCTTCCTTAGTTATCCCGACCGGACCGAATTTCACCGTTTGACACTATGCCTAATAAGGTCCCAATCTGCCTTTGGCAGCGCTACCGTATGCCCTATAACCCCGCGTGGCCACTGTTGTTACAGGGCTTCTTCTGCGGGCTTTAGCTGCCGGTAAGTGTGACGGGAATTTTCAAACCGTTCAAATTGAACGGCAGAAAATACCAAAAAGCGATGCATTTCTCAGTATCTAAACCTCATACGGAAGTCTACGCGGCTCCTGCTAGCTGGAAAAAGGTGGCAGGAGGAGAATGGCCGCTCTTGGCGTCGATTTTATGCAAATTCTGGGTCCGCTGGTTAATTTGAACGACGTTGCCAATCAGGACCTAAGCTGGGCTGTGGTCTGCCCACTACAGAGGCCTTCCCACTGCAGCCCAGCCCCTACAGTGATCTACTACAGCGCCCTGCCCGCTGGAGCAACTTAACACAGGCAAGCAAACCGTTCCGTCCGGTCCTCGTTCAGTTCGCGAGTGGTCCAGGCCAATTAATCGGCCATTTCCACAGGAGAAGAAGAAACTCTTTTAAGAAATGACTGTATGAGTCTGAAATAATGGCTTCTCGAGAATGTCCCTCAAAAAGAAAAGAACGAAACATCTGCAATCACAACCGTCGGCTCCTCGGCACACCTCCTCCCACCACACCAGCTAGCCCAAGAACCGCCCGACCATGGTTCACTGCCTTGCCCATTGAGACTAATTCAAGTCTCAACCGCTACTGATAGTAGCTGCCCTTGCTTCACTGACCTGCCCAGCCAATGCCGGAGCCTCCGCCAGCCGCTTGCCAGACCGGCCCCCGCCTTTCGGTTGAACCTACATGTCAACCACATTAGACAGGGCTGCCCCTTGGCTAACAGCAGTCAAGCTGGAAAAAGAATTAGGATCAAAGGCGACCAAAGAAGGATATACGGGTAAGACTTACGCGTGGTCGTAGTTGAAAGTGAGTGGGGGGCAGTCACGGTCCAGACGACTATGTAACGTACGCGGGAGTTCATCCTTGACGCGCCATTGAAGTGATAGACCTCCCGTAAATACAACGTGCTGGAGAGTATATCAGCTTTGCTTCTGGGTTGTAGCGGATAGATATGGGAACTCGCCTTCAAAATTCTGCCCCTCTGCCGAGACTTCTCGAAAAAGCTCACAACGAGGTCGGATATTTCGTTGGTAATAAGATCGAAGACCTCGATGATGTCATTCCTGTCCACAAATCAGGCCCTTATTATCTACAGAGAATGGAGGGGACAGAAGCACAGCAGACTTACTGGGAAATGATGACGGTTTTGCCTTGGAACCTAAATTCCAACGGGTCGCACATGGCCATTGCGTTCGGCGGATTGAAGCGGGGCTTGATCAAACCGTCCCAATGTTTCATGATCAATCGAATCTGCTTCTTTTCCTCGGTGGTCAAGGCCGCCTCCGCCTTCCCTGTTATCTCCTCGACCTGGGCAACTACCTTCTTCCTGAACTCCACGTCCAGGGCAACACTCCCGACAAGCCGGGACTCGGGAATTTCTTCCAGTTTTGCTCCACGTCGATTGGCGGTTGGGTTTGGAAGTAGGCAGCAAACCGCATCCTTTGTCGTGCGTTAACGACTGCCGGGGTAAATTAGACTAGAGAGGGAAGACTCACCACCGTCATGCCTCCACAGTCGACGATGAGGACGCTATGACCTGCCTAAATTCAATATCGTTAGTATGAAAAGGAAGCAAGTGGCGCGAGGGACGATTCGTCACCGACAACGATCTCAGATGAGCTCCAGACCAGAGGAGGATGAGAAAAGTTGAAACACACCTGAAGTAATGGGGCTAGGTCAACACGCATGTACCATAAGACCGAACGACGAGCAGCCTCATGCTCTGGGATGTACCTGGCACTTTTCAGTGCGGGTATCTCCTCGCTGGCCAACTTCACGGCGCCCATCAGCTGCTCAAGCACGTGGTTGCTCCAGCATCGTGGCCATGAGATCACTACCTTGGTCCTGGACAAGGGAATCTCGTGTAATTCCACCTTGGCCCAAAGAACCTTGAGAAAGGCTGCGACAACCTGCTTCATCGAACCAGATATGTTGATGCTGAGACTATTTTTCAAGAACGTTATGAAGTCGTTGCTGTAGGACTTGGCCCATTGGTTTTTCGGCATGAGGCCGAATTTGAAGTACTTGAACTCCTCTGTGTCCTCGTTTGACACGTCTGTTGGCTTTGGAATACGGACGCGTCGGGTGATCGGGTCGATCGGCAGGACTGTGGGAATTGGCGTAATGTCGGTGATGCCGAAGCCGGGGCTGTGTTTATCGCACTTCTTGTAATGGATAGTTGAGACAGAGGAGAAACTAAATAAAAGGGGTTAGTGACGGTCGCAAATAGTCAAAGGAACCAAAAGCAGGATACGTACGTGGCCCCGAAGTCAAGGCCAACGGAGACCCATTCAGTGTCGCAAGGACAAGAGGACATTTTGTGGTGCTTGATGCGGTGTGGAAGGCAGAGCCAAATGAAGAGATCAATGTGGAAACTGAATGGGAAGAAGAAGGGCTCGTTCTCGTGAGGTTGGTAGTGGGATGGCAGAATGTCCAAGAAGGGAGTTGAGTAGGAGAGAAGAATGGGGAGGGATTGGAAGAAGAGACAAGAGCAATGAGTCCAATGGGGAGAAGAAGGGGAAGAGAGGGAAAGGGGAAGAGAGAAGGGGAAGAGAGGGAAGACAGGAAGACAGGAAGACCCTTGGCGAGAGTCGTGGATTGCTGTGGAAACTTGCGACGACCAACATCCCCAGCACAAGGCCCGCGGGCTGTCACTTGTCATCTTCGGGTTGATGTCCTCTCTGCACGCACTACTGTTTGATAGTTTGTGCCACCTCTTTGGTGGGAAGGGGCCCCAGGACAACTAGAGCTTTTCTCACCGCACTTTCGGATCCAAGCTGAGCTGCCTGAGACGACGTTCCGGGATGCATCTCCAGAGGCCCAAGTTTGTTTGTGACAGGCTATGATCCGTCTCCGTCGGCATGGCGTTGGTTTTCAACCTTGACCGATGGGTTGCTGCATGGTGTAAGCCCGCTGCAGCAAATGACGTGCCATCTTTACCGTTTTCCCCGACACTGTCCTCATGTACCTTCACTAAGCCCTTCTTCAGAGTGATGAGTTGGAATTTTACGCCGGTGATGTACAATCTCCGGGAGGATGTGACTCCAGACTCCGGTATTGAAGATCCAGAAAGTTCATGGTAGGGTGGCCAAAGGCAAGGCTGCAGGTATCACATGTGTGTGCTCTACATCAGTCAACGCCTCATAGTGGCTGAGATGGGCAATACGACCCGATTCGGTTGTCAACACAGTCCCTTCAGCCTGGGGACTCTCGTTCCTCCTGGCTCGTCGCTTGTCAGGGCCTCAGACTGGACTCTGCATCTGCGAGAGGGCTGTAGCCGAAACCAGAGCCCCGTCAACCCCTGTTGATTTCTGTGTAACGTACAAACACCCGCAGTACCAGTATGTCTCCAATGATAGGCCGGTGAGCGTACGTACCACACACCCTCTCAGAGTGACCGCATCCTGGCCTCCTCTGTACTGGCAGATGATGTACTCCGTAATGGTGGCCACACTCCAGACCAGCACATGAGCAACTTATGCAGTTATGGCTCCGCCACTGTTGCACATCCGCTCCTCAGCTGGACGCCACAAGCAGCCCCTTGATCAAGCTTAGAGAGGCCACGGAAGGAGATTTGCTTTGTGCAAGTTAGGCTCCAGGCGAGAGTCTTCTCAGGGATGACTCCTATAGGCCATGGCGCGAATAGTCCAGAAATAGGACCAGGGCTGTTTGCAGGGGCAGCCCAAGCTGCAAGCTGAGTTGAGCTCACACGCGCGCTAAGCCAACATGTTGCAAACTGAGTGAGTATCCGTACCCCCTTGCAGCTGCCTTTGGCCACCTTGATCTGAACCTTGTGGACCGTCAAGGCCGGGCTCGCCGGAGTGAGTTTGCGTGCGAGCGGCGCGGCGTCGTTTGAATGGCCGCCATCCACAGCAAACGCCAACCTTTGAGGGGATCTTCGCAACAGCACAGTCCTGGAACTCACCGTGACCACAGCCTCACTGGGGCGAGACAGCCAACTTGGCGGTGATTGCGCGGGGGCTGGGGGACAATACACAACGCCACGGCTTGCTTGGCGCATCTAACCGTCCCTCGCATGTGCGCGTAGCCTGGTCTTCTGGCTGCGTGAGAACGAGCTCAGGACTCCATCCGTGAGGCCAATCACGGCATCCGTTTTGCCACAAACGCATTCGGAGCTGGTCGGGGCTGGCTGCTGGCCCTGCCAAGAGACGGCGGTTCTGGATATCTCGGCAAAGCCTCAACATGACTGGATCAGCGGAAAGCCACATGCCGCATGGGAGTAGAAGAATAGCTGCCGTCTATTGCAAATATTTTCTCCCTCCCATATTGACCGTGCGGTGGCAAGGGATGGCTGCATCGCAACCCCTCCTGGCAACGGACAAAGGAAATTGACCACTTGACCTCCTCTCCCTGGATGAGGCACGGCACGGAACGGACACATCCCTCATCGGCTTTTGTTTACCTTTCTCAGAAACTGGTAGCCTCATAATTGTCTGTCACGAGCCCAAGGTCCGTTGGCTTGGCCTCAGCTGGCTGATACGCAGGGCTTCAGCGAGACGTTGGGTGAAGTAGACGGCTATAATAGGACAGCCAGCTTCGCCTGCCAACAGAATACGCCAGGGATCTACCTAGTTACACTGAGACGCCTGCAAGCCTTCCTTTAGTACCACCAGTTGTCCTCTCACCGCTCCTCCCACGCTTCTATCCCAAGGCCATCGGCGGAGGCAGCCCTCTCGCCCTCTCGCCCTCTCGCCCTCTCGCCCTCTCGCCCTCACGCCATCCCCTTCGTCCCTGATCAGTTGCCATTCTTTCGCTCGTCTCTGGCCAAGTTCCTCGATGCCTCAGCCTCCCCGAAAGTCATCGCGTATCGCACAACTGGCTGCCAAGGCATCCAAGGCTGGCGGAGCTGAAAAACGTCCCTCACCCACCATGGATTCAACCATGGACGACACGAGTGAACCCTCCCCCAAGAAACGTCAGCTCCTAGGCGGCTCTCTACCACCCAAGCAAGAAAACAAAGACGCTGACTCTGCTTCCCTTTCTACAGGCGATGTAACCTCCGTGGAGTCTGTACTGCCGGCTCACACAAGCCCCGATGCTTCCATATCGCTGGAAGACGACTCTCCATCACAGGAAGACGACTCGCCGCAACCCATGCAAGACAACGAAGATGCCGACGCCACCTTTCTTATTGCAGATGAGGGAGACTCCATGGAGTCTGTACTGCCGACTCACACGAGCCCCGATGCTTCTCAATCCCAGGAAGACGACTCTCCATTGCAGGAAGATGACTCTCTGCAACCAATGCAAGAGAACAAGGACGTCGATTCTACCTCCCTTGCCGCAGGTGACGGAGACTCCATGGAGTCTGTACTGTCGACTCACACCAGCCCCGATGCTTCTCCATCGCAGGATGATGTCTCTCTGCAGCCCAAGAGTAACGAGGCCGACGACAGTGCCACCCGCGAGCTCCTCCAGCCCATCGCCGACTCTACCCCTCCGGGTGCTTTCAACAAAAGCTCTCTGGCGCCTTCGGCCCCAACTCAGACAACCAGCGACGCCTCCGACATACCGGATAGTATACCAAGTAATGCGTTTGATGCGTTCATGGACGCACGGTACGTTGCAACGGAAGGAAAGGAACACTACGAGGCGCGTGCGTCACTCGAGGATGAAGAAGCTGAACGCTGGCAAGGCGGTGACAGTCACAGAGACCTTTTTGGCAAGCCCGTGTACCTTTACCAACCGTTTGAAAACTTCAAGTACACCGTGGACGGAGATGTTTTGACTTTCACTCGAGAATGTCTCCCCCTTGACCTATCATGGGAGGATCTCGACACGGAGACTCAAAATCGTCTCAAGGAGTGGGCGCCAGACGCTGAACAGTACGTGGCTGATTTGAGTACAACTGGAGGGTTGTTGCAACTGCTTTCAGCCTGGGTGTGGCGAATTCTCTTTTACAATTTGTTTTCGGCCGATTGCGACGACAAATGGGCCGGGGAGGCTTGGGCTGCTTTTGGCAAGATGCTTCGAGGTTTTCAAGGTAACTATTTTCTTTCCCACATGTCTATAATCTCCTGAAGGGTACCCTACTAATACGGCATCGTGGACGAAGGGCGCATTAGAAACGCTGATGACTCGTTCACCTGGACATTTCATACTTGGAGATATCACTCGGTCCGGATGCTCCATGCCTTGCACGGCGCCCACACGGAACCTGCCCGACTTGACGCAATCTTTCGGAAAGAGTTGGACCCCTTGATCAAAATCATGAAGATGAGAAGGAATCCCGATTACCATGCCGGCCGTTTCGGCAAGTATCTCGGAACCATGATTGAGAATGCTATCAAACTCGACTTGCGTGTTCTTTCGCACAAGGCAAGAATCTGCTTCGAGATGCGTGACCCGGAAACGTTGAAGGTCACAGGTTTCCCCTACAAGTATGACAAGAACGTCATGGAGTGTTATGATGAGCCAGAGGATGGAACCATCGTCGGCCTTGTTATGCGCCCTGGCTTACGCTTGTATGGACGCGTTGGGGCGAGGATGCATTTGCTGCCAAGGGACCGCAGCCATTTCCACATCGAGGAGCCTGCGTACGCTGACTACCACCGCTTCGAAGCTAAGCCGATGTTGGTCGCAGTGAAGCCGGCTCGTTCGGGCAAGTCGTATGAATGAAGGGTGACGCTTGAAGGGGGCGGGATATCAGTTGGGCATGATTTCTCTGGGGTTTGGAAGGGCGACGGCTCCTAGGCTTGCTTCTGGTTCTTTGGCGCGGAGACGTTTCGTAGCTTCATCAGTTCGTTCAATTCAATTCGATTCATTTCTCTGTCCTCGCGGCTCTACTGACTGAGGGAACGAAGCACTTGCTCATGGATTGGCGCGTCGTTTGCGGACATGCTCGAGGTTCATGCTCGATGTTCATGGGCGGCTTGGAGTGCTCTGGTTCGAGAGTTCCGTTATTGCGGGCTGAATGTTGACAAGGTCGTCTTTGTTGTCGACGATTGAACCGTTGATTCTGGCCCAGTACATGTTGACGCCGTCTCCCTTCCCCTCCTTCACCGCCATCTATTGAACCGTGCCAGGTTCGTCCGCGTCGACCATACCCGTCATTGTTGGCGTTTGTCATGGTCGCGGTCGCGGTCGCGTCCCATCTGTCGTTTGTGCAACCGCACAGCCTGAGAGACTTGTGTTGCCCTGTCGACCTTTGCGGCACGCGGATGGACGCGTGGGAGGCTTTGACTGCCGTTTATTAGTAAACACACATGATGCGAGCAGTAGTCGTACACGATACGGCTGTCCGTGTACCCCCCGAACACCCGCGCCATCCACCACTGACCAGAGCCATTACTGAGCAGATTGCCGTGAATGCCAGCGGCTGAGTCCCCTCGGCCACCGGGTATCATTGCCCCTACGAAGCCAGATTGATGGCCGCATGTCAAGAGACGACAATGGGTCCGAGAGGATTTGTACCAACTCCCAATGGGTATTTGAAGAACGCCTACAGTACATCTGACTCGTCGTCGTTGCACATCCGCACACACGGCCCCTGACATCCGCTCTGTTCCATGTTGATAGACGGCGTTGTCCAGTCCTCTCATTCGTCCTTCTCGCTGTCCGTCAAGCTGTCGGTGTTCTCAGGGGAGATCACTTCGGGTGTAGATAGATTGTCTGGCCCGTGGTCCTCTCCTCAGCCATCGTGATCGTACAGACGGCTGGCCGACTCCTTCATATGTCCGTCCACCTGCTCCACGATCTGCGCCCTCAAGTCCGTGAACTGCTGAACGTTGCCGAGCTCCACTGCCTCGATGGCTTTCTGGAGAAGAGCGGCGCTGAAGTCGAAGGGGTCCGCATAGAGTTCCAGCGCCTCATACATCTTGGGTAAGTTGTCCAACGGCTCGCACCCGGTCATCCGGCGCCGGAGATATTCGGCGTAGACGCGCGGAACACCGGCCGTGGTGACCTTGCCAACGCGGCGCAGCAGGCCGAAGTTTTTCAGGACGTGGCAATGCTCTGCGGCCTCAGTTCCGCCGCCACCCCCGAGGCTCAAGTGGACGTAATCCAGCTGTGGGATATCCGACAGGACCCGGCAGACCTTGCGTATGGCCGAACGAACAGTCCAGAGGTTGTCTTCGCCATGTATTTCGACCGTAATCCTCAACCGTCGGACGACTTCGACCCGGAATCCGTATCGGCGACTTGGGTACTCCCCGATGTGATCCGATCCCCAAAAGTAGGCTCGTTCTTGCCCACCTTTGTCGAATATCGTCATCCCCCAAGTGTTTCCCTCGTACAGGAGGTGGCGGGCTTCGAGAAGGACTTGGCGGCACGTGCGAAGAATGGCAGGGTGCAGGCAGAGTCAGAACTGGGCCATTATCACGTCGTCGTGGATGAGCAGTAGTCGATAAACCATGGTTCGAAGCTCCAGCGACAAGTCGAGGAACGAGGGTCCGGACACTCGCGATGCATCTTGGTGAGCCATGTCGGGGTATGGCAAGGATGAATGAGTGATTGCTGATCACCTGGATGGAAGATGGCTCAAGTAGGGAGATGACTTGTTTTTAGTGTTGGCGATGGTTGCAGTGCAGGTGTAAGGAAGTTGGATTGTAGGATGCGTTGTTGTGATAAAGGCAGCGTGATTCTTGGTGTTTAGCACAGTGTGATTCTACGGAACCAAGTACTTACGCACTGTACCCTTCTGCTTCTTTGCAAGCTTCAATAGAGCAGTCCTGTCGTTAGGCCAAACGAGGCAATTAATTCAGGCAAGCGACGGCCACTGGCGCACTACTGACTTATTTAAGTGGTAAAACTAACCAATGTCACATTGAGTTCCCCTGTGCTGATGACTCTCGCTCCAACACAAGACTTCCCGCCATATTTTCCTCATGTTCGCGACGGCTCAAACCCCCTCAAACCCTCCCACTCCCTCTCCGTCATGCCAAAATCTAGCTCATCGTGCCATCCTCGATTATACCAAATCGTCTCCCTCCTGCGTCCATCAAGCGAGAACCCAATACCTTGATATAGGTGGATTGCTCGGGGATTGTATGACGCTGCGCTGATCGTCACCGAGTGCAGACCTGCGTGCTTGAACGCCCAATCGAGCATCCAATCTATCGCCTCGCGCCCGTAGCCTCTGTTCTGGTACGGCTTTGAAAGGCTGATACCAATGGGCGCGCTACGGTGGTGTGCGATGGATGGGGATATGCCGCCCCAGCCCAGACACATGACGCCAATGATTGTTGGCTTCTTTCCCCGTTCATGACACTCGGCCAGTTTATCTTCGTGAGCTTCATCCGGTTCTTGCATGCTCGAGCCTGCACTTCCTTCAAGCTCTCGTTTCCGCTCCTCCTCCGGCAAAAGACACACCGCAACGCCGAGCAATGACGCGGCTACAGACTCGGCATACGAGTTGAAGTCTGTTTTGCCTTTGGGTTTTAGCATGGTCGGTGCAGCAAGTACTTGAATGACGGGGTCCTGTTCGATTTGCGGGACAAATGATTTGAAGTCTTCGTCCAAGGCGTCGGCACGGATGTACTGGAGACGTGCCGACTGATAGGCGTTGATGATGTCGTGCGGAACATCCATCGTGACCGAGTTGCTTGGGGGTTGTGGTGGCGTGTGATGATGTCAGGCAAAATACATGAATCGAGATGGTTCCTTTTCACCTCTTTTGCAGTCTTAAAGCGAGTCTCGTCCGGTATTATCAGGGGTTTTGTACTTCAAGATTGTCCCGTCCAACAGTTCAAATGGCAGCGATGGTCACGCACGCAGCTGCCGGGTGAGTCATTGGCCGAGAGGCGGGGCCATTCACGCTCACTCGAGTCGTGATTATTTTTCCACGCGGTTCGCCTTGATGTAAAAAGATGGCTCTCCTGTCCCATCAATCGATATGGACATGGTGATGTCTCAATTAATAGTTCACTGCATTGGGGTTATAATCTAGAGTGTGTAGAGTTACTTATATGTGGTGACATTCGGGGTGCTGGATCGTGACGTGAGGCCGTGTGCATCACTACCGAGTACTACTTCAATACATTCAGCACGCAGTATTCCTGGTAAAATAGGCACAATGGAAAATATGAGAAAATGGTCTTATTGTGAGAAGCTCCACCTGTATCTATAGCGTCACCTTCAGAAATAATGTACCTGAATCTTGAAATTCCCGCCATCTTGCGACACCAGCTTCACACTGATCCCCCATCCCGGGACATCATACCCGCGCTCTCTCCCGTCTAGTGACAGCGTCGCATCATTCAGCTCGCCATTTGCGCCACCACATCCTCCCGACGAAGGATTCGCATCCAGAACGCGAATGGGGCCATTGCCTGATGCTATAGCTGTATCAATTGTATACAGTAAGACACCGGGCGCGCAAATGTTACCGTCCAAGCCCTCAGCAACACGAACTTCTGCTACCACGGCCGCAGTCTCGTTCACTGCAATGACAACGCCCTTAGTACCACCCGTGACCTCGAGCGGCGTGAGAATGTGTTCGCTGGTTCCGTGCTCCAGGACGCAGTCAATGTTCTCATCAGACAGCCAACCCAGACGCCATTTGTCCCAGGCAAAGAAATCTGGAGCAGGGCCACCAATTAAACCCATGGCACTCCAGCCCCCGACATAATGCTCAGTCGTCAAGCCGGCGGCATACGGGTAGTAGTCAGGCAAGCACATGGCATGCCCCGTTTCGTGGTTCAGCGTCTTGAAGCCCCAGGTGTCGAACGCATCTGTGCCAAATGTAATGGTCTTCCTGGCCACATAGACTCCCTCTCGGGTGTTTACACGTGCGTCGAGTGCAATAGACCGTGTGATGTACGAGCTTGCGGAGCGTGTAGGCACCAGATAGAGAACTTCAGTCTCGGGTGGCGGGGGCCGACTGCCGTTCTCTGTGTATGCCTGAAGGGCGTCCTGGATGTATGCTTGGTGCTCCTGAAAGGAAAGTCCGGTCTCCCAGTGATACGACGCCGCCGGTGCAGGCATGCGATAGTAACGCGAGACATCGGCGGTTATGTTGAGTGAGAGTGCACCGTTGCTGGCTTTTGTATACCATTCGACCGCGTTGGGCAAGAAGAAGTCGCGAAGGTTCTCTGGCGGGTCATTGCTGGGTGCCTCTGCATCCGAGAAGTCCACAAAGATCATAAACGCCTGCAGTTCTCCACTGGTCGGAACGCAGTCGCCGGCATAATTGAATCCCACGCTGAAGTGCACGTTGTCCTGGGCTGGCAGCTTGCAGGAGGAGAGTGTGCTGTTGTTGTCTGGGGGTGGTCGTGGTTTACAGGCGGCAGATGCAACACACGCAGCGTGACAGAGAAATATGATCAAGGCTGCTGTTCCAATCATTTTGGATGTGTTTTCGGAGAATGGCTGAATGAGAGAAGTAGCGTTCTGGAAATCTGTGGGATAGCCACCGTGATATATTGGCCATGGCCTCCTTGTTCCTGGCTGCGCATAATGCCCCTTTCAACCCCTGTTCACTGTTCATTCGCCTGCGGTATCCGAGCTTGAATTCACCGTCATTGACGCCCTAGACAGAACATCTAGCTGAGGTCGGCGACCGTTGCCCGCTTATGGTCGGCGACAATTGTCCGCTCAGATCGGCGTATCCAAGCTCTCTTGTAATATTAATAGGCTTGTCGGTCTTGCCCGTCGCCGCTTACGCCCAACCTTAGTGCTTACCTTGCGGGGACTGTAGCAGTCTCAGACGGGACAGTAACTCTCAAGCCTAGCCTCGCTGATCTCATGTTTCCACTTTCATCTATGAAACCGTAGGCTAAAAATGAGGATGAAGAGTCAAAAGATTGCGACGGTCCGAGACAGCGTAGGTGACGGTAGTCGCAAGAGAGCCATGGCGAATTGAGCAACCATCAACTTCTCGAGAGCTTAAGAAAAGGTTCAAAGCTGACATGGAGATCATAGTGGAGAAGGGACTAAATGGGAAGGGTTGAGACCGAAAGTGAGTGTGTTTCCCTAACGGATAAAATCTGAATCGAGGAAGAAGCTGTGCAAACGATTTCTCAGTTATAACATAATCTTACAATATAGCTCTGGATGTTAATTGCGACCTCCAAAATAGCAGATATAATCACCAATAGCTTTTCTGGTACAAGATTGGGCCCAGGACCCTTTTTTAATCGTGGTCTCTTTTCCCAGTGAAGTTGGCTTGGGAGGAAGACCTATTTTTTAGGGGATGAATTCCCCAGGGGACTCTCAGTGCGCCAATCAACGGTTTTTGAGCAAATTTGTCTCGCTTTCGTATTATCAAGATCGCCTGGGGCAAATGGCAATCGAAATCAGTTCATATAATAGTTATAGGGCTAGTCCGCTTGGGTGTCAAAATATGCCATAACATCTGTACTCTAGATCTTATGTCTTTTCATTTTTACATTAAAACTTCTATGTATTGATGAGAATAACAAAAGGTAAATAAATGCTCTTATTTCAGCTCTATTATAGCTGTAACTGTAGTACTGCTACTAGTACAACTGGAGGTTGCTGTAGCGGGCATGGCGCTGTAGCGGGCAGGGCGCCGTAGTGATGCGCTGTAGTGGATGCGCTCTTGTGAGCAGGCTTGATATGAGGCGCTACAATACAATTCGTACTGAGTTTGGTACAGCATCGCATTGATCTCAACCAGACACCAACCATGGCATTCTCTTCCGTCTCTGTGATCTAGCGTATTATTCGTATTTATGTACATGTTTCCGTAGCTACCTACCTACGGGCAGCGAAAGGGCTGTCTCAAAGTACCTAATTTACGACAGTTACTTGTTGCCTCATATCTTAGGCATAAATCAGAGTCCCCCGCAATCAGTCGGCATCTCTTGCTGTTGACACGGATTGTCATGAGATCTTTACCTCGACTTCATCTTTTTATCATCCCCAAACCCTTATAGCTGTGGCATGTCATGAAGTTCTTGAAGCTTGCGATGGCCTTACTGGCTGCGTGGACGCTGCAGGCCAACACCGAGTCAACTTTCAGCCCGGCTCGACCGCCCGCCGCTCCGTTGGCCGTCCGGTCTCCGTATCTCAATGTGTGGCTCAACGGCAACACGGATGGCACGCCCAGCGGATATCTAGCAGGCTCGTCGCCGAAGTCTTGGAGGTAGTACATGATCCATTTGGCTGGCTGGATGGTGACGCTGACTCGGGGCGTAGCGAGGTGGCTCAAGGATGGACGGGACTCATCCGGGTCGACGGTAGCGAATACAATTGGATGGGAAATGATACAGATGCTGCTCGAGTAGAACAGGTCTCGTTGGAGTACACGTCGACCAAGACCATCTTCACCATGAATGTCGACGACAAGATCGAAATGGTTGTTACTTTCTTATCTCCGGTTTACTACGATGATCTGCGACGGCAATCGGTCACATCCTCATATCTCAACGTAGCTATAAAATCTCTCGATGATAACACTCACACAGTTCAGGTTTACTGTGATGTGTCTGGAGGTGCGAATCTCTCACGAAAATGACCCGCGCCTCTCATTGCTGACTCGGTTACAGAGTGGGCCTCTGGCGACAACAGCGCAGTCATCAACTGGGAGACCGGTTCCAAAGATGGCGTCCGCTATCACAAATTCTACAGGGAGAAACAAGACATATTTCAAGAGGTTCATGAAATTGCTTCGTGGGGTAATTGGTATTGGGCTACCGGCAACCAGGTAAGATGGGTAATCACCGGACTGGTTATTCGCCATAACCTAACTGGCGACAGAACGGCATCACCTACCAGATTGGCGAGGACTCGGTAGTGCGCAGTCAATTCTCCAATACGGGAATGCTCAACGGGCATGTTGACGAAGAGTTCCGAGCCATTAGTGACAAATGGTATTCCCAACTACCCCGAAAGGATCACCCAAGTGCAGCATGTTGATCGTATCTAGGCCGGTGTTTGGTCTCGCCCATGACCTTGGCAGTGTCGGCAGCACTTCCAAGAGTGCTCTCTTCACCATTGGCTACACACAAGAAGATGCCATTCAATTTCAGGGTCAAGGAGAGGACATCCAATCTGCTCAATCGCTCTGGAAGGAGTACTTCGCCGAAGATGAGCTTGTCGCCTTCTTCTACAAAGATTACGACTATGCGACCAATTACTGCGATGTCCTTGATAACCGTGTCTCTAGGGATTCTAAGGCTGCCGCGGGCCAGGATTATCTAACCATCACCAGTCTGGCTGTGCGCCAGGTTTGGGGTGCCCTGCAGTACACTAACACTGAGCAGCGGCCCCTCGTCTTCCTCAAGGAAATCAGCTCCAACAGCGACATTCAAACCGTCGATGTAATTTTTCCAGCTATGCCCATTTTTCTATACTTAAACCCTGAATTAATTAAATACACACTTGACCCTCTTCTCGAGAACGACAGATACCACTATCCCAACAAGTACGCACAGGTGAGCTCTGACTCCTACTTCCGCTTCAGAGGGTCCCAAGAACCTAATAAACTCCCAGCATGATCTTGGGACCTTCCCCATTGCCAGGGGATACCCTGAAGGAGATGATGAAGCCATGCCCTTGGAGGAGTGCGGTAACATGATCGCCATGATGCTTGCCTACTCGCAGTGGAAGGACGACGCGGACTATCTGCGCGACAACTGGGATCTGCTGTCGCAGTGGGCTGAGTTTTTGGTTGAAGAGGCAAAAATCCCCGCTGACCAGCTTTCTACCGACGATTTTGCCGGTCACCTCGTGTGAGTGGAAGTGTTTTGTGGTTGGAAATTGGGATGCTAACAGTGCTCCAATAGTAACCAGACAAACCTTGCCATCAAGGGCATCATTGGTCTCGAGGCTATGTCTAAAATTGCTAAAATGAGCGGCCACGATCATCAGGCTTCCAATTACAGCAATATTGCCAAGAGCTACTACCAGTTTTGGTACGAGCACGGCATCAACGATGACGCGGACCCCAAACATAGCATGCTTCAATACGACAACCCTGACTCTCACGGTAAGTCTTACCATCGGAAGAAGTTCCATTGAAACGGGGTTCGTATTTATAGGTAGCATTTTAACTGATCATGACCGCTTGCAGGTCTCTTGTATAACATCTACTTGGACAAGTTGCTCGGCCTGGACTTCATTCCCCAATTCGTCTACGATATGCAGAGCGACTTTTATCTCACTGTTCAGAACAAGTACGGCGTCGTCCTAGACACGCGGGGAACCCTCACCAAACTCGATTGGGAGCTCTTCGCCGCCGCCGTGGCCAAGACTGAAACCCAGAGCATGCTCATCAGGAAGATCGCCAAATGGATCAACGAAACAACCACGTGGCGCGCCTTCACCGATCTCTACGACACCGAATCTGGAAGCTACCCGCGCGGCATCCAATTTGCAGCGCGACCTGTTCAAGGAGGCGTGTTTTCCCTGTTGGCACTCCAAAGCCGACCTAACTCTGCCGACCGCATGAATGGGATGGGCGGTGAGACACTGATGGATGCAGGGAGGATTGACGGTGAACTAAGATGAGGAAAAAATGCTCATGTCGAATTATTGATATACTGCTCATACTATAGTAATGACAATTTGTACAGTTATATCTAGGACTACGAGTGTCGCCCATCTAGGTTGGACATTGTCACCTCCAGTTTGGGCATTTTTCCGTTCATCTCCCAGAGATCAGCGAACCGACACAAACAAGTCTCAGTTCGACTTGCAGCATCTGAATAAATCGGATCCGCGCCGGAAATATAATCCCATGAACAGAAGCCTCTGTGCTTGTTCATTGACGAAAAAGAAAGAAGAAGAAAACAGGCTGGAGTGGTGGCAATTGAGGCAAAGCACTGCGATGGACATGATGCTGATGACGTATTTAATAAAATGTTCAGGCACAGAGCAATAAGAAAATAGTTGATACAGATTACTTACGGAGTAGAGTGTAATACGAAGTGGCTTTTACATTAAATTTTAGGATCGCACATTGGAAAAGGTCTATAAATGCCACATGGCCAAAATCCAAAATCTGCAAATTGTACTTATTTCAGCTAACCCCTAAATATTAGCGCCTAGCCGCCATATTTCAGCACACTACGTCTCTAACTTACAGCGCATCCGGCCCTTTGTCATATGCGCTGTTGCAAATGATGGTCATATCGCCAGTAAGTTGCTTGTTTTCTTGTGCTGCCACAAATCTTCGATGGCCAATTCGTCTGGATGTCCTCGACTTTTGCATTCTAGACGTGATACTGAGAGTGATACTGTTGCCTTCATTCATGGCTTAGAAGAGATCACCCATATTATCAGGTAAGAGCTTGACCATCTTCCCATCATAGGTGATGACGATCATGTTCATCAAGCTGTCGCAACCAAGGCTGTAGCTGCGTGAGAGAATGGGCTCAGCCCGGCACCCAAATTGGAGCCGTAACACCCACAGAAGGCCACCGATGATGACAATTGTAGTAGGCATCCACCATTCTCGAGAGTCAGGCGAACTTTGTCAGTGTTGCCACTTGGATATGGCCTTAACGTCAATCTTTCTTAGCTTGACGCCAGTTGTATTCTTCCTGGCAAAAGCAGCAGACGCCTTGTATCCCCAAAAGTCAAGGATCCCCAACACACACAAAGAGATTTTGATGGCCACAATCCTTACCTGGTGTACGCACCTCGCAGCCGCAGGAGGAAAGGGATTCCCTCCCTACCACGAAACATCAATTAACCACCACTCAAGTTGAAAGACACGAAATTAGGGCGTAAAATTGGGCTCCCAAGACAAACTCGAGTAGGCCTGTGGGTATCTATAAGCGCTAATATTTTCCCCTAGGTATCCGCGGGCCGCTAAAAATAGAAGGTTTGGTAGCTGCTGGCTCAGATTTCAGCCCATCGGTATCTATAAGCTTAAAATCGGTCAGCCCGTAGGGACCCATGGGTATTTGCAGCCCTACACGATATCACTAAATTCCGACGACTTGAACTCAAAATGTTGTTGAACCAACCGCTACACAGCAAAGCAAGGTGAAAGATAGGGCGACAGCTGCTCGCTGACCTTGTATTTGAAGGGCCAATACAGATGACATGATGACTCAAACGCCGGGACGCGTCCCTAGTCGCGGAAGAACCACCCACTGAGCTAGAGGGGCCAGCTGGAGCAGGAGCTCATGGTTCTAGCCTATGGAAAGATGCTATCGATGTGATACTTTTGGTGGTGGCGACGCGGAAGTCACCGAACGAATAACTGCGGTGCCTGGCATTGCATGACGTGCAAGTAGTGTGGCGATTGGAGTGATTGGAATGGTTGGGCTTATACTTTGTAACGTACGGGATCTCCGTGCCTTGTGGTCGATGCGAGGGGGGAATAGTGATACAACAAAGGAGCCTTTCTGGACCGACGTGAACAATATATTTTGAACAGTGCACACTGGAATGCTACCGTCTCTATCATACCATTGCTTGCGCTTATCATCGTTTCTGGGCATAAATTGATATGCAAGTAGGGTCTGGACCTGAAAAGAATCTATGAGAGCACTCAGTGAATGTCAACATCGATGGCTCGCTGGTTCCAAGTGGCCAGTTCAAAGCCGCTGAGCTGGCATCCCCTTAATTTCCTGCGGTCATCCTCGGCATTTAGCGCCTTCGTCCCTGGTTAGCATTGAACGCCTCTGGGACTGAATGGACGTCTTCAAGTTTGAATGGACGGTTCAGGGCTGACTGTCACCAACTAATTACGCCACCTACACGTCTTACTCCCAAAGTCCTATCAGGCACCTACGGCAGCTAGCCCGTCCTATACCGGCTCACCCAGTTTAAACAATTTTATTGACTTGAAGAATACTCCTGAATGCCATGTTATTGCATTGAGTCGAAATGATATCTATACGCGCGTTGGTGGTGTCAAGTGAGGATACGACGAGAGAAACACAAAATGAAGCGACACCGCTATTCCAGCTGAGCCAGAGTAATAGCGCTAACAATCTGCGGCTGAAAGCCGCTAAGAACAATTGGCCACAAAATCGAATGGCTTGAGATGCCAACCTTCGCGGGCTGAGGTCTAGGCCTTTGAGGCATTGTGGCTGGACCGCGTGAGATCGCTAGTCCAGACAAATGCAAGCTTATATATAGGCCTCCTTCTCGGCTCCTTGATCCCACCGCAACAGTCGCCATTCATTCTCTCTACACACGGTCCCGTCTTTATTTCTAAGCTTGTTTTATCATCATCCGCCAACAAAATGGTCAACATTACTCTTCTCCCCCTTGCTCTCGTGGCTAGTCTCGCGGCGTTTGGCGAAGCCAGAAACTGCACCCCCAAACTCAATTATTGTGGCAGTGTTCTCTTGGAAATCGGTAAGAAATGGAGTTGGTGATGGCACTGCGGTTGGGGGGCAATAAATGCTAATTCTTACTTTCATCCAGGCAAATACTTTCCTCAAGTTGCAGATGAATTGATCCGTAGTCAAAAGTCTCAATGTCTTGGGAAGCGTCATGTCACGGATTCGATCTTCTACTGCACTGGAGGACCCGACGGGGAGATCAGATACAAGGGTTTTTGCAAGAACGGTTGCAAGAATGGTGGCGCTGGCAAGAATGATCACTGTTAGAATGTTTGGACAAGAGAGCTTTAGGTACTAGATTGCGTTAATCTTTTTATGCTTAGCGTAATTAAGGTTGCATATACTTGGCGATGTATATGAAGCAATTGACAAGACATATAACAAGTAGCTAAGTGAATGGTGATGTTAATTATCGCTTAATTCATGAGGCCAAATATATTTCTGGGTTGCCCCAAGTTATGGACGATTACCATTTTCCCTCCTGCAGCCCACAAACCCCTCCTTCATCTCAAACAGTGTTTTCCCCGTGGTTTATATTAGATCCAAAACACAGGTGGACAACCTTTCTATGTGCTTCTGTCTGACAGCGCTCACTTTTTTTAAACTGTAAACCCAGGGATTCACTGCGGCTGGACCAGATATGTGCACCTCCGCAAAACGCGTATCTTGTCGCGGTATTTCCACTTAAACACTGAATATCATTACCAACAGTACAGACTGTAAAGATCGCCTGCGTTGGAGTGGTGATGCACTGGCGAGCCTACGGCAACCCTACCTAGGTAGGGAAGGAACATGGTGGGCGGACGGGTGTCAGTGATGGGACACGGTGGGTGGTCTCCCATAGTGCATGCGACGGGCGTAGTAGGTGGTAGATCGAAGCAGAGGTTATTAAAACGGATGCTGGGCAGGTTTATGTGTATGCCGGTCAAGGGGTGCGTCCTCTCCCATTCGGGATTAATTGGAGTATGTAGAAGATCAGGGATAATATGGCCAGCACGATGACCTGCAAGTAGCGGAGATAATACAAGAGTAAAGAGAATAAAATGATAGCTAGTAGAGGTTGGTGAGGGTGTCAGTTACATGATCTTGGGAGGGAAGAGTGTATCAGTCGATCGGCATCATGTTAAATCCCAAGTGTAAAAGACATCCTATTTTGTGGTCCGTCGAAGCTTAGGCGTCGCGGTGAAATCACATTCGCTCCTCGATCCGGAAGATATTATTAGCAGTTCCTCACTTTCTCCTCTAAAAGAGAACAGATTATAATTCGACATCAGAACATAACTAATAGCCGTCATATTGTCAAGATTCGTTTTCACTACTTGCAGAGAATTTAAGAAAAAGACCAAGTCCAACACAGACAGACAAGTTGGCTTGCATTACAATTCATCTGCTCGACAAAGCTCCCAAATATTTCATGGCGTAACGCTCATCACTCCAGCTCGATCCCGTCGAAGTATCGCTAGCTCAGGAATCTGTTCCTGTGCGTGACAAGACGCTTGTCCTGATAATCCTGGTCCCCATGTGGCGGACAGACACGCTTCACTATGATGTCGGGGCCCATTCAGTATCTTGAGATCGTTTCTAGGGCAGAACCTCGTAGGATCCGCTGTTATGGGCGCCACGGTTTGAGAACAGGTAGTAGATGACCATTCCGACGAGGGGGAAAAGGAAGATGACGAGACACCACAGCAGCTTGGAGGCGGGCGGACGGTTCGACTTGAGAACTTCGACTGGAAGGAGAGAGCTGTTAGTGAAATCATGTAATGTACAACGAAAAAGGTGGGAGGTTTGATACCACGTACCGACGACAATTATATCGAGAATCAAGATGACCAGTCCAATGATCCCTCCACCAGTACCGTATCCCAGGTTGTCATGTCCGGTCGCCGAAAGAGTGTCGTCCGCAATCGGTGCGGCAAAGGCGAGCACAGCGAAGAGCTGGCAAAGGAAGGTCGACAGGAGTACGTTTTGCATCATCTTGGCGTTTCTTATGTTTCTTCTGTTATTGCAAGGTAAGGGCTCGCTCGAGGACGAAGATAGTAGAAGCTGAATGATGCGGAATTTGGACGTCATTCATAAAGAGGAGGAATGATAAGCTAATGGCGGGGTGATACGCGTCCTCGAAAGTGGTGATGTCATAATCTTTGCGCGTGACGCACTACACTGTCGACGTCATCTTGTGGCGTCTTACTGTTCACGTGCTATATCGTTTCAGTTAAGTCAGATCTCTTTTAGGAATGCTGGATAAAGCCTCTGACCTCGTCACTCCAAGTTGGAGTTAAGCATTCCAGGGCAAAAAGGTACTGGCCAAAGGTCTTGCTTCCTTTACCCGTTGTCGTCGATTGAGTTGGCCTCTTATTTAGTCATTGGCAGGTATCCAGATCCCTAGCTCTTCAGGTGGCCAGTCGCTAGGTTGGAAGTTGCCCGTTATTGCCGAGTCTGCCTCTAAACTGGAAGTTCTCCAAAAGATCTGCGACCTCACACCTTGACACTACTCTTCTTGATGAGATCCAAATGCATGATAAACAACCTGGTCCTTTTAATTCACTGCGCCTACTCAAAACCTAGTCCGCAACCTCCAACCTCCACCAACCCCTCTTGCAACGACGAACAACCCCGTGCTTCCTGCATACGCTGCGCCACAGAACAATATTAACGCTTGGTAGTTTTCGCCCTTTCCTGCATTCAGTATATTTCCGGAAATGGGTATCCCGGCCAACGTCGCGAGACTGACAACCCCATACGCGGTCCCATAGCGACTCGCGTAGTTCTCCCTGCGGCACAGCTGGGCCACACACACGGGCGTCAGGCTGTACGCTGAGCCACTGAAGAAGCCGTACAGGACAGCGAATGCGATGGCTGCGAGAGCGCTCGAGCCGACGTTAAGCCAAAGACCCAAAATAGAAATGGTGCACATGGCTGAACACAGGATCATAACGTTGAACCGGCCAAGTCTATCCGCGACTGGACCAGGGATACCGCGACCTAAGATTGAGGCGGCGTTGAGAATGGCCAGAATATGAGGAGAGATGCCGTCAATGCCATGCGAAGTGGAGTAAGTCGTGATGTATGCAGGCGGCACAAGGACGGCCCAGTCGAGGATGAATATTGCGGACATGGTGAGAATGAAGCGTAAATCTTTGAAGCCGTGCCAGTCGAGGAGCATGCGTGCTTGTTTGTTTGGCGGGAGGCGTGTCTTTAGTAGCAGCAAGCTGAGGATGAAACAAAAGGCAGAAAGCAGGGCGAAGCAACGAATTGACCAAGCAAAGCCAATTTGAGGCGTGAGACGGTTGAACAGCAAAGGATAGATGACGCCGCCGAAACCGCCAGCCGTCGTTGCGAGACCAGTCGCCAGGCCGCGGTTGAGTTGAAACCAGTGTCCAAGAGTGGCAATACTGGACGTCCATAAAATAGACGACGCGATGCCGCCGAGGACGCTGAAGGATAGGAAAAATTGGTAGTACTCTCTGCAGAAACTTGTGCACACCAGAGAAATAACAAGGCCGACTGCGCCGGTGGGCAGCAGTATTTTCAAGCCATGTTTGTCGAAGATAGGTCCGACATGGAGGCCACCGAAAAAGAACAAAAACGCAAACGTGCTGAAAATCCAGCCTACTTTGCTTTCTGAGTAGCCTGCCAACTCGTTTTCCAATAGGTAGGCTTGGAATATCCCGGCCGAGTTGAGTAGCCCTGAAGCTGGAAAGAGAGCGAGCCAAGCACCTAAGGTGACGCTGTGAGCTTTTAGGCCGCGCTCAGGATATGCCTCTACCACTGGCGCCGATATTTGTTCGATATTGATGTCTTCCATTGTCAGAGAAGAAACTAAGGCAGTGTTCTGCGGAGGAACAGAAACCTGGAGCCTGAAGTTGGAGATAAAGTATCTGAGCAAGGAAGGGCTTAGTCAGTTATGCGCCCTTTACTCTTGGCATGTCTTGATATAGTCAGATGATTGGTTGATTCATTCATTAACCTGGTATGTAGGTAATCCTACGCGTTGATACTATCGTCAATCATCTGAGGCTCACTGATGTGGTCAATTATTGGCTACCATCGACACGAGCGGGTTTGTCGTGGCGTTACGGGCGTGGGGATTACCCAGAGAGACCAAAGAGAAAAGAAGACCTGGCGCCCAGACAACCCTAGTGAGATCATAATTGCCAAACCTCTGCTAGGTTCTGTGCTGGAGAATTGGGATGCTGCCATTTGGCAGATGGTCAACTTGTCGGTGATATTCATCTGGTTTGGTCTTTTCGGACGCATCTTCCGCCCATTTCCCGAGAAGCTGCAACTATGGCCTTCGATATTAGTACGGAGAGCTCATGATCAAAGCGGCAGGCGGGTGGCTTCGAGTGTAGAGCCATGTCGATAGCGTGACTCTGCGATCATGACTGGATACGTGGATCCTGATATCATAGCTGCCAAGTTTGACGATTTGTTCCGTGAACCATTCGTTTGTAGTTAGTCTACCCCTGGATATAAATCCATCCTGTGCCTTCCATGTTATATTCCAATACCGTTGATCGTCCCTGAAGTCATTTATCCTGCGCTGCATTCTCATCCCACACTCTCTATTCACGCCTTCTCGGTTCCGGTACCGGTTTCACGACTGGCCCCTTCTGTTCCTTGCGGTCTCTCCTCAATCACAGCACCGTTTGCAGAATTGGACTTCTCTCTTGGATCCGGAGTAGGCTGCTCATTGCTAACAGGGACAGGGCCCCAGCATGTGGTGGAGATCTTCTCTAGCTTCGGATGGGTCTTAACTAGCGTGAAATGTTAGCAACACTGATCTCCTGTGGACATCAGTGGAGACACAATCTCAAAGATGCAAGCCTTCATCAAGCAACATTTCGAGTGTATCTGCGACGTCATGAAGGTTCGCCAGAGCCATCATCATTAATTCCTCATTTCAGAGGCTCCATCGTCTCCACCAGAGCACATTGGCGTCTTGGAGATCATATGGCCACCGTTCCATGAGGCAGGGGGATTGCTGTAGTTCTCATCGTCAACAGAAAAGACTCACAGTAGCCCTTCATCCAGTTATTGATGGTAGTTGAAGGAATTTTGAAGTGGTCCCCAGCTTCCCTTGGGTTTGGCCTACGATACTCCCCCCTGACCGTAACGCGGTGATGAATTAACCACATGATGACCTCCTCTTTCTTCTTCGGTGAGTACGAGCGTTCGCGACGAACAATCGGCTTTGTGGGTTTATATGGACGGAGCCCGAGCGGCTTTGGCTTCGGACCAGGTTTTTTCCGTTGTTTCTCTTCAGCCAAGGCCCAAGAGGGGGTCCTGGGATCAGTCTCTTGGGGAGGCGGCATTGTGCGGAACGAATGACTTGGAAATGGCTTGAATCAAGGGAGAGAGTCGACGATCGGTGAGAAATGGGGCTGACTCTCTCGTTTTCTGCCTCAGTTCAGCCGGGCGCACTAATCGTATTTGGAATAATCTAACCCTCTTAGTCCTAGGCTGTTTGACCGAGTTGACCTAGTTTTCATGGCATCACCTGTGTCCAGGATTAACACAGCGAACTTGGCTCCGTGTCGTGGCGTCTGTCAATGAAGCAGTGAAGACGCTGGAAATAGCGAACTGGTATTGCATCTGAGAGTGAATGGAAGTTGCACATCCGACGGTTCAAGGTGAATACCGTATCGACTCGGTAAATTCGTGCTAAATTTCTCCCCCACGTGAAGTAGCTTATCGGCTCACTACCTGTTATCGGGACGACTATAGCGAATCGCTTAGGAGTTAAGCTATGGGATTTGCGGGCTGAGTGGAGAAGTGACGGACCACGTGAATGGCCTCATGTTTACTTGGTTCCAAAACTTGGCTGAATGAGCAATGGCAGTCTCGTCTGGATCTTAGTGTACAGAGTAGCTCACTAAATGTTGATTGGAATGAATGGCAAAGCATGCTCTGGGTCGAATTGGAGAAGCTTGACTACCGTATCGGCTCAATAAATTGGCCACGCTGACGCTGCATTAGCGACAATCAGGCTAATCAGGAAGGGGGATCGAGGCTCCGGAGTGGGGGATGACTCTAATTTCAGTGCGCTAGGCGTGGCCAATTTATTGAGTCGATACGGTATGTCCGCTGACGCCTTCTCCGACAACGAATAACTTCACTAAAGGGGCCTATTTGCCCACTCGCAAACGAAACCATTCACTATTCTCCGAAGCCACGCAGGAAAAAACTGGCTGCTTCATGCGAGGAAATATATCCTATTCATATCCGGGGATCCGGGGACGTTTTTGAGCCAAGGCCGTCTCAGAATACCTTGGCGGCGCATGTCCAAGATCAACATAACTGCCACAGGCCCACTATCCGGCAAGGCGGTGGAAGAAGAAAACCACTGAGTTGTCAAGCATATCGACAGCATAAGCTCCGATGTGATCGCCAGGAACCCTGTGGCACCTGAATCCGTTACCGACGGGAGGCCAAGTATTGTGAGAATATGGCCCCATCAAGACGTCGAACACAACGAAGTACTTCTATGGCCTTGGACCAAGAGGATGTTATCCGTCTGCAAATTTGTCATGGCTGCCGGCTAAGGATTTAGCCACGATTCGATGTTTCTCAGTGGGGAATGTAGATGTCCGGCAGGGAGAGCATGTGGCACCTATAGCTCCAATCCACCATCTGCCGCTACCGAGCATCGTCCTTGGTCTGAATAGAACAAACCCAACACGGACATCTCATGCTAGAAGATCAAGCGCGCACGGCTGCAATAGTAACTCACGGCCGATGCGTTTTGTTGAAGATGCTCGCGATATACAATCGGAGATGGGCGGAACCCACATCTCGGAAGATGCCCTGCGTCTTATACCCGACATTTCCATCGTCCTCGGTGGTAAGGAGCGGACTTGAGCAGACATGGATCGTTTATTATCACATATACAGACGAATACACCGATAATGGCAATATCGTAGCCTTTCCAATCTCCAACACTAGAGGAAGAAGACGCCGCAGTAGCAGGCGCCAGCCACCAAACGTAGTAGAAAATGTGGAGTCGTCAGCTTGATCATTTATCGATGCATCACGGGGAGACATGATTGGAGGAATTGATCTAGAGCTATTCTCTGACGACATTCGGCTTCAAGGCCGGCTTAACTGGGGCATGACTGGTCTTCCTGGGAGAAAGTAAGCAAGTATTTACCTTTACGTTACATTAGATTGACGTTCTTGAGTGCAATTTTTTCCAGTCTTCCATAGTTGTGCGAAAATTTAGAAGTGAAACCTCGGGGAAAAGGTGCTGGTTTCTTAATCTTCAGCTTTACTCAATATCACCAAATAGATTACAGCCACTGAGTACTCGCAAATAGCAAGGGCACTTATTTAGCACTTTACCCAGTCCAAAGATGCGCGGTAGCTCATACAAGAGGCGTAAATATAGATACTTGTGATAGTAAGAATATAATATTGAAGAAAGATGAATGCCATGCCGTCGGTAGACTCGATTGAAACCGGCATATTTTTATTGAATCTTTTCTCTCCGACCGGAAATTCGAGTACATAATTGCCATCCCGTCCTAGACTAACTTGCCGACATCTTGACTTCAATTACTCCCATCCCGCCATGTGATTCGTCTTCATTCCATTGACGCCAATTTCGAAGCCTCTACACACGCACTTCCAATTGGCTTCAAATCAGATCCTACGCGTGGTAGTAAAGCAGCGACTAAAGAAATAAAAGCTTTCCTATCGAATCCCTAGCTTGTCTTAATGTGTGTTATTCTCATGGTAGAGGGAGTTCGGTGCTTGGTCGACGATATGGAATTGCGAGCTAAGATCACAGTCTTCAATGATAACATGGTCACGGCAGGTATGCGATGATCAAAGAGTGGCATCCGAAGCTTGAACCCAGGTTGTAGTTGGCGGATTTATGCTCTCGGCATGATGAGTAGAATGTCCAAAGTCACAACACACGACGACATGTAACATTCTGAATCAGCTTGTGAATGGGTGGCTTTGGTCATTTAATTGAGCTAGCCTATTGGCCCAACAACTTTGGTACTACTGGATCAGCCTTTAAAGGTTCGATGTGAGCTTTGAGTCGCCCTTGAATACGTCGGGCTTCGAAGCTGTAAAGTTGGGAATGTCGCCGAAGACGATTGCGGCGGATGGTCCGGAAGCCGCCTTGTCAAAAGATTCCAGGCTGTCCCATCTCAAGGTGGCCTGCACCTGATACGCCGACCCTTCGGAGAATGTTACAATCTCCCAGCTCTGTAGACCTTCGGAACCCCAGGTTCTATCAAGTCGTTAGAATGCGACGCTGTGGAAGCGGGGGAGGGTGCAGCGCTCTACTCACTTCGACACAAGCGGCATGTGCGTCTTGAGATAATAATCAAGGTCGAAGCTGGGACCCGAGGGGTACTGAATAACGACGGTGGCCATGATGTCGGTGTAACGTGAGATGTATTGTGTAGGGATTAAATGGAGGGATGACGAGAATATTGGGAAGAGCTCATCTTCTTAATCTGTGCCGAGGCCCCCGCCTCCAACCCCTCTTCTAGCTTCGTCATGGTTATTAGGCTACGCAGCATACCGACTAGCTGAATCCTCGTGTGGTAACGATAGGCGGGTTCTATGTCCAGTCCACCATCCGCTGATCCAGACCTCCTGATGGCGTTAGCGTTATCGCACCGTGTCCACTGCAAGATCAGGGATAAGGTGTGATTGGAGACGCCCACTTGCATCAACGGACAAAAGGATCCCAGCTCTGAACCACAGCGGGGTCGTTACCCCTCTCACTGCCACTTGGCAATGTTTCTGGGTGAATGAGCAAGGATACGATTCTTCTATAAATACGGATGCGGAATCCGTCCGCTGTCAGGTTAGTAGGTACTCCATAATAGTGGCCCTATACCCTCTATTGCCTGATCTAGACTTTGTCTTCTATCATCCTCGCTTCGTACGTTGTGTCCACATAAATGCTGGGGACTTGAAATATTTGGGATTAGATTACACGCTGTTTCTATGAGTCTACTGTGTTTATAATATTTACAATTTGAACAGGTTATACTGGGCTCAGACGAACCGAAAAGAATAAGTTGAACCCATATGCAGGCCTCGACTCTAGTCACGTGTCTCCAGGCCCGTTGTTTGTCAGCAGAAGAGGCCTTTTTACTGCGTTATCTCCAAGAGCAGTTCTGACGACATAATGGGACGCTTTCTTCCAGTGAGCTAACTTGTCCACACCGACAGTTCCAACATGTCAATCCGTCGGAAATCGTGCGATCCTTGCTTCAGATCGCGACGCAAATGCGATCTAACGTACCCTGTTTGTGACAGGTGCGAGCGGAATAATAAACGATGTCACTACGCATATCCCCCGCAGCTGCCAGCGAGGACGGAGGAACAGGCTAATGTAGCCCGCAATGCTCTCATGCGGAATACGGCGGAAGCATTCTCATCTAGCAGTGGACTGTCCTCCGGAGATCTCGGTCAAATAAGGGGCGTGTCTGGTGCATTCTTTGAGCTCAGCCGTCACTCGGCTTTGCAGCTGTACTGGGAGCAGCTTTCCATTGTGTACAAGACACCTGGAAACCTCGGTGATCTGCCACCCGTTGGCGGGCTACAGTTTTGGGATAGCATTCTGGATCATATGCGAAACTATCCGCGAGAATTTGCCCAAGGCGCAGAAAACACCTTTATCCACAAGGCCCTCTTCGCCGATTCATTCCCCCGGCCTCTGCGGGCAGCTTGGACGATCTGCGCCGGGTGTGTCTCTATAAACGACCGCAATCGCAAAATGCTCTTCCAAGCTCTAGACGCCGAGCTGTCCGAGCTGATCACGCCTTCGACACCGGTCGTGACGAGTACACTGCTGGAAGATCTAGTCTGGCTACAGGCGGTGTTACTATATCAGCTGATCAGGTTCTTCTTCGGCGGCATTGAGGAGCGTAACACTGCGGAACGCCAAGAGTTCATCATCAGATCGTATGGGCTCAGACTCCTCCAGCGAGCAAATGTCGAGCTCGCCAACGCAGAACGAACCTGGGAGAATTGGGTTCTAGCCGAAAGCGTCCGTCGAACAGTCTTCATAGCGTTCAAGCTGTACACCATGTACTCGTACTTGAGGTATCGCGTATGCAACCAATATGGGGCCCTGAAAGCTCTCCCTGTATCCACGAAGCTGGGTTCATGGGAGTCCCGAGATGCTTACAACCAATACTCGGATATGGACGAAACGATAGCCTACGGCGAAACAAAACTTTTTTGGCTTGTGCCTCCGGAGAACAAAACTGGGAATTTTGAAGAGTTGCTCTTTTTGGACAAAGACACAGAAAATCATATCGCTGCGTTGGATCAGTATGAATTAATTGTCTAGCCAGTCGAGCATGCAAGAAGCTAGACTGTCGAGATTAAATGGCAAATCCGACCTATGTGCTGCTAATCTGGACCAACTATACTCCTTCATTTCTCTAAAACCATTAATGCTGTACATATTTCTAGTAGTGTGCTCCGATTTTGACTCACATTCATGGCGCAACAAGCACCCCACGATATCTCATCTTTCCATCTCTCAGCCTCTGCATCGCTTCGACGATGCCGGCTTGGGTCATGGGGAACTTCTCAATCTGAGGCCTGACACCATTCTTAGCCGCAAAAGCCAGCATGTCTTGGATGCTTGCCGCTGGTCCCACACCCGATCCGACGATGATGACACGGCTGATGATCAATGACAACGGCGAAAGCTGCAGCGACTCGGGGCTAACCGTCAAAGGGAAGACTTTTGCGCCCGGGGCCATGACTGGCAGGAACCTAGAAAAGAGAAGAGTCAGAATGAGAAAGACGAACGCTTCTGGAAACAAGGTTACTCACAGAGACAGGTCTGGGTTGGCACTGGTGGTAATTAGAAGGGCGTCCAACTTGGCGATGTCGTCGAGCGTCTCCTTTCCGCTGGTAGTCACAAACTCAGCTGCGCCAAAGTCAAGCGCCTGCTGCTTCTTCGAATCCGTACTCGAAAAGACAACTACCTCCATTCCCATTTTGTGGGCAAACTGGATGGCCATGTGGCCAAGCCCACCAACGCCGACGACTCCGACGCGATCACCAGCTCTCAGGCCGTAATTGTAGAGAGGATTCCACACAGTAATGCCTCCGCACATGAGAGGGCCAGCATCTTCAGAAGCAATCTCCTTCGGAATCTTGGCGAGGGTGGAAACGTCCCAGGCAACGCCAGTGCCGAAACATCCTTGATCATGATCTGCGGTGCCAAAACTTGTGCTGTTGGAGCAGTGGTCCTGACGACCTAGGTGGAAGGTGAGCAAAAGAAGTCTTATCATGCATGCCCTGCACCAAACAGATTTTGGGCACTTACCAGTCAAGCATGCCTTGCAGTAACCACAGAACTTGTGGAACCAACCCATTCCCACGCGGTCGCCAACTCGGAGGTCGGAAATATCGTGAACGGCAGACCCGACCTCGGTGATGATACCAACACCCTCATGCCCGAGCCCCATATCGGCGTGACGGTAGTGCTCATCGGTACCGCAGACGCCGCAGTGGGAGATCTTGACGATAGCCTCCCGGGGCCCTGGATCGCGGTGGCCCTTGCTCTCGACGATGTCTCCGGTCGTGGAGCCTTTGAATACGGTGAAGTCGATGCCCATGTTCGCGGCTGTAGTACAGGTTTTTAAATGGAAGGAAATATTTGGAAAAGTGACTTGATAGTTTGTATGGGATCGTCGAGGATGGAAGCTGCTGGTCATAACCGCCTCCCTGAAGAGCGAGAAGTCACATATTTATGGGATGAAATATTCTCAAATAAACGGAGTTATCTGGACTTATCTGGATTTACATGGAGTTAACACGTACTCACTCCACGCAGATATGTGTGGGGACATCCAAGAACCTTGACCTGCTTTGAAAGCATTGATTGAATGAATGATGAAGCCTTGAATCCATATTTCCCCGCATGTCGTACACCAAGTCTTTGCTTATCGGTGCGGTCATCCACTTTTACTCACTTCGGTTCCACAATTGCTCGCAACGGAATCCACTTATGCCCGCACTCCGCTTCATCCGTAATCCTTGTATAGTATCACCTTGACTGCAGTAGACTCTACTAAAATTGCTATGTTTACAAAGCATGTCCTCCTACAGCTCGCACTGATAGCCGACTCGGCCTTGACCGGAGGAATATGCGAGACCGACGGTCTAATACAGGCACAACACCGAGCATCTCAGGTATCCTGCTTACCCTATACCTTCCACGATATACCCGAAAATGCCGGGCCGGTCTGCTGGACGCTAGAAACCGGGATTGATATCGACAATGGCAATATTTTTTCGTTGTATCAGCAGATTATATTTCGATCTCGGGCTCGTTCGAAGTGGGCTCTTGCTACAGGAGCTCCCATGCATTTTTAGATGTAGTCGTCTTTCGGGAGATACTGTAGGGTCTCGACTCGCTTGAAGCAGTAAATCTCCTCGTTCCTAATGAGCTTTACCAACTATTGCGGGAGACGGCCGTGTTGCGAATCGTTGCACGGCTTTAGTTAACAAACATGCGTACCTATGTTTCCAATCGGCGCCAACATCAACGCCAACATCGACCCCGACGCCGAGGATGCTCAGAAAGTTGGTCAAGATAGAAAACCCGCCCTCTCTGAGCTTTTCTTTGGAGCATTCCACCTCATATTTGTCGGACGAGAAGATCTCTTCTGTGGTCGTTGGCGGCGCTGTGTGAAGCGGCTGCTCTGGCTTCTTTACCGACGTGAGGACTAATCCAACTTCTGTCTGCGACGATTAGCGACCTATTGAATGGCTAGGGCCTGAAATTAGATTGCTCCAGCTGATGGAATTTTTATGATATCGATTGATACATGGTTGGATGTGAAGACATGTCAGTACCTATGGCCTTCACCGGAGAATATAGTACCGCTTCATGACGTGGGCTTGGCTTGCCAGATGTAGTCGTGCGTACTGTAGCAAGAATGCAGCAATTCCCACTACAATGGGCGTCGAATACGAAGTCCCAGACTTGCACTGGACGCATTCCGGGTTCGTCCGCATATCGCAGAGATTCACCGGCCACGCTGACTGCACTGCCTCGCCCACGGTGGCGATATTCAAATCTCGAGCAAGGGCCGTTGGACTGAACCTTGAGCGATTGCCGTCTGCGTCAGTTGCGTGGGCGCAAAAAACGTGAGGGTCACGGGCAGGGTATGCGCGATCCAGATTTGCGCCGCTGTTGGAGGCGGCGGCAAATACTAGGACGTTCTTCGAATGTGCGTACAAGATAGCGGCTTCAAGTTCTCTGTAGCCGTCTACTTGGTTTGTTGGATACCCAAACGACATTGAGATGATATCAACGCCCCAATCGTCCATGGCAACCATTATAGCCTGCGGTAGAGATCAGTCATTGGTTCGTAAGTCTTGAACAGTGACATACCTCTGCTACTATTCCAGGAGGGGACGGGTCCTTGTCAGCAATCTTGGCAATGTACAATTTCGCGTCAGGGGCATAGTCCACAATAAGACTTGCTGTAAAAATGCCGTGACCAATCTGGTCATGAACTGCCTTTTTAAACTTGTTCGTCCAGCGGCGCTTGAGCTTTACTGACCCGTGTCCAGCGCGATGTGACACTTATCAACCCCAGAGTCTAATCTAACTTCTATCTGCTCTCTTAAGGTAAGTAAGTTATTAATATAAAATTAAAAAAGATATAATTTTATTTATTTGGTTTTTTTAGCTTTACTTAATATTATCAGATAGATCAAAGCTATATAGTAATCTCAAACAGTAGGAATAAATAATAAGTACTATACCCAGTATGTAATTTTATTTATAATTTAAACATTTATAATTTAATATTATTATTATAACTAAATATTAAGTTTTTTAATTTAAAAGAATTAAATTTATATAAATATATTTAGTTTTTTCTTTTAGCTTTACTCAATATCATCGGATTGATCAAAGCTATACAGTAATCTCAAATAGTAGGAATAAATAATAAGGGCTACACCCAGCACCAGAAGAAACAGTAGCTGAATAATAAGGTTATATAAATATATAAATAATCAATTTAAATTCTTTTCTTATATATTATTTTTTTATTAATTTTATACTTAAAATTATATTATTAATAAAAATTATAATTAATTTAATTAATTATATATATTTTATTATATTATAATATATTAATAAATATTTAACTTTAAAAATATTAAATTAATATTTTCATTTAAATTGAAATATTCTATTAGTATTTTAATATATTTAATATTTTAAGAATATTATTAAAATTCAAAGTAATTTAATTTAATTTAATACTATTAGATTATTGTATAATTTTAAAAAAAATTCTTATAAATAATAAAATAGACTAAAAGCCCTTTAGAATATAGTTATAGATAACATAACTACTAAAATAAATAAAAAGAAGTTAGTATCAGCTGGAATAGAGCGTGGCTGCTAGAGCTGCTGGGGTTGCTGGAGGGGGCTCGGTATAAGGCTGCTTCATGAGTCATCGGGGGCGGAAGGTTTAATCGAAGGTTAGCAGGCAAAGGTTTGGAAGGACCGAAGGCTATTATACATCAAAATTATCTTACTCTAATTCACCTTGTTGAGCAACACAATGAACCCCAGAGTCGAGCGCGGCAATTTTGACTGGAACCCGAGGGGGGATCTTGTATGTACGGGTCAATAAGGGACCTGTGAACGTCTTGGTATCTGGCTTTCCAGTTTAAATATTTCTCCCTTCTAGAACCCCACGTTAGTGAAGATAACCACAAGGGTCTCACGCCGGCCAGAAAGAAAAACGAAGAATTGCACAACCGAATACATACTCCGTAAAGGAATGATTCTGAGATAACGTCTCGTCATCGTAGAATTTGGGAGCCTCGTACTCAAGACTGAGGGTCGGCGACGCGCTCAAACCTTGAGAGTTGGGGTGCCAGTTTAAGGCAACGAAGAGTGGTTGTTGAGAGGGGATCATTTGGCGGCATATTTGGAATCATTCGCCCCCAGGCCCCTAAATCCACCTGCTCGGCGATTTTGTCGAGCTCCTCGATTGTGATGAAGGCAAATGCGTCACAGAGATCGTCTTCTAATGGCCGAATAACCTCTTGATATAACAAAGCCCGCAACGTATCATCATTGGCTGGTTGGCCTGACTCGTTCTCCCATGTCCTCGGATCGACACTTGTCTATCCCGTAATATAATGATGAATTCTGGGGCATCTCGCACTTATACTTGTTGAATATCGCAGTGACATCAGGTGATCTTTTGCAATTTTTTGTCCCTTATGGAAACTGGAACCCACGGTTTCTTGTGAAATCACTGAACGGAGTTGCATAATATAACTCCATTAATATGATAGCAAAGGTAACCAGGGTAGGGAATGGATGCTCGAAATCATCTGGATCTAGGTCATCTGGATCCAGATCGTCCAGGTTGACAGTGACCTCAGACACATGCAAGTTGGAGTGGCCATTCAGCTCTCCAGCGCGAACATCCTCGGACGCAGTTTCTTGGGCAAAGTTTACCTGAATAAATGGCCTCAGAGGAATTTTAGCCGTCGACGTCTGACAAAATAGTATCCTGGATGAATCCCACGTTAATTGGAGCCAAGGCGTTCCATGGAGATGCAAAATAGCGTAGCTCAGTACCACAGCTAGGATTCGTTTGGTCTTTTCCGTCAAGTGCCGAGAGTCTTGGTTGATGAGTTGTTGAAGCGATATTGGGGGCTTTCCTCTGTCCACTTGAGAAGAGCTCTACTTGGAGCACAGATGAAAAAGCTGATATTTCTCGACCTTGAGTTCCAGTCGTTGAGATATCCTGCTCTGCATCTTGTTGATTTCGTTGCAGAGTTTTTTGACCGCCATTGGTGTGTAACCCACCTTTTGGGTGGCGCGTGGCACCTCTCCGTCGAAGGCAAACCGCACCACGCGATCTTGGCGCAGTCCTTCGACTTCTTGCCGTACGACGAGGTGTGGACATGATACGGGTATAGCTGAACGAAATCGAATAAGTTTGGTGAGTATAAGGATGCAAGGGTCCCTTGTTTCGCTTATTCAGAGCTGATCTTAAATAAGGCCTTATTCTTTCGAAGCGGGGTGGTCCTGTTTATACACATGTTCCCATTCTTGAGACAGTTTCACATTGAAACTAAGCAATGAACCTATGCCAATTTTCAACCTTCCAAGCTCACTTCTAAGAGCCAGTTATTTATTGATGATAGCACCTGTCACTATATGAGCTGCGGGTATGCGTAAGTTGTCTTGGTGGCCAGCTTGGGATTTGGGAAAATTTATTTATATCCACCCTGGATATTATGAGAACTACTCTTGGAAGCGCCACAAGCGCCATGTCGTCCCACATATAGCCGAAACTCGTGCTTAACCGTGGCCTTGATACATAAGTTGGCTCGCCATCGCCAAGGGTGGTCAGAGGTCGTGTTGCATGTGGTCTATTGGACTCTTCCTCACTACCACTGTTTATGTGCGAAATGCATTATCTATTTCTTCTTCGAAAGGCTCTCCTGATTCTAAAACCCGAAAAGGCAACCCGGATTTGATTACAAACGCACACTGCGGTCACATTGCAGCTAAGCCTTGGAACACATGATAGGAAATAAAGTACAAGTAAGCATACAGATATACGACAACTGGAGCCCAACGAATTCCAAATTAATCCCACGTCTACCTCACAAAAAGTGCTCATCCAAGGATGATTGAAAAAATAACGCACCTGGTTTTGTCCTGAAGAGAAAAAGTACCCCAATACGACGGACTATGACTGAGGCGCTGTCCAGCGCATCATTGGCAAGGAAGAAGAATTAGCGACTTTCCTCATACGCACCAAGCGACTGGCGGCGGACTAATTATCCCCATCAAGTATTCGGCCGCCCTCTGAGAGATAGGCTCACGCTACAATATACATGCTTATTCCAACCATACTGCACTTACGGCCCTGGCTGCTTTGATCGGATGCTTATCCGAGCGCCTTAGCTGGACCAGGATGAACTGGAAGCCGAATGCAACACCACCACGGCGGGACGGAACCTTAAAGGAGAAGATTATCGGCTGGCAGAAATCAAGAGCCGATCCGCCAAGCCGTGGCCTAACCGGATATCGGATTAGAGCCGATGCACGCTTCGTCCACCCTAGCTCGAAGTGGTAGGTGAATTGTTAAAGCATATCATCTCGGGTTCGTGTTGAAACAGCTACCTTCTGGAAAGAGCTTGTTCTTTTGCACTGCATTGAGGATTGGGTTTTTTGTTTCTTTAGCATCCGGCGTCACCTCACTAGTTGGGCAGGTGGTATTATTCTAAGAAGGTCTATAATGGCTCGTGAGCAGGACAATGGGGAGATGATGTGCGTAGCGGTAAGAAGGACGTTCGGGTATCTCTCGTGGGGTAGAACTATTTAAAATAGGAGTTCCGCTCGAGAAATTCAGAGCGATATAGTGTTGTTATTTAGGCATTGTTGCGTTTAACATTCATCACGAGCTCCTTGGTTCTGCCATTCCGTGATAATGATGAAGCTCATCACTACGCTCGGACTCTTGTTACCCCTCACGGCCGCCAAGGTCTCGTACGATGGGTACAAAGCATTCAGCATCGAGGCGGGCGATGACTACGATGCCGTGGGCAGTCTCCTGGCAGACCTCAACTTTGTGTCTTTGAGCTGCGAAAGCGATCACTTGACATACGAAGTGGCCATCGCTCCCGAAAGCCTTGCTGCGTTTGAAGCTCTCGATCTCAACAGCACTCTCGTCAGCGAGGATCTCGGTACCGAGTTTGCCGCCGAGGGAGAGTTTGAAGATTATACGCGTAGGTCAAACTTTACTGATCTAATGCTTGTCGGGTCGACTAACCATCTTGGCAGCAATGATGAAACGTCAGGGATCAGTTACGGCTCTACCCGACATCTCCTACTTCAACTCATACCACACCTTTGATCAGCACACTCAGTTTCTCGCTGATCTTGCATCGGCATTCACCGGAAACGCCGAGCTCTTTACCGCAGGAAACTCGGTCGAGGGCCGAGCCATCCGAGGTATTCACCTCTGGGGCTCGAGTGGAAAGAGCAAGAAGCCTGCCATCATCTGGCATGGCACTGTGCATGCTCGAGAGTGGATCACAGCTCCGGTGAGAATAAACTGGCCCCATAGCGAAGAGTTGAACATCGTACAGTGTGGCTGACTGAATCAAGACTGTCGAATACATGACGTACCAGATCATCCAAGGCTACCAAGCCAACGATGCTGTCATTCGCAAAACGCTTGACAACTACGACATTTATGTCCTCCCAATCGTAAACCCCGATGGTAGGCAAGATTGAATCCCATACACATATCTCATTGACTAATGCAACTCCTTCCAGGCTTCGTTTATACAACCACCAACGATCGCCTGTGGCGCAAGAACCGTCAGCGACGGACCGGTCAATCTTGTGTCGGCACGGATGTCAACCGCAACTGGCCCTATCAATGGAACGTCCCTGGAGGCTCATCTACCAACGCCTGCGATGAGACCTACCGCGGCCTTGCTGCTGGCGACACGCCCGAGAACGCTGCCCTGGTCGCCCATACCCGATCCATCGCCCAGAGCACTGGCATCAAGTTTTACGTTGACTGGCACTCGTACAGCCAGCTCATCCTCCTACCTTATGGATACAGCTGTTCGGCGTCGGCAAGCAACATTAACACTCAGATGAGTCTTGCCGGTGGCGTTGCGAGCGCCATCCAGGGCGTGAACGGACTGCGCTTCCAGTACGGCCCGACTTGCACGACCATCTATCAGACTGCCGGAGGAAGCAATGACTGGGTCTTTGATGTTGCCAAGGCCGAGCTTGCATGGGCCTTCGAGCTGCGACCTGCCAGCAGCAGCGGCGGTGGCTTCACCGTACCGGCCAGTAACATTTTGCCGTCTGGAAGGGAAATTTGGGCAGGCATGAGATACCTGTTTGGTCAGTTCTAGGAGAAGTGAGGATATTCGGTCTGGGAGAAGCGAGTACGAGGTTGTTCGATGGGACATATATCCGCGCATTACTATATTGTTGCTAGTAGAATGTCGCAATCTGATCATTCATGACTTGACTAAATGACTGGTGCTTGGTGGCGTGCAGGCTGAAGGAAATCAGGACAATCTCTATTCAAGCATTGCAATGGCTATCTGAATGACTAGGGTGTCATGATTGAACAAGTTGGAACGCATAGTGATCCTGTCTGTTCAACTGCCGATTGTAGTCAGCTAGGACCATCCCATCTCAACTCTGGCTATTTAAGTCTACCCACAACACGCCGTGCATTCCTCATCAGAAGCCATGATGACGTCGCCTATGGCCATGTACTTCCCTATTGAAGCCTTCAAAATACACTTGTCAATTTTAAAAAAGTTCCCAAGAGTCATGCAAGTTTTGGTGTTGTACCATGGTAGACAAGAAGAGACCAGTACGACGGCGGTTAAAAGGTTCAATGCGATCTATCTGACACTAAGCGGTCCCTGTCGTGGGGCAATAGCATATGTCAACAGGCCATTCCACGACAATGGAATACGCGGCCATCGTGCTACTCTATGTGTCGCGGCGTTGGGCTTCCTTTTTTGTATTCAATAAGTGTATAAAGAGCTCGTCTTGACTTTCCATTGCAAGCTCTTTCAGACATTCATCATTTCATCCTCGATTACAATAACCCATCATCACTTGAACTATTCCACCCGTCTATATAACATAGAAAAATGCACGCAATCGCTAAAGCTGGAGTGGCAGTGGCCGCTACCACCGCCCTATTCTCGGCCCTAGGTGACTGCCAGTCGACCACCGTCTCAGGCGCCTGCGGTACTCGCACCATCTCTGCAGCGCTGGACGCTAGCGGTACACCCACTGGAAACTCGGCGCAGGGCGGTAGCGGAGTGCCAACTGGGAGCGCTCCCGGCGGTGCCCCCAGCGGTTCGCCCCCTGGAGGAGGCGGCAGCAGCACTGTCAATAGCGGGACGGGCCTCTACGTGCTCACTGACGGCCAAGTCGTCGATGGCGGGTCGTACTCGTGCGAGAGCAACGACACCAGCGTCTTCATCGCCAACGGCACCGTCTCGGCTTCTCTTGTTGATGTCACGGTGACCAAGTCGGGCGATACATCCTCGGACGACGACAGCAGCTTCTACGGTTTGAATGCGGGCATTCTGGCTGTAGATCAGGCCGTCTTGAACATCACCGGCGGCTCAGTCGAGGACACTGGCCAGGGATCCGACGGCGTCTTTGCCTATGGCGAGTCGACCATCTACATCTCCGGTACGAGAATCAACGTCACAGGCGGCAACTCGGGTGGCATTGAAGCGGCCGGCGGTGGTACCATGTACGCCTCTAACCTGATCATCGACTCGAATAACAAGGCCGCCATCCGCAGTGACCGTGGCGGCGGCTTCATGGTTGTCGATGGAGGCGAATACCGCACTTCAGGAGCCCAAGGTGCGCCGGCTGTGTACTCTACAGCCAACATTACTGTGAAAAACGCCATTCTCACTGCCGCTGGGTCTGAGGCGCTCGTCATCGAGGGTCTCAACGAGCTGACCATCACCAACTGCACTGTTTCGGGAAACATGGGCGTGTCGGGCACTCAACAACTACACAACGTGATGCTGTACCAGAGCATGTCTGGCGATGCCGAGGACGGAACTTCCGAGTTCACCATGACGGGTGGCTCCATGGTATCGCTGAGCGGCTGCATGTTCTACGTTACCAACACCGACGCCATTGTCACTCTCAGCGGCGCGGAACTGACCTTAGACGGCGATAGCAACTATCTGTTCAACGTCTCTGGCAACGACGCGTCAAACGGCTGGGGAAGTGTCGGCTCCAACGGCGGCAATGCCACGCTGAAGCTCTCTGGGCAGACCGTCACGGGCGACATCTACGCTGACTCCATCTCTACCTTGAATGTCAACATTGCCAACAGCTCGGCTCTCACCGGTGCCATGAACCCTGACGGCACCACAGCAGCTGGCCTTGCCGTCACCATTGACTCTACTAGTACCTGGGTTCTCAACGCTGACAGCTACATCACTGCTTTCACCGGCAGCTTGGACAATGTCGAGCAGGGCTCGTATACACTCTTTGTAAATAATACTGCGGCTTCTGCATAGGGATTAGACTAGACATACAATAACTCCTGGAGAGTGTACCAGAGGAGCTGGACGGAAGATAGCTGAACCCCACGTTTTGCTCTCAAGGACCGCCAAGTGTTATTGCCCTTCGTCTGACGACTCCAAATGTGTCGGCTTACTGCAGGTAGCACCTTCGTATTTCTGCGTTGGCAGTCTGAACCCATGAATACAGAACATGTGCATTCCTAAACTTCCTTTGGTTGGGTATTATTGCATGGCTAGGTATGCAGGCTCCACCATCTTTGATCCCCTTCAGTCCCAGCAAGTATTGAAGACACGTTCTTCCTAAATAGGACTACATCTCGAAATAGAAAAATATTGCACCAAGAGTATTATTATTAGCCGAGAAGAAACCTGGTGTCCCAAAGAAACTAGGACACCAGCTAAGAGCATAGTAGGATGGCATTTCAGAAATTCAGAATGTGACATGATTCCACTCCAAACACTCATCCTCACTCATCCGACACTGTGTGCAGCTAAACAGAATCCGTGACCTTATCTTGAAACGTCCGCAATGATAACAGCTGAAGAGTAAAACGCAGCGACATCCATATGCTGCAACCGATGTCAGTTTCGATCTTCAAAAGTGGGAAACTCCACTTACCGTATTATATGCTATAGCAACCTCTAGGGAGGTTTGTGAGTTTGGGGCATGATTGAGCCAGGTGACTCGGCATCTTGGAAACGCCGCGCCATCATCCCACCCAATTTCAGCGGGATCGACGTGTTCGTCCTGGAATGGTACATCCCAAAAAATCGTTGGACACGGATGTGTCGCGAGCGATGCATCGCGCTCGTGGAATTTCGCGGCGTCTTCAGATTCGGTCGCTTGGCTTACACGGTCTGGGGATAGAGCCCTGCACTCTCGCAAATCTGCTTGGTATTCCTCGTCATCCAGAACGGCGGCCACCCTGGCGTTGCCAGTGAGGCGGAGAAGGGACTGGTACACCATCATGTCGAGACCTTTAAGTGCGTGATGAAGTTTTGGAATGGAGGCTCTGGATATGTGCGGATACGTATGGGTGCACGTGAACCCAACTATGCCACCTAGATACTAAGTTAGTAAAATGGCATCATAAGTTGACTCAGTTGCACTGGATTACCTTTAGGGAGAAAAGTAGGGCAATTGAGAAGTGATTTGAGGCTGGCAAAGAAGTGAAAGGATTCCTGCTCTAATACACCAAGATGGTTTGACATCAAAGCCGGCCCATAGGATATCCAGAATAGATTGTATGTCAGTATCAGTTGGTGACCTTGCGTTACTTCGAGGATTTCATGCTCGCAGTCGGAGAAGAAGGCAGCCCACTGGATCGAGGGCTTTTTTGCGTCTGTCCAATCGAAGACAACTTCTCGTCCAGAGTGTCGTACTGCCAGTTGGCCACCTAATTGTGTCAGATATGGCATGGGGGCGATTCCCTGGTCTCTAGACTTACCTTGGTGCGCGTGGGGAAGGCAGACCACGAGTGAGCCCATTTGCTCGGTGGAACGTGGTGTGCTGATATAGGACTCCAATCTTCCTGACGGTCCGGAATAGATCTATCCATATTGTAAGAGAGAGCCATGAGGAATCGTTGCGGGATAGGGGATGGCTACGTTGAGTTTGTGCAACTCGGCTCTGATGCCGCTGTTGTGGCGATCGGAGGGGTGAGCACCGTGAGCAAGACCCTGAATAACTGTATCCAGTATACCATTTTCATACGGATGAAAATCGGTACTGAACTTGCTAGCATCCAGTGAGCTCGCCCTGCGGTACGTCTCGTTTAGGACGCCTTCACTGCCGACTTCGAACGCGGCTGGCTGACAATCTGCCAAAAGCTGCGCAAAGGCACTCTTTGAGACAGCATCATCACCGACAGGGAGCCGAACATTCCAACCCTGACCCAGCTCGGCCGAGTCCCACCGGACAACCACGGAGACATCGGCGTCCTGATCTGAACTGGCAGAGCCGTCGACTTTTCCACCAATAGCAAAAATATGCTTTTCTGCGCGTTCTGCAAGGGCAGAGGAGACGGAGGTGAGGAGAGTGCTGATGTGGGCGTCGGTTTCAGACATGTCGGAACTATGGGCCAAAGTACTCTCGGCCGAGGAGCTAGATGGGTGAGTGGAGCTTTCCATGGCTTCAAGAGTGGTCATAAACCGAGGGTTTGTGGGTTGTGAGAAATGTTTTAGAGGTGGTGCTTTTGCTTAAATTTTCAGGTCCTTGAAGGAAACTTATATACTACAGGTGCAAGATTTTGCCTTTTCTTGTCTAACGTTTGCCACTCCTCTAGATGCACGCTATCAAGGTCCTTCATGCATCAAAGCAAGCTTTGGAAGATTTCAATGGCCGCAGCCTTGCGCCGCGCACTCAAAGGGGTGTTTATGTGAGTCTGCATTTTAGTAGACAGGTCACTTGACATCCCCGCAGTCAATTTGATATCTTTTAAACCTGGACCAGTCCCGTGCAGCCTTTATGGTTTGCATCAGGCACTACGGTTGAAATAGCAGCAGTATGTCATTCTTTCCAGCTTACCTACCTACTCATGGACAAGAATCTGAACGGGGCGTCGAGCGGAGGTGCGATGAGCTGACTGCGCTTCGGGTTTCAAGAAGAGGTAGTGAACAGAAGCAAGACCCTGAAAGCTGACCCGCGGGCCGTATTCTTGATATCATCACCAGGTTTAATGCCTTCAAGCCCTATAATTTTGCCTTGTCTACTTCTCCCCGGTTTTCTTCTTTTCCATCCAGTGTTTGCTTGACTTCTAGATCCACCGCTGGCTTTTGCGTCTCTGTCGGCATTCGGCTGTGAAGCCATTCTTCCACCGCCCTCAACAAGGCCCCAACTTCTGCCGCAGTGTTTCCGGCATACAAGCAGATCCTGACCCTCTCTTACTGGTAGCTTGGGCAATATCGAGCAGGGCTCGTATATACTCTTTATACACAATACTGCAGCTTCTATATTGATTAGACTAGATATACAATAACTCCTGGAGAGTATACTAGAGAAGCTGGATGGAAAAATAACTGAACCCTATATATTACTTTTAGGGTCGCGACTTATTATTGCCCCTCGTCTGACTAGATACTCCAAATATGTCGGCTTACCGCAGGTAGCATATTTGTATTTCTGCGTTGGCAGTTTGAAATCATGAATACAAAGGTTTTTGCCACGGTGGCAATGAAAGGCAGGATTAAAGAAGCGCACAGTCACACACTCAATAAAATGATTCCAAGTGTTCTCTCTGAATATGCCTATTCGGCCCAGTATGCTTATATCTCCACAGTCATAGTCACATCGGCAACCATTCTTCACCAAACCGCCGTAGTCGCCTGCAGGTGGGTCGTCAGACATTCAAGATATCGCCAAAGCCTTGATTTAGGACAATACGAGGCCTGCCTTGTTCCGGTGCCATGATAGTCAATCCATCAAGGGTTAGTCTCTACGCCAACCTCGTATTTGATGACAGCCGAACACTTGTTTATGAGTGTGTGGTCGCGATACGGGCAGGGTCTCAATTCCCGAGGTTGATTTTATGCATGAATCTGACACAACGTGACCACAGTTACGAGATGATGCCAATATATCCACCACTTTTGTCAGAAATTAAAGTGCCGTGTAGCCGATTATGGCGGAGACGCAATTCAAAAAGAGCACATTCGGGCCTTCTACTTGACGTTTCCATATCATCTCTTCTGGTTGCCGCTTACTGAAACTCGGCGATGGCCAATGAACGGCAGAAATGGAGCATGCAATGCGGTCAGCAATCGCGGTGACTCAGCCTACCAAGGCAAGTTAGCCTATGATGGAATCAACGATGCATTTTGATTATCAGATAATTCCACTTATCGAAAGGTGTTTTGTAGGGCGAGAGGCAATATCTGAATATAAATATGAACATGACATTGGCAATCACTTGTCTGCTCTACAGCTTCATCGCCAACATCACAATTTGAACCGTGTCTCTCGAAGCAAAAACATCATCCCAAACCCAACAACTACATTCGCCCAACTAGCAACCATGAGCCCCCCTCAAGTAGATGGCTACCGCCTCGTGTGGTCCGATGACTTCAATGGAAGCCAGGGCCAAGCTGCAAACCTGTCCAAATGGGACTACAGAACGGACGTCGGCAACAGCAACGGCGAGATCCAGAGGTACACTACAGACTCTGGCAATGCTCATCTTTCGGGAGATGGGCAGCTGTACATTCTCCCCAAGAAATCCGGCAGCTCCTGGACCTCGGCCCGTCTTGAGTCCGACGGCTCGTGGAGCTGCGATTCGAACAAGGCCATGATTTTCCAGGCCGAGATCTGGGTTCCCGACTTCACCGGCAGTCCCGAGAAGTACAAAGGTCTCTGGCCTTCGTTCTGGACCAAGGGTCTGTCCAACCGCAACGGCACCGGTTGGCCCGACTGCGGCGAGTGGGACATCCTCGAGGTGACCAACAAAATGAGCAATCGAAACCAGGGCACGCTGCACTTCCGCGACGCGACTGGGAACCACAATGGCGGATTCAACGGCAGCGTCAACTACCAGGGCGGCCAGTATCACACTTGGGCTTTCAAGGTCGACCGACGCGGCGGGAACTGGATGACGGACAAGTTGATCTGGTTCCTGGACGGAAAGGAGTTCTATCGCGTCACCGGGGAAATGGTGGGCACTCTGGAGCAGTGGAAGCAACTGGCCTGGCAGCCGTACTTTATCATTCTCCAAGTCGCTGTTGGCGGATCGTATGCTGATTTTCCGACTGACAACACCGTCAGCGGTTACGATGGCTCGATGCGTGTGAGATATGCTGCTGTTTACAAGTCTGACTAATGGCTGTTGGGAGATTCAGTAAGCCATTAGACCGAGCGTTAGCTGAGTTTGAGAATACGGATTTGAGTATCTAGAGTGTGATGGGTGCCAAGTACTCAGGCACAATCTCGCTTGATCCACTAGTATAGTCACTATTCATTCTGAGAATTCTCATGTCACGCTTTACTTGACCCTTGCATGGCATACGATGATTTAATACGGTCTACGTGAATGGAAGGATTCCTTACTGGTACGACCAGTGGCTCTCTCGCCGACGACTTCGATGCAGCAAACACTCTTCATTCGGACTATAAGGTATGAAACAGTGGAGAGTCATCACAACTCAATTTGCTCTGCACCAACTTCTGTACAAAATACTCTCCATCACCCGCTCGGATAACTAAAACCCGAGCATCGAATGGCCTCCTTATATATGACACATCTCGCAACCAAAGAATGACTCAACCTTGTCTCATCGATCTAGCAACGCTGTCAAGCGAATCAAATTAGTTCTTGTCAGCAGCGCGATCCTCGTGGATGCTCGTGGCCCGTCCAGTCTCCGGCTCATCGTCGATCCTCTTAACCTCTTCAGTCATGCCAAAGAGATCGTCCATCTTCTCCAGGCTGATACCCTTGGTCTCTGGGACGAAGAACCACACGAAGATGAACATGAGAAGGTCGAAAGTCGCAAACATGAAGAACATGCCCTATGATTTTGGTCAATACGGGGTCTGGATGTTTGGCTAGAAGTCAGGGAATTGTGCACTTACGTAGCCAGCGTTGCCCATCGTCGACGACATAGTGAGAACAGCTAGGGGGAGGTCAGTAATCATGTTTCGAGCATTATCAAACTGTCTAACATACTTCGTGCAATGATAAAGTTGAAGAGCCACTGGGTGGCAGCGCCAATGGCAACGTTCATGGCGCGAAGACGTGCAGTGGGAATCTCACTGATGAGAATCCAGCAGCAAGGGCCCCAGCCGAACTGGAAGAGACTATGGTACAGTGTTAGTTACTTCTTCCAAAGAGTGAAAATGTGCCGGGGTAATAGCTTACGCGGCCCAGAGGTAGATGCAAGTGATGGCGACATATCCAAAAGCCGAGACCTATCGAAGCACCAAATTAGCGCTCGCTCACTCATCAAAAAGCGTGTCACCATGGTTGTAACGTACACCTTCACCCTTAACCGGGGGCTGGACTCGGCCGTAGATGCCAATGATATACATGACAATACCCTGTGCGATACTGGTCCACAACAGACTGCGACGTCGGCCAAGAGAGTCGGCCATGAAGACAAGGAAGACAGCAATGGCGGCCAGTTTGACGACACCGTAGACGCCAGTGGCGAATAGCGAGGAGTCAGTGCCAGTCAGGCCGAGACTCTGGAAGATCTGAGGAGCATAGTAGTTCTGTATGGCCAGGTGTTAGCGTATCTGAGTCCGTAATTCTGTACAGCGGCTGTATATTACAATAGAGTTTACACCGGTCATCTGCTGGCAGATCATGAGAAACATGGAGATGAGGGCTCGCTTGCGGTTGCTGGGAACGAGGAACATCTCCTTGAGGAGAACGATGTTGGTGGCGTCACCGACAAGACGACGCTCGGCATCCAGCTGGTCGGCCATCTCCTGGACCTCAGTCGAGACGTACTCTGATTCTGCGGGAAGTCTGAGACTTGGTCAGTATACACATCGCGTCGGTTCGTATTATGGGCCACCTACCCTCGAAGTCGGACCAAGATGGCCGTGGCCTTCTCCCAATCATCCTGTCTAGCGCACCATCGAGGGCTAATTATCTTGTCAGCGGGAACAGGTGTCGCAGAAGATCGTGGTCGAACTGTACCTCTCGGGAGAAACAAGCATGCCCAGGATCAGGAACCTAAGTCGTTATTAGTACAAGTCGCTTTGCTCGACAGTCAAGGTCGCTTACACGGCGGGGAGACCCTGGAGGGTGAGAGGAATGATGTACACAGCTGAGCCGGTGACGTGCAACGAGCAGCCGTAGTTGATCCTAAAGTCGAGTATTAGTTAAAGGTCTCTCAGCGAAGGCAATGTGTGGCAGGGTATCACACACCAGAACGCAATCATAATGCCGAACACGATAAAGAGCTGGTAGAAAGCTGGACGCGCTGTCAGCAATCCGTGAATTGAACCACACATAGGAATAAGACCAACCAGTCAAACCACCACGAATAGCACGCGGGGCGCACTCAGACACGTAGAGGGGAGTCAAGGTGGAAGCGGCACCAACACCGAGACCAGCCAAGAACCGACCGACGTACATGACGGCGAGGTTTCCATGGGCAGCAGAGGCCGCCTGGAAGACGACGCCGATCAGCGCAAGAGCGCCAGTGCCAATGAGCGACAGGCGACGGCCGAACTTGTCGGCGAAGTAGTAGGTGAGGAAGCAGGCGACGAAGCAACCGGCCTGGAGGGTTGAGACGATGTTCTGGCTCTGGGTGGTCTTCTGGCCGTCCGAGAGGTCGGCGTAGCCAAATCTCTCCTGCGCGGGCGCCATGGAGAGGATACCGCCAATGGCGCCCGTCTCCCAGCCGAAGAGCATGCCGCCGAAGCAGGCGGAGAAGACGAGGGCGAAGACGCGCCAGCCGTAGACCTCGGTAGGGTCCTGCTTCATGGCCTCATTGCGAATGACGGCCTGGAGGATCTTCTCGAGCATGATGGGCGACTTGGAGCCGTTGAGCTCGGTGAAACGACACGGGGTGCAGGGAGTTTCAGCGTGGACTCTGAGATCTGGGTGTCTCTTCGAGAGCGCAGGCCACTGTTCCAAGATGGCGTAGAGATGAGGTGAGGGAGAGAGAGGAGGCCAGGACCGAGATGGGTGCGACCATGCGACCTTGATAAGGACGGTTGCACTCTCGGATGCCTCACCGCGTCAGATGAGGGGAAGCCCTGCGAACGAACAAGGAGCCGACGCACCATTCGACCGTTCGATCTGGGGCATCAACCCCAGAGTGAGGGTGGTCCAAACATCCCCAGTCTCCCCAGTCGTACCCCAGGTCTGCTGATTTTCCATTGGCACTGAGCGAGGCGGTGCGAAGCGGAAAACTTTTTGGCAGGGATGGCCCAGGGCTCGGGGCAGACACTGTACGGGTACATGACGATCGTGTTGTTGTCGATTGAGCCGACCATGGAGCCAGTATCATGCAGCGTCTGGTTTAGAGGGGGTCACAGCCATGTTCTAGTGCGGCCGGTTTGGTCCACGGCAAGCAGCCGGAACTTGACGAGCTCGGAGTAGCTCCTCGACCTAATAGGCGGGCCCGGGGAAAACACGCTGGGATCTCGGGGCTCCAGCCTCCACCTTTAGGCTGATCTGGGGGTTATCTGGGGGAATGTTAACTGTGGGGGTTGGGGGTTGGAGTCTAGTTGATATCCCCATGTAACAGCCAAGAGCCGTTCTCATGTGGGACCACGTCTCTTTCGAGATGATCCAAGTCGAAATGCCGACTTGTCCAACGCTCCACCAACGTCTCGGAATTCGGGAGACGCGTCTCGCAGCTCGGCTCGGGGAGACTAGCGACAAGCCTCGACATCTCGACATGGTCCCCCGGCAGTGCCATGTAAGACGAGGCACTGTGCAACGCAGCTGTGGGGGAACAGGAAGCCGATGTGATTGATGGAACATTATATCCCGTCTCCAGCACCCCAATCCTCCCCAGACTCGGGGTTGGAGTCTAATTAGTGGGTTTAATTAAGCAACCTCCGGCTGAGGCTTGGCCAGAATGTTATTGGAGTTTTCTTGCCATTGTACGTCTCAGTCACCAGCCAGATCGGAAAAGCAGCCTGTTTTTCCGCCATCCAGAAGCCTATTTTTCGCACACGCCTTGGCCGGAAGTCTTGGCGTATATATACGACACGTACCACGCCTTCTCGCCGCTCTCGTAGCTGCATGACGAGCCGTTCCAGAGATTGTTCAAACCGTGACGTTTTGAGGAACAAGATATCCCACTAATAAATGCAAGGGAGTTAAGCTTATCAGGATTTTAAGCTTAAAAATTAGTAAAATTCGTGATAATTGCCACAGGGGATCTGGGATAGTGCATCTCGTCTTGGACAGTGTGATACGCGACCCCACCATTTTCGGCCCGCATTTCGCATCTTCCCCATCGCGGCCCAGTTTACCGTCTAAGTCGGGGAACACAATGAACGATAAGTGGTACAAACTGTCAATACAGCGTGACAACCTGCGAGCTCGGCGGCTTCCAAATTGTTCAAAAGCCGCATGTCCGCTATTTGACCGAAAAGTCCGCAACTTTGACCCGGCCCACGTGCTGTCTCAGTGGCTGCTATTGCGGTTCCCACTGCGGTTCCGGCTTGGGATCTGACTTTTCTCTCCCCCTCATTCTCCTCCGGTCTCTAGGCCCCCAATGTGTGGCCGCCTGTTGGGGTAGCTCTGATAGGTGTGAGGATTGCCTTTATTCTGTGGGGGTTGGTATAGGGTAAGCGGGATGCTTGGGATTAAGTCATAGCACGGATCAGGCCGTTACGTCGAGCACGTAGATTACTGGTTGTAGCAATTGGTAGATACAGCAGCCTAAGCCTGGTTGTTTTTAATGCCTGAAGAGAGTAGGAAAGTCCATGATGCAGAAGATCGGCATGTGAAGAATTCCCATGTGTTAGTGCTGGAGGCGTCGATTTTTATTTGGTGGGGTAACCAGGATCCCGACAATTGCTACGGTTGTGTAGTAAATTATTAGAAGAACAGAAAAATCACTGTTTCCCTCCTTTCTTCCTTGTTTCTTGGTCCTAGCTATAGAGCCATCTTACAACTAGGGAACATCCAATATCCTAGGTTACAACAATTGGGCGGCATCACCGCGTGGTTGCGAATTTCTAGTGGCTCGAGGCGGATCATCTCATAATCTGCGCCGGAGAAAACGTCGGCCGACACGGCTGTCCCCGTCCTGTGCCAGCCACATGCGCCACATTGAGGCTGTGCGGAATGTGAACCAGTAACACATTTTCTCACAGCCTGATTTACAAAAATGCAGTTTTTATAGCCTGAGCATGGAATCCCACCAGGTGAGGGACGAAGAAGAGAGAGTTCTCGCTCAAGGAGGGATCTGGCCGTGAAGGTGTGAATAGACCTAGACAGAATACAATAAACGAGGGCATTCACAAGCAAGCTCAGTCATCAGTATAGAAAGATTCTGAGAATCAGGGCTATAGGATGTGACTAATGGGAAGACTCTGTACTTCAAAGATTTCCAAACATCCTCAACTACCATGTGAGTGTGTTCGTGCTCACGGCATTAGAAGCTGTGTGCAAGCATGCTTCAAATGCCATTTTCGGGAGAAACCCCGTATGAGCGTAAGAATGGAAACCGAAAAGAAATCTAAAGGGTATCCGATTGAGCAACTGGATAAGTTCTAGAGCTACCAACATCTCCATCTGTCCCAATATTAAGACAGCTTGACCCAGATTAGCCTAAGGCTTTGGGCCGTCATACTCGCCGACCTTCCAGATAAGGACATCACCACCATGACCCTTGTCAATATCGTCTAACCCACCCAGCCGGCGGGCTGTTTTGCTCCTGGCTATGTAGCCATACGTAGACAGAGCTAATAAAACTATTTTACCAAGTTAGCCCTCGAGTATATTGAATATGACGGCACAATACTAACTATTTTCCTCTCGTATGATGGGACCACTGGAAATAGCGGTAGAGACCGCCAGCGCCCTTAGAAAGGTCCTGATAGCGGTCGGGAAGAGGGCCATCAAAGCAGTCTCTCCAGATGTAGTTGACCATCTCCTCTGCATTTGAGGCGTGGCGAAGGCAGAGCCAGACAAACCTGAGTTTTGGTCAAAACTGGATACCAGGATCTTGTACACGTTAACTCGCTTTCCATCGAACCCCTCATTCATGTTTGCAGAGTTGCCACAATTCACCCAGGGTATGCTGGGACTTGTTGTCGTCATCTGTGTAGATGACCTCTTACCGTTATATGACTTTTCCTCGCGAGATGGCCATGGGGGTTATCTCAATTGCGGAAACAACGTCAGTGAGGCTTCTGCTTGGGCCAGACATGGTGAAGTGAAGATTGCGTCAAAAGTTGATTGTAGTCGGTGTATCACTGAACTCAAAAGTGGTTGTCAAGGATTTTGTGCTCTGATGACTTTCAAAAGCAGAATCCGAGGGCATCAATGGCTAGACTTTATACCTTTCGTATAATACATGACCTTCGTTACAAATTTATGATTCATATGCGATTTCTGCTCTCTTGTAGCAAACGTGCGTGAAGCCTTGACCCAGGCAACATATTGTTGTCTCGTGGCGTTCGCCGATACGGGTATAATTCCACTCGGTTGTACCCAGTCAATATTGGTATCGGAAGATCCTAGGATCCTAGTAATGCTTAAAAAGGTTGGCCGCTTATTTGTTGCGGTGGCCATTTACTAGTCATAATGAGTATGAAGCTGTCAATTGGTGAGTAGAGTGCGCCAGGGACAACTTCGTATAGCCACGCCAAATTGCGGGAAGAAGATTCTTTCGTGCCCAAAGGTCTAGGTTGATTTCTGTTCATTTTAGGTAACGTTGACAGTTTGCGCGTATGCGCTGGCAAATGAAACATCGGTGGAATCGCTTGCGCAGCTAAGCGGAGAAGACACTCGGCGATGTCAGCGGCCATCGTACGTCCATCGGGCATGTGGAGATGCAGAGCTGCGAATATTAGAGGTATTAAATTAGCTACCCGGTGATAAAGCGAAAGTTGCATGTGCATTTGAGAGAAACAAGTGAAAATCAACGCAATAGCCCCGGCATACTGTAGGTATACGTAGCATCTACGTTGTCCCTCCCATGTAGCTATCTCTTTCGATGTACGGAATCATCACTTGCGACATTGGGAGCTGGAGCAGATCGTGCCACAGATGGCGGGCTCCATCCTTCTGGAGAGGGAGTGTTCCGTAGGTGGCTTCTTCGTGGCGCGAATATGAGTACGCATATCGCTGAACGATGGATGCTTGACTGAAACATGGTATGTCCTTGGGTGCATGCTCGGCAAGCCCCCTCCCCCAAGCCTCACGGAAGAACCCATGCCAGAGTATGTCATGAAAGCGCTCGTGCAAGAGGGAGCTGACTCAAACCGTGACTAAAAACAGGGGATGGTCCCACGGGTGCGCTGTGGACGTATGAAAAAGGAGCACACAGATGATGCACGGAAGTGCAAACTTCTCAACAGTCGTGTACGAGGGCGTTGGAGCTGCTGTTGGGCCGAGGGGCCAATATAAGGTAAGTGCTGAAGAGATTTCAATGAGCCCAAATCAATGAGGTATTGTGTGCGGTGGGATGGACCCTATCTCAATTCTTCCTGACACCAAAGCTTCCATTTCCTTAGGGGAATCGGGTGGCCCGATCCTTGACCTCGTATCCTGGGTGGCGAGAATTGAAGTTATTCGCGCATTTCCCCACGAAAATTGAAGGTCATCGATGAGACCGGCAAGAGATTGACGCCATTGCAATCTACCGCGATGACATCGCTTGCATGAGGGTTGCATGTATGAACGCGCTACTACGACGCGATGCTACGAGGCGATGGAACCATCGATCTTCGAGATTCGAGGAACCCCAGATCACGACACACTTTGAAATCAACAGCAATCTAGAAATCACCCAGTCATTCTAGTACCGCTTAGTAACTTTAAACCCTTCCCTAAAGTAACCTAAGGAGGAGCCACCGGTTACGTGTGCTTTTGTACATTAGGCCAGACTACCGTACGCTCCTTAGCTAGGAACACACTTGTTATTTCAGCTACTGTACCCCTAGAATATTACCCGACGTAATCTGTGCCAAGTCCACAGTTGATAACTGGTGCAAGATCTATGACGCCTCTTGCTCAACCAGGCGTCCTGACCCCAGTAGCTCATGCGCCGCGTGTTATCCTTCTGACACGATCCTGACCTCGTGGGAGAAACGCGATCATCCACGTGCGGAATATCATGCAAAACAGGGACACCGACAATGTGGCTTGATCTAGACCTTCTAGTCCGCAACGCGCAATCTACTACCACGACTGTGGCGTAATGGGTTGGAAGCGACTTGACACCCTAGCCGAGGGCCAGTAGATGCGGGGTTACAGAGATGTCGCCAGTGAGGCATCCAAAACCCTTCGATTGCCGCTGAAAGAGGAGTTGAAGTCCGAAACGGGCGCTCCTAGGGGAAGTCGTTTAATTGAAGTATCAAGCCCAAAGCTTCAGGGCTTGAATCTTATGCCCTCGATACTTTCTTAGCCGTCGGAACGGAAAGGGACCGCAACCGTTACACGCGCCACGAGTCATGTCTGGGGCATTCCCCGGACTCGCTCCAATATCCTGCAACGCCACTGAGGGGATAGCGCAAGATAGCGGAACTTTGAATTTTCAGCTTCTCTCTAGCAGCCAATGGAACCCGGGAACCTGAATCGCACCCTTGCTCCCCATCTAACAGTGGTTCGGCTCAGAGCCGTGACAGCCCGGGACTGCCCAGGAGAACCCCTTGATTTACATGGGGAAACCCAGTTGCATGCGGATGGCTGCTCCATAAAGCCCACAACTCTGCCGATCCTCACGGGATTGTACCCTTTGCCCTCCGTAGATCGTCTTACCTGCATGCTCGCTCGAACAGAGACCCGGCACTACTCTCGGATATTCTCAAAACTCGGCCGAAAATGTCGTCCTCGACTGAGCCGTCGGTCTTTTTCGAGGTCAGCTGGTCCATTCTCAGCATGATTTGCATGGGCAATGTTCTTTTCGGCTGCGTTGTTTGCGGAATTACGAGCTTCAGCCTCCTCGCTCTCGTCCCCATCATCTCGTCTGCGGGAGGCTCCATCGCATGTGGCCTATGCTTCTACATCTACTACCAGGACAACCCTGAGGCGAATCGAGCAGTGGCATCGGTGTTTGGGGATATATTCTGGCTGGTATGTCGAGCGTCTAACTCGTGGAACCTGCTTTGCTAATGTTGGTTGCTCGGTACCACAGATCCAAGAAGCCGGTTTGCTCTTTTACAGTTATATGATACTGCAGCGTGTTCTTCGAGGTATTCGCTGGCGCGTCTTCGCCGGCTTATTCTGGGTCCTTCTCCTCGGTGTCGTTGTCACGCGGGGCGTCATCGCCGTATATCGCGTCCGATCGATCCTCGACGATGACTTCGCCCTGCAAGTCGTCATCAACTATCTCCATATTAGCTACTTTAGCTTGATGGCGATTCTTGAGTGCATCAGCGCATATTTCCTCATTGCCGTCTTTACATCCGCGAGAGACACTTCCTTCCAAGCGGCAATGAAGCTCGGCCTCTTCCGCTATCTTACACGAAGCACTGAAGTTCGGGTTGCCATCCTGGCAGTGCAGGGCATCTTGCGGGCCATCACACACTCGTTCCAAACTCCCGGCCAGAAGGCATCCAATATCGCCAGCCAGCTGGATCGCTTTTTATACACCATCTTTTGTCTCTACCCAGTTCTTTTGTTGTGAGTCCCACCAACGTCGCCCCCGCATCCTTCGTGATTGTCGCTAACATGTCCTTAGTATTGACTTACTCGCTTCGAAACTCCGCTTCACCAATTCACCAAACGGTTCATCATCCTATGGCAATGGTGGTACGGGTAGTCGAACGAAACAATTTTCGTCCGCGAGAAGGGAAAACTACTCTATGGGGAGATCCCAGCACGTAATTGAGGTGCACGGAGGGAAGACGATGATGGATAAGAATGGGTCCCAGGAGCAGATTATCCCAGGAAATTCCTCACAAACGGGGACTTCTGAGATTGATCTTGAGGACATGGATACCAGGGGAAATGTCATCAAGAAAACGGTTGAGTTTAAAGTAGTATAGGGAGACAGTGTGTGTGTTTAGTAACTTACATCACGAGTAATAAATAATAATATTAAAATATAATAGATAATAGATAAGTTCTGTCACAACCGCACCGTCAATGTCGACTGGTCCGTGGCCTGGTTCGTTGCGGAAGCCAGGACCTTTGGGCTAGAGTAGTTCAAAGCTCCGTTGATGAGTAGACCCTTGATGACAGCGACGTAGGTGTATTGCTTCTGTGTTCTTGCAGGGCTTCTCTGGGGAGAGCCCTATAGTAACAGGATTCACTCTTAAGCTCAGGCTTATCCTTCCTTCTAGGGAATTTATATATCATGTGCTTTTTGACGAAACGCGGTGAGGTTGGGATATTGAAATGGGTGAGATTCCGCAAATAGTGCATCGAGAATATCGTATCGGCGAAAAATGGTGAGTCGAAGCTGGCTCACGAATCCACTTCTTCATTGTGGTCTGCAACGTGTGTAAACAAGCGGGGCAAAGAGCACATAAGATAAAAAAAATACATCGCCATCTCATGAGATGGGAGTGAGAAGGCTGTCTTGAGGCAACTAAAGGAAAAAGGGCGGAGATAGATGGTCCAGATGCCAGTATTCTGTCTCTTTGAGCGAAGCATATGACCAACCGTTCTGCACTCGAGCGAAATCAGTGGCGCAGTATGAGAGAGCTGCCTCATATTTCGTAAGTACAACTTTTTGCCACACCCCAATATATTTCCGAGCTAATAGTACCTCTGATATCGAAAGGGCAGATCTCTTGGGAATAGGTCATATGAGACCGGCCACAGGTCCTCTTTTATCCAGGTCATGGGACCTTTCAGAAATCTCACCTTGATATCGCCCGAGGCTTGAGCTTTGGAACGTCTCTTAATATTCTCGCTAATTGCTACCTCGAAAACATAACCCTTGTAAAACTTGCCAATGATAACTCTGCGGTCATAAGCCTTTGGAAAAAGCTTCAAGTTTGGAGGTCGTCATACAAGGTCGATCTTTCATCCGTTAGCTCTGCGTATGCCAAAGCCCCGCAGCACCTAGTTGGAAGTGGTGACACCCTCGCCTATAGCCTGTGCGATAGCTTTCTTTTGGAATTCCGGAGCTGTGCATTCTGCAAGGAGAATGAACTGCGTCCGTCAGTCGCAAAGTTTCCAGGCCGTGGCTGGGGACATACCCAAGTACCCATCACGACACTGCCAGCGCCTGCAGTCATTAGTCCAGGACTCTTCACTCTGACCATCTCAACTCGCCTAATGTGAGTGCCGCTGCAACTTTGCGTCCGCTAGAAACGCTACCTGCCGCAAGATGCGCAACCTTTCGGTCGGGAAACTCAACATCCAGCCCCCGGGGACAATGCCTTTGGAAACATTAACCCGTCGGGTCTCACAATAACACTAACCAGCTCACTCACCTAAATCTTCGACATTGGAGACTTGAGCAGCCAAGTTGCCGTTGGAGGCACGGAATATTGGCGCACTGATGATAACAGGACTCTCAGTGGCTGGGAACACGCGTTCAACAAGCTTCCCTTCTTCACATCTCCCTTCGCGTAGACCACCCTCCCAATGTGCTTCATCATCGTTGCCTAGGTACCCGCTATAGCGTCGTCACTTGCAATTCTCAAGGAGTGGGGGCCGATCGAAATCGACCGCACATCATATCGCATATGTTTTGCCACGGAGAACGTAGCGTATGACAATGTTTCCTACTTCCGATGAGGCTGTGGCTTGTCAGCTTTGGAAGCAACATTTTATTGCGTAAACAAGTGCTGAGTTTACTATGGGTACACTAAAATATTATATCATACTTGATCCTATTACGTCTGATGTATTCGGAGCAACTCCACTCCCCCGGCGAGATGTTAATCAGCATTCTGTGATAGACGGGTTGATTTTTTAATGCGGGCTGGGAAATGTGGTGACGTGGTGTGGTATTTCCTCCTCTTCAACGCCACATTAGGTCATCGCCGTCTAGCTGCGGTAATTCACAGGGAATTGAAGACTCTGTGCCACTGAGTCACTTGGGCGATGTTCCGTAATAAACCGCCGAGTTCTGGGTAGCTTTGGGAGCTCGCTATCTTCGAGCGTTGTCACATATATCGGGACATCGGATTTCAACGGCTATTGCGGCAGTGAAGCTTTTCCGTTCTACATATCAGCGTCCATCGCCACCGGCAGATTCTAGCCGCTTACCTCGCACTGGCTTAGCCCCAGGCCTAAATTTTCCTTTGCTTAGGTCAACACCCAGCTAGAGTATTATTAATCCCCCTTTGTAATGCTGGCGCAAATGTCCGTTCTATTCGAATCGTTGTGATGACAAAGTATGCTGGAATTTTGCTGCAGATAAATACACTTGTTGGGTTGTCGGGGTCCGTCCTGCTTCTACATCCTGCTCGGTCTCTATCCCGAAAATTGTCACACCAAGTATCACCATGACTGCAAATAGAACCATCGTCGTCATCGGCGCCGGCCCTGGCATTGGACGAAGCGTCACCAGTTTGTTTGCTTCGAACCGGTACAACAAAATTGCTCTCTTGGCCAGACGGGACGAGCAGCTGCAACTCGAGAAAGCCGCGGTGGAAGCGGCCGTCAGTCATCCCGTTACGATCAAGACATATGTGGTGGACGTCTCGGACGGTGATGCCCTGGTCAGCGCCATGGACAAGATCGACGCCGATCTTGGCCAGCCAGAGGTCATCTTCTACAACGCGGCTCGCGTCCTTTTCTCCAACTTTTTCGAGCACCCAGTGAAGGAGATTGAGTATGACTTCAAGGTACGGGATGCCTTGGACGTATTGAACATAGGCCCCAGACTGAGCTGATAACAACCAGGTTACCGTTACATCGCTGTATCAGCTTGCTGGACGAGAGATCCCCAGGCTCACAGAGCTGGCCAAATCGGACCCAACATCGCGGCCGGGCTTTATTGTCACCAGTTCCCTGCTGCCAAAGGAGCCTGAGCCTGATCTGTTCGCACTCTCGCTCACCAAAGGAGCCCAGTGGAACCTGGTCAAGTCGCTCTACAAGAAGTTCGGTCCGCGCGGAGTGCACATCGGCGTAATTATCGTTGGCGGTTTTGTTTCACCCGAGGAACAAAACCGCAACCCGGACAACATCGCGAAGAAGACTTGGGAGTGGTTCTCGCTGCCGATTGACAAACAACCGTTTGAGGTTGAGATTCTCTAGATAGAAAGGGAGAAGAAGATAAATAGAAGGCACCATAATAGTAACGGAGTGTCTATTCTTACTCCATGTCGATGGCATGATGGGCTCGCTGCAATGTGAGAATAGAAGCCGCAGCTGAAAGGGCCTCAATACCTGTCCTATGCGTGGATTATGGGGATCGTAATTGACCGTCCGTCACAACTCTGAAAATGTAGGCGATCCGCCCTGAGTTGGTTTTTTGCCTGATCTGTGCATCTTACCATGTTCTTTGCTTGCTCATGGCCTACATCACCGAATGCGAGATTAGTTCGATTATCTCACGTCAGAAGGCAAAGGTGACCACAGCTGGATACAATCGTCCGTCTCCGAACCACAAGTAGCACAGGAGTAGCGAGAGCTAACTTCGTATGAAAGAATTAATTCATGCCTACTCAATGAAAGCGTAAGAAGGGGTCCCCATATCTCTGCAGTCTGCAAAGGAGCTTACACCAGCAGCCCTTCTGCTGTGAATTTAACGCTTTGAAAGATGAACAAGGACGGAAAGAAGCGGAGGAAGATGTTCAAGCCTGAGAGATCTTTATTTAGCTTAGCTTATTAAACGCGTGCCCTGAACCTTCTGGTATTTAGGGGCATACCCACAAGGAAGTGGGCGTAGCAAGGATTCTAACGGATCCACAAACTGTCACTCCCTGTAAGCGCCTCGTATTTGACCGATTATTGATACCTAATGGAGTAATTAAGTCGAGTATACGGAGCCTTTAAAAGTTCTGTCTCAAGCTAAAGCCGCCACATCCCTTCATCTTTGTCAGTTACCTGGGGTATGTGGATCGCGAGACCTCTTTCGTCGGGCATCCGCTATGCCCCCATAACTTCAGGGGCAGTACTGGTGTGTCTGGTCGCTTCCACTCGTGGGAGTATTGCCGTAATTTTAATACTCAACTAATACAAGCCCAGCACGACCAGGCTTGTTAAATTTGGAGACCTAACCGTCACAATTTCTAGGGAATCAGGGCGTATTTTAGTGCATTACGCAGTAAGCAAATAAACATAGATATATGTACTCTAATAGCATGACTAGATCAAACGTAAATATTTGCCGATATTATCCTAGGCAAAAGGCAGCTGTTGCGGCTTGGACTGGAAATCGCAACCCGCAAACCTCCACCAATCTTTGTGTGTATTCATACACAGCCACTGTAGTACCAGTAAGAACAGCCGAGGAACCGGTGGGAAGTTTTTCCAAACGCCTCCCTCAAATGTTTTGTCATGGAAAATGATCGCCAGTGGAAAAATTTCATTCTAAGATCCAGTCACTGTATTAGTCCGTGTTTAGAATGCTGCAGTGCTGGGAAAAGTATGCTTACCCGATATCGTGCGTCCTTCATAGCCTTACTTGTCATTTCGCTCATTTTCTTTTGGAACCAATCTCCCCAATCAACTTTCTTTTCATACTTCTCTAGGGCAAGAAGTGTGTCGATCTCATTCTCCAAGTGAGTCCTCAGCGCCGGCATGAACCCATCAATAATGCTTCGAAGTTTCATGCCATCCAGCGCCTCTTCTTCTTTCTTAAGTTTGTCGAGAAAGTCGAAGTAGGTTTTCAAGCCCTCATCGAACTGTTTGTGCTCACCAACATTGGCGTTCATCAAGTCGGGTGCTTCTGTCAGCTCGTTAATTGCGGGGAAGATGTCTGTCTCTTCTAAGTCGTGATGCTCATGAACCATTTCACCCCATGCATAGGCAAAATTGGCAAAGTCTTGCTTGTCTTGGATAGTGCCTTGACTTGCAACGTTGTTGCATTGAAGATACACAGCGTTGATACCGCGAATGAGAGCATTATGAACAAGTGTCATTTCTGCAGCCAGCTTCCTGGCTCCGGTTACCGGGTTTTTGAGCTGCACATATTAGCAAAGCGACAAGTCTAAGATAACTCCATGACAAACCGAGTCTCCAGATCTGGAGCTGCTAATAAGTGTAAATGGACCGTCGACCCAAGGCTTCGACATGGCAATGATTTGAGCTGGGGCTTACTGTATCAACAAGGTTTGAAAGATATGAAAAACAGCTTGAAACCCTGAAGCAGGACTTCTCTCTGTTTATGTGCTCTGCCAACCACTTGAATTTGGATCTCGCTTACGTGTGGAAGCCGTTTCCCTTATTGGGCATTGACAGGGATTTTAGACACACCGTAAGCAGAGATTATGGCAACAAACTGATTTAGGCTTGGCTCAAAAAGGAGCTCGATGAACTCTTCTGATGCTTGCACTTTGTCGCTTCGTTGGTCATCCCAGCAATCTTCAGTCGTCTATTCATAGCTTATCTCGGCATCATCCAAAACTTTTCCATCGCTCCCGTATTCGTTGTGTCGCTATAGTTTTTACCATGGTGTCCTCTCTATGTTTGAGAAATATGTTCCTGGGATTCGGCCGACGATTCAGCTGAGACTTGCCACCAACGAGTGGCGTCGCGATCTGGCGGTGTGGGAGAAGCGGTTCTGTTCAACAAAGGGGGCTCGTGTACTCATCGTTTATTAAATTAGCCTGTGCCATTAGAAAGGCTCGTTAATTACTAAAGGCCTCACGTGCTAGTGCTTCATCGGCGAATTGATCCTTTCCTGCTAACCTGCATGAGACCTAAACTAGGGTGCTGCAACTAGCAGGGAATGATGTAGGATTCAGTCCCTACAAATGACCACACTCATACAACTCGGGCAAGTGCCGGCCATGCTTGCGCGGCTAGGTCTCTTCAACAGCAGAGAGATCATACGTGGAGTATTGTTTCTACGTCAAGGGTCTTGTACCTTGTTTGAGCCGGTGTTTCTGGGATGGCTCAAAACCTGTATGATGGTTCTCAATTGTTAGCTACAGCTAATCCTCGTCTAATTCTATGCTAATCTTCTTCTACCCTTGACTGGGGTCTGGGTATGCATAGTAATGAACCTTTGGTAGACTTAAACTGGGCTTGATTCCAAGGGACGTGGTGGTTTGCTGCCGCCTCCCTTACCATGCTGGTTCCATTCGTTCCTACTGATCGCGCTGTTGTCTGCCCCGAGTCTGCTTCTTATGGTCTGCTTCTTCGTTCTCTTGACCCTTTCATAGCCTGGAACCTAGTGTACTTGAATAGCCACCATTGGGACTAATTTGTGGGCAACGAAGAATCGTGATGTGGGGTCTCTGGAATTTCACCGGTGAATCGTATTGTGGCAAACTGTAATTTACATCGAAAACAGAGCAACTCGGCGAGCTGTACGAACTAAACTGATGGGATACAGAAGCCGCAATTAAATTTCAACCCCTAACTGTGAACCACAAAACAGAATTTCCCGGAGGTACTTCGAAAAATGTGTATGATCGGTTTGAGATATACCTTCACAATATACCAAGGCTTATTAGGCTGGACTTATCCTCCTTAATCCTTTAAAAGCTGAGCGTGCAAGATGAGTATCCCTCTGTGCCTCCTTGAAGGACACACCAGCCTGGCCTGGAAATTAACTGGTCAGTATACACATTCAAGTATAGGAATGGGACCAGTAAGCAGATCATCTTACTTTCCATCGAGTATGAAGCTAGGGAAATGAGCGGTCATTCCCCCATCACCGTCGGTGCAGAAGTTTACGCCTCCGCCAATAGGAAACGGTCTCTTGCAGGAGACCTCGGTGTACTTCAGGCCGTAGATAGCATGCCCAGGGCGACCCAAGAAGGCTGCGCACACCCAATCTTTATCTTCTTTCGTAGCCGCACCAGCGATGACGTTGCCATTTTGGTCGGTAAGCCGAGGCACAAAGCATGACCTTGAAGCAGTATTAGTAGGACCCTGGTTTATAGTGATGGGGATTTGCGAACTCGAAAGCGCAGCCAACGGAGGGTCCCGCTGCAGCACACTTCTGGAGCTGACCACTGTTGATCTCGAAGGTGTACATCATGGGAACAATGACGATGCCAGAAGCGGGATCAGAATTGGCAGTAGTAGTAGTAGCTCTAGTGGTAGTAGCGCTCTCGAAAGGAAGAGGAAAACGAGTCGTGGTAGTTGTTGGCTCGGGAGTTGTGTTCTCGTTTGCGTCGACGTCTCGGTTCGCGAATCGAGGAAGTAGATTCGGGACGCCGGCTTGGACTCCAGACAGAAGCAGCGCTGTTGCCGCTAACCCCGTGGAGAGAAGCATGTTCAGTAATGGATGAAGGTAATGAGAGAATAAGGGAGCTTTACGAAAGCGATTGTCAACGAACAAACACAAGACGCGAGACAAAGGGTAGGTTCTAGCCTAGGAACTGTAATGAAGTCGGCTTGAGGAGAGACAAGATGAGAGCAGAGAAGCTGTATGATATTATACATGGCCTCCAACATATCAACGCGTCGACTTGGTGAGTGGGGTGCAGTACGGATGAGAATAAATCACCGCTTCGTATAACGGCGGTTCTTTCCACCACTCGCGTTAGTGCTTAGCATTAATTTCCCGGGCGCTATAAACAGTTTGATAAAGCTCGGGAAGAGTGCCTTAGACCTGGATTTGCCGCTAATCAGAGCCCAAAGTGCTAGATGGGAAAGAACTTGAATTACTCTATTAGGAAATACCTAGGTGTCGAAATCTGATATATGGTAAGTGGATAAGCCCTAGTTCGAGACTCCACCTGTATTGCATTGGCAATCTTCCTCGAAACGACGCCAAAGAAGGTCCAACCAGATTTGGAAACAAAATTCGGAGGATATTCTCAAGCTAAAAGTGAAGGTGGAGATATTATGGAGCAAACCGCTGGTGATAAATAGCTCACCCATGGACCCATGGATCTCTCCCCGCACTATCTGCTCTACACTAATACATGGATAGGCTTCATTCTGCATAGCTACACCGCATCTTCTGTTTTATGCAAGGTCTACAAGCGGGCATTTCTCCGTCACCTCGAATCTTTCGTCTCTTACATCTGGGATATGCCTACTTCTAGGACTAGCACTCCGACTATCACGTATCAATTAGCAAAGGAGCGAAGGCACGCGCAAACAACACTTCTAGAATGTCAAGTATACTTCTATCAGGTGGTCTTAAAAACACATAATTTCCATGGCAGATATTCTAGTTGCAAAGCTCACTGGCCATTCTATGTGTTGAGCGATCATCTAATCTATTTGACGACGACCAAAGTCTCACTGAAGGGCAACTTTTCGGGAACCTCAGGGTGTGGCTGAGCCTCCTCGCCGAAGTTCATGTTGGCTTTGAGGGAGTAGTCATCCGGCACTTGAAGGAACTTCTTGATGGCGGCCTCGACAGGCGGGATGGCCCCCATGTGCTGCAGGTTGGCGCCGAAGCCCTCTAGCTCAAGAGCCGTCCAAACGAGGATCTGCGCCATGCCACTGGCATGATCGGCAAACTGGTTGAACATATGAGCAGCTGCCTGATGGGTACTTTGGGCTTCCTTGATGGCCGCTCCGCTGTCCCAAAATAGGACCTGTTGCACCGTATCTGATTAGCCTCCGATCGTGTGGTGAATAATAAAGAGGCACATACCGATCCGTAGCCATTCTTGAAACCTTGGAAGCGAGGGCCCATGGCCTCCCAGACACCAGGGCCAGCAGCCTTGAGCACAGGCTCAGCGTGCTCAATGACTACATCCCAAAGCTGCTTGTGCTTCTCGCCGAGGACGAGGGTGATACGACCGGGCTGTGTGTTGTACGAAGAAGGAGTGAAGGAGAGAACTTGGGTGATGATCTCTTGGATACGGCTGTCTGGCACGGGGGACGTGTCTTTAAGGCCATAAACCGTACGGCGGTGCTTGGCGGCTTCGAGCCATTGGGCAGCGGTGACAGTTGAGGGCGACATGGTACTAGTGAAGATTGGCGAAGGGGAGAGACAATGGATGGCAAAGTTTCTTTTGAATTTGAAAGAGAAGGTCTGGAATGAATGTTCTCATGTAAAGAGAGCAGTAGCTCATATTTATTGATGGTCAACTCCAGTGCTCCCCATCCCTATGGCTGTGCAAGAGGGACCTGATATTCTAAAACAGCCTAGTTTTCATGGAAACAGACCAGACCAGATTTGTAGTGTTGCATACTTCCAACTGCAGCGGTACAGAGACAGGGATGGGATCGGTGGTCGAGGATCGCGCGATGCCACTCTTCGCGCGCGGGTGTCCTTTTGGGATCAGTGCTGATGCATGTGGAATACACACTATCAAGCATCCTCGACTCGCTGGGCGCACCTTGTTTCCATTTCAAGTTAGCATTTTGGTTAGCCAAGTAGGGTTCGCTTCCGACGGATCCGAGTCTAACCCCCTCCTGGGATCAAGGATCGTCATTACCGCGCGGTAAGGGTGGAGTCGGCGGTATCATTGCCAATACGTTACAAGTGGCAGGCGCCTGTAACGCTTATAAATGCCAAATGGGCGGTCTGTAAGGAGAGCAAGAAGGAGAGAGGTTCTCCTGGCAGTGTCTAGCTGTCGGGGTCTCCAGCTGTAGCGGTCGGTTGCAACAACATAAAGCTATCGAGATTGGGGATGTTGAAGGTGACGAAGGTCCGAGAGGTCAAGCAGTACGACACTGCAAAAGGTCACCGCGGCCGTCAAGAATACAGAGGTAACTCAGAGAGGTTTCAGAGCGCCTCGAGGCCGCAGCTGAAGTCGAGGGCCCGGGATGTCAAGCAGCCGGGGAAGCTCCCCTAGTCTAACAACTCCCTAGCAGCGATACCCGGGGAGGGGCAAGGACAGTTGCTGATAAAGCCGCAGACTACAGTATATACCTCATAATGAACTTCTATTTGTATGGTAAGGGATAATTCCCACCCTCTAATCTATATACAGCCCCGTCGGAGTATGCATTCGTTCCCCTTTTCCATGTTTCTACATATTATCTCTATGTCGCGTTCCATGTGTCAAAAGATGATCAGCCCAGCATAAGCAATACATCACACTGATTATACATTATCCCCACTGTTTTCATTTTCTTTTGCTGGTCGATTTTTCAACTCCTGCCAGAGGTTGAAATCCGGAGCAACAAAAACCTGACCGTTGGCAATATTCCGAATCGTGTATATGGAGACCATGAGCCAGAGCAAAGTCACGATGACTGAAAAGACCTAAAATCTCATATTAGCATCATTTCACAAAATTTCCCGTCACAAGAAGGGGTGAAAGGGAGCATGACGACTTACGGTCCCTAAAACTTTGAAGAATGTCGACGGCATTTCTTCTCCAAAAGAGAGCGTGGCGCTAGCCCAGACGCCAAGAGGGAATGTACATCCCCACCAGCCAAGATTGAACGGCACTTTGCCACGAGTAATACCTGCCAGAGCAAAGAATAGCCATATAAGCCCATAGGCCCACATAATGAGACCAGCTATCCAGCCAAACACATAGAGAATGTCCCCGGAACGGGTGTCTGCTCCTCCCAATGTGTTCGTCTTTGTGAATATCATCGACGCGACCTTTCCAAACTGCATGATCGCGAATGCTCCTTGGCCTAGCGTTCCGACAGGGATGAACGCTGAAACGATGACTTCCCGAGGCGGCAAGTTGTGCATCAAGAGACGGTGCAAATAGATAACCAGGTACGACATCGAGAGCGGGATTGACGTGCCCCAGAGAATATAGGAGACCACGAGAGTCCAAAGAGCATGCTGTTCATTGACGAGAGCTGAGCTCACAACTCCGCCTACACCAGACGCAACGATAACGGAAGCGATTGGTAAAAGCCAAGCTGCATTGGCTGCTTGAAGTTTCGTGTCATGAAGATGAATCCTGATGAGATGGTTAGTTGAGAAGGGCTTGGTGTTAAAGCTTAGCAATAGCGTATTGACGGGAAACAAACATCGTGAAGGGTACCAAGTAGCAAATTGTGATAGCCATGACGGAATCTATCCACCACAATGCCCACGCCTGCGAAAAGTCAGCGAAAATCACGCTATTGGGTTATCCGCTCCTACTAACCAGAGTGATCGCCCAGTGGCCCCATGCTGGCACACAGACCAGAATAATCATTTCAATAATGGTGGCAAGGCCCATAGGGAATGCCCCTAAGAAAAGGGGGACCACAGGGTGGCGAACCATTGCAGTCCAGAGTCCAGGGTAAGTGAAGTACCGTAAAACCGAGATGAAAGAGAATATCGTGAAAAGGAGCACATTTAGTGCAAAAATAATCACAGAAATCCAATACAGCCAGGCCCCATTGTAGGGGAGATTGTGAAGGAGAATCGAAACAATGCCGGTACCCATGTTGATAGTGAACCACCTGCGATTGCTTTAGTATGTCTAATTTTGGAATTGGAGACGAACCGAGAGAGTGCTCAGATACATCTGGGAACCAACCATCCAGATATAAAGCGTGCCCTAGTTGCGTTTCCGGATTCGCTGAGAAAGGAAGGCTTACGCTGGAGAAAAAGTCCGAACAACAACCCAGGCGCTCTTTTCTTGCTTCAGTGATTTTCGTTCCTCTTGAACAGTAGGTTCGGCATGCAGAACACCAACTGCTGGGGGGGAAGAGACATCTTCTGGCGAGGCTGTAGAAGCGGTGGAAGACATGAATGAAGCAGCAGGCCCGGGACCGGACGGGCTCTGAAAGTCCGTTCCGTCGGTAGAAGAGGAGGAGACTGTGTCTCTAGCAACAGGACTTCTGCCAGCGCTGTCCATTAGAAAGGTCGGAGGACCAAATGTGTGAGTGGAGATCAAGAATGCCACGTCTTCCAATGAGAATTAAGGCGGGAGTAATGTCGACAGTGATAACTATCCGAGATGGAGACAGTGTGCCTCGAGATTGGAGACACTCATCTTTTAAACTGTCGTGTCCCAAGTGACTGGATTTTGAGATTACCAATGGTGAAGCGCAATGTCGGATATGCCGTCGGCGTGGTCAGCCGAAGCATCATTTTGCCATTCACGAAAGGCGCGGATCCGCGGAGACTTCAAAACCATGAAGTAACTGAGAACAAGGGCCGTTGGGATTTGAACTGTGTGTGGCCAATGAGAAACACTCCCAGTCACCGGCCAAATCCCGAACTCCACCGCCACTGCGACGCCGAAGTTCACCGCGACCAGTCAGCAAAAGGGATTTTATACGGCGGCAATAATGCTGATTAAATCATGAAGTGCCGTGTTCCGTTTTTTTTTTGGTTCAGATCACCTACGTCATGTTCCTGTGCAATATTGCAACACACTCTTCAATTTGCAGTTGGATTTTGACCCTGTATCACGAAGCCTCTGATAGATCGATTTATTCGCCTTAGGCACGTAATAGTTTCTTCACAACGTCAGCGCAACGCTGACAACGCGGATTTGCTACCGTCCACACAGCCACAGTTATGCCACCAGACGTTTCTACAGTTAGAGTCTATGGTGGATACCGCTGAGAGAGAGCTAAGCAGGCCCAGCAACACAAGATTAGTGTTCACCATTCTGACATGGGGAGAAACGCCGGTTAGAACTGTGAACCCTACAAGTACGAGAAATGCAAATCGCGGTGGGTGCGTAAGTCAGTACCTCAAAGACCCTAATATCCTGTGTGACTTATAACCGAGGCACAGGGAGACCTTTTCGTGTAACGGATCAGGGCCTGCCCCTTCTTCTCTGTACCACAAGACTACTGATATTGCGCAAAAGTTGATAATCGCAAGGTAAAGGCTGCACCTAGAACACCTTTATATATTTGCTTTGAAAACGATGAGGGTGTTGAGACAACCTTGCCATCCTCGGCGCTGCCGAATGTGTTCATGCCAAACATGTCCCCGCAGTGATTGATCAGTACGCAGAACGGGACTTTGGATGCCTTGTATCACGCCAATGCAATCAGTACGTCCCTACTTGTTAGCTCGGAGCGGCCGGCCCCTGTTGGGGACTTGGAGGCGAAATCCACGATTTTCACACCTCATTCTCACCCGACACAGCCTCTAACTGGCTTACAAATAGGGCGGCCAGTCCTCCGACACCGGCTTGGGAAAATGCGAATAATCCGGCTTAAAAGGGATAGCTCCTCTTCCCCTGCCGCTTCTGGATCATCTTGGAAGGCATGCACCTGGACAACTGAATGCAATGGTCGGGGTACCTGGGAAGTTCAAAGGTTGCGAGACGTGCCGGAAGCGGAGACTCAGGGTCAGTCGTTATCGTCAATGTGATGCAAGATTACGTCTACGGGCTAATAACGGAACAGTGCAGCAACGAAAGGCCGTTTTGCAAGAAATGCATTGCCCGCGGAAGACATTGTGAAGGCTACGATAGGGCCCGAGTTTTCATCACGGGGACGCCAGAAGAACAAGGGAAAGTTCTCCATTGTGGGAAGAGAGGGAAGCTCCAAGTTCACGGACAACTGACATCGTCTGGTATCGCAAGTTCCGAGTCCTACCAAACTCCATCTCCGCCTAGTCATCAGGATGGAGATCTTCCTGTAAGCTTGACGCACACGAGATCGTCGTCACGAAACGCAGGGCTAGCTGCAGGTCCAGAGCATTCTACCCCACACGGTTTGAGCCCATCCCCGCTGTCGAGTAATGTCGGCTTGCGCTTGGATGTGCAATGCTTTGCCCGACTGCAATACGCCAGTCACCAAGCTACCATGGCCAACGGTGGTGAAACACTGTATTTTGAGGTTTGAAATGATTCCGTAGCCAAAGTTGATGCTGTTACTGATCTTCTTGCAGTATGGCATACCACCAAGAACTTTGGAGTCGATGACGAGTGTGGTTCAACTGTTGGGCCCAGCCTTCTTTAGCCAATTTCCAAACTACCAGTTTTTCATCAACGCCTTTCGGCCATTGGAAGTCAGTTTCATTCATCATTTTTTTGAACCTAGGTGCTAAGCCATGAAACCAGGTTGGCAATGCTATAATTGAGAGGCGGGAAACCTTCCTTTCGGCTCCAGAATGGAGCTGTCTGCCTTGGAAGTTCCATGCGAAAGACTATGTTGACCGGCTCATTGATTTGATGATATTACTCACGCCACTCCTGACGCAGATACACAGGATCGTGCCTCGACAGGCGACACCAAAGCGACGAACGTCCGCCGAATCATTGATACGCAGTCTCTCCTCGCTGGAAGAACGTCTCACCCAGTGGCACCAAGAGTTCATGGAACAAGAAGGCCCGCCGTCTCGAACACATCAGCCGATTTCTTATTCGTTTAAAGATAGTCGAACCGGTGTTGCATTTCTGTATTATTGGTTTGCACAACTCGCCATCTGCCACAGAATCGAAACCCTACGCGGGGTTATATCTCAGCCATTGCCCCACAAGAACCCACCACTTAACAACGAAACTTACACGTTTCAAATGCAGACTGCCGGTGAGCTAGCTACAGAAATATGTCATGGCCTTGGTTCGTTGTTCAACACTCTGCAACCCGAGATTTTGATGGCGCCTTTGGAAGCCGCGATGCGGTGCTTTCGATGCATCCAAATGACGGCTCAGCATGTTCCGGAAGAGGTCGTGCGCCTGGAGTCGATCCGCAAACGGCTTATGAACACTCAAGAGACCCTTCCATATATTGTGCGGAGAGACGGATGGGTTAAAATTGCGTAGCTATGTGGAGGGGCCCCAGCCGCGATGGTTATTTATTGCTCTATTATATGATACCGGTATCAAGACTTGGTTATATTTCAAGATGAATCGTCCCTACCTCTTCAACCTCATGTTGCACTTGAAGGGTGACCTGACCCATGGATGCCGAGATTTAAAACACGGGCATACTAGTATACATACCTCGATAAGGGAACCTAATGAATATGCTGCATTTTCGTTCTGTATTCCACAGTTGCCAAGGCCCATGTTTGGGCTTCAAGTTTATTCTTCTCCATCTGCCGGAATCCCGACTAGCCTTACTGCAAACAGCAAGATCGAAGATGCAAGGGTTGAATTGAAGCTTAAGGCAAATATCAGTGTGCAACAACCCTACTGCCAAGCCACTGTCTTTTCTGGTATTGGGTGAAGCACTCCGTATCTGTCTCTATTTTTTTTTTTCAAATACTTGTGGCTTTGATCTATCTCATAATATTGAGCAAAAAAGCATTGTGCATCGTTGGGATTGAAATGCAATCAATTTAATTGTTCGTACTCTGTCAGACATCTTCAACGGAATGCAGTCCAAACCGACACCCAAAGCTCAACAGTATGTATCTCTCTGCCTGTCAGATTTCCCAGCGAGAGAGTTAAATGGTCTTTAAGAGAGAATCAAGGATAACAGGTGTGAAAAAAGTCCATTTAGTAGCTAGACTTCGATTGCCTTTGTTTGCTCAAGCTTGTAGTAGTCTACTCCAAGAGACAATAGAAGTACAACGGACAAAAACACCCTCTTAGACTGTCCAAGAACAGACAAGCCAGACAAGCCAGACACCACATCCTCCTTTAACAGATACCGTTGCAATTGGTCTTGGAGACATAGTCAACCGTAAGCATTCCGTGATGGCTGATATCGTTATCGCTAGGATAAAAGGCAGGAACGCTGCCGCATTTGGCGCATCCATGATTAACCAGCTCCTGAAGCAATCTCTTGATCTCTCTGCCAGGGAGGCCACCAGTGTTCTGGAGGAATGCACAGAATCCCGATCCACCCAGACTTTTCCAACAAGCAATGTGTTGTCCGTTTTGGTACCATCGATCGTTGTTAAGGCCCTGCGCGTACCCGAGGAGGTCGGTCAATTTGAATCCGACATTGGCGCAGTTGCTGCTGCCGTGGCAGTTAATGCCCTCGGCTGAGATACCAAGGGCCAAAGCAGCCACTGAAAGAAGACCGGTAACACGCATTCTGCGCAAAATTCGTCAGCGTGTGGGTTTATAGAAATCGGAGTTTCTCATACCTGAAGATATAGAACAAGTCGAGGGCGAATCTTGTCAAGTCGAGGGTAGATGATCGCAAATCCTGAAGGTCTTTATATGAGACAGAGAGTGAGGTGACGAGGTTTCTTTACGAGCTGTAGAGGGACGAACAAAATTACTTATACTTCAGACTGGCGGGTCCTAAGGTCGACACGCGCATATTGATATGTTGTTCTATAGACCGCCAACCGCTCATACGAAGCGATAAATGTAACCCGAATTAGATATCCCAGCTTCGATCCTCAGGTTAGCTACTTTCAGAACCACGCTTTCTTCTCACCATATTAGATATCATATGACGTTTTGCAATTTCCTGGCAAGGATCTAACTGCCCGTATTGCCGCTAGAGTGAGAAATTTAGTCAGCTTGTTTAGGTCAGATTGGATCTTTTGACAGGGGAGAGTTTTAGACTCTTTACCCACAATTTCAGCAGAAGCCCTAAGCTATTCGATGCAACATGAAGCCTATTCAAGCTAAGTACGCGGACTTCGAGAACTAGCACATCACTTTGTAGAGGCGGTGAAATCGCTCAGCCCCGTTACTCCCCCCTTGAACTTACTACAGCGGAATCTGCCCCTCCCTGACCATTGAGGCTCCATAAAAAAAAGTTCCAAGTATCGGGCGAACTGGAACCGGCTTCGCATGGAGCGGCCGCCAGCAACGCCGTGATGGTGTCTATTCTGTGGAGATCCGCCTTTAGAAAGCGATGCGCTAGTTCTCGAAGTTGATGTATTTAGCTTGAATAGGCTTCATGTTACATCGAATAGCTCAGGACCCGCCGCGCTCTTGCAACTTATACCCATATTAGTTACTCCGTTGTAAGGTCGAGATCCCTTCTACGTGGGGTCGACAGGTAGAGTCGACAGTAGACAGGCTCGCAGCTTGTCTCGACGGAATGAACCCTTGTCAGAGACACGATACTAGGCTCGGGGTTTGAGCTTCGTCGAGGTTTTGTGCGTGATATTTATCGCAATATAAATGATACACTGCCACCTTATATCGATCGTGAAAACAAGACAATCCTTTGTCACGAGTCTTCTCGATCGCTAGAACCATCTTTCTTCCATCACACAACCGTCACCATGCCCTATCTCACAAAAGAGGAGCTCGAAAGTATCTTTGCTGATCAACCGCTTGCAAACGGTGGGCCTTTTTGGTCCCGTGTGGCAGAGGATGTTGAATGGACTATCATGGGCAGCGGCCCTGGAACCGGACGTTACACCAGCCTTACCGAGCTTTGGGGCAACACAATTGGAAAGTTGATCAAAGCCCTTCAAGACCCACCCCAACTCAATATGGTGCATGTTTTCTTCGGAGGCGAGAATTATGAGTGGACATCAATGGAATTGGAAGCTCGTGGTACTCGAAAATCCGGTGAGATCTTTGCCCCTTCAGCTTCCTTCAGAGATACTTGAGGTCAATGAGCCGGGATTAATCTGCAATAGGCAAGGAGTATTACAACCGTTATGCTTTGGTGATTAAGTGGAATGAAGATGGCAAGGTGATCATGGTCCGAGACTACCTTGACACCGCCCTCATCGAAGAGGTTTGGAGAGAAGCTGAGGAATTGGGCCTGTTTTAAATTGGGACTTTTGCCAACAGGTTTAGCTCCTTTTGCAAAACTACAGGGCATGGTTTCATTAGAGCAATATTTCCATCACTATTTTCTTAGACGGCAAGTCTGTGACATGTACAAGAATCAGAACGTATCGCTTTATCGCGTCAGGATTGCTTTTCAATCCTGTTTAAACTATTACCAGCAGGATTGAACCTGCCGTACACTATCCAGTATTTGCCTATCATATAGTATTGGTTCACTCTACATCAGGCAATGATCAATACGTGAGCTTTAAGAAGTCTTGCATAGAATTAGTCCTAGTAGGCAGAGCTGCCTTAAAAGAGACGAGTCTAGCGTTGAGATTCCCATGGTAGAAACCAGAAAATTGTTTTCTCCCATCAACATTAATTAAGCCATATATACCTCATAAGTGTTCCTGAACCTCTGGTAGCGAGTATACCTTGCGCTTGCAGTTAAAAAAGCTCAAACGATATCTCGAACTCAGTAGCAAGACTTTGCAGGTTCATGGCCTCGATTTAATCTCCAAACTCAGGGAAGGTGACCTGAAATGCAACTTGGTAGGCAGCATCAACTTCATCTAGGAAGACGATATATGTCAGCTTGAATCGCAAACGAGGGGGAAAGTAGAGAGATGTGCTTGGAGTAACAGATTCCTCCTACTGACCTGTCATGCCACTGATTGCTTGGAACACCCCTGCGAAACCTTCCATGGCAGCAATAATCCCATCCAACCCATGACGAAGTTCCTCAATCAGGCGTTCTGGAGAGGTTTTGCTGCTCGTAGGCACGGCGGGGATTTGAGACAGAACGCGGAGTCTACAAAATTGCATCAACAAGGCGTAACTAGCCTGCATTGCGCAGCATGAAGTTGTAGGCATAGTGCAAGAAAGTACATTTCCAGCGTAGTCAGCATTGGGAGCCGGCAAGTTCTGTAGTTGTCGAGAAATTGTCAACGCAGATTCGACACATATTGCAGCTGATTGATCGGGAGTGAAAGTCGGTGCCGCTAACAGGGCAGATGGAGTGTCGCTCATGGACACAAGGCCACTGCTGGGAACCTTCAAGATATCGGAAGGCGCAAGATCGCAATGATTCTTTTCAAACAGCGGAATGTCCGAGAATGCGTGATACCGATGGATCCGGATCCTCGCACTGTCGATCTTGGTGTTAGAGCGGAGCCTAGGGACTGTACTGCTTCTTGGCCAGATTTGGCTTTCTAAAATGATTGATACACACCTAGAAAATCTGATTCGACAAATACGTCGCATGACTTGAGCCGTCACGAGCTCACTTGCGGGATCCAGCTGCGCAGTTGATGACACGGGCAGGTCTGATTCCGCTCTCGCAGCAGCCAGCACCACCCATCTGTCAAGCTTGTCCATTTGTTCGTAAATGCTGTCAGCTTCCGCCTGTGACTCGAGAGAGGATTTGTGGCTAGCTGTGAATCGAACACTGGCTACAGAGATACGCAGCGATTCGATGAAAATGGACCATGCCTGTCATGTCAGACCAAGGAATTTTCACAGATACATGGCTGGCTGACCTCTGGATCGGATTCTAGCTGAGGGTATGGAGTCGTGAACTCGCTATCATCACCAACGTTGATCGATGCCTATGTGTTGGGCCCAACAGCGAGTCAGCTTGAGCCATCTCAAATGTATTGGTTCCACTAAGCACTTACGCTCTGGCGAACGACGGAACACAAATGTGCGTAATAGTACTATCTATTCAGCTTATTGCCCATCTTGTTACCAAAAGGTACTCACTGTCATCCACCACGCTCTTCTCCTCGCTTCTGAGAACTTGTCGGTTTCTGACCCCAGGCGATGGAGAGACAAGTTCTTCGCCGTAACTAACGCTTGGCTCGCGCGACAAGTCATTTTAAGCAGGTTTCCACGTTGAGCATGTTCGTAGTTGCCCAGAATAAGAAGAGCGAGGACACTTTCAAGCTCTGCGGGGGCTTGTGAGTGAAAGGGAGTGCGAGATATTGGTAGCTCCTCGTCCAGCGACCCCGGAGGCTGCGCTGTGGTGAAGTCGAGAAATTCAGAGTCAGCCTCGATATGCTCAAGCGCCGCGTGGGCAAACCTCTGTGCCAAAGACGTTCGTGCAGCTGTAGATACCACTGTATCGCAATGTTCCTCTTGTCGCAAGGGAATGAGGGCTAGTACTGCAGAGATTGCCAGACTGAGTGGAGAAGTAGTGTATGGAAGGGTTTTGAAGGCTTCTGTGGAAGGCCAGTGCATGGGGTTATCGGGTTCTAATGGTGAAATTGGCGGGGGGAGTATTGGGAAATATTGGTGAATATACGTGTAGTATGCATTCAATCTTCATTTGTCAGGATTCACTCTCAGGCCCAGCCCACGGGTAATGACACTTACACGGCCTTGTCACTTCCATAAACCCTCAGAGGAAAATGTACAATCGGATTGATTGGAGCCCCAGGGTGGCGCCCTGTATCTGCCTCGGGACTCCCTTCAACATATTCGGGACGTCTCAGTCCTGCGCCAGGAGAAATGAGATGACCAATTTGCTCGAGGGCGGTAACTAATAGCCTCGTCAGAAGATTTCGAGAAAGATGGGTCTTGAGAAATACGAACAATCGCTTGAAAGATGTTGTGATATTCGCTTGGAACGTTGTGCTGCAGGCAGGCTGTCAGCCTTCCATGGGTGTGCTCTTGTCCTCCGTGAGCCGCCTCTTTTGCTAGGGGCGTAGAGGCACTCTCGGTTTCGAACCAGACACTAGGAAACGAGGTTGAAGCGTGAGTTTCTACAGTAGTTTCTTGCATCTCGGGTCTAGAACTCACATTATGGCATGTTTGGCCGCCATCGCAACGGGTTCTTGCTGCGCGACTTCCCCTCGTTGATTAGTAAAGCTGAATGGTTCTTATGCCAGGGGACCTACCAAGCCAAGCACGCCACCTTTACTGGCGGGGCTGCAAATTTCATGTCGGATATTCCGGATTACTATATAAATGGGATCGTTGTTATTTGCAGAGATTTGGTCAGAGTTGGAACGTCAGACTGACGACTGAGAGAACATCTCGCCCACGAGTACGTCGGAACAGGGTGGCGATGAAAGAAGTGGGCCACCGAGCAGAAGAACCAAATCCCCAGTTTCTTTGCTTCATAAGCTTACCTAGTAAGTAAGACGACACAGTGTGCAAGAGTGGTAGCCGAAGTTTAGTCGGTTGCTACGGGCGACAGGCAAATCGAGCACAGCGTCATCCGTCACCAAGCAAAGATGCCACCGCTACCCTTCTAGCAATAAGGCAGCTAAATCGCCGAAATTCGTTTTACAATAAGAGCAAAGTCAGGGACATTCTGTCTAGGCGCAGCATTATGTATTACTGTATACCGGAGCATCTCTTGCTCACAGGTAAGATTTGAATAGCTTCTGGTACTTCTTCCTCGTAGCCTTGTCGCCAACCCAGACATCCTTGGCCCGATCCACAGCCTCAATGTTCTTGCCGATATATGTTGCAACCATACCGCCGCCGAAAGCCTCCTTATCGATAAAGACGTGCTCATCAGGCTCCACAACCTCGAGGTAGTAAGGGTGTGAGAGCATTGCGGTCAGGACATCAGACGATGCGTACAAGAACATGGCAATGCCGTCAAAGTCGACGAGCTCGTTGGAGTCGGGCTCGGAGGCTCCCGCTGCAGTGGGGGGGATCTTGCCTCCAACCTGGACCTGGATTATGGAAAATTGAGCATGTCAGCGGAATACTTGGTAAAACCCGCCGAGGAAGGTCAATTGATTCCATGGGTTCTTCATACCTGTTGGTAGCGGGTGATGTTGAAGTGGGTAGCCAATGGCACCACCTTGGGCGCGTGCTGAGTCTCCCAGTACTGCCAGAACTCGTCGCGAGTGAGGTCAGGACGGCGCTTGACGTAGGTGACCATCTGGAGGAGTCCAGTGTTGGAGTAGCACGAAGCAAGCGTCGCTCCAACCAGAGCCGTAAGAACGGCGACGGTGGGTGTGAAACGAACCATTGCGTCTGGTTGGATTCAGTGTGTGCGAGGTAGAGTGGAGGAAGACAGGTAGGTGGAAGAAGCAAGAGAGGTCCTGAGTACAGGAAATTCCCGCAGGCTTTTGTGCGATGCGTGGAGCGGAGCCTGACATATCGACGGCATATTAGTAGCATTGGCTGCAGGTATTTAGCTGCAGGTAACAAGGGCCTGCATGTAATTATTGAACATGGGTGTCTACTCGACCCCGGTGCGCAGAGATGACTGTACTCGTAAACCCGGGACAGTTTCCACCCCGGCTGCAAGAATTTTCGGTACAGCCTAGATTGGTCATGGTCAGCATCCGGGCCGAGTTTGAGGGAGCCGATAATTGGTTGTTTTCGGCATGGTGTTGGTTGTCGACTGTTGGTTGTTGGTTGTTGGTTGTGATGCATGGGTTGTTGACTGGGGATTTTAAGTTGCTTCGGTACTGCTAAGTATAATTTACCCGCCAATGTGTGCGGTGAGATTTCATAGCCGATCTTGGCTTTTACAAGGAGCCGGACAGATTCATGTGCCGGATCTCCCCATTCACTAACAACATGCAGGGGCTCCATCACACCCTGGGACTACAGACTGCGGAGTAAAAGCTTGTTGGTTGTTTCCAAGGCAGGGAAATAGAGTCTCCTGAATAAAGCCCTTGGTCGGTATGCTGCGCCCCGTCAATGGCTCATCCCATTAATGTGATCCGAAGCCCTGGACGTTGCATGAAGGCATTGACTAGCAAGCATTCGGGACAAGCCACTATCCCTCCAACCTCTGTTGGCCTGCTCTGTGATTCTCCCATAATTTGCTTGTTCCCAGCTTCCTGTCAGAGACCAGGAGAGATCTCCCGCACCGGCCGAGGTAGTGATCTCCTGGACCAAACTTGCCAGACCCTGAGCTGCCACACGGCATACAAATACAGTCAGATGGCCGAGCACGCCTCAATGTGCTTAAGGGATTGAACTGCTTTTGTCAGTCGGAGCTTCCGCGCTTCAACCAATGGCTTTCTACCCGGTAACAGACGGCGTGACGACGTTTCTCCCGCCGCCAGACGGCTACGTGGTGGATTTTGACAATCCCCAGCAACAGAGGGCGCTTGATCACTATCTCATCTTCGGCATCCTAGGACCCTTGGCTTTAATTTGCCTGGTTCAGAGAATCTACACGAAGCACTTTATCACTGGGAGTCTGAAGATTGACGATGGTATGGCACGCCCTCAACCAGTGAGAAACCAAGCTAACTCGCATCGTCACTTCCAGTCTTAATTTGCCTTGCTTGGGTGAGAATTCCAGCCATTGGCTTCAATAGCCGGCGCATCCGATCGCTGCCTACTGACGACTCGCTTCTCCAAAGGTCGCGTCGGTTGTGATGCAGTCGGTGCAGATCTGTAAGTAAAACCCGTCTCGTTGAGGCTTGTGAACGACTCTCAAACTGACAATGTTCCCTCAAGGGTCTGTATCGATTGGAGGGTTGTGCCACCATGCATGGGAGATGCCCATTGAAGTCTTCGAGAAGCATATGCTCGTACGTTCATATCCACCATACGCTGGCCCCGCGTGACAGGCTACTCACGTCTAGACACTAGAGCTCCTACATTGTCGCTCCCATCTTCATCACATGCAATGGCCTCAGCAAGACATCTCTCTTGACCTTCTACCTCCAAATATCGCCCCAGAAGTGGTTCAGGATCACTATCTGGGCGACAATCATCATGGTGGCCAGCTACACCACCACCATTGCCATGCTGCTTCTATTCGGATGCAAGCCCATTCGCGCCTCCTGGGACCCGTACGCCTTTGCCACGGGTAAATGCGTCAACGCCGCGGTTATGTATATTGCCATCGCGGTTGCCAACATTGTGTCTGATGTTATTCTCTTCATCATACCCATTCCAACCATTGTCCGTTTGAAGATGCCACTGGTACAGAAGGTCGGAGCTGGCGTGATGTTCGGCATTGGCTCAGTGTAGGTTTGCCTCGCTTCTCATGAGGCAACCTGGGGGGCAGCAAGGAATTTCATGGCTGACGAGATGCGTGCAGAACCGTCGCGACCTCGATTATTCGGATGATTTACCTCCCGTCGCTCTTGGGAGCTTCTGACATCCCCTGGACAGCCGCGCCAGCCAACGTTTGGTCGTAAGGCGCCACCTCTCTCCTCTAACCTGTTTGCTCCAGGCATAGAAGACGGAAGTAAGATACTAACCGTTGCAGGTTTGTCGAAGTCAACCTCTTCATCATCTGCGGCTCTATGCCCACCTTCCGAAAATTCCTCAAGCGATTTGCACCGAGATTGATGGGCTCGTCAGGCCATTCACGACCGTCTAAATATTCCGACTACGATGCATCACAGAGAAGGTTGAACCGCCAGCAACGCACTGAGTATGCGCAATTCGACATTGTTGAGATGGATAATTTATCGGATCATAGTAAACAGGTTAAGGACACGAGGATGTAGTCTATCCAGTTTAGGAACCGGGTGATTAATAAAACGAATATTCTTTGTAGAAGACGGACTATACTCATCTCAACACACCGACTTCGGAAGTACTCAAATGTGAAAATCCAGCACGACTGTGTCAACGGGTCCCTCGTTATTCTTACTGCAGCCCAGAATTGACCGGGAAGAAAAGAAGTGACGCAGTTAATGATGGGCAATAATATTCACTTCTTTCAGTCTAACCCGCAATTTCATATTACCCAATTCTCTGCCATATTTTTTGACGTCAGATTTTGCCTGCGCATCTTTGGACCGAAACGACGTCCGCACGCGGGCAGGCATCAAACTCTTCGGCAACGTCTAGCCAACAAATCTGTCCCTTATTCATTTTCTCGACCAGGCACACGTTATTACCGGTATTCTGTTCGATAGTGGACAGCTGGAGACTTGCTCTGGACCGCCGGGCCATAGATCCCAGTGGTCCTCATCCACCCAGTTGCAGGGTGGCTCGATCTAGTTATTACCTGTGCCTTGTAGTTTGTACACCTATCTCCTCCTCCGAAGAATAGGAGGTCGTGTCGCGCCCCTCTCATTATGGACCTTGGCAAACCTGTATCTCACACCTGTAGCACCACTCAATCATGTTCTATAAAGTACGAGGGTTCCATCGTCAGGTATGCATTTGTTTTGCCATATCTACTACAATTTAACACTCGCATTCACCGACCAACGTAGTTAGGGGCAAGTCGCATCCTTATTTAATGACTCTATCTATCCACACAAAATCACAGCTCTAGCCATCGGCTTACAATTGAGAGCTCGGTGGCTTTTCCATTATGCGAGGACCTTCATTCCCTGTGCAGTCTTTCCCGCCAACCCGGCCAGCTCAAAGTGCTGAACCATCTTCGCCGATCCTGAGCCGCCCGACACGTCGACAACGGTAACCGCCGCTTGCGTGGTTCCGTTCCCGGGTGACAGAGCGTAGATGAAGTTACCAGCAGCGGCCAAGTCGATGAGGCCCGGGTCGCCATTGCAAGACAGGTCCAACGTTCCCACAATGCTGGCATCGTCGGTGCTCATCTCCACGAGCCGGTTGCGGCCAACATCAGTCACGAATGCTGTCTTGGTTGCTGGAGAGATGGCTACCCAACAGGTGGCTTTCTGGCCGTCGACATTTCCAGTGGCCACAGTTGTTGCTTCGCAACTGGCAGGGTCGACGCTCAAGATGGCGGCTCCAAAAGAAGCGTCCGTAGCAAACACATTTGACGTGCCCGGGATCACCTGAGAGCCGAACAACACAGCCGTGCCATTGGGCGAGCTGCGAGTGTCATCTCGGGCAAGAGTCATGACTGCGGCTCCGTTTGCATCGCTAGACTGCTGGACGGCGAGAGCAGACAAGAAACCCGTCTTGTTTTGGGCTGGGTCGCCCTTGACCATGGTGAACAACAGAGACTCGTCTTCTGAGAAGAGGGTTTGCGAAACCGTGTTCGTAGGCCCAACCGGCGGTGTCGTCTGTCCGAGGTCGAACGGCCGCAGGTCGTCCATGGCACCCAAACCCTTCTTGGAGAAGCTGCTGCAGGAAATCCCGGCCTTGGCACCCGTCGTGCCTACACACACGAGCTTGTTCTTGGTTGAAGCAGCGACAGTGTTGGGGAACTCGCCGGGGATTTGGACTGGCGCGCCGACAACTGAGAGCTTGGTTGGGTCGGAACGCGAGATACTCAGCATGCTGAGGGTGTTGGAGCCGGCGTTGACAGCGAAGATGTGCTAAATATCAAGGTCAGCAAGGGTTTATTGCAGTCTGGGAGGGCTTCATCGACTTACATGGCCTGCAACGGTGAGTGAGGACTGGCTTATCAGCGCATCGGGCGTCGCTGGCTGGCCTTGAGCGTCAACACCCACGGAGCCTGCACCACCCGTCATGGTTGCTGCTCCCTTTGATAGAGTGCCGTCATTCCCAATAGGAACCGCAACAACTGCGTTGGCGTTATCGTTGGTGAGGAAGTAAATTGCCTTCCCCACCGCAGCAGCGCCCTCGTTGCCAGGTTTGCAGGTTGGCATGCTGCCAGCCTCGTTTGCCAGCCATAGGAATGCTGTGAGCAAAGAAAGAAGACGAGTAGATGGAACCATTGCGTATGATTGCAGAAGGTGATTGAGTAAAGAATGGTAAAGAAGAGAAAACTCGTTCCAGTCGAGTGCAGTCCGGCTGCGAAGTTTAAGGAAGGGAGAGAATGGGAAGAATACAAGGTGAATTGAGAACTGCTCAGCGATTGTATTGCGGATTTTTCTTCCATTGCAGTTGACCATGAAGATGTTATATACCATCATGAAGACTCAACCATCGCCTTCAGCAACATTGACGCTGGCGCACCGAAACATGATCACGAAGCTGTGATAATCAGAATTACCTATTTAGGAAGTGGGGTCAAATGGCGCGTTGCAGTGAGGTGCCGAGGAACCGACTCCTTCATCTTACCTGAAACTGCCGTGGTTGAGCTAGCTACTCCGTCCATCCGAACTCGTAGCTTAACAGGGTTACGCGAGGTGTCACACAATGAAGAAACCCACCTTCGGATAGATGAAGCGAAGCAGACAAGATGCTAAAACAAACCCCCCGTGATTTGGTCCCTGGATGATGGTATTACAGGGGTCGCAGCCAATACAATGAGCGCCCCCTGCCTCCTTAAGAGCGCCATGCTCCCATGTTGTTTCATCCCTCACGTCTAATCAGAATTTCCCTTTTAGGATCTCATGGGACCTTGCGAGAAGCCCACCACTGTGAAGAGGCTCTACAGGGGAGCTACGAGCTAGGGAGCTTGGCAAGCTTCAATGGCACCCAGGCATCCAAGACAAGGAGAACAGACAGTCCAGCAATTTATTTAAGGCTTCTACCGTAAAAGATCCTTAAACTCAGTCGCATTAGCGTTCCAAAATACCCACTCTCTGGCATAGCTAGTAACTATGAGCGGGCAGTAGGGCAGGGAACGAATATGTACGGCACTCCACGATCCTCAGCGCTAATGAGCCTAAATTTACAGAGCGTTTATGGCATCACAATGGACGAAGGCAAGTAGGTGATAGGAAATTGACTAGACTAACTACAAAATGAAGGATGCAGTACTATACACGATTGAAAGAATGAAATTTTTGTGCGTATCCATTACTGAGGATCTCCCTTGCCATCCTGCAGCTCGGGATAACGCCTTGTCATTATCTCATACAATCATTGAAAGAGAGTCCGTTTTCCTCGCTGGGCTGGCCTTCTGAAAGCCCTACCCGGCCCTTTGCCCTTCCTGCCCTTCCCGAACTGGCCTCTCTGGTTCTGGTTCTGCTGGCCTTGGCCTGCCTGGGTACCGTTTTGCGGAGCCTGGTTTGCCTGGTTGCCACTCTGTTGGCCCTGGTTCGCCTGATTCCCATTCTGCTGACCCTGGCTCTGCTGACCCTGGTTTGCCTGGTTTCCATTCTGCTGGCCCTGGTTTGCTTGGTTACCGTTCTGTTGACCCTGGTTCGCCTGGTTACCGTTCTGCTGTCCTTGGTTCTGCTGTCCTTGGTTCTGCTGACCCTGGTTTGCCTGGTTGCCATTCTGTTGACCCTGGTTCTGCTGACCCTGGTTTGCTTGGTTACCGTTCTGCTGGCCCTGGTTCTGCTGACCCTGGTTCCCTTGGTTCCCGCCCTGCTGGTTTCCCTGAGCCGCCACAACTTCGAACTTGGTACAGTCGTCCTGGGCACCTCGCTGAGCAACAGGCATTGCCACAGGCTGGTGGTTCTGTGCGGCGATAATAGTGCATACGCGGTACACGCCTACAGGAAGTCCCCCCGAGACGACAGCCTGGAGCAACCCTTGGCCATTGCCAGCGTCGTCGATACCTTTGAAGAAGGCGAACCGGGTAGGATCCGGAGGTGTTGTCGAGTCGAGCGAGCCGATGTCCTGGACGGTAACGTGGCAGTGGCCGATAATGTCTCCATTGGCGTCAAGATCTTGTGGTGCAGTGTAGTAGTTGGTGGTGGGGTTGACAAAGTTGCCCGCGTTCAGATGCGTGGTCTGCACCGAAATGTTGAATGTGGTACCGGCGGTAACAGTCTTGCCTGCCTGGGGATTGAGGATCATGGCCGAGATCATGTTGGTGCTTGCAGGTATCTTGCCCATGGGTACGCCATTGCATGAACCGGTTGTGACTTGCACGCCATTGGTGATCTGCTGGCCGTCGCAGAAGTTGATGAAGTTGTCTGGGTCTCTGTAGCGAACTCGGGTCAGAACCATTTCCAGGAGACTTGAAAAGCTGTAGCGAGGATGACTTACGTTGCTGAGAGTGCTTGGCCTGGTTTGATGCCAGCGGTTCCTGGTTCCTGTCCGGTCTTGTCGCTGGCAGACTGGATCAAGTTACTTTTCAGGCAGCTTTGGGAGTTTTGTTGGCCTTGTTGGCCTTGTTGACCTTGCTGGCCCTGCTGGCCCTGCTGCCCTTGTTTGCCTGGCCGACCCTGTCGGCCCTGTCCAAATTGCCTGGCAACGATACTCGAGTCCTGCTCGGGTACACCGTTGAAGGCGAGGACGTAGTTCTCGGCCAGCAAAAGTGACAAGAGAAGCGTCAAGCCGAGATTGCGGAACATTTTGAATAATTTGGTCGAAGGAATGAATAATGAAAAGAAAGCAGTGACCTAAGCTCAGCTCAGGGAATGGAAATGTAAAGAATGGAGAGAATGGAAAGAATGGAATGGCAGTGTGAGATATTCCTTGGCAAGAAACTGGGGAGGAGTCGTGGTTTTATATTAATGGCCTCTGCCTGGTTGGTCAACACATTTGCCCTTTTGAGACTTCGATTGATGGAGTCTCAACCGAAGACTGGGCATCGACCCGTTCGTTGCACCTCCTGGTCATGGGCCTGGTTTGCCGCACATATCCGAAAACAGTACTCGGGCGGTCACAGATATGCTTCAAGCTGGTAATGAAGGGGGCTTAATTCTTTCTCAAGCTGTGATTGTGCTAACTATCTGAAGCTCGCCAAAGTGCCCTCCAGACTGCTGGGACGTTACAGAATCAGGCGCCAGGGCAACTCCTTTCAGAGGCGCTAAGTGAGCGCTGCCCTTTGACAAGTTAACCACTTGCCGGATTGGGCATTTCTGATATCCTCATCACTGGTAGAAAAAGTGGCTAGGGCGTTAGGATGTTCCAAGGCTGAAACAGGGCAAGGCACGAACTGGGGTCATCTCTCAAGCACTTCTGAAACTCGTCTGAACTAGCGCCCGAGGGCCACTTAATCTAACAAGCGACCGACTGGACGCCATCACTGAAATACGACCCTGAAAACACCGTAAAGGTGCGCCTTCTGGGGAATGTCGTGGGTTAGGTTCATCTGGACATCGCTAGCCTCGGCCCCAGCGTGCCGAGATCTGCGAGATTCTCCTTGGGCTGCCTGACGTGTGTTTCAGTGGTGAGAAACGTTGCCGCTGCTTCCAGTGTTGCCTCTGTCATCAGTAAATCTACGCTCTACATTCACTGCACGATGCTTCGTTGGCAATGAACGACGGGTCGTGATTCAAAGCCAGGTTACAGCCGCGGCAGATGAGCAATTATTGAAGGTGAACGACCCAGGGGCCTAGACTGCATCTCAATCACTAACTGTCCTCGATTCCGTCAATATTTGCAGCATTAACCATGGGAGCTGTGAACACGATGACATAATCCGAGCTAGACACCCTCTTGACCTACATGTCCGACTTTCTGTCCAACATCTCATACACAGCCTCAACCTCCGGGACTTTCCCCTGAAGCTCGCTTCTCGTCTCGTCCCAAACACGCTGCTGCGCGATGCGGCCGCTCTTTCGCTCCATGAAAGGCGGATACCTGCCACTCAGTTATTAGTATGCAGACTCAGAATCCCCCGCTCGATTTCGAGAGAATTAGAACTTACGGCGCAGTATCGAAATCCTGCATAATCTTGCCATGCCCTTCCTCCGAAGCCGAAACGCCATTGATCAGCGCAGTGGCACAGATTTGGGGATCTCTCGCTCCAAAGTTCATGATCAACCTCGGGATCAGTTTCGCCTGGTTGGGATTGGTGAGTGGTGTCCACGCTGAACCAGGGTCGGCACTGTTGATGGTCACTTTGCGCATGCCCTTGTCTGCAGCAGTTGTGGCGGAAACTCGGGCAGCGAGCTCACGGGCGAAGTAGAGAAGGAGTGCTTTCGAGCGACCATACTGGTGGGCTTGCTCCATGCCGTCCTTATTGTTGCTGAGGCGTTTAAGATACGAGCCATTCTTGGGCATACCCATGGTGAATGAGGAGGGATAAATGCCGAATGTGGTGACAAAGGTTAGAACAGGAGGGGATGGGTTGGTTGGGGAGGACTTGAGCAGTGGAAGGAGGAGGAGAGAGATGAGGGCGCCGGAGAGGAAGTTGACTTGGATCGCTGAAGCAAATTATAGTTAGAATATTCCAAGCAGCGAAATTATGCTGAGGGAGACTCACAGGTTTCCCAGCCCTCAGGTGACTCGCGGCGATGGAAGGACAGAATTCCGGCAGTCATCAAGACATGGTCAAGGTTCTTCAGCTCGCGTGCCTTCTTTCCCAGTTCCTGGCAGCCTGCAAAGGTCATCAAGTCGGCTTGCCAAACGAGAATGTTCGGCTTGCTCTTGTTCTTTTCACTGAGCTCAGTCTCGATCTGCTGCTTGACTTCCCCACAATCCTTGACGTCGACAAGAACAAGCGTCTCGACATCGCGATGGGCAACGATCTTGGCAGCCCTCGAGCCGAATGCGCCGTTTGCGCCGGTGATGAGGACAGTCCTGCCTTTATACGACTCGGTGATGACGGTGGGCCTGCCATGGCGCTGTTTGTACAGGCTCTGCCATGGGAAGTATTCTGCCAAGAAGCGAGGGGTCCCGAGAGTCAAGACGACAATGACGACAGCGACCGCGAGAAGCAGGCTGGAATTGGCCATTTTTGGGGAGGAATGGTCAGTTTTTTTGGGAATGGTGTCTGGCGGATTGGAGATGTCGGTGAGAAGTGTTGAGGCATTCCAGTCGTACGATGGCAGGTGATATAAATGTCGGCGGTCGGATCGGAGAATAATTTTGCCATGAGATCATTTCGAGGGAATTTCATGTACACCCATACATTTTATTACGTACTGCGTTGTAGGATCTGTACGATTATCAATACTTGCTCTCATTTAATTTTAGAAATTCTTTTCATTTTTTCATGTCTGATATTTTAACCTCGATTTTTCTTTGAATACCTACAGTGGGCGTGCAAAAAAACCGACAATTATCCGATTTTCCCCGCACTTGCGATCGCGATCACGGACATCCCTCCAGATATCACCAACTTCACTCAGCTACAGCTCAATCATTATGCCTCGCATCAGGGCCAAATCTCATCACAGTCCTCATAAGAGGACGAAGATTGTATACAAACTTGATTCTGGTGTTCCAGCTGATCAGATCGCCGAGGAAGAAGGTATTACAAAGCATGCGATATTTGGCATCGTCCGGCGGTACAGATATCAAAACAGCGCAAAGAGAAACACCGGCTCTGGCCGCCCAACCATTCTATCGACGCGCGATAAAAATCATATCTTTAGAATCATCGATCAAGACCCTTTTGCTATATATGCAGAAATCCTTGAGCAGACCGGTTTGCGTTGCCACAGGACGACTTTAATGCGGTGGCTCCGTAAACAAGGCGTCCAACACCACCTCTCTCTTCGTCGGCCATTTCTGAGCCCGGCTGTGGCCCAACAGCGCCTAGATTTCGCACAGAAATATATCAATGAAGATAAGAGCTTTTGGCATACTTGGATTTTCTCTGATGAGGTCTCTATTGATCGTACTGACGGCGATAAACAGAGGTGGGTTTTCTGCCGTTATGTAAGTCCAGCCCTCGATCTTATAATCGCTTTCCTGACCGCCCCTAGGGCGAGAGACTCAGGAAAAAGAACATACAGCCTCGCCGGAAGCCGACGAGGCATTCCAAGATGTTTTTTGCTGCATTCTGCCTTGAACGGGCTACAGGATTGATCCCTTTAGATGGAGACCCTGCCGCCAAGCGTGGCGGCGTCTCCGGCCGGACTATCTTGGAATGCCTTAAGACTCATCTGCCGGAAATCATCGATGATGGAATGATATTTCAGCACGATAACGGACCAACTTATAAAGCCCGTATCGTGCAGAGGTGGCTGCGTAGCTATGCTAGAAGAGAGGGGGTTTTCCTGCCGTCTTGGCCGCCTTACTCCCCTGATCTTAACCCTATTGAGAATTTATGGGCAATTTTAAAAGAGCGGATCTGCAAGAGATACCCTCATCTTGGAGGGCTTCCGAAGATTGCTGGGTCTTTGGATCTTTTAATTGAAGCTGCGATCGAGCTGTGGACAGAGATTGAAGAAGAGGTGTTCGAAAACGTCATAAATTCGATGCCGGCGCGGATGCAGGCGGTTGTTGACGCAAATGGCTGGTACACAAAATATTGATATAAATCCTAGTATTCTCCAGCTTCTGGGCTTCAAATTGATCTATTCTATGATTTTCTATGATTTTAATTGAGACTATGGTAGCCGGTCAAAGATTATGGTGTCATCGCGGAAATTCGGGTGGATCCGGGCATTGTCGGTTTTTTTGCACGGCATTGTACCTGGTACACTCGGCGTAAGGTCGTTCCCCCGCACTGAGCGAGCGGAGAGCCGACGCGTTAAATCCCACCATGTAACCAAATGTAGGGTAGTTGCAGAGCTAATTAAGATGAATCCACTCCCTCCTGTGAAATGGGCGGGTTTCAGCCACAATGGTACAGAGTACCACGGGACCATCTCAACAGATTCCAGCAGCTTAGCCTAAAAGGACCTCCGGCGGGGTTCGCGTTCGCGTTGGAGACGATGAGCATTGGCGGTCAGGCGGTCCCGACGCGATGCAGCCTGTATGTGTAGCTGTCGTGGTGCAAGTCGATGGACGGCATTAACCTCCTGTCAACGGCGCGAGAGAGGGACTTTGTAGGCAATGAGATTCCCAGCGGGTGGCTGTAGGAAACATTATGAGCGTACCTTTGTTCGTAGAGGACGGTGAGCTCTGTTACATGGGATATTCGATATCCCCCTCGAAGATTCAAAGTAGAGACAGCAAGGATGAGAATTGAGATGATGGTTCAGGCTCGTTGATCCCAGGACCGATCGCGGCCCCAGCTCTACAAGGTGGTTGCGTCATTTGCAGCATTGACTCCTAGATTTAATCGATACCTTGGATTCGGCATGTGGGAGAGGGGAATTCGAACCTCTACATCTCGGGGCCTCTACATGGGATGCTTAATTGCAAGTGTAATTAATTGTGAAGTAGATAAGTAATAGATGCTGTGACGGTTGTGCTTATTCTGGACAGGCGGTCTAGGGTAGGCGCGGATGGTGGGGTTCAGGTCCTGGTAGGGATCAGGACGCAGGCTGTAAGTAAGCGGTTGGCGGTTAGTGTCTTGTAATATTAGTAGTACGGAGGTCGTTATACAGGGTCACGTCTGGTAATGATTAGCAGGTACAGTGAGATGGGTAATTGAGTTGTATCAATAGCTGAGGAGCTGGTATCCTGACAACAGCCAAGTCCTCGAGTTGATACAGGGCGAGCGCTCCAGGATCGTGATCCGTCGTTCTGCGACGCGGTCGTGATTGGCCAAAGGTTTTAAATGGATCCAGGTACTGCCAGTCCTGACCGCCAGTCATGACACCGGCTCTGACACTTCTAAGGTACTGTTGGATTGTGACCCTGTATTACGAAACCTCTGATAGATCGATATCCTGACCTTAGTCAGAGGGGGTGTCAGATGACATAAAAACCTCTCTTGAGAAAAGAGGGGGTGGCGAAGGATCCTAGGGGAAGACAATGAACAGATTCAGGATTGACACCCGATTGAGGATTAATCCCTGGATTGAATGTGTCGTACGCGATCTAACAGGTACTGCAATCTAAAGCAGGTATCGCAAGGAATTTTGGCGGATTGACATGTTGGACTTGTGGGTTTAGACAGTTTACAGTGAAGAAAGCGCTTGTAATGTTGTCAGCTATCAGCTATCGAGAAAAGAGTCTGCTGCTGACAAAACTTTTGCGTAATCTATTGTGGGACGGCACTGATTAGATCCAGTCCTGGCCATGTTGCAGTCGGCCTTCGTGCTTCCTGACCCCACACGCATAAACGCCCGATGCATCCATACAAGGATCGACGGGAGAACAAACCCAACCGGGAGATTTTCGCTCATTCTTGATACTGCTTGTCTCTTCATTTCAGATCATTATTCAGACTAGTTCTAGGAAAATGGCTCTCAACACCACCTATAAACACACGCCCATCACGGCCCCACGGACAATCCGCCTCATGCATGTCTATCCTGGGAGTGAATCCGATGCCGTGCAGATATCTCTCATAACGACTGCCCTCGACGCAGCCCCGGACTTCGAATCCATCTCGTACTGCTGGGGTGATGCCCAGGACCAGCATCAGTTGACGTGCAACGGCGCCACCCTCTCCATCACCAACAGTCTCTTCACCGGGCTGGTGCGCTTCCGCCATGCGCATCAGCCTCGCGTCCTCTGGGCTGACGCCGTCTGCATCAACCAGGCCGACCCGGTCGAAAAGAACAAGCAGGTGATGCTGATGCCGCACATCTACTCGCAGGCGACGCACGTCTTGATCTGGCTCGGCATTGCCGACGATCCTGTGTACGGATATGTTGCGCCCACCGTGGCCGACTCCATCCGACAGGCCCTCGAGCTGCTTCCCGACTTTGACCCCGAGAACGCGGCTGATAGAGCGGCCAAGTCGCAAGCTGTGCGCCGTGACTCGCACCGGCTGCAACAAGAGGGCAAGCCAAATGTCCTGGACCATGACTGGATGCCGCTGGTGGCGCTGCTGGCTCGCCCGTGGTTCTGCAGGAAGTGGGTGGTGCAGGAAGTTTCGCTTGCCAGACACGCCGTAGTATATGTCGGTGACCAAGTCGAAATTCCGTGGCCTGAACTGGCAAGGCTTGCGTTTAACATGGAAGGGCTCGGAGCTGACGAATTTGCACTATCGCAACTGAATAAGAGGAGCCTGGAGGGTGGCAATTCAGAGCAACAAGAGAGTCAGGAGAGGATCGCAAGTGACGACAAGAACGAAGTTCAACGGAGAAAACGCAAACATCTTGTGGATGCAATCTACGTTTCGGTGCACTGCATCACAGCCATCAACATGATCCAAGTCTACAGGCTCAGCGGCACGCTCCTAGACGGAGTCATTGCTACAATGTTCTTCCAGTGCACCGACCCAAGGGACTACGTCTACTCGCTCCTGAGTCTGGGTGCTGTTGGACCGACAGTTCAGCCCGATTATGAAGCTTCGGTTAGCGACGTTTTTCGACAATTTGCCATAGCAATGCTATTGGAAGGCCAAAGCCTGAAATTGCTGAGTCTGGCTCCTGACAGGTCCTTGTTCTCTGGCCCAGACTCTCAACGAATCGAAGGACTTCCTTCTTGGGTTCCCGACCTGCGACTCGTGAAAACAGATGTTTTCATCAGCTATACAGTTCGACCGCAAGCCTTCTCTGCGGGCGGATACGCCAAGCCGATACTGAGCGTCTCCGAAGATCAACGCCTGCTAAGCTGCAAGGGCGTCGTCATCGATACCGTCAACGCCGTTTCCGCGTCACTGTTCGAAATGATGCTGGCCGACATGCCTGAGTTGCGGTTCTCATCGAAGACAGTGTCGGATCCTATCCCGAAGCGGAGGAAGATGCGCTTCGCCCGGTGGCTTGAGGGCTGCTATTGTGTCGCATTTGGCAGTAACTATGACGTTCATGAGCTTGCCGCTCGCGATGTCGACGCGACAGTGAGATTCTCCCGCACAATGATGTGTGATATGGATGCCATGCGCAATCGTCTGTCTCCAAAGATGATAGGCACATTTCCACGCTACATGAAATGGGCAATCGACCGTGCAGCAAACCATGACGGAAAAGACTCGGAAATCCTACCGAGCGCGTTAGCAACAACATACGAGAGTATAGGGCGGCTTACGACGACGACGAAATTCTGCGTCACCAAAAACGGCCGTTTTGGACTGCTACCGCCTACTTCGCAACCTGGAGACTCTATTTGCGTCCTACTCGGCGGTGAGGTGCCGTTTGTTATACGACCCACGGGTTCCGGGACGTATAATCTTGTTGGAGAATGCTATATTGATGGTGCTATGGATGGAGAGGCTCTTGAGGCTGTAGCTTCAGTTGAGTCACTTGAGACCATTTGTGTAGAGTAGCTATTGAGATTTATAATATTTTTCTTATTACTCAAGATAATAAAAGTACCGAACATCTTGAGTGCGTGATATTTGAACCTGGGAGTCAAGTAAGATCGGCCAGACATTTGACCGAGCAACATTTTGGAACGGCTTGGCACTGGCTTCTGCCTTGTCAACCCCGCACCGAGTTGTCTTCTTCATGCTTCCGCCTGAAAGAAAAAAACTCACAAGTTGACCATCACCTCAGTCATCATGCCACAACTTCGCTACAACGTCGCGACAACCCTGGACGGGTACATTGCCTCTTCAAATGGCTCGACCGATTGGATTGTCGAGGACTCTAGCATTGACTTCGAGGCTCTATATAGAGAGTTTGACTTCTTTGTCATGGGTCGCAAGACGTATGAGGTTATGCTCGCTCTTGGGGCCCCGAGTGAGAATCCTCTGTTCAAACGACCTAAAGGCGCTGTTATTGTGGCAAGCCGAACTATGCGACCCGAGGATTTCCCCGATATTACTGTATTATCAGAGAACATTGTCGACTTCATCCGAGACTTAAAGTCTGGCAATGGAAAGGATATTTGGCTTATGGGAGGCGGCACGCTGGCGGCACAATGCCTGGAGGCTGGCTTGCTTAATTCTATCGAAGCGGCCGTCATGCCTGTTATACTGGGGGGTGGTATCAGGATGATTGAGGAGTTTGACAGAAGCCCTGCTAAGCTAAAGCTTACAGGGTGTAAGTGTTTGGATAGTGGGATTATTATGACCCAATACCTGGTGGTTGCAGAGAAGAATAAATGAAGCAGGCTTAATAAGGGATGGTAGAGGCTTCATACTGAAAGTGATGACTGAATGGGAGAAATTCAAGACAAAACCAGAGGCTCCAGCAATATTTAAAACTATGAGGAGAGTATAAAGGTTGCAAAAGTCCTTGTCTTAAATGGATAATTTGACGACTTCATATCGAGGTGACACTCTATAGCAAATGCAGTAATATATTAAATTGAACTGGATGGGACTTCAATGTCTGATACAGTGTAGTTCAATATAAAGGACTGAAGGCCCTAGAAGTGCCAATCCAGATTTAATTCTCTAGATAAACTAGGCGGATTCTGAATTCTTCAAACAAATTACTCTAATTAACACAGACTTATTATCTCAATTCAACAATGCATCCTACAGAGTTATGAATGATGGAGTAAATACAAACAGCCCGACGGGCGAATAAGTGTGGGTAATATATTAAAAGAGGCATTTTTTAATTACTCAGATTATATAATAGAGAATTTTCTTTATTCATTATCTTTAAAAGTAGATTTACATTATAAAAGAACTCTGTATATTAATATAAGAATTCACATAGCTTAAGAAGCTTATATAACTTAGGAATCTAAAAATAGCTCTTTAAAATACAGCTTAGAAAGCTAATATCTAATTGATAATAAAGAAAGAAAGAAAGAAAGAGAAAATTTCTATAAGAAGTAAATAATACAAGTACAATATTTCTCAACAGTACAGCCTATAGGGCGAGACACGTTATAACCTGTTTGAGCCAACTTACAGCTTCCCCTTCTTGGACCCCCAAGTTCGTACTCTAAACAAGTAGTACAAAGCGACGGTTGCAAAGGTGTTAAAAATGAAGTAACACCAGAAGATACCATAATTGCGCCAGCGCTCGTCCCAAAAGATCCTCCGGGCAGCGAGATATTGGTCTGCCGATGATATAGAACAGTATTCGCACCCTGTCGTAGCTTCTGAGTTGTAGAGTCGGCCAGCCGCCACTTCAAGATACTTGGAAAAGTACTGGCCGCATGTCTGTCCAGGCGGAGGGTCGATGACACTCAGTTCTTCATTGGAACATTTTACTTCTCGTCCGTGAAGAGCAGTACTTCCGATACCACCGATATAGTAGGTAAAGGGAGACACGCGCCACATGAAGATCCAAAACCCGGGCAATGCATCTGGGGGCTGCATCACGCCGTTGAAGATAAAGGACAGACCGAACATTAGAATGGCAAACATGGCTGCCATTGCTGGGTCAGAGACCGCTGCAACAGCCATTTGAGCCATACTGGCAGCGTAGATGTAGAACTGCACAATGAAGAGCAGAACGAGCCCTTGGCTTTGGGAGATTGTGCTGGTGCCGAAGACGGTATAATAGAAGGATGCCCAGGCGCAGATTCCTAAGAGAACCTGCCATGGGAATTCGACCAGGATCTGAGACAGGATAAAGACCTTCCACGAGTAAACCCGGGATGGTCGCTCTCGGACCTCGAAGAGAGAGCGCTGCCTTACAAACTTTGGCATGACCTGGTTAACCAGGGTCGAGAAAATAGTGCAAAGGAAAATGCTAAAGAGAGCGTTTTGGAATCCCTGCTGAGAACTGTCGGCCTTCCAGAAGGAAAACCCGATGAATAAGCCAGAGATAATACCGAGAACGAATTTGGAGTAGATGTATTCTGGCTGCCGGAAGTACTGCTGGAAAGCCCGGACAGCCACATGTCGAAATTGTCGGTGGATGGGAAGAGCAAACTCTCTGTCAAAGTCTGCTTCGCTAGACTTGTTTGCAGAGGAAACGGTGACTTTGTTGAGCCTTTCCAGCTCGTCTAGAACCTCTCTCTTCTCTTGACTGTTGTTCCACTGGTCAACCCAGTTGACATCAGGGGCACCTGATCCAGAGACCATGTCGAGGATGTACTCGGGAGGACTCTCCAGAGCTTTTAATTGCCGAGCTCCATTTCTAGAAAAATAGTCCAAAAGAATATGCGAATGAGACCCAATGTCCCCAAAATAGACAGTCTTGCCGCCTTGGGCTAGGAAGAGAAGCCGGTCGAATGTCTGGAATAGGAGCGCACTGGGCTGATGAATCGTTGCCAGGATTGCTTGGCCATTATCTGCCAGCTTCCGGAGAAACGAGCAAATCGTCCATGAGCTCTGGGAATCGAGTCCACTGGTTGGTTCATCGAGGAAGATGAGTAACGTAGGCTTTGCAACAAGCTCTACGCCAATGCTGAGTAGCTTTCTCTGCTCAACATTGAGACCCTCTCCAGGGTTACCCACTACTGCATCGGCGAAATCTTCCATTCCAAGCATCTCGATGACTTCCTCCACGTATTCGTATTTCTCCTGATCTGGCACAGACTGCGGCTGGCGTAATATGGCACTGAAACGAAGCGCCTCACGTACTGTGGTTGTTTCTAGGTGTAGATCCTGTTGCTGTACGTATCCAGTTCTTCTGGGGACGCTAGCAGCTAGAGATTGGCCGTTGACTGCGATGTCGCCCGTGACCACACCAATTGAGACTCGCTGGGCCAAGACGTCAAGCAGTGTAGTTTTGCCTGCCCCTGAGACACCCATCAGTGCCGTCAGAGTACCGGGACGAACCCATCCGTTCACGTCATCCAGCAGCCGTCTTGTGCCTCCCGTTACGGGAATGTTGTAGTTCAAGTTTCTCCACATGAGAATATCCCTCTGCTTGGGCAGATTCATTATCGTGTTGCCAGTTGAAAACTCCACAGTCCGAGTCCTCGGCAAAGCCTCGACGTCGTTCTCCTTCAGACACTGACGAGCATGGCCAGGTAGAAAGACAAGGGCTTCGGCCTTTGACCCATGGGTCTTGACGTGCTCCGAAGCAAAGAAGTAGATGAAATGGAACAACACCAAGAAAGAAGCCAGGATCCCGTAGTTTCGCCAAAGATGGGAATAATGATAATCGTAGTTTGCCTTGATGAAGTTGTCGCCGAAGACGTGAAGCTCGCCTGGGAGCGAACCGACGGCCGAACATATGACTGAGTTGCCGACTCCGTATGAAGGGATCAATGCATCACACGGGAAGTCTCGTCCGTGAAATTCGTTGCTGATCAGAGCCTCGAAGGCGTAGAAAATGGGATTCACCCATCGTATCCATGCAAACCACGGCCGCATATATGCCTGCGGGAGTGTAAAGCCGGTATATACAACGATGCAGAGGACCATGATTCCCGCCAAACTCATAGCTTGGCCAATGGTCTTGGTGCAAGCGGCCAGGCTGCGGAAGATTCCAGACATTGTCAAAACAGCAGTCAGGAGAAAGAGATAGAAGACGAAGAATGCCGATGCTTCTCGACGCAGGTTCGTCATAAAGTAAAGAATGACACTGAAGATTGAGCATCTGAGGATCTTGACTGGCAAGTCGCTCACAGAGCTTGCCAGGGCCTCCGTGAAAGGATGTACAAAGGCATACCTCTCCTGTTTCTCGACGATCCTCCGCTGGCTGTAGAGCTGCATGATTTCGTTCATTGTGATCAACGCGTTCATGAGGACAGCAAAGAAGATGACGGCACCCTTTTGGAAGAAAGCACTGCTGCTGTTGGGCGAGTTGTAGAATATTGAGCCTATGATGAGGGACAGCACAATCTGGACAATGGCCGTGGAGAGCACAGTGGGAAGGTCATTCCGCATACGCTGATAGGCCCTTCGAAGGCAAAGCCGAATCTGCATGGGGATGGAGAGAAGGTAGGGACTGGCGGACCTGGTATGCCTGGCCTGCTGCTTTACATGGCTGTCTCGAATGTCCTTTGCTTGATGTTGGTCAAGAGGATGCTCTTGCTGGAAGGTCTCAATCTGCGTCTTGAGCTGCCGGTAGTCACGACTCTCCCTCCAGTACTGCTCAAACTCCTTTGGCGATCGGGGCACCTTCTCCCTCGTGTCCGGGCGGGCTCGTCGTTCTCCTGGATTGGTGATGGCTGTCAAGAAATCCGGCACGACTTGCTGGGGATCCTTCTCCCATCCCATCTCCAGGAAGAACTCGACAGCCCGGGCACATGACCCAAAGAAGATCTCGTGGCCTTCGTAGAGGACAATGACCTTGTCGAAAAGGTCGTACATTGACTGAGAAGACTGATAGGCTGCCACGGCATGGCATGCCTTCCCCAGGTCCGCTGAGCGTCGTAGTGCCTCTGTAAACTGGAGAGCAGATGCGGCATCAAGTCCACGTGTACTGTTGTCCCAGGCCCCGATGCGTGCACGGGAGAGAAACATCTCGGCAATGCTAACCCGCTTCCGCTCGCCACCACTAACGCCCCTGATGAAGTTGTCACCGACTTTGGTGTTGTATGTATGGGTCAGCCCAAAGACAGCCATGACAACCTTGACGACAACATCGACGTAGTCGTTTCTGGACACGCCATTGGGTCGTTGCTGGGGAACACGAGCTGAAGCGGCGAACGAGAGAGTCTCCCCCACAGTCAAGTGAGGGAAATGCTCATCCACCTCTTGGTTGTACGCAACATCGCCACGATAGTGCTTGACCATGTCCTCAAAGCTGACCCCGTTGTAACGGATAAGGCTCTCGGGCTCCATCCGTACACCGTCGAGATGTCCCGAAAGAGTCTTCAGAAACGTCGAGCAACCGCTTCCGGGCCGGCCGAGGACCAGCAGCAATTCTCCGTTCTGTAGTATTCCATCGAAGCTGTTGAGAATCCGTCGTCTAGCGATTGGTCGGCATCCGCGGACCATGTTGAAGGCTTTCCGAAAAGGAGTCATGATACCAGACAGGACCGTCTCCTGGATCTGGAGAGAAGAGCCCGAGCCACTGACGCTGAGGTTGGCGAAGCAAACGGTTTGTGTCTGAGGCACGATGCCGGCTTCATTCATCGATTCGAGCATCATCTCGGCCCATCGGTAGTGGTCAAAGTCTGGGCTGGTCGGGTCAAGACGAGGGTCGAGTTCGCCATGGTCAGAGGGCTGAGTGGAAATCCGCCTTGCTTGCAAATCGGTTGCAATGCGAGCCAGTTGTTGAAGTTCTCTGTGGTCGAGGACTTCCGAGTCCCTTACTGTGTTGTCTGTACTGGTGGAGTCGGCCATGTCTGCAACTGCAGAATGAAGGGAAGAGGAAGGGTGAATGATGGCGGGTATCGGCCAGGTTAGTGAGTGGCGAGGGACTTCGTTTAAGTAGCCCGGGCCAAAAGTACTGGATCAAACAACTCCCGGATTTCAAACATGTCCCGAAATTCGGCACTACCGGGCTATATTCGTCCGATATTCCGCGTCTTTATTAGGGTAGTGGTCTCCAAGATCGGGCATGATCCGATATTATCCAGTCACGGCCTCCGGCTCCAGATCAGGGAGAAGTGGGGCATCGGCATCGGAGGATCGGAGGGTCGGCGGCCGGGGATTAAAGAGACCCGAGAGGATCCATCCGACCAACACTTAGTCCATGGACAGAACCTGGCAAAATGCAATTAAAACTTAGAAGCTACATATGACGGTCGCCGTTCATTTGCTTCGCTTCATCACTCGACTCCTGTCACAGATAGCTCCGATGAAGGAACCGAGCCCGAAGCCTGCGCCGCGAGGGATCCCCAGTAGTCGACGGAGAGACAAGGTCCAGCTCTCCTGCAACTTCTGCAAGAAAATGAAGTACCTTGGCCTTTTCCTTTGGCTATTTGCAAAATACGCTGACTGATTTGTTTGATAGACAGAAGTGTGACCGCCAAAGGCCCTGTGGGAATTGCCAGACCCGTGGCCACTCATCCACCTGCGCATATTCACCAAACACGCCGGTTCACCCGCCCAGGTCTCCTACGTCGGCCTCGTCCAGCCTTGTACAGAGATTAAACAAACTCGAAAATCTCTTGACAAGTCTCGTGCAACCAGAGGACCAGCAAGAGCCAGGCTCAACGTATGAGATCCGTCGATCCCGAAAAGAACCTGTTCGAGAACAAGGCTTCCAACTTCGATACGGCATCTCGGACCCTCCATCCCAGCCTCAGAGCGCCCTATCAGACTCTGGCAGCATGTTCTTCAACTCGAATGGCCCCATCCACGTCCACGGTTCCCACTGGTCGGCCATATTGGATGGCATCGCTGAGCTGAGGAGCTGTCTCAACGAACATGGCAATATGCCTACAATACAACAGCCTTCCAAGGGACCCCTACTCTTTGCCAGTTGTCACGAGTCGATATCAAAACAGCAAATCCTGGCGTCAATGCCGGAGCGAAATTTGGTGGATTCCCTCGTTTTTCGATACTTCAACATGCACCTACCTGGTAAGTAGCTGGAATTCGCATCCCGCCAATGTGCACCTTTCTCACAAAATACCGTCAAGTACGTGTGCATAAACAGTCATTCCTGAGAAGAGTAAGTCAATCAATCAGTTGGTTACTCAAATATTACGCCTCGTTTCCATGCCTTCGATTGTTTGGCTTTCGGTTACAAGCTAGCTAGGATGACTTTGGATCCAGTCTTTGACGTGTTGTAGCTGACAGAAAGTACTCTAGTATGAAACGTTCTGGGCAAACCCATCTGCCGTCTCCCTCTCATGGATTGCCATTCTCTACAGCATCTTATGCCTGATGACGCTGTCCAGCTCAGTTGCACAAACCGCCGCCGCTCCTGAGCATGATATCATGCAGTGCCAATTGCCGCAGCCAAAATTCCTTGAACAGACTGTCCAGTGTCTCGTGCTTGGCGATTACAGTCGAGGCGGCCCAGACGTCATTGAAGCGCTCATGCACTATTTAGCCATCGAGTTTGTCAGGCGGCCTGATGCCGAAGTGGGCAACTGGATGCTGTCGGGAATGATCATTCGTCTGGCTCTTCGAATGGGCTACCATCGCGAACCATCCCGGTTTCCCGGCATCATGCCCTTCCAATGCGAGATACGAAGGCGCGTCTGGTGCTTCTTGTACGTAATCGATACCATTTCTTCCATTCAGATGGGGATGCCACGAATGATCAAAGACGGCCAGTGGGATACGGAGTCTCCTCGAAATCTCTACGACGATGACTTCGATGAGGATGTTGAATCACTCCCACCGTCACGACCTGAAACGGAGGTAGCCCCTATGCTCTTCTTCCAAGGCAGGCACAAGCTCGTCTCAATCATCGCCGCAGTTTGGGATATGAACCTCTCAACTGCCGACAAAGACGGCTCCTTCTACACAAAAAGCAACCATTTAGGAGGGTTATTGCAGCAAACATATGATGGTTTCTCGGCGGGCCTCAAATTCGATAATCTGTCTGATTGCCTCTCCAACACCCCGCATGAAAAAGCTCACCGTCTAAGTCTCGCGGTTCTATTGCAAAAGGGAAGATTACTGCTATATCGACAGCATGTCCAGGCGTTCGAAGGTGCCATGGCCAGCAACCCAACAACCGAGCTCAGTGAATGGGAAAACTCTACATATGCCAAGTCCGTCGATGCGTGTCTCGAAGCCGCAATGAAGCTGCTTGAGTACCACAACATTCTTTACACGGAAACGCAACCAAATGCCAGCCTGGTTCCGGTGAAGTGGATTTTATCGTCTGTCGTCGCGCACGAGTTTCTGATGGCCACTACAGTCCTCTGTACTTACCTGTACCGCAAGGTAAGTTCCCTACCCGTTGGCATCCAGGGCGAGGATGACGAACGTTGCTTCGAAATTGAGCTGGCTCTCTCGAAAGCGCGTGAGATATGGGTGACGCAGGTGGATCGTTCGAGTGAAGCAAGGAAGGCGGTAGATATGCTGGATAAGTTGTCTAAGAAGTTACACGGAGCTGAAGGTATGGATGATAGGCAGGTGATGAGTTTCCCGATGAGCGACTTAATCTCTTTAGATTCTGAGCTTATGTATTATTTTAATTAGTTATGGACAGTTTTCATGTCATATATATATAGTATTGTTATGTCTTATTTAGTATCTAATTTGGGACCTAAATAGATTCAGAAACTAGAGCGCTCAGTAAATAGTAACGTTTAAATACTTGAATGAATATTCCTAGAGCAAATAAAGCATAAAAAATCAGACTGATAGTTAGAGTTCCGACAGTTATAGCTACAGGCATACTTAACCACGAGTTATCGTCGTCTAGTAGCAGGTGCTGAGAGTGCGTATAATCTGAGCCTAGTAAGAATAGACCTTTGAGATAGGTAAGAGAGATAAGATTATAGAGAATAATTTGATAGTAATCAACACATACTTGTTATCTCGATTCAGCAATGCATCAAACAGAGACATGAATGATAGAATAGAAATCAGCCCGACGGGCGAACTAGTGTAGCTACTGAATATTTCTCATAATGGGATGAATACATTCCGCAATAGCAAGAAGCTTCTCATCTTCAAACTTTTGGCCTACCAGCTGTACCGACAGTGGAAGTCCATGGAACCTTTGAGGTTCATAAAGAGCCTGGAGTCGAGCATCCTCAGCGCTAAAGGGCTGGAAGTCTCTGTACGGGACATCAACTTCTTTGTCGCACTTCATGCCTAAAGGCAAGGAGATGGCGGGCCAGTCAACCGCGTTGAAAACAGTTGTAAAGGTAGTATCTGTCCACTCGTCAATGGGAAGAGCCGGGTTGGGGCTTGTTACCCAAAGGAGAGCATCAAGCGGACGACCACTCGCGTTCCATGCTTGCTTCATCTGGATGTTGAGGAGCGCAAGCTTCTGGTTAAGCTCGTGAACATCCTCAATCTTCAATCCCTTGGACCACTGGGACCCCAAAATACCCGTCTTTTCCACAATGTCCATGATCGGCTCCTTTGAAATTTCCTTGGTCAGGGCAGTGATGCCCTCCCTGCACATGGATGAATGCCTTGCAGAGATTCCAGACCTCGGACATGTCTGGTGGTGTAAAATCGACCAACTCATATCCATCCAGGCGCAGACGCTCCTGAGCTGCTAGAAAGCCTCGCCTCACGGGAGGGAAAAGATGACAAAAGTTGTTCGATATGTCCAGGGCCCAAACTCCAATACGAGGCCTTGCTGGCGCCGTGATGTTCAACCAGGGAGACGGATACAAAAAGGGGTCCTTCTCCCATGGCTTGAAGTCACTGACCAGCTTCGTCACCAGTCGAATATCTCTAACTGAGTGACCCATGAAGCCAAATGTTGCCACGGGGCCCAACTGCGTGATGCCTATCATGCCTGGGTCCGGAATGGATCTGCCATCAGCGGGGAGACGATAGCCGCTGGGTCTATAACCGACAACACCATTCGCCATGGCGGGCATTCTAGCAGACCCAGCACCGTCGGAGCCCAGTCCAAAGAGAGATGCACCCATGGCGAGAGCAGCGCCTTCACCGCCAGACGAGCCGCCGGCCCCGAAGCTGCTCTTGTGCGCATTCAGAGTTCTCCCAAACACCACGTTGATGGTGTCTGCAGCGAGACACGTTTGGGGGATGTTAGTTTTAGCAACGACGACGGCGCCAGCGTCAATCAGGATCTGGACGAGGTGCGAGTTGGACTTTGCAGGGTCGAAACAGAAGGCCGCAATGCCGGCAGATGAATCGTGTCCCTCAACATCCATATGGTCTTTGACGGTGATGGGTAGACCATGCAACGGTCCGACGACGTTGCCAGTCTCTTTCAGATGCTTATCAAGCTCCTTTGCACGCAGAATAGCCCTTTCAAAGTTGACCTCTGTGATGAAATTGGTCAAACTGTCCGCCGCAGCGGCTCGCTTGCAGAACAGAGTAACGAGGTTCTCGGCGCTTACGCTTCCAGAAGCGATCAGGCTGAGAGTCCCAACAGCATCATGTTTGCTGGTGTCGGTCAAGTCGAGCTCCTCCGGTGTCAACACACCGCTCTCTAGTAACGTTTTGAGAGGATTGTATTCTGCCACTTGGTCGTGAACCTTGATCTGCCAATGCTGCGGGATGAGCGAGGCGCGATGCTCTCGCTTGGCTGCCACAATAGCCTGCCAGTTGAATGGGGCAGACATTGGATGTGTGATACGGAAGGCCGCGAAAAATAGGTAGGATTTTGGATTTGGCTTTGGATCTAATAGAGTCTGGGACTAGAGTTGCGTTACAGAGAACAATGTACAACTTGTGAAGGTGACTGTCAGTGCTGTGTTGGATCTTTTATCGGCCAACGTCCAAGAAGCTGATACTTGATTCCGAGAGTCTCAGATGGCTTCCGAGCTGACAAACCCCTGCTGAAGCTGATTCAGCATATTTTGTAGTTTCGATTCCTATTCTAGACTGGGGTAGCTAGTTTGTAACTTAACCCTGTTCGCGCGCGCGCGAACCTTAAGGAGAACAAGCCAGTTATATTGGAAACCGTAGTGCTCGGCAAATTGTCCCATCATTAAACGCGGGGTTCCGAGTCTAGGGACGAATGAGAGTGCCAGCTTTTCGGGATCCTCCGAAGATGGCGCCCGGAACCGAGTCTTAGACCGGAGCTCTCTTGTCGTCGCTCTCTTGTGATTCCTCTCTATAACCATGGCACTTAGACGTGAGAGAAGGGAATTTCGGAACCTCGGAAAGGGTCATACCGATCTTCATCACGCACTGGTGGTAGCTGTATCTACGTATAATAGGGTAATTGATCTAGGTGTCATATAAGAGCCAGCTCCCTTCATCCCAGTTAGCATTTGCGAGCCCGGAAAACAATCTTTCGCCTCCAGTACCTAGTAAAAGCCAACTCCCACCGCGTCAACTATGACCTCTAACTCGGAAGCCCTGGTGAAGATGGCGAATCTGCCAGATAAGCAATCACCTACCGACGTTGAGGTAGGAACTTCGTCAAAAGTCATTGACATGGTACCCGGAACCAGACTCTTGCTTGGCCAGAGCAGAGACAGGCAGTCTCTCGACATTATCTTGTCACCTGAACCATCCAGCGACCCTGATGATCCCCTCAACTGGAGTACTCTGCGCAAGTTCCGCTCCTTCTTCGTGGTAAACCTCTATTCCTTTATGGTTGCCGTGGTGTCTTTGTCTACTGCTGTCACCTATGGTGCACTTATCGCTGAGTTTCACACCACGGCATCATACTTGAATGTTGGAAGCGCCGTCTCTATACTATTCATCGGAATGGGCAATATTATCTGGAATCCTATGGTAAGTTCTTCTGCTAGTCAAAGCTGAATCACCGCGCGTCTTGGAAAGACAACTTCTGACAGGACCAGGCACTTCGCTACGGTCGCCGACCGGTCTATATACTGTCTTGTCTCTTGACTGGCGTCGCTCAAATCGTTGCCGCTACTGCACAGAGAAGCGAAGTCTTCGTCGGTTCTCGGATATTGATGGGCTTCGTTGCCGCGCCATTTGAGCAGCTTCCCGCCGTGACTGTAAATGATCAGTTCTTTGTCCATCAGCGAGGTTTTGCCTTGTCGATGTATGTCCTTGCGGCTACTCTTGGGTGAGTGTCACTGCGGGCTTTATTCTCCACAATGTTTTCCCCGACGCAGGTTGCGAGCTGTCAGCTCATAGTCTTCGCTTGGTCAATACTTCTTGTTGGCCCCCTTGCTAATGTCTTCTGCAATAGATCCTTCCTTGGGCCTCTTGCCACGGGCTTCATCGTCGATGGAGTTGGCTGGCGATGGGTATACTGGATTTTTGCCATCGCGATGGCGCTCGTCTCGATTCTGGCATTCTTTCTTCTGGAGGAAACTGGGTACAACCGAGATGATAACACGCGCCGCGGTCCTGGGCCACCACTCCAGGCTAAGAGCTACCGTGATAAACTGGGACTGATATCCAATCTCAAGCTCCCTCAATCACTTGGCATCACTATCATCCAGCCAATTAAGCTGCTCGTCGAGCCCATCATCCTCTGGTCAGCCTGCATCTACGGATTCGGCATTTCGTGGCTCGCTATCATGGCCTTCACCTCTAACACTGTCTTCCAGAGCCCTCTATATGGTTACAACTTCAGCTACACTGCTGTCGGTCTCACGAGCCTGTCGCCCCTCGTCGGAAGCATGATCCTCTTTTACGTAGGAGGAGCTGGAACGGATCGTTTCATGATCTGGCAGGCCCGCCAAAACAATGGCGTCATGGAACCGGAATCACGCATCTACTCCGCGTTGGTGGCGGGACCCATTATGGGCGCCGGACTTGTTCTCTACGGAGTCGGAGCTTCTTCCGGGCTGCCATGGATTGTGCCAGTGGCCGGAATGGGGCTCATTGGAGCAGGAATCCCAATTGCGGGAGAAGTATCACTTGGTTATGTCACCGAATGCTACTCGCACAAGGCTGGAGAGGCATCCACTGCCATGATTACGGTGCGTAACATCATTGCGTGTGCTATGATCTTCGCTACGGAGCCTTGGATCAACAACAACGGCCTAAGGGATACGTTCATCATCATGGGTGCCCTTTGTCTCTTCGTATTTTGGTCTGGATTGTTTCTCATTTGGAAGGGGAAAAGCTGTCGCCGCCGGTCTGCCAGGCTTTGGGGGTTACTTTGAGGGCTGACGGCAGCTGATTTACCCTTCTACATGGACAGGAGATTGACACGAGTTCATCAGGAGGTGTGGATGATGTGTGGCTGTGGTCTGTTGAGCTCGAGGTTATTTAGTTCCTAGCATTGTTTGTAGAAGTTTTGTGAATCGTGAATATTCATTCGTTCATACTGAGCTTGAGATTTCGATTGTATGGTTAGTCCGTGATTGAACTCATCAAAGCTTTCCATTCCAGTTGACTAACTGACACTCCCGATGTTGCACGTTCACATTTTTGGTAACGTGTATCATCCATCTCATGGCGAAGGCACGGCTGAAGCTCGAGATGCCCGGTTAGCATAAACGTAGTAAGGCACTTCTTCCTGTTCCGACCTCATTTCATTGATAGGGTTGATTTGCCATCTCACCTCTATTCCGAAAGGTCCAACGCTCCTTGGACGTTCCGGAGTGTTTGGCCAATCAGATGTCATTCCGAAGCCAGCTTACAAAAGTCATCTGAAGATGCTGCTGAGGCTGACAAATGACTAGGACCTTGACTGGTTACGCACTTTGAGGCTTGATCCGACCCTGATTGCGCGTCATGTTGGCCATTAGTAAGAATGCCGAGTCGCGCCGAGACTGAGACCCTTGCAGCCCAAGCCTCGCAATTCAACGATTGATACAAGTGAATCTGTAGCTAAGTCTCCTGCTAAGGCGGTAATTACTGTAACTTTTGCGGCTATGCACCATGATTAACCCTTGAGCCCCTGAACCGCCAGCCGAGACATTTCCGAATAACCGGTCTACCGAACAGATCTTTTCCAGTGTCTAGCTCGGGTCGAGTGATGGCATTATCCTGCTTCGGAACTGGGCTCATTCCGACGTCTAGCTCATTTTCAAAACGCGGGAAGGTCCGAGACACTGAGTGGTTCGGTCACGAAGAAACCCGCCAGTTCACATTTGGACGGCGCTTGATAGGGTATTGTCGATCTACCCAGACCCACGCGTGATGGGTTTCTGTCGGTATTCTCTTCACAGGCAAGACACGGGATCTGCCGGCACTTTTCTCTTCTGGCCTCTGTTGGATGGCATCGTGAATATTAGCGTGTCCGCAATCTAGAGTCGAATACCAGTCCTGTCCGGTATTTTGTGAAACGGATACACCGCAGAAAGGATGGCTTGCATCGCTCATCGTGACAGTTGCCTTCTCATCGTCAAGGACAGCAGCGTAGCTTTTCTTGAGAACATCGCACAGTCGACGCTCTTCGTCAGTGAACGCTACCTCGCAAATCTGCTCATGATACGCTGGCAGTTTTAGCTCGTCGGCAATAAGACCCTTTGTTCGTCGAAGACAAATAGCTTGGACTAGCTCTCGCAGGGTCTCAATGCCCCTAGGTTGGGCGTTCTTGACAGACGCCACAATTCTGGGGCTAAAAGCTGAGGCCTTGTCGGATGGGTGCGATCTCATGAATTCGAGCAAAGAGCTGAAATATTTAACTCTGTTGAAGATTGGCGTCCCAGTAAGGCACTGCCGATATCTAGGCTTCGGGGCGTTGATAGATTTGAAGCGCTTGATGGCTCGATTTCAAATCATGTGGGCTACGTCTGTGAGTGTAAACGTTCGTGCTATGGAGCCTAACGACAAAATGCGAACCATACATTGAACGCTTTGTAGTGATTTCTGCCAGGAATTCCGAGAAACCTTGAATTCGTCCGCCATGATGGTCTCATATGTACTTGGGGGTTCGAGTGATTTGGGTCGGCATGAACAATGTTGCCGTATTCTGTCCTTGGGCCAAAAAACACTGTGCCTGCAGCAATCTATCTTGACTGTGGCATCCTGCCAAGGGAGAACAAATTGGACCAAGAGCCACTTTTGGTCTAGCACGGGAGCCCCTGCAACTTCCAGCTACACAGATCTACATTGCACCCCCATCGATACTATCGGCAATCGAAGTCATTCCATGTATAGGGGTTTTTGCAAGGGTTCAAGTGGGGCGAGCTATCGATGTGGCTTTCAATAGTCCATGACTATTCCTGGAATGTTCTCCCTTTTCTTCTTAGCTTGCCACCCTTTCCTTGACAGATATCACTAAAATGAAGCTACAGCACCAAGCTGTCCAATAAGATGGTGCTACCATTCAGGGGCACTTGGCTCGCAAGCAGCACCTGAACCAAATATCCTCCACTTTGAAATTAGGTCCCCAGGAGTTCTAGCGTGTGATGGATGGCTGGAGGCTAGGGAGTCCGTCACCCAACCTTACGTCCCTAGATAGATTGTCCGGCCCTTCTCTAACCTGCGGCTGTTCACGTCAATCTTTCAATTAAGCATCATTTCGACCAAAATTTGCTCTTACCTACGACGCAAACTGGAAAAGCGCCCGGATATCGACGTCCCCAAGCGCATCGCGACTGAGATGTCCTGGGACACGGGTAACCCAGCCTCGGGCAAGGTCGGGCTTCAAAATGGCGTAAATTTCCCTGGCCTGCAGAAAATTCTCAAACTCCTTGCGATCCTCGTGGCTGCGTCTATTTCCATTGCCATCTGGTTTACCTTTGCACAGGTTAGTAGTCATCATGCGCGAATTGTAGGCTAGCATCTGACCCGATATCAGCTCCCTCCACCATCTGTCATTCCCAGTGGCTCTCTTGCTCATGATGGCTCTGATGCCCCTGGAAGCTCACCTCTTTCGGAGATCCCTGATGCTTCAGAAAACCCTCCAGTCGATGAAAGCCCCGTCATTCCTGAAAGCACTCCTATCCCGGAAGGCGAATCGAAGCCAGTTATTCCACCACCTAAGCAGTGGGATGTCAGTGGCTGGCCCATGCCAGAGGACCCTCCGCGGCCGCTGCGCAACGACCGACGTTTCGTCGTCATCGTGCCCGCCACATCACCAAGCGTGGACCTCTGCAAGGTCATGTTCACCGCTATGGCTCTTGGCTATCCGGCCCCCATCTTGGTCGGATGGGGGATGGATCACCGCACCGTAACAAAATGGGATGGTGGCCAAAACATCATAAAGGTCCCTGCTGTGCTGGGGTATCTTGACTCGGTCCTGCGTGCTGACGCACATCCTAGTGAGAAGTTGGAGGATGATGATATTGTGCTCATCGTTGACGCCTTTGATGTTTGGTTTCAGCTACCCCCGGAGGTTCTATTACAGCGGTATCACAATATCAACGAAAATGCCAATGCCAGACTGCGTGAGCAGTGGACGGGACCAGGGCCTGTGCCCATGTATCAGACCGTTGTGGCTGGCAGTGAGAAAAACTGCTGGCCTAGGCCTTGGATTGATGGCAACAATCTACAGTGCCCTTACCTTCCTGATAGCCCGATCAGGGAAGACCTCTATGGCCCAGAGACTGATAAAAACGAGACAAAAAGCCATGACCTACGGCCTCGGTACATCAATGGAGGTGTATACATGGGGGAGGCAGGCGACATGAGACGTTTGTTCCGCCGTGGTACAAGCACAATGACGGATAAGATTGATAAGGGCATGCATATAATGAGCGAGCAGGGCATTACCGGCCAAGTGTTTGGCGAGCAAGAAGTCTGGCGACAGTGGCGAAGAGAAAATCCTGCACCTATGAGTGCGGCCCTGGCTCTGGTTGAACGGGACTTCGAATACCACATTGGGCTGGATTACTATCAAGTCATTACTGTGCAAACGCAGAATGGGAAGAATGATGGAAGGATTCTTACATTGAACAACCAAACCGCCATCGACGAATACTCACAAGGTCTGGGCATCCAGCCTGTGCGACTACAGGGTGTGCCAGACGATATCCGGACCGCGCGAAACCCACTGGAAGGCCTGGTTGACAAACCGGACTGGGGAGAGATGCCACTATACGCCGACTTCTTCACAGAATCTGTCCCCGTTATTCTGCACCACAACGGCATAGCCGAGGGGCAAAAGGCACGACGCTGGGACTGGTGGCACATGCCATGGTTTTTCAAGCACCTGCGGCAGCTCGTTCAACGTCGCTTGATGCCAGGTGAGCCGGCTGTGTTGGCCACGGTGCAGACTGAGAACGGTCCCATCACCTACCGGCCGCTAGATGCTGAGACGTTGGGGAAAAAGCCGCGATGGATGGGGAGCTCTGTCTTCGAGCGTATGGAGGAAGTTGAGTTTGATGTAATCTGTGGCGCACCAAATGAGGCTTGGTGGGATGAGATTTTCCGTGACGGCCAGGGACCTTTGGTTTAGATGTAATATAGAGGTTATGAATATGAGCTTGAGACTTATGGCGTTGGTAGAGAAAGAGGGAGATAGATATTAGGCGTCAAATTCAAGGTACAATTAATTCACAGTCCAGATCCGTGCCAACTAGTCTCCAAGTTACGCGTCTGCGCTTGGTTGATTGATAATCAGTGAGCAGACATTCATTAAACAGCATTATTGCCATTCCTTACCCCTCTAAATACAGAAGACTTGGGTTTGCGCAAAAAATAGCATTCTCTCTCATCATGCATCCCGCGAATCATGAGCGCGTGTTCCATTCGTGAATCGACAGAATAGCATCGGCGAAAGCTTGTGGTGCTTCCATAGGAAATGCATGGCCAACATCAGCCTCTCTCCTCTCGTGCCGCCCGGAGAACATCTTAGAGTGTGCTGCGGTGCCACCTGGCTTCAGAGGATCCTGCAGCCCGTCCAAAGTGATCGAAGGCACTGTTATCAACGGTTTGGAAGCCAGTTTGTCCTCGAGTAGCTGGAAGACAGGATCCCCTTCCTCAGAACCAAAACAAAATCGATATGCGTGAATTACGATATCCACGAAATCGGGATTATCGAATGAAGCTGCCGTACGCTCGAAGAACGAATTGCTGAAGGAGAAGGTAGGTGACCACTGTCGCCAGAGCATAAGACAAAGATCCCGCCTGTGTTGCTCCAGGCATGCTCTTCCACGTTCATGCTGGAACAAATGCTGGTACCACTGGACATATTCAAGACTCGGCTCACTCGCCTTGCTCCCGCCGACGCGGTCAACTATGTCATATCCGGCGTATGAGACAAGTCCGTCGACGCGATCTGGCCAGATCGCTGCGGCCACGCATGAGGCAACACCACCCCAGTCAAATCCCCCGAGGATGGCCTTCTCGATATCGAGTGCATCCAACAGCTCAATGACGTCTGATCCAAGAGCTGCCTGTTGGCCAGTCCTCATGGCGGTTGCTGAGAGAAAACGAGTTGGGCCAAATCCTCGTAGATAAGGGATTATGACTCGTGCACCATTGGAAGCGAGTATCGGAGCTACTTCGTCGAAGGAGTGGATATCGTAGGGAAAGCCATGAGAAAGAACAACAGGCCAGCCCGATGTAGGGCCATGCTCATAGTACCCTATCTCTAGAGTGGGCGTCCGAATCGTTTTGAGCGTCATTTGGCGTGTACCTAATATTTATTTAGAGAATATCGATTATTCCGGTTGTAGGCTAAAAGATTGTCCTGCATTATAAAAGAGTAGAGAGAGGGAAGTAGAGGTAAAAATAGTAATGCACGCCCTAACGAAGACATCGAGGATTACTAATTCCGGGGCTTGATTTGGACGCGATACTACCCTAAATACTCTACGTCATCACGGTCTGGTGCTTTCTTTTTGGGCAATGATCGTACCTCTTTGGCGATGAAAGGGAAAGCGTCGCTACTGGTCGTTAAGTCACCGATGGGATATAGATCTATATATCATGCCGAGACATGATTGCACCCCCAATTGAGCATCGCCAGTGATTGCTGGCCTCTTTTATTGCCAGCCCTTTGGCTTGTTTCAGATCAGACTTAATGCAGATGTAGCTCTCTGATGGAAGCGATCATGCATGGATAGGAATTATATACTCCATGCATGTTGCCGGCTTTTGTTCAGACAGGCAATTCCAGCTCTCCACAATCCTCAACACCTCCACATCCCTTGGCCAGTCCCATATTCCTAACCCTCCACATTCCCTGCCCTCCACATCCCCCGTCCTCCACGTTCCCCGTCCCTCATCTTCCACATCTCTTTCAGTCAGCATTTTTTCCATTCTTTCGGACATCTTGATGATCACGGGATGAGGGTCAGACAACGCGATGCGGGTGATCCACTTTGAACCAGCAAACCCGATACATGTACCTAAATATCTCGCAAGAGCAGAAGATCTTTGACATCTCCATACCCCGCAACCCGAAGGCCAGAGCATCACTCCTCACTGGCCTTCATGGCAGCAAGCCCCCGGTATATCGGCTCCACCTTCGCGAGCGATCTTCCAAATTCTTTCGGCATATCCGAAGTGGGGGGCCGACAGGCCGACAGCATGAGGGGTTACACACGGGGTCACGGCAGCCTCAAGATGTATTTCGGCAGGTATATAACCACACTCCAGACTCGAATCCCATTTTCTGGTTCACAATACTTTCAGCTGTAACAATTACGGCGAAATCCTATTTCACAACTCAGATATCTTCCAGAATGTCCATCATCAAACAGATCGCCACCGGCCGGCGTAAGCCAAATATGACACGCAAGGAATATTTCGACCACCGATTCCGTATCCATGGGCGCATATCAGATGAGACTGAGGAAGAGGACCACAAACCATAGTATGTAAGCCGGGGTCTGTTCAGGGACGATATTATGCCGACTTACGCTGAATTCAAAACCAGCAAATACATCCAGACCCAAATATTTGACTCCGCGTTTGGCTTGCGCCCAGATGGACCTTTGAACGCAAATCAGCACTGGTGCGGCAGAGACGACACCACAGAGCTCTTCTTCAGAGACTGGAACCACGTGGCCAGCTGCTTTTCTAGCGAATTTGTCAAGACAACAATCAGACCGGACGGGCCGTTGTTTGCAGACTTTGAAACTAGCGTTGTGCTAATGGCATATGAAAAGCCTGCGCCAATTCAGACCACAGCTGCACAGCAGAGGACCAGGAATGGAAACAATGCTACAGACGCAGGCAACGCCACTGTCGCCATGTATTTTATTTCCACGGTGGATGACACGAGAACCGGGACCGAGTTGGAGAAAACTGTCACTCCGCTCTTGACCGCAGCTTTGGAGACTCACTGCCAGGACGATGCTTGGGGTATGATTTGTAACGTTGGCGCTGTTTCGGACAAGTTTGATTTGAATTCTTATTTTGGGGGAACTAATATGCCGCAGTATGCGCTGGTTTACAAGGTCTTTCTCAACGATGCGGCATCCGTTCCAGCATTCAGGAAGGCCCAGAAACACTTCGAAGATGCAACCGGACGGCCAGAGATTATTGATCTTTATGAATCCTTCGTAGTGTTTTCGCAGGAAGCGCTGGTCATGGACATGGGCAATGGGACGAGGGGAAGTTAAAATCCCAGTGTTTGAGAGTAAAAGATCACTAACAGGGAACAGTTTTCGTTTGACCGCCAGCCTGTATTCAAGGATTTACCTGGTCCGTCACACCTCGAATAGCGATAATTTGCAGTTGAAAGCTTTTATTACGTTCGGTTACCGTATTGTATGGCATTAGGTCTCTATAAAATACCACAATGACATAGACATCATGTTTTTTGTTGCTGTAACCAGGCCATCCAGAAGAGATAATAGTGAACACCAGCATAATCGCAGGGAATGAGGGCCGTTGCATGCGAAGAAAAGTTCTAAAGTGGTATAGTCCCAGTTGTATTATACTCTAACCAGACACTCTAATGGCATTTGTATAATTGACGATGCAGTGTCACATCCAGTATATAGGCCTCAGTTGCACTACGCATTAGCGGAGTGTTCATTCCACTTTTGGCGTAGCAGTCAATGCGACATGCAGACATAAGAAATGGCAAAGGTAATTGAATCGGCAAAATTTGGCTTGTTGCAATAGGGATGGAATACATTCTTGAGCGCCTCGAAGACTGAAAGTTGCATTATGACCTAATTACGTCAGAAACTATAGTCTAAGTGGGACATGCTACGCAAGTTGTCTCTAGCCTCGTGACTGCTTGAAAAGGGTAAGCCACGAGCGAGTTCGCACTTACTCCCAAGCGGCGCAAGCACAGGAGCCGAGCACGAGCCTAAGTTGGAGGTCATGGAGCTCTGGAGATGCAGTGCCGAGTCGACTCGTGTCTCCCGATACAAGCCAAGGGAGACCGGAGGAAATCTCAACGGGGTTTATGTGCGAACTAGCAGCCGGAAACGTATCTTCACCGTTCTTGGACTCATAATGTTGGCGTGACCTGATCCGAGACCAAGATCCCCAATTATAATATCAGTACGTATCGTACACTTCATATCCGGGGCTACTGAATACGACCCTCGAAGCATGTCTGCGGTTGTAGATATCCGAATCACGTTCTTTAGCGATTTACAGGGGATAGGTGACTCGATCTCTGCTCCGCTAGTAAATGTTCCCGAAATGGGCTTGCGAGTGGCGTAACTGGGGTAGGCGTTTGAGTCAGCTAGGAGCCAGCGTAAGCCTCAGAGTTCGGTGGCGGCAGGAATGTCAATAGATACAAGTCTAAAGTGCAGTAGAGCTGAAATCCTACGCCTCTTAGCCTTGCCGCACCAATCAGCTCTGGACGTATCCCCAGGGTGGTGTGATGATTGAAGTTCGGAGAGAATCCCGCTAAGCAAGGGGATAAGTTGGACTAAATTGGCCTCAACGGGAAGGACAAGACATCAGCTGCGCGAGGTATTGAGGCCAGATGCTTGTAAAGTTTCCGAATGTTCTAGACCGATCATGATCTCGACCCATTTTGCTTCGTGCAACCCCAGACGACGACAAGCATGCTCTTCACCGAGCGGCACAGTTCATACGGCTCACCCGGGTAGTCTGCAATGTTCCGCTCTGCAAGCTATTTGCAAAAGCTACTCTAGCTGAAATGTAGGATAATTTTACCCGATATCTCATTGTCCAGCAGTCTTACTGCACCGACCAAAGCCCCCGCAATCTGAGCAGCCATGGCTCGTGATTTGGTCACCTCAGATTCCCCATCAATCTACGGTTTTCTCTGCTTGCTTTCTATGATTTGCTCTAATATGGCTCTTTTACACGGTGCATCAGCATGTTGTTGTTGTGTCTTTCTTGTTACTCCAGTAATCGCCTGGGCCGCCTTTCTTTGAAGAAATGCCACTGCCTCGATGCTTAAATATTGCATGCTTGGCGTAGAGGTGTCCTGGTATCACCCACCAAGTGTTTACTAGAATGATTGGTTGATATGTATTGTGATCTTCTCGGGCAATGACACACCGTCTCCGGCATTCAAAATCTATTCCTGCCTCGGTGGAGCTTAACGGTCACGCGAAATTAGAAACTTCACTGTTCGGATTGTCACTGAGACCCTCTAACGGTTACATGTTGGTAAGAGTTGCTTTTCCACCATGGGGAACTGCTTGGGTCTCCTCAATTGTCACTTTTGCCCGAGAGACTAGGTACTGAGTGATCTAAGGAGGATTCAACATAGCTGGATGCCTACCGACTTCACAAGTTGGCACAGCAAGCAGCATCTGTAGTGAATGTCGGGATTTGGTGAAGATTTTGCGACACACGCTCTGACTGCCAAGCCTCCCAATCTGCAGGTTCGGACTCCCTTCACGCGTCATTCTTTTTTGGGGGGTTCGTTGCTCCAATAGTATATAGCAAGACTACACCAAATATTGCTCGTCCAATGATGGTGGAAGTCAAGTTGGCACCCAGCCAGACCAGGCAGCTGTGAGATGACTTGCAGAATGAGCGAATTTTGTGTCGCATGAGGGAATACGAGGACACAAAGTAAGGTTTGAAGCCAGGCAGCATCCCCACAGCCCTCATTTTCCGAAGTTCGCCGGCGGTAGAAGTCCTTAGCACCGGTGAGGCTCCCTGTGGATCGAGTGCTCCGGGATGTTGCAGCATAATGACAGCCATTGCTAACGCGTGTACGAGTTGGTTTCTACCCCATGCCTGGTGAAATGGATGATCAGGGCAGGGCAATGACGCAGAATTCTGCTGTAGCTGTGATAACGAAAGCACTAGAGTGGTCAAGGTGGGTGGGCTGCAAGAGCACATTCTCATCAAGCCAGGCCTCAAATGTCGCTAGCCAGCGCCACCAGAAACGGTCATCTCCACCAAGGCCCCCCTCCTTTCCAATCTGAGCTGCCTCATTTGTGACTTGAGACGCCAATCAAATCCTCACTGACACTGGGAGAGAGACTTTGTGGGGGCATCAAGACGTGCAACCGTCTCGGCGCTATCCCCTCATGGCGAGCAACAAGCAGCATTCTGAGTGGATGGGGAAATGGTGTCTTCAAGCCAGCACGAGTCGAGTACTGAGTCAGGTGTAGTAAGATTCTGGCAGAAGATCTTTGGTGCTCGATACTGGTCTCCTGCCCAAAATTGAATACGGGTGCCTGGGTCTTGTCATGTCACAGATAAGGCTTCCACGTATCCTGTCTGTTGTTCACTGCAAAATTGTCCGGTCTAGAGCCCGAAGAAGCCGCCTCTGTCTAATGATGAAGCTTTCCACACATTTTGACTCTGTTTCAGACAAAGGGCTTGTAAAGTATTTTATGTGAGCTCTTCGGAGTTTTGCAACTAGCTTTTGGCGATCTACGCGCCGTTTTTGATGATCGCCTTGGCCCTGCCTCGCCTTCTCACCGGCAGGGGGGTGACCTTTCATCCCACGGATATTCGTACCTCGGAGCATCTACCCCGTGAAAGACAACGCTGAAGTGGGTTAAATATTGGGTTGGTTGGGGGCACGCGGTTAGGCCGTCAGTGCAGTTGGGAACCAGGGGGTACCTACTAGGGGGGGTACGGATACCTTTCTGATGCTGAATGCCGCCCTGGAGCACTTAAAGCAGCCTCTCTCCGCTCTGTGTGTGTCCTATAAATCGCAAATTCAACTGAGCTTTCGTGAGGTCTACAAGTCGAGCAATTCTTAGCCGCGCCTGGAAGATTTGTGAAAGGATGAAATAACCTAAGGGCACTTTGCGCATCAGGATGAATTCGCCCCAAGCCCGCAAGAGAAAGTTCGCTAGACGGAGCAAGACAGGCTGCCAGTGGTGCAAACAGAAGCATATTCGATGCGATGAACAAAAGCCTGCCTGGTATGTGTTCGCCTTGAGCCTCATTTACGCTCCGGTTCCCCTTGGAGGTAAATATAGGCATTGTATCCCTTCGTGAACGTCGAATATATCCTGTCTATCATGGACGAATATTACTGACATTTATCATATTTGCAGCATGAGATGCCGTCAAAGAGGAAACGATTGCATTTATCCGACTCCTGAGGGCGGACTGTCGCACAGCGAGAGTGAACGAAGCCCAAGCACCAACGCCAACAGCGGTACCCGCGTCACAATTGTCGAGCCTCGGCAGGCCATGGAAGATTATCCCGTACTGCTTAATAGCCACACAGGAAGCTCTTTCGAAGTGCCTTTCCAGCCACCGTGAGTGCCACTAAAGTATTTATCATGTGTTTCAACATAAGACGGCTGACTTGTCTCCTCTAGTGTCACACAATGCTACCCTGGCCTGGAATTGTATAGCGCCGTAGCAGGAGGTTTGAACGTACGCTTGTTTTGCAATCCTCGAGCTCAATGGTAGCAAGCCAAAACTTGCGCTAATCACCAAGTAGGGTTGGCAAGCTGAGGGGGAAGTCCGCACCGATCAGCATGCGCATGGCCAGTTGGGTATGCTGACTAGTCTCGAATCCCATGAAATAAGGCTGGACCTCGTCCCTACGGCACAGGTGTCGGATTTCGGGATTCAAGCGATGCCATTTCCAACCATAGATGACAACGCGTCTACGGCACAGGTCCACCCATATCTGAATATGCAGGATACTTTTTTCAACATGGTTATTCCTTAACCCGAGTCAGGATCCTTGAGTATGTGAGACGGCATTATTCTTGGGGAAAGACGTAGAAGGAAGGGTAGGTAATGACAGGAAGAAGAATGAATGTCCGTGTTACAATGCTATTTTGCTTCCCCAAGTGCTGTGGCCGGTTGTGCTGCCGTTGGTGAATGATTGTGCCATCACACATGCATTGCGAAGCAGGCCCTGGTTGTTTCGAACTGACATTGTACTGAGTACGAATGTCATTTGCCTACAGTAAATTGGCTGTCCAAGGGTGTGACAAGCCAAGGATCGCGCTTACAGGGTATGGACGATCAATCCTCCCCCAGCCAAACGCACTAGGCTAGTTTTGATCCTAGAACAATCGCAAATTGGGCTCTTAAAATTGATGACGTATGACAGGATCGAGCACATGGTAGGCCCGGCGCGTATGCACGAGCGGCAGATGGGCGGTAATGCGGATGCTTGTCGCAGTTCAGATGCAAGGATTAGCCATGGTGTAGTGTTGACGTGGTCCGAAGTGAGTGGAGCGGCTTTGATCCATTTCTAGACATTGTTGCGACAGGCATCCGGGCCGCAGAAGGATTGTGAACAAATGGGAAGTGAAGGCTTTGTATTGGGACTAAAATAGCAAGGCTTTAACGGCTGAGAGAGAGCCTGACGATAGGAATACGAGTGTGGTTTATAATTAGGAACAACCCGTATAACTTCAATTGCACTGCGTTCTGAGAGGAAAGAAACCAGTCGGCATGGGTTCAAGATGCCACACTGTCGGTTTCGCGTTGCTGAATGCAACAGACCATTGTTGTTCGAGGCTGTCTGGGAGTTTCCAACCGAATTGCTCGTCTCGAAGCCTCATACGCACCAGATGTCGTTTTGCGTCTGGCATTTCGCCATCGACGAAACCGTCTCGTCGGTGCATAATGGCGAGGTTATTGACGAAGTGTATGTCGCCCGGCTTGGTCGCAATTTCCAGCCGTGCAGATTCTGCGATAGCATCGATGGCCTCGAGGCTCTCGCTTTGGCTCCAGTTGAGTTTTGGTAGGTGCTCTGGTCGAGGATTGGCATCGTTTCCGACGAGCGGGACTCGGCCGAAGTTGAATATCAGTCTCCCTTCGTGATGAAAGAGCAAAGGTCGTCTCTGGAAACGAGGCCTGTATTGGTGTCGTCAGAGGGTGCCTGAATTCTTCACGGGAAGATTTGATTCACTGATGGCACTTACATAGCAAAAGGCCAGTCATCTCGAGCTAGGGTATGTATGATATCGGGACGGCTGGCAGCCAGAACGTTGTACACAGTATAGGCTGATGATATAATGCACTTTCCTCCCGAAATCGCAGTGCTTCGTGTCAACCAGCTGATGATGTCCCCTGACTCCTCGTTATGGAAAGTCTGCGTCTGGACTTAGAAATATGTCGCTTAACAGAGAAACCTTGGTGAGTTGACTTACAATTCGTTCCTTGGAGTGACGGAGGTGACTAGCTGACAGTTTGGTGGAGTCATCAGCGATAATGTGGACTGGCAAGCTTATTAAACTAATATCTCCCAGACGTTTATGAAGGGTGAGTACCTAGCATATTGCCTTTCTCATCTTGTCGGCCTCGTTGATTGGCGATATACGACTGAAGGCCGAGATAGAGGATGGTCAGATCCTCAACCGAGTATCTCTGTGGACAAAGGCCACGAATGACACCGAAGCCCTTACCATTGTAGATGTCATGGCGAAGGATTCTCAGCTGCGGACCTAGAGTGGGGAGTTGGAAGTTTGTTGGGGATACAAGATCACCATCCAGGCCCAACGCTGCGTATGTGTGAGAAACAATGCCACGTACGTAACGACTCAAACAAAGCGCCACGAAGATACACGTACCTTTGAAAGTACCAAGGGCGCATTCTAGTTCATCGATTTCGAATGTATTGAGAGTGTAGATGTACTCAGTTTCGTCTGCGAACTGATGTCCCTTCCATGCCAGTGGCTTGTCGACAAATTCGGGGAAGCCCTGTGGAAGCTTGACTAGTTCTTCGAATGGAGAGGGTGGAAACTCAGAAGCGAAAGATACTCTCTGAATATCTGGGAGCAGATAGGAGATTGGACTCGTCTTGACACACGACATTGTGTCTTTGCCCGCGGAAATGTCTCCTACATTTACAAGTGTTCCCATACCGCTCAGACGACGTTACTGCGTAATGTCCAATTACACCAAGTAAAACAGCCCGTGCAGAATTATTATATACACGTAGAGAGTAAGATCTGATCACGATATCAAGCGCATGTAGTTGTACAAGCCACCGACGTGTCCGAGAGTGGCCAGGTTGATTTTGGGCCAGGGTGGAAATCCTTCGATGTTTGGAATTTGTGCGTCTCACTCAGCAAGCGCTCTAAACTTAAACTTAAGGTCTGTGCGTGAGTCGTGGCGAGGGACCTGCTCTCAAAAGCAAGAAAGCGTCGGCCTTACATAGTCCTTGAAACTTGTTCATTTTATTAAAATCAGGCACAGGGGCTTGAGATACTGAAGCCGGACGATCCAACGCAGAATGCCTCAATCATTGAAAAGCTGGATGTAGGGAATGTAATTTTTCTGGTCTTTGGGAGAGGACCAAGGTGAAAAATACAATCGTTGCAGACGAGATCGGGTGGTACAATGCTGAAACGAATCTCCAAAGAGCAAGCCTACCTGGCTGTCAGACGACCCTAGCGTCCGATCTATCAGACCTGGAAAAAGAGAAAAGAGGAAACAAGGGGCCTCTAAGCCAATAAATGAAAACAAGCTGGGACGAATCTGTAGGAGCGTTTCATGTGGCGCTTACAGCACCTGGCGGTCCAATACTTTGCTTCGGAGCTCCTCCGTTGTTTCTCAGTCTAGACCATGTGATGTCGTGGGGAACGAGTCGGGACCGAGAAAAGGCGATGAACAAAGCGCAGCTGACGCGCCACTCGCGCAGTGTACGTCGTACAATGTAGAATGTCAGGCCATGATCGTCGACGTGGCTTGGTCTAGAGGATTCTCCGGCCACTGACTAGTGCTGTTGTAAGTTAGATGGGAGAATGACCCTGGCTCCCGCCAACCCCGGAGCTTTCTTCCGCCCAATTGTAGAGTAGCAGGGATGCATTCGTATCTTCAGAGTCCAGCTGGGCATCAACCAGCGTGTTGGTCCAAGACATCCAGCTCAGCTAGTGGCAACCTCTCACCCAACACTTCCCACAAGACGAGCCCATAGCACCCGGCCGGGCTGAAATTACTGTAAATAACTGGGATACGAGCATGCGGCACAAGACACCCTGTGTCGGTCCGAGGCTTTCGTTGGACAGTTGGACGGGTGGCCGGATGATCCTCCGGTCGCTATGAAGGGTCCGAGCGATCCACGATGCCCAATTATTGCCGACGAGGGCAGATGATTTCACCCTTGTCAACCCAACCAGTCGGATTGGGCACAGATAAGTCACGCGGCAGGGATACTGTTGGCATCAATCACGAGCTGCCGGTTGTGGCTTCGGGTTTATCCCCAAGCGCAATGAAGAACATCCTGGCTGCCACCAACAAGACAGTGGCTGGCTGACCGGTACTTTCTCAGTGGGTGGTTTGGTGAAGTATATTCCTTCTGTCGACGCGTGGCTTGGCTTCTTTCACGCGCTGTGCTACGTGACGAGTTGGAAAAGACTTTGACTAGCACCATTCTGACTCGATGGACTGACAAGGGTTCACTACACTTGATGTGAGTACAAGACCGAGGGCCACACAAGACGCTGGAGGCCTCCGTGTGATTGCGTGGTCGTGAAAAAGCAAATCGATGTATCACAGCCATCACGATTGTTCCCGCTCGGATTGCCAAGCGCTGGGTTACCCCGACGAGCTACTTTCCTAAATGAGAATCGTACGTACCCATGATCGACGAGATCACAAATGCAATGGAACATTGAAGGCAGGCGAGAAAAGCTTCTTGTCAAAGAGTCGTTACAGGGAGATACGTTGGGCGGGAGCCACCGGGATCCAAGATCTCAACCACCTCTCTGGGTACGGGAACGCCCGGGAGTTGCAACCGATGTAACCCGTCCTGATCCTTGGACCATCAGTCTTTGTGCTGAGTTTTAAGCCTGCTGACTGGGGATGAGAGGTGGCTGTTCCCGCTAAATTAAACCCGCTGTCTGGGCGAGTCGAGTCACAGCCAATGCTCGCGCTGTTTTGAGATCCGGGATGGTGAACATGACTCAACGAGATCACGGTCTGGATCAGCAGATGATAGACCCCTGGTGGCGGTCATCAAGGCACCGTGGGATACTCTCACCAAACCTTTTATTCGGTATCGGTCTCCTACGCTGGATGTTGCTGCATGTACAGAGGTTGATCGTGGCAGAGAGGGTGTCTCCGTCGTGGAAGATATCCACAATGTCGCCTAAAACTGCTGTGAGGTCCCTTTGACATATTGGGTATGAAAGGTCTGGAGAATCAGCGTGTGGCCAGCAGCGCTGGGTGAACAGAGGGCGTGCAGGTATAAAATCCCCCCAGGAAGAGGCTCCTCACTGTCTTGCTGATATACAAACTGACATAAGGCGTCTTGTTCCGCAGTGTTGTCTTGAATCTAAGTAAACTGGACTGAAAGATGGGCCAGAATCACTTGTAGAAATCAGCCATGATACAGAGGATGCTGGGGTGGTCAGAGACCGCCTGTAGCGCTCAGTTCAGCGGGTCAGCACCAACAGGGCCCATGATCTTCTAGAGCCAGTACGCCTCGAGACTCGGGGTGCGCTGCTTGAGCTAGAAGTTGGTGGGAGGAGATATGTGGACGACCTGGCTCAGTTTGACATACGCCGAGACGTCGGCCAAGGTGCGCTGTAACTGCTTCCCAGTGAAGGCTTTGACACCGCTGCTTCATTTGACTACAGCGCCATATGCCACCATCCGATCCGCGGGGAGGCACCTTACGTTCTCTTCCAGGCGTCTTGTGTCTGTCTTGCCGGGTTTCAGCCAGGGTGTTACCACAGTGGTAAGACATTGGCCATGAGAAGAGACGCTGACCGTGTAGTCCGGGATGGTCTCGCGCAAGTCTTCTCGAGCGGTATGGCAACTCTCTCCTGTAAAAAATTTTCTCGCCTAGCGGCTGTTAGCACTAGCGCGGAAAACTTTTAACAGGCCACCAAAATTGGCTGCTGCTGCAGCTGGCGCCCATCTGGGCGCTAACAGCACAACAAAGGAAGAGTTAAGAGAGTTGGCTTCCTTTGTGCAGCAGCCACGGCCGCAGCCAACAGCTCCGGCTACGATTTCAACTTGTTGCCCTGACCAGCTGGGCAGCTGCAATAGCAGCAGGGGCGCAGCACGGCTTTGGTTGGGCCAGCGACACCGCTGCGGCTCTTGTATCTGCTGTTTTGATGGCTCAGATCTCGCAGCAGATACAGCTATCGCAGCCAACAGCAGTCACGACACCAGCTTGAATCTAGACGGGCTACGGCTTCGGCCACAGCCTTCTGGCTTCGACTTTTGCCTTGACCTCTGCGTCTCGGCACCCGCCTAGGCCTCTGGGCCTTGGCTACCTCCTCCAGCCACGGCTCCAGCCACGGCTCCAGCCACGGCTCCGGCCACGGCTTCGACTATAGCTTTTGGGCTTCGACCTCTGCTACGGTATCTTACCTTAGCCTCTGCCTCAGCCTCTGGGCTTTGGCACCTGACAATATCGCAATGCGCACCAACGGGGTCATCTTCGGAAGGCCCGGGAAGACGTTAGCAGCCATACGCGAACTACTGATCCCTCGAATGAAGGAGGGTGACGTACTTGAAGTTTTGCCGCTTATACTTATTGGTTTTTCATCCCTAGAGGGTTTTCTAATAAGAAGGCTTGAAGTGCAAGATATCTGGTGTTTAAAGGCATTTGGTGGACTATAGCACAGTTGGGGTGGAGGAATGTAGGCTGCTGCTGAACCAGCCTCTCTGAAAGCGCAGCTGCCTTATATATACTGATAGCTGGAATAGCTGGATAGTCTCTTGCACGCCACATGCCCCCTGGGAGGCTGGAGCGCCCTGCGTTCCCTTGGCGTTAAATACAACTCTCTCTCTCTCTCTCTCTCTCTCGAGCGGTATGGGTAACATGGCGGAAGGAGCACGTATAAATGGCCACCGGTCCCCGGAGAGCTCGGGGCTAACGATTTGTCTCCATTCGGGCCGCCAACGAAGGCAATAAAGCTATTGACACCACAAGGGGAGCTGGAATTCCCAGGAATAAAGGCCACCCGTACTTAATGAAGTCGAGCGAAGCACTTCTTCATATCCCGCTCAACCTCCTCAGCTCGGCACGTTGGCCGCCAATTTTAACTTGAGGGTCCCTGCGACCAAGATACCTGATCGGCCCGTTTGTCGGATAACTGACAAAGATGTCCCGTCTTGTAGAAAGGCCTTGGTGGAGTGGCTAGTGGGAAGTTTTCGCCCCACGGAAGAGATGGGGTCAGATCAGGTCCATCGAAACATCCTCGAGCAATAATAGAACCCTCGATGGTGAGCTCGCCGATGGCACCTACGGGCATCAATATGTCAATCCTGTTCAACTATATTATTATTGCATCCCGCTCCCTGGCCGATTTTGGAGGCATCCGAACTATCTAAGCCCACATTTGGAGAGATTCTCCCAAACCCCGTCACGACGTAGGTGTTTAGCAGGCTCAGTTTGGTCGGCCTTTGCCCACATTGGATCTTACCAGTGCCTTTCCGCCAAGAACCTGCGTTTTCAAGGTGGGTATGTAGAAATAGGGCCCGCGAGATCCTTCCAATTGACCCGAGGCCAGAGAAATGATCCGGTCAGATCGGACATCTCTTTTGGCTGGCCCGTGGAGCCCGGGTGAAGATTATATTAAGATGAAGACACTTGGCAAAGATAAGTGCGCTAGACGGCGTCTTATGCCCTTGTGTGGATTGCTGATGTGATACTACTCATGCAACTTGGACGGATAGGCGCCGAATCTCCCCTATGTTGTAAACCTGTCAACCCAGATAACTATTCTACCAACTCACGCAAGCCATCTTATTAATTTTTCCAATATTAACCATGAAAATTTCATGAATATCCCCTTTTTGGTTGCTTTTGCTTCCGTGGAGACACTGTTGACAGAGCTTTTACGGCAAGAAAGGGGGAGGCATACAGCTGGAGGCTACTCACAAATGCACAAAGCTTTGGCACAAGTCATCACAGATGCTACGCAAATTGCAAGACTGTCTCAATATATGTACTTTAATTTGTCAATGATAATATGCATAGTATACACTGAGGGAGAGCAGCCATAGCAATTTAGTAACCTGTAAATGGCCAGTTAATGGCATCTCATGAAATTCCAGGTACCATCTGTGATGACTTCACACCGCAATTTGGAAACAGCGGGGCAGACATTTCCAAGACATAAAAAGTGGTACTGGCTGGTTTATGGGTCGGTGGCTGGGAAACGAATAACGCAATGTCGATGGCGTAGTTTTGCGTGAGATATCCGGGACGAGCCTAATCTGAGATCTATGACGCCGTGAAAGCTTCCATGAGCTATGACGACATTGACGTCAATGCGACATCGATGGGGGTGTCAAATACCAATTCCAGATTTTTATTTAAGTCATTTCGCTCCAAGCATCAATTTGATACTACTCACGCCCTACTCACCAACCTCCCGAATCCGCCGTCATCATGAAGGGTCAAGACCAAGTCATCGAAGAGTTCAACACTTATGTCAATATGACATCGTCTGAGCTGGAGAAATGGCTCAAATCCGATGATTCAAACAGCGCCGGCTGGCCAAAGGAAGAAGAGAACGGCGAGACTGTCGGACATGACAGTGGTCGAAAGATTGTCGAGATCTTGAAGGCCAATCCAAACAAAGATCCAACAAAGTATGATGAGGATCAAATTACGCACATGCGCAAGGTTGTCGGATATTGGTACGTCGACAGAGTCATGGCTTCCTTTGATTCATCCCATTGCACTGAGGAATTCAAACTGAGTTTCCATAGCAAGCGCCATCTTGCGCAAGAAGCAGCAGGGACAAACGAAAAGTCTACCGAGGAGGTCAAAAAGACGAAGTCGTACGCATCTTTGAAGAATTGGGGCCATGACGTTTTGAAGGCTCACGACGAGGCAGAGAAAGGAGACGATAAAGATGATGACGCTGCAGAGGATGGGGTGCAGGCTGGTGATAAACGAAAGGCGTCCAGGGGTCAACAAGGGTCAACCAAGAAAAGAGAAACACGGCAGGGTAAAGGTGTCACTACAGGAGAGGAAGAAAAGCACAATGGCGGAGACAGTGACAGTGATGGGGATGAGGATGTAGAGCTGGTCGAGGAACATGAGAGCTCTGCCGAGGAGAATGACGAAGGTGAGGACGAAGGTAAAGAGGCAGATGACCAGAATGACGACAACCGCAAAGCCGCAAGGAAAAATGAGCCCAAGAAGCAAGAGCAAAGCAAGAGCAGCCAGGAACGCAATGATACTACGGCCAAATCTGGAGATAAGGCCGGTTCAAAGGCAACAAAGGGCCCGGAGAAGGGTGAAATAGTCAGCTGGAATTGGGGTAGTGGCCAACCCGAGGGCGAAGTATTGGACGTTAAGGGTGAAGAGTAAATCTCCCGTGAATCTATCTCATTTCCTCTACTGACTTTAACTTAGCACTTCCATCACGACTAAGAACGGAAACCAGGTTAGTCGCAAGGGAACGAAGGAGGATCCGGCAGTTATCTTGGACACAGGAAAGTCGAAGGCAATCAAGTTGAATCATGAACTAAACTAGATAATGTGAAACGGTCATCTCATCATAAATATATCATTCATGTGCGACGTTATCTACTTCTTCAATAATGACATGCATCATTGAATCATTTTCGGGTATCTCAACTCATGTTCATAGTCTCTTGAATCAACCCCGACGTCTATAGCCTATCCTCTGTCCTGAAGCAAAATATCACTCCATGGTGATTGCGGGGAAGCCTGCTACGTGTGGGGTGATGTCGCATTATGTGTGCTGATCCTACCGCTTCTAAGAACCCCCGGCAGCTACGTTCAAGGTGATGGTTGGTTCGTTACTACTTTCTCCTCTATATGTGACCATATGATTGATCAACTCGGGTGAATGTGACCCGGAAGATGTTACCCTCGGCAGACGATCTCAGACACCTCGCAGGAATAAATGGTCAACCCCCTCGTCTCCGATCTAATTTCGTGGTTTCAATAGGCCCTCCGAAACGTCTTCACAAATTTCTTGTCAACGTCAGTCCAAATCGTCATTTCCTCGCTCAGCACGCTTCTTTACACGCGCCATACAGCATATCATGGAGACTGGGAAACCGTCCATCGAATTGGAGGAGGCCAAGAGCATGGGCGGCACTGCTGCAACCTCTCAACCTGACCACAATTCTGACCTCAGTGTCTGGACGGAGCGCTTCAATAGCCAGAGTCCGGAATGGCGAAGTGAATTTGAAAAGAAACTACTCAGAAAAGTCGACCTACGCCTCATGCCCACGCTTGTCATCATGTACCTCCTCAACTTCCTCGATCGCTCCAACCTTGCTCAGGCACGCCAAGGCTCTCTAGAAAAAGACCTCAAAATGTCAGGCACCGACTTCAACTTGGCCACTTCCATCTTTTTCGTCGGATATCTCCTGATGCAACTCCCGTCCAACCTGTTGTTGACACGCATGCGGCCGTCGCTTTATCTCAGCGCCTCATGTTGCATGTGGGGGGTTGTCTCAACTTGCAATGCTGCTGCGGACTCTTTCACGCATCTTGTCGTCATTCGTTTCTTTCTTGGCTTCGTGGAAGCTCCGTTCTTTCCAGGGGCTGTGTTTCTCATGAGTTCGTGGTACACGCGCGCAGAGCTTACCCGCCGCATTGCCTGGCTCTACGCAGGGAATGCGTTGGCAAACATGTTTGGCGGATTGCTAGGTGCGGCAATTCTGGGAAGCCTTGAAGGGGCCCAAGATATCGCTGGGTGGAGATGGCTATTTATTATCGTAAGTGTTCTCACCTCCAACTCGACGCCGGCCCTGTTGAACTAACAAACAAAACTCTTCAGGAGGGCGTAATCGCCATAGCCTTCTCTATTTTAGCCGCCTTTATTCTGCCCAACTATCCTCACACGACGAAATGGTTGACACAAGAAGAGAGCGCTTACGCTGCGTGGAGACTGGCCCAAGATATCAATGAGGTCGACACATACGGGGAAATCACTGTCTGGGATGGTGTCAAGATGGCAGTCCGTGACTACCGCTTGTACGCCTTCATACTATTGCAGCACGTGAGCCTACTCTCCCAGACGTTTCAGTACTTCTTCCCGACTATTGTGGGAACGCTTGGATATGGCAGAATCGTCACGTTGTGGCTCACAGCTCCAGCCTGGGTAAGTGGTTCCTTCATCAACATCAAACGATAGGCCGCTGTAATCATGGGATTTCTGACAACCAACCAAACGACAACAGTTCGCAACCTTCCTTCTCTCAATATGCGTTACGTTGAGCTCGGCTAGGACAAACGACAGATCGCTACACATCATCTGTCTCATACTTGTTGCAGCCATCGGTAACGCCATTGCAGCTGGCACTACGGTCATTGGAGCACGCTTCTTCGCTATGTTTCTTATGCCTATGGGTGCCGTGTCTTCCTGTAAGTGGATTCACTTTGGTCACATAACCCCGTACTTTCTATTGTCTTTTTCACAAGTCCGCATTCACTTACATCTTCTCCAGACCAAATCATCGTCTCTTGGGTAGCAAATTCCTTTCCTCGGCCACTTGTCAAACGGTCAGCTGCCATTGCTATTTGCAACATGATTGGCAACACGGCAACGATATACGGATCTTACATGTACCCCAGTAGCGATGGTCCCCAGTACAGACCTGGAGGGAGTGCTAACGCAGCAATCTGCGTGGTGGTTGCCCTGCTCGCACTCTTGCTGCGCTACCTGCACAAGTGGGAAAATAAGAAGCTTGCAAGAGTTGAGAGACAGACCGCTGAGGCGGGAGAGCAAGGTGGAAAGGTAAGTATGGAGTCAGCTGATGGAAATGGACGCCCAGGATTCAGATACGTGGTTTGAGCTATGTAGACGACGACCTCGGCATTGGCCATCATCACGCCAGCCATCTCATCTATGGTGCCCTCCTCCTTGCTGGGAATAAATTCGGGGAGCAGGCACCTTGTCCGGAGACTCATCATATTCAAGCTGCGGCGATCTCATAACGAAACGATTCCCCCAAGACTTGATAAAGACTACCGCTCGTGCAATTATTTGACTGTAGTTAACTTTGATCGCTTTCCCTCTCCTTCTCACAGATCATCCTCATTCTCATTCTCACAGGCGCCGTCAAAATCTCCATACTTTTCCATCCCAGCACTGATGATCTTTTTAAAAGTCTCAAACGGACAGCTAGCACCGGGTCCATTCTGACACAGTGGCAATGGCCGTGGCGCAGTATTAGCAATAAACCTTATAAAGTCCTCCTGCTCGATTTTGCCACCATTCACGCCCGGTCTCTTGCATGTCATCTTTTCCATGCCAACATGTCCCAAGAACGGAATGAGATCAGACATCTTCCATGCTCGTACGTGATTGACGTGGGAAGTTGGGAACTCATCGTATCCTTCTTGCGAAGACGAATTGAAGATTCCCAGTGCTGTAGCAACGAATGGCGGCACTTCGCGGTGTGTGAAATAGAAGAACAGGCGCTGCTTGGCCGGCCACCCTGTTTTCTCATCTCGATTCGTCTCGGAGCTATTACCAATGGCCTCTAATAGCTGAGATTGTGAATTCAGCCAAGGGAACCCGAGATAATTAGAGAGAGGATTCAACGGCCCGACCATGTGCGCGTATTTCATGTCCCACGCATATTCGTAGGAGAGCCATTCTGCATCAGAGAACAAGGCGCATATAGATGACCGCTTGCCCCTGATGGCGGATTCGTAGCCACAGAGTGATTGAAGTGCAAAGACATCTTTGGGATCCAGTTCGTAATCGTTGGGAGTGTAAGGGCTCAGGCGACGAGAGACTTGCTTGCCGTAGACATTTAAGAACTCGTGCTGCTGCTTTGTGCCGGGAGCCTTTGAGAATTTAGAGCAAGCCTTGTGAGGAAGAAGGGCACGAGTGCCGTCATTCACGTCATTTTTGTCAAAGCGGGCGATTTCGATATCTCCGTCGGCAGGAAATGCGTGCAGGAAGGCCTTGGCGGTATCGTATGTCCTGGATTTGGTGTCTGCTATGACACGCCTCACTGATGATGCCAGGTGCTGATAACGCTTCACCAGGTGATGTCCAACCTGCTCAGCGTCCTCTTTTCCAGAAGGAGTCACATCCTCGAGGCGGTCTTCATCAATCGGAGAATGCCACTCGTTCAAGAATTCGAGGGCACCCGAGAAGGCTCCTCGATGCTTCTCTAGCTTGAAGAGGAATGGCTGGATGTATTCCTCGTACTCGGCGTCATTGGCGTATATCGCGGCGTGTCGTATTAAATAGGAGGCGGCGGTTACGGTACACCCTTCTGGCGCAACATGTTCAAGCCCGAATCCCACAGCATCGAAGTAGGGTGATATTCCTGGGAGATGGAGGAGCGGATCGAATTGATACCCTTGTGAATGGTCGAGGCCTTGAAATGGGTGTTGAACGGCAGATACAAGGGCAGTCAAGGCGAGTGACAATGCGGCTGCACTCGCAATAAAGTGATTTGACATGATTCCTGGAAACAAAGCACCTTTCGGGGCTTGGTGTTTACAGAGAGAGTAAAGTATCTTGCTAATTTCTCATTTCTTGCCCTTGCGTTAGTGTAGTCGCTGCAAGTCTATGACGTAGAAGAGGCACACGCTAAGAGTTCAATCTCGATCTTGACCCCGCTGTAGTACGAAGCTGGTACCTGATTGTCACTGAGCTACAAAGTACTGAGTAGATTTAGTAGCTTGTACTGCGCAGTGGAAGAGGATGGGTGGGCACCATGAAGTACTGACCCGTAGCTCAAGACCAAAATATGTTTCTCATGCCCCTCTCACTATTTTGGTATCTTTTACATGTGAGACGCTTAGGGAAATGAAAACGAGGCAATTTACTACTAGGGAAACATCTGCTCTACCTTACTCATATAGACCATGATGCATACAACTAATCGACGACTCCGTGAGCATCACCAATTATCAGACTTGGACACGGTTTGACACCCGATCCCTCCAATGTAGTTCCGCGCCTCAGTCTCGGTCCGGACAACATGCGGATGCCGCGTCCTTCCCTCAAGACGATCATCCAGTTGCAGAACGCACGACGGGTCGATCACCACCACGCTCTTGTCTTCTAGAAGCAGCCGATGAATGTCCTCATGGATGATTCGTTGTGCAATGGCATTCAAGGAATAGGCTTCACGGAAGGAGAAGACCACAGCGCAGGCATTCCCGTGCTTCCCGGAACCGGGATCATCTGGGTTTGGCGGGCCAAGTTCACGCGCAAGAGCACGAGTAAGGCGCTCCGAGCCTGCGAAGCGAACGGCGCCTCGCAGGCTGAATATGACGACTTCCTTCTCGCAGTTTGCGTGATGGGGCTCGTTCTCGCCTGCAACAATGGTTGCCACGGATGTACGCACCGTGGCCCTGGAGATCTGGCTGGCATCCATCATGTGCAGGCCCATATCTCGCGACAGCCGCTCGCATATCGCCACGCCTCTCACGCTGTTGCCACGCTCGTCAAGCTTGGGAGAGAAGGCAGCGATGCCGACCTGGCCTGGCAGAGCACCGATGATTCCGCCGGCCACACCGCTCTTCGCAGGAATGCCGACGTTTGAAACCCAGTCTCCCGCAGCGTCGTACATGCCACACGTAGTCATGACGGACAGGACTTGGCGGACGCTCGTTTGCGGGATAATGCTCTCTCCCGTGACAGGGTGCATGCCGGCGTTGCAAAGCGTCGCCGCCATCATGGCCAAGTCGCGCACATTGACGTTGATGGCGCATTGGCGGATGTAGCCCTTGACTGCCTCCTGTGGATCGCCAGTGATGATGCCAGCTGCCTTGAGCATGAAGCCGATGCCCATGTTGCGGTTGGCGTCCTTGAGCTCAGCCTCGTAGACCTCCTCGTCCACATGCAACTCCCGGCCTGCGAGCTTGGACAGCGCCTTCAGGATGCGATCTGTTCTCTGCTCTACCGTGGCATGAGGAGATACGACGAGCGAGTGTGCGGCGATTGCTCCGGCGTTGATCATGGGGTTCATAGGCCGATTGCTACCACGCTCGAGAGACAGGCGGTTGAATGCGTCACCGGATGGCTCTACGCCGATCTTCTCCAACACATGTGCCAGTCCTGCATCCTCGATTGCCAGTGCGTAGACGAAGGCTTTAGAGATGGACTGGATGGAGAACTCAACGCGGTCGTCTCCGGCTGAGTATAGGTTGCCATCCACCATTGCAAGGGCCACGGCCATCTTAGACGTGTCCGCCCTGGCTAGTGTGTCGATGTATGCAGCTGGCGAGCCAGTCTCAATCGGGCGCGCATTCTCGAGCACGAGGTTAAGATAGTCAGGGATCGGGGATTTCATTGTCAGTGCCAGTTGATTGGACGGAGTAGATCGATGGGTTTGCGGGAGCTAGGACAAATGGTTTGTGTTGGAGCAACGTGGACACATGTTGAGGAGAACGAGAGATTATCTACCTTGCTAACTATGTATGGCCTAGCAAAATAGAGCGCCACTAAAGGGTTTAATCACAAGGGTGGGGATTCGGTTACTCCAATAGCATTCGGTCCCAGACTGCTAGTCATTCCAGCTAGAGATCAGTCATAGTCTTGGCAGAGCAGAGGGATCAACATCACCATCCACAGATGTTGATGATACAGAAACGAATGCTATATTTGCCTTGGACACGGGCCGTCCTCAAAGAGCAGCCAAGAATCCTCTTCGATGATGACCTACCATTGCAAATTCGCACTTGGTACAAATTAGTTCCACAAAATACGCCAAGCCGCCCTCGAGTTGCACGAGACGAATCAGTACCTACGTTAGATTGGTAAATTTTGAAGAATTACGAGCTGGACAGAAAATGGAAGACTAAACTCAGTATCCTTATTTCATCTTAGTGCCTTCCACACACCTACCACCTCATCAATGCCAAAATATAGACTCTCAAAGGGTCTAGGGTAGGCTACCAACATGTTGATTACAAAGGTGGCTTGACTACATGAGACCTAGCCAATCTTGGGAGTAAACCTTAGATTGCGATTGATAGCTCGATCTCATGGGCGGCAAGACACCTTCAATGTCTGTTGGACTGTTGAGTCTGACATCGTTGGGAAAAGCGAGTAGTTTCGGTCCTGGCTCTCATGGTCCCTCATATCGAAAGGGTAGTGAAGACTAGAATCTCGAGTGTGTGCTGCTCGATGCGTTTGCCAACGGTATGGCTATCTTCATATTGTTTGAGGTCTAGTATCATTGACATACATTATAATAACTTTTCGTATTTTATTCTAGGCGCGGTCTCGGTGTCAGTCTTGTAGACGAATTGTATAACGACAGCGTGGCCTCCAGAGATGACTCGGATGACCGTGATGACCTTGTTGGTCGATTGATGACCGTGATGTCTTTTGAGGTCACATACTTCAGAGGCATCCCGGAAATCCCTTATGTGGGCTGGTTTGGCCTAAAAGCTTAAAAGTCTGGACATCTAGAGCATTCAGAAGATGTCGTCTGCTGGAAGAATCTGGCGGAAGATTATCTCATAGTGTGATATTTGAGCAAAGTTGACCAACCCCTGGTGATCGATGTCTGGTTCAATCGACAGTTGACAGAGAAGACTACTGGAAAATTCCGATCAAATTCTGTTGACTGGGATTTGTCGGGCCAAAATTGGCTTGGTGATCAATGGTACCTAAACTTCCTCGTCGGCACTCTCATCTCAAACACATGGTCTACTTCAACCAAGCTTCGGTCCTTCACTTCTGGCACCCGAAGCCAAGCCAAACCGACGCTGATGGCACCCAACCCAAATTAGATGGGGCCTGTCTTGGCTCCCGAGTCTATGGAATCTGAATTGAATGGCAAAATCATGAGCATATATATGGAAGAACCTTACGCCAGAACGCCTCCAATAACGTGCGAGGGAGCTCGTTACTGTAAGAAGCCAGCTTTTCCCGCTATTGCATAGCCAGCTGCCAGCAACTCAGGCTGCACACCGCAATGATGGCAATCATTACTCCTCCTACTATCCAGACAGTCAGATTCCCAGCCCGGAAATATGAGACACATGGGCCTCCCTGAAACAGCCCAGCAAGGGATGGGTGTAATGTTTCACCATCCTGCACGAGGCATGGCCCACATGCCTGTTGTGTTGACGAGCATTCCCGCTACAACGTTCGCAATTACAAGCTACAAACCTGGGCTGCAGTCCATGCCAACGGACTGCTTGAAGACACACGCATTTGACGAAAGACCTGGACCGAATAAAGCAGGGGTGGCATTGGCTAGAGTGACTACTACCTTTCAGCGGAGGTTCGCGCCCTTGGGGCAATCCCAATAAGTGCCGGATTTTGCCGACGCCGTTTACTCCTCGATTGTTGCTCGGACCTCTTCAAAGACTGTGCGGACTTATATTTAGTGCGTAAGGCTGGACACGGATGGCTCGGTCCTCTTTGCAGATGAGCTGAGCTGGACCATCGCAAGAGTGCGGATGGAGGCAAATTTGCTCATTTGCCGATGCTCCCTTCCCCACTGTCAATTCCAAAGACCCCAATACGTTCCGTTAGTTGGCTACGTAGGGTACAACTTGGAAATAAAGCCACCGTGAGGCCATGTAATGCAGTCGGTGCGTTCATCGACACCTAGGTGAGAAGCGTCGTCTTCGTGATGCCAATCGAGACTGTCAAAGCCCCTGTTGGCGTCATGCGGCGGCAATTTTCGGTCGGCGGTGGGAGAGACAATCCAAGCCACATTGTATGTTACTTTGAGAATCTAAGGATTGTGCACTGAAATAGGTCAAGCTGCAATACGACGCTCATTAATGCAGAGACACCGTTTTTTAAGTACAGAGATGTTTACTGATCCCCCCGGCAATAATTTTTGTATATTTGGTCCTGTATTTGACTGGATGAATGGGTTGTGCTAGCGAAGTATCGTCGTGGCATCTTCCTGTACAGCTTTAGCACTGGCGACGATCAAAATTCTCTCGGAGAGCTTCATACCACCCGCACAAACGTATTGAGCCACGAGCACGGAATCCTAAATGGTTGAGCTCGTATTTGCGGGCTCGGTAATTTGATTACAATAGTCCATTAGTTGGGTGAAACCTCGTATTCATGGCGACATTCTGACATCATCCAAGGTTTCGGCCTGCATGTTGGGCTTCAGCTGGAATATCCCGCCCAATGCTGACGCGAAGCTTCAGAGCAGGATTCTGGCTCTAGCCCTACGGATAGCCCATCTCCCGGGTGAGATGCTACCCCATCTTCTGGAAGGAACCTTGAGAGCAGGGCTGCAGAACGGCACCGTGGCGGTTGTGAAGTGGCAATCTCATTTAGTGACTAGGACTAAGACTGATGACGCCTCCAGATCAGCGCCTCCCCGCAAATTCCTTGTCTCCGGTTTCTTTTACAGTCCGCCTAGCTGCAAGTAGTAGGCGCCCTTCCTCGAAAGCGTGTGGTCCGGAACACTCGGATACGGCGGCTGCAAGGGCTGGACGATCTAGGAACAACCTTCATCGTTACATGGAATCGCAATGTAAAAAGCAAGCTTCAATTCATGTCGCAGGTAAGCTCAAGCTGAGTAATTGTGTTTTTTCGCGTCTGGTCTCGGCCTCCCAGCTCTGTGTCATTTTCGAAATCCCTCCATGGTGATGGATGTACAGCTCCTCTCCCCGATCTATGACGATCTCGACTCTACACTATCGAATTCTATTTTCAGACGATCGATCACGCAAGACAGTTCCACGGCATTTAGAGAGGGAATTGCTGAAATTAATCGCACCGAGTTACTAGCCACTTTGCATGCATGTCGTCAGCATGAATGTACCAACCATGCGCTGGAAAGTGCCGAAAGGGTTGTCTGTACTGAACTCAATTCGCCGTTTTCCGAAACATTGGAAACAATCACCTCTCTTTTATAAAGATCAAGAGCTGCTCAGTGGTCTTATCCAAGATCCGTATCCATCAGACACTTTAAACTGCAAACAACACACGTAACCTCTTCGAAGATGCTCGTGTCCACTCTTATTGCTTCAACTGGCCTCTTCGGCTCTGCCCTCGGTGGCATCCTCCCCCGATCTTTCGGCATCCCCAAAGGCGACGGCTTCCCATTCCCAAACGCCGCTCAAGAGAAGCAGATCGCCCTCCAAGCCCTAGGAAAGTTACCCGGCGCTGCTCCCCCCAAGACTCTGGGCGCCGGCTCTACTACCGCTTTCCAACTCATTGCCTTCAACGAACTCTTCGAGACTGCGTTCTTTAGCTCTCTACTCCACAACATCACTCAAGGCGTGAGAGGATATGAGGTGCCGTCAAGTGAGCGCGGAGAGTCTGAGCAGATTATCAGGACCATCTTAGCTGTACGTTTGTATCCACCGACGATGGCTGATGTTCATGTGACTAACACCACCTGCAGCAAGAAAAGCAGCATGCCATTGGAGCTCTTGCAATTCTCAAGTCAGCTGGAAAGTTTGCTCCATCGCCTTGCAAGTACCAGTTCCCCGTGAACAAACTCGATGACGCTATCTTCCTTGCCGAAACCTTCACGGCAGTCGTCCTCGGAGCTCTCCAGGATGCCAACGTCATCTTCTCCTCAGAAGGCCTACCCGAGATTGTCCGCCTTGTCTCTTCTGTCATTGGCCAAGAGGGTGAGCAAAACGGTTTCTACCGCATTCACCTCGGCGAGATTCCCTCCGAGTCTCCATTCCTGACGACTGTTCCTGCCGCGTTCGCCTGGTCTGCTCTGCAGCTGTTTGTTGTGCCTGGGTCATGCTCGTACGATATCAAGAAAATTCCACTCCCAATCTTCCCCTCACTCCTGGTCAACGGAGGCCCCATCGCCAAGGTTGCGCCCAAGGATCAGACACTCAAATTCGAGGCGAACCTGAAAGGCTCCAAGTCTGCAAAGAACTATTACGGCAAATCCGAAAACTTGTACATCACCTACACTACCGGCCAGCAGCTACCCATTAGTGTCAAGGCCGAGAATGTTCGCTGGAATAAAAACAAGGTCACATTGGAAGCCAAGTTCCCTTACAAAGAGAATGTCATGGCGGGTTTCAGTCACGCTGCCCTCACTACTGGCAAAGATTTTGCATCGGCCGATGCTGTTGTTGGGAAGACTCTCGCAGCGCCTGGTGTTATCCAGGTCAGGAACGTCATTTAAATCAAGAACACAGGATAATAATTACAAGAACAGAAGTGTAGGAGGTTTCAACTTGAACCTAATATTGATTTAGTATGCTAGTTGGAGGGGAAGAAAAGTATCATAATACAAAAACAGTTTGCTTTTACTCTATCTGCAGAGAAAATTTTGAAAGAACAAACTCCTTATATATTTGTTGGGGCCCTTTGACTCTATCGCTAGGTCAATGTTGTTCCTCGGGTCACCGATCAAGCGTGGACCGTCGCGCACGTCCAGCTGACGCCAGATGAAGCAGCTGAGTTTCGCGGATTCCTGGCAATTTATGTTCGCAACCCTGGCTTCTTCTTCGATTCAAATCCACGAACCGATTTGTAAATAGCCTGTTCTGCTGGCGGCGGCATCGCTAACTACAACAGAGGAAATCCTAGCCACCTGGGAATTAGTACTAGATTCCAATACATGCCGACGAAACAATGAGAAACTCCCTTATGAAGGGCTACCGTCACTGGGGGACCGCTTATTTGTGCACAAGACGATGTGCCAGGTAGCCGATACCTGAACCTTGGGCGATATCGATTGCGTACCTGGGAATAGAAATTTGTTCAATGTCACGGGCGACTAAGGCCCCAGGTTTAAGGTGCTGCCAGTGCTGGGACAGTGGGCCATGAAAGGTAATAAGGACGAGAAATAAGAAATAAGAAATAAGAAATAAGAAAAGGCTAGATAGAGGTGGAAGACCAGGTTGAGTGCCGTAACGCTGTGAGTTAGGGCAGAAAAATTGTGCTAAAGAAAGTTCTTATTTATCCCTGAACAAGCTTGTTCAGAAATTGACCCTACCTTGCAATTCTTCCCAGCTTTTTTGCTATTACTCATACCTGTCTTCGGCTTCGGAATTTCTGGCTGCTAAGTCGCGGGGAGCAGCATTACGACTGAGTCACCTAGTAAAGGGTGTGATAACAATCCTGAATGGTGGGAAAGTCCGGGCTACTAAAATTCATCTTTCTCGACTACAGAAGACGTTTCAAAGCCTCAAGGGAGTAAGGAGGAAAGTGAATAAATAAATTCGGTATTCCCAATCGCACTGAGTTAAGCGGAGATTTATAACAGGAATAGTTTTCTTACTACCGAAAAGACTCAAGGGGTCTAACTTAGAATGTGTAATAATATATTCATAAAAGGCCATATATCTCTAAGTAAATGGACTTCTTTTTCCTTCATTTTGCTTAGTCTTGGTGTCAACACTCAAAGTGCATTATCCAAGGTAGATTAAAAATAGCGACGTAGCTCTATACAGTCGAATATTAAGTAAAATTCTATACACCGCCATCACAGACATGCGAAGCCTGGATGGATTTACATTTGTGATAGACAAGAGAAAGAGATATCAAGTACCAACAAGCCTGCTGGCTGCTTATCTTCGCTCCAGAGTCGGCATCCAGTCTGGATCTTGTACCTTTCAGGCCGACCAGTTCTTAGACCATAATGAGGGCACCAAAAGCAAGAACAATGGCTCCAGGAGCCATGAGTCCGGCAGCGCCGCTCGCGGGAACTGGAACGGGAGTCGTGGGGACGGACACGGGTGCAGTACCAGTGGCAGATCCGGGAACAGTGTGGGTGGCAGAGCTGCCGGCAGAGCAGGCAGTAGGAGTGACCAGAGAGCCGTTGCTATCGAAGGGGCTGTAGCCGAGGCAAGAAGCATAACCGGCAGCACAGGTGGCCATGTTGGCACCGGCCTGGCCACGGCACTTGTTGTAGGCATCAGTGCACATCTGAGGGCAGGTAGCAGCAGGGCTCGTGGGGACGGCGCTGGTGGGAACCGAAGGCTTGGTGACGGTGCAGGGGCAGTTGGTGATGGTGAAGGTGGTGGGCTTGGTGACAGTGTAGGTCATGTTGTTGTAGGTCAGAGTCGTGGGCTCAGGGCAGTAGGTGGTGATGGCGGTGACAACCTCGGTGGTGTACACAGGGCCGGTAGCACTGGCCGTCTTGGAGCAAGCAGTAGGGGTGATCAAAGATCCATCACCGCCGAAGGGGTTGTAGCCCAGGCAAGAGGCATACCCGGCAGCGCAAGTAGCCATGTTGGCATTGGGCTGGCCGCGGCACTTGTTGTAAGCGGTGTAGCAACCCTCAGCGCACTCATCCTTGGGAGTTGTAGAGGTTGTGGGAGCGACAGGCTTGCTGATGGTGCAAGGGCAGTCAGTGATGGTCAAGGTTGTGGCGGTAGTGATGGTGTAGGTCTTGTCGTTGTAGGTGAGGGTTGTCGCGGCAGGGCAGTAGGTAGTCAAGGCAGTGACAACTTCGGTAGTGTAGACGACGTGGCCAGCGGTGGTGTTGGCGACGCTGCCATAGTTGCCATAGTAGGGGGTGGCCTCAACGAGGCTGGCAGCCAGCAGGGAGCCGGCAAGGGCAACTCGAGTGCTAAAACCCATCTTTGCGTTGTGTGTGGTGTTGACGTTGGTGTCTGGAGAGGGTCGGATGGTGTGAGATGAGGTTGGTAGATTGAGAGAGTTGGTGTGTTGGTGATGAGTCCTTTTCGAGTTGTTGAATGGATTTGTTTGCCTTCGGGTTGTCGTGGGCTCTTATACTGAAAGCCTTACCGATGAGCCGAACTTGTTGACATCATGACGTCCTGTCAACATGGCGATACGAGCTTGTAATGCAGGGGTGTGACCAAAAGTTCCTGCCCCAGCAAGTGACTAGGACCCTTTAGTTCTAGTCCTCTCGTACTTGACCCCTTTGACTTTTTAAAACCTCGTACCTGAATCTCGTACTCCATAGCTAAAATCTCGGCTGGTCGGGGCTGCCTAGCGCCGCATGGAATACTGGGGTGGCCTAACTGCATTCCGCAAATCCACAGAGACGGCGTAGATCTTGTTTGATCGGCAGACGAAGGTGGGACGAGTATTTACGCAAGGCGCCCGGATCCGTCGAGTCTTCACGGATACGGTAAGTTACGGAGTACAAGTGGATCACTGAGTTTGCTCGCTTTCTTTGCCCCTCGGCCCCTGTTGATTCAATGCAAGGGACGGTTGACTTGTGCACAGTCCTGTGCTTCTTCGCTTTTATTCGTCAACCGGCTATGCGGCTTGCTGGGCTGCATTGTCTGCAATCTCGGCCTGTCGGGGGCTGGAACTTGCCCTCTGGTGGTCAGAATACCGGTACTCGGAAACTCTCACCAACGGCTTGATCCAGATGCCATTTAAATCTACAGAAGTCTGTCTGGTAACAGGTGACGTGAGTCTATGGTTTCTGCCGGTTGAGGGCTCCATATGATCCTGTGATTGTGATCTGGAAAGGGGCTGGATTTGTTGGCTGAGGCGGACTGTGCTTCTCCAGTGGTGGAGAAATGCCCGCAGTCGCCGATGCTCTGGTAGCCATCCCCTTTACCATCCATCGGTTGACTGATTTTGCCCCGTCGACTACACCGTAGGACACAATGCAGGCTCACAGGCGTCTATGTGACTGAGGGTTGAGCGAAGTAGATATATCATGAACGGTGCCAGTTCGCTCACTCCTGAGCTACTTCCGGATAACGACCCCCTGATGATAACACAGCGCCGCTCCCCGCGGACCACGTTGTCGTGATGCAGCTAAAAATATGATCCTTGCTTCTAGAATCCCAAATCTCAAATCCCGAAGGCGGGGGTTCATTAACCACATATGCCCTGGCCCATCCACACCCTGGCAGTACGAGCTGACCCACGATCTGATTGAGAATGGCTGGCTGGCCGACAAGCAGCCGCTCAACTTATTTCAATAGTGTATGCGAGAAGGACCTTCGTATCAAGATTAAAAGCATGTGGACTGAGTCGGACACGTTCTACTTTAATCTTGTAGAACACCCAATCTCAGTGATTCGTATCTGTCCAGAAATGCCCCTCTTGCAGGCGGACCACGCCCATACGCCACTACAGAATCGTGAGGTTAATTTAAATTGGATGCCGTATTGACTCGATAAATTGGCCCTGTTTTTATGGACTAAAGCTAGGCTGTCTAAAGCTTAGATTTCCTAAATCATTTGCTTAAAAAAAAGCCTGAAGGTAATGAGGTGGGTAAGGATTCATTGACAATTTACTGAGCCGATACGATACGCCACGACTCAAAATATCGTCCAATGAATCAAATCAAGTAAGGAATGTGAATTTACATGCCAAGCTGAAGCCGAAAAGACCGTATTATCTCCAAATATTATCCTGATCGCTACTTGGACAGCCTGAGCCCCACGATCCGCGCCTACCCTAGACCTGATGTCCAGACTCAGGAAGGCATTCACCAGGTCGCCCACCGGATTACTCCGATATACAGGTCTTCCTCAGTCCGTATACAAAATCTTAGCTAGCCTAGTGCGCAATTTCTCTGCACGACGGATTGGCGAGATGTATGTGTGCTTGTGGCGTTAAAGAAATCGTCATCATCATGAGCGACCGTTACCGGCACCACCCTAATTTTGGTCACGGTTGTTCCCTGTTCAATGCCAGCGACGTCGGCAACCTACCTACACATGGAGTAGCGACACATGGAGTAGCAGTGCAACTCTACCCTAACCAAGTCCGGGGGAGTAAATGGATGCACGACGTGGCACTACATTGACGACGCGGTCAGTTGTTGGTCCATCACATAAAAGAACGGCATTACCTAAGATGTCTTTTACTCGTGGAATTCAGAAGATGGCGACGCTTTGCTAGTCTCTGGCTTCATTACTATGCCTGTGTTGGGGTTTGAGATGTATATTGTCAGTTGCTGGTGCTGGATGTAGCACTGACTGTTTGTCTCTATTGTTTGAAATCACTTAATGGCTTTGCTCTATCTGATGATGTTGAGTAAAGCTACGGGGGAAAGACGGGTTATCAGTTGCTTGGAAATTCGCAGCATTCTTTTGTGAGATGAAAAAATAAAACAAAAAAAGAACCAAGGTTCACTCACTGCTAGTAGATTGATGCCTGATTAATATCATACGATGCAAGAATAACAACTCTCAGACTTATGGCAAAACTCCCTCGCAGGGAAAAGAGTGGGCTGGAAGCCTGGATCATTCACCAGGGGTTTCAACACCGTCAAATCAGATCGTCAGCCGGCCCTCCAGCCTCCACTTCCAGCCCCCTGCTTAATCAATATTGACCAAGATCCGTTCATCGCCCGACTTAGCTGCGTCCTCTACTTTCTGCACGATACTGAAAGTCGAGCAGGAATCAGAGGAACCAAAGAGTCAGTGTATTATCACCTCAAGTCAGCCTCACTCATTTCTCCCTTCCATCTCTCCTTATACCCTCACAAAATACCGCATGATATGGCTTCGCTGCCCTCACCTGCAGCGGAATCAGCTTACCGCAATTTTCATGAGCGCGAAGATTTTGGGGAGGAAGAGCCCGGCCGGATCCCCATGACTCTGGTTGATAGTGATGGCACTGCCCTCTACGAAACCGAATATGGGTTTCTCTTAAGAACAATCATTCGTCGGAATGACGTTACTCTCCTACGTCAATATGCGGAAAAGTATCCTCTCCTTCTGAGTCCTATAGATGGGCCACCGCAAGGGGGAGATGTATTTTGGATTGCTGCCCACAGCGGGAGCACCGATGCCCTTCAGATTCTCCTGGAACATTACCCTTCTTGTTCTACGCAGGTGCCATCTCCTCATGACCGGGGTTTCTTGCTGTTGAATGTCGCATCCTGCTCTGCCTGCCCCAATGTTGTACGGTTTCTCCTCGACAACCAACCATCATATGCGGACATTCACGCAAGAGACGGCGCTGACTACACCGCACTAGCCGCAGCCGCATCTCTGTGTGGCGACGGGAGGCTTCAGTTTACATCTTGGGAGCGAGAACGCCTCGATGGGAGTGACGAGGTGATGCATCTGCTGCTCGACAGAGGGGCGTGTCCTCGAGACGTCGTCTCTAATCACTGGTTCCTGTGTAAGCCCAAATCGGAAGAGCCATGCGAGACTGTACTCACCTTGGCCATTCGATGGGCTCGTCCTGAGCTAATCAAAAGACTCATCGAAGGAGGAGCCGACATTCATTTGAAGACAACACCAAAGCATAGTGTTGACATGTTTCCCAATCCAGAGGACGAAGTTGAGGGTGTTACAGCAGTTTTTGTCGGTAGCCTGTATGCGAATGCCGACGGGATCAAAGTTCTCTTTGATCAACGAAGCAACGACGTTGACGCTGCAGATATGGTATCCCAACCCGACAGTTCGGGACGCTTACCTCTACACTGGGCCGCAACAAACCCCATGTTTGAAGATATCATCGTCACAGATCATGTTCAGCGAATCGTTGAAACTGTTGAGCTCCTCCTGGTGACGAATCCCAAAGTGCTTAACGTCCAAGACAATGAAGGGAACACGCCTTTGCATTACGCCGCCGAGAAGTATGGCGATCAGGGCCAGGAGTTCACAAAGATCTTGAAAGCTCTATGTGACAAAGGCGCAGATGCAAGTTTGCGAAACAACAGGGGAGAAACACCGCTGCATAGCCTATGTTCTCGGCCCCACAACCGGAAGCCCCTTGATGCAGCTGCTATTGCCTTAATGTTGGAGCATGGTGCAAGAACGACTGATACCGGTAAAGCTGGAAACACCGCTTTGCATTATGCAGCAATGCATTTGCACAATCTTGAGGCCGTAGAGTTTCTTCTCGGATATGGGAATGCAGCTGATTCTTGGCTGAAGAATGAAAAAGGAAACACACCTCTTCACGAAGCTGGGCAAGGAAGTATCATACTCCCAGGATATGAAATTAGAGCAGACGAGATGAATAGGGCACAGGATCGAATGATGCAGATTCTAGAGAAGACTGGAAGTGTTGAGGCTATGGATCTGCCCAACTTCAAAGGGGAAACACCTCGAAAAATTCGCGAGAACAATAGGAATCATTTGATTAAGCTAGAAGAGGAAATGGTGGCAAGAAGAAATGGCACTTTTGGTAGAGGCAGGGGCTGGGGGACGGGGAGGGGCTTTGGCAGAGGTAGACCAGAGTAGAAGGCGAATATTCCTCGGATTAGATAGTCAGTTTATCTTGGACAACGAATGTTCAGACGACTATCCTTTCTTTCATTCCACCAGCAAGGGCATCAGAGGCAAGCTTGGAGGCTGGGAACCCGATCAAGAAATCGTGGCCCCTTCAAAGCATGCCAAGCGTCGAAGCGCAAGGTAGTTAGATGATTTTACGTCATAAATACAGCTGCTCACTGGGTTTTTATGTCGTGCGACCAGGCCAAACTTCAGTGCCCGCGTTGTCGCCAGCCTAATCTGACTTGTGAACCTTCTCTTAAAAAGACGTCTAAAATAGCAGCCTGTCATCAACATAGACGCCCACGCGGACGCCGATATCAAGGGTTTCTTAATAAATGCGGTACCCAAGTTCGATAGCAATCAGGAGAGTCGCCAAGAAGCCAACGGCAAGCTGCGTACGGATCCGTCGATGTGCATCGATTTTGAGCTGTAGTCAAAACGTGCTGATTGTGTGTAGTTGACGACTGGATACTAAAAACGTTACAGATGAGAGCCAAGGGTAACTTCCTCTATACCCGATGAATGGTTGAGCGGCTGAAAGACGGACTGACGTTCACCGTTGATGATATCATGGTGCTCATCACGTCTAATGCTAAACATCTTCGCTGAGATGCAAGGGCGCATATTCTGCTAATATCAAGAAGATCAGCATAAATACATGTGGTATCTTTATTTTCGAGAAAGAATCCCAGGAGGGCACGCTAAGGCCGCCATCGTCACAGCCTGCTTTTCTCCCTCATTGCCTTCGCCCGCCGGCCACTACATCTACGTGAGCTTCGAGTAGCGATAACATTGGCACGATCAGATCTGACGAAAGGCGTCAATCCCCGGAAGGCCCCGATGAACCTGCAACAGCTGATCGCGCCGCTCATAGAAACGCAAAACGACCCCAGACAATCCCGTCTGCCGCCTCTGCCACTCAACTGTCCGGGAGTTTTTAACCACCAACCCCAATGTATTACGTGCAGGGGTTTCGAGCCAAGCCTCTTTCATCCTAGCTAAGACACCATCATAATACTTACTATCCACTCACTCACTTCAGGGATTCGGCAGAGGTTTCTCTCGACATGTGGAATTTCAATCTGCCAGACAAACCTCAACTTGTGTCCAGTTGGGGTAAAAGAACCCCCAAGAGGTGTCCTAGTATTCAACTACCAGCAACCAACAGAAAGCAACCCGGAACTCGAAGGTGACCTGTTGAAAGAGGAAGATCAGGATCGTCCAATGTACCCGGGCCTACAAGGCCACATCGGGGATCCCAAAGACTGCATCACAGCCACCGACGCTGTGCACAACATCGGCTCGGGCCAGGCAGTGCGCATGTTCCACATCGGCTTTGTTCGGCCTCCCACGTCCTCCTCCGATGTTACTGCTCTCCCCCAGCTCTCGGTGATGCTCCCACTGTCCGCGTCCGGCAGTCAAGCACACTCCCTCCCCTCGGCTGTAGGTCGGGGGATCGTTGCGGGACGCGGCATCATGCTGCTGGGCGGTTATGGGGCGTGTTGCCAGCGCGTGCAGCTGCGGCACCAGTCACTGGGCGTGCGCCGGGGTATGGGAGACGTTGTGAACAAGGAGTTGCTGGAATATGCATGTCCAGCTGCGGGATTCTTTGTGGACGAGAAGAAGGATTTGGGCGAGTGGACTGCGTTCAGTGGTGAAGGGGAGGGGGATGAGGTGGGAGTGGGTGTAACAGAGACAGGTAGTGGAAGTGAACGGTTCAGGGATGGAAAGTTGATAAGAAAGATGGAGATGTTCAATTGGCAGGATGATATTGACTTGGAGGGAATTTGTAACTGGTGTAATAGTCCAGCTTTCTTAAAACAGGGTAACGTAGTATAGAACGGAGGACGATCTCAGCGCTTTGTGCATTCGATTATCAGATTCTCGGAAAGACAATGGCCAAGTCTGCCTCCGACAGGGACGATTAGCTGCCGAACAGTTATCCCGCAGCCCTACAGATGCCGACGCAGCTAGTGCGCGGATTTTCGGCCCCCCTGGCAGGTTTATCGTATTCTGGTGCGTGGATTGTGGAGGCTAAGGAGCCATAGATTGAAGATCGGAGAGATACAGTCGAAGCCTTGCGTCAGCCATTTGTGCGTGTCAGACGGAGATATAGACTGCAATAATACTACCGCGAAGAGGAGTGATGATTCCCTTTGGCCGTAGCGGTATTGCGGCAGTGCGTGGGCATCGGTGTGGCATGAAACTTACGCTGATAAGTGCGGCGGCACGAGTATTTAAGATGAAGAATGGACTCTTCAATAGAGACAGTGACTAAGAAGATGTTCATCAATTTATTGGACCCGTAACAGTCAATTCGATCACGGAAACCACATTCCTTACGATGTCGTGACTAAAGATGATCAATCTTGATCATCGATGCCTCCGGCTAAGTGCCGAGGAGCCCCACTGCGAAAGCGAAAGCGAGAACGACGATCAATGCACAATATGCTTGTTTCCCGTACTGTGGATGGCGATCAGGGGCTATGGTATTGAATTAGGTGTCACTCGAATCCCCAAAGCCACCCAGGCCAAGACGGGACGGTGAATGCGAAAATGCGACTCGCCCCCGAAAACGCCTCGGCTCCATTTAATGCATCATCGTTGTGGTACTATTTCGCCCCATTCATTCGGCCCGAGGAGGATAGGATCGTAAGGACCTCGATCTCAAGGATGGAAACTGCTTAAATCCGGTGTTCCGACTGCCTTTGAGGCGCTTAAATGGCTACTCTGGTGGATTCGTCATAAAGGCGCGGCTGTGTTAGCAGTGCTACCTAATATAGAAACCCATGAATGAGGCCGAGTGAACTTTCCAAAGTGCGGTGAACGAACCCGAACCCGACGGATTGTATGACCGAAATGGCGATGAACTGCAATCTGTGGACGTCATAGTTGGTGTTAACCCCGTTATTAGAGGTCATATCGGCGAGACTGACCAGGCCAGGTCAAATAAATTCTTCATATAAGAGATAATCCTTCCTCTGCGTAGTCTCTTGTTTTCTGACATCTAACAACCATCTTTCATCAATCTCTCCAACCGCAACTTGTTTCACGATCAGGTCTTCCCTTGGAGCCATGCTGTCTTCCCTTGTCCTCCCTGCCTTTCTGTGGGTGGGCTCCGCCGCGGCCGGAACGTCTACGTTTGGAAGCCGAGACCTTTTGGTAACTGATGGCGTTCGGTGTGCCTGTACCCAGCTTAGTAGCGCCGCATCGAATTCGACCCTGTTTCCCAACTCGACGGCCTACGAAACTCAGCGTATTAATGTTTGGGATAAGAGATCCAATCTTAATCCAGCTTGCATTTATATGCCATCCAGTGCAAACGATGTTGCCAAGGCAGTCGAGATCTTCCACACCTGCAATGCTCCTTTTGCCGTGAAGGGTGGTGGCCACATGACTGTAAGCACTTCCAAAATCACTCTAACGTAAGACACTCCCTAATCAAGCGTGCTTGGTCAGTACCCAGGGGCGAACACCATCAACGACGGAGTCCTCCTGGCCTTGAATAAACTCGGCCGCTTGAAGGTTAACGAGAACGACAACAATATCGAGGTCGGACCAGGTAACAGATGGGTTGACGTGTACCAAGCCCTCGAGCCTTACGGCCAGTACACCATCGGCGGTCGTCTCAAGACAATCGGCGTGCCTGGACTCAGCTTGATTGGTGGCGTGAGCTACTTTCTCAACAAGTACGGCTACACCATGGACAACGTGCTCAGCTACGACGTTGTCCTCGGCAACGGTACCCAAGTCGTAGCCAACGCAACCTCGAACCCAGATCTGTTCTGGGCATTGAAGGGAGGCGCCGGCAACTACGGCATTGTGACCAAATTTGTTCTCAAAACGTACAACATTCCGTTGGTCAGTACCACGTTTCAAAAGTTCAACATGTCTGCTATTCCAGCTTTCATCAAGGCATCTTGCGACATGGTCCTCTCGGAAAATGGTGGGACCGTCGGTGCTGGGGCTGTCATCAACATCAACTACAACATCACTACGAAGGAGGCTACGCCCCAGGTTTTCGGCATGCAGGAGACGACTGAGTCCCCTCCCTCGATGTTCGCCAACTTCACCGCTATACCCGCCGTGAGCCGGGTCCACAACGTCACAGCCCCTGTAAACTTTCACTCGCAATTCGAATCCCCCAACCAAATGTTCCGGTGAGAATTGGCCCTCTTGACTGCCATCGAGCTCAGCTGACTCTTGCTACCAGCGTTCATTATGGACATCACACCGTCAAGCCCGATGCCGACCGTCTCTACCAAATTTACCAAGCCTGGATTGAGGCCATACAGGATGTCGCTGATGTCGAAGGCATCCGCCCTACCTTGATCTTGAATAACTCTCCGGGGTCTGCCATGACGGTTTCCAAGACGAACGGTATCGGAAATACCTTTGGCCTAAACGAAGACCAGTCATATGTCTGTAAGTATTTAACAAGAAACCTTGAACTTATCCCTTCCGGTCTTAGCTGAGCTAACGCATCTTTAAGGGTGGCAAATCACTACCTCGTGGGCTCGCGCCGAGGATGACCTCAGAGTTACCACCTGGGCCCAGTCTCTGCTCGCACGCCAACACGAGATCAACATGTCGAAGGGCCTGGGCACTGATTTCGTCTACATGGGCGACGCTGGCGAGTGGCAGAAGCCTTTCCCCGCCTATGGAAAGAAGAACTTCGATCGAATGAGACAGATTCGGGACCAGTACGACCCCGACCTAGTGTTCACTAAGCTCAACTGGGGTGGCTTTAAGCTTGGTTATTAGAGAGCTAACACTGTCGACATGGCATTTGCGGGAGCGTCTCCCATCACTCGCGTACCGTGACACCAATTCTAAAGTCAAGGGTAGCATCGTATTACGATACGATTCAAACTCTCCTTCTTATACATTATTTGTATTTACTTTGGCATTATTTTGACATTTATGCATTGAGATTTATTGTTGATACTATTGTTGGTGTCTTGTTTTACTGTTGAGCTTCTAGTCCCCCCTCTGGGTATGTGTGTACTAGGGCACCCTAACCTCTTGGTACGTAAATCTCCTCCTCTATTGGCACTATTTGTAACTGCCTGCAGAACTGAAACTTGCAACACTGAACGAACTCCGTCGATTCTTCATGAGAGGGCCATGATCCTCATGAATCTCATAATTCTTATAAATCTCATCATCCTCATCATCCTCATCATCCTCATCATCCTCATCATCCTCGTCATCCTCGTCATCCTAGTCATCCTTATTATAGCTGGGTACTAATTCACCAGACCAATCAATACCCTCATAGACGGAAAGATACGTCGGAAAGCTGATTGACAGAGGCAAATCTTCCCTAAGCGCCACCCATCGACTCCATGTATCTTTTGATTGCAACCGATGGAATATAGGAGCAAGATCTGCCTCTGCGGCCTTTGCCATTTGAGCATGAGTGAAAAGGGATAATGTGGCGTAGGGCAAGAGCGCAAAATGATCTTGCAGCAGCACCGAACGACCAGAACCTGGCGGGGGCCGAGAAGACGTGCATGGAGAAGGGTTTTCGCTAAGCTGTTCCCCATCAGCCATCTCGCTCATACCTATCCACTGATTCACAATAGTATCAGCAGTAGGTACGGAGGAGTATTGGAGTTTGTTGAAAACCGACGCGTTTGTCTGTTCTTGTCGTGCGGCTTGTGATTTTATGCTCCTAGGGTCTGTTCTGCTACCCGGCACTACAACAGAGAGGCCGTGAGGCAAAACTAGAGGAGCATCCACAGACTCCATCCGATGAGAGAGAGAGAGAGCCTGCCTCAACTGGTTATCAAGATTCTGGCTTATATCGTCAATTGCGCCCTTTGAAGAACCATTGTCGGGATAATGGTGGGCTCGAGGGACGGTCGAAGTGGATCGAGATGCTTGAGCACCCAAACTTGGCTTGCGGTCGTTCTGTTCAAGCGTTGAAGTAATATGCCATTGATGGCGAATCATGGGAATCTCGGAGACTCTCTGGAATGATATCCTATCTAGGCTGCCTTTTTCGCTTTCTTTGGTGGAGTCTCCCCAGTCGGGTGAATTGTCGTCAACAACTTCAATGGCGCTCTCATGTACATTATTCTTGTCTAAGTCCTCGAGGGAGAACGTTTTGTTGGCTGTAGAAGTGGGAGAGTTGCGAACTTTGAGACTCTCCTTATGTTCGCTCGAAGAACATGAACATTGGAGGTCAATCACATCAGATCTCTTTTCGGCAAGGGCAATGAATGGCTTGGCGGTGCGACGGACTTGCCCAGGGTCAGCTGGTTGGGAGCGAGTATCAGGGTCAGGCATATCTGATACTTTCGATTGTGCTGCATGGGAAGAACGATCGTCTTTCCTTGTACCTCGAGCTCGTATTAGCATGTTTAATTCCGTGATTGATATGTAATCCAAGAGGGTATTCATCAGCGAAATGTGACCCTTGCCAATCGGATTCATCTCAAGGTTGGGGTCCAAGACACCGAATCCGTTGTTTTTCAAGAAGAACTCGCGCACCGACTCGTGTATCACTTGAACGACGCGAGTGCCTCCGTTCTCAGAGTCCAAAGACCCTGCTCCAGCGAATACGGAGAGTATCTCCTCATCATTACCTCGCGGCTCTTCGAATCGCCACGAGCCAACCTCCAATAGTCCTCCCGACATATTTTTGATTGTTCGTTCCAATTGTCCGTCGGTTTCTGTGAAATTTGTGGAATTGCTCCACTCTTCAAGTGAAGAAGGTGGCCTTGAAGAGCTGATGAATGCTAAAATATGATGCCATTCGTGTAAACGGAGAGGCCGGGTTGATAGGATGGCCCATTGAAAGAGGCGAGTGGTCAGTTGCCTATCTTCCCCGACAAGCGACTGAACCAGGTTGGCAAATAAATTCTCCAGCTCCTTCGGGACAGTGTCGAGATACCCGAGAAGATACTTGGTGCCCTTTCCTTCATCCCACTTCTTCAAGACTCCATCCGTCACCAAAACTACCCATAGGAAAACACCAGCGGATTTTTCAAGGATGGTCGTTTTCAACAAGTTCCATTGGCCCGCAGACTCGGTTTCTGCAGGCCCAATCCGAAATCTGTGATCTACATATCGTGACAGATCACCTCGATTGTGGTGCTCTACTGTGATTTCCGAGCAGTTGTTGACGGTGATTGCAGGATAATGCCGTAGGGAGATGCATACATTCAGCTGACCAGGAACTGAATATAAGTCTGTCAAGGTTCGCCAAAAGTATAGTAGGGACCGTGGGTTGTCGCACTCATCAGCAGCGTCAATGAAGATGAGCACTCTCTTACTCAACTTCTGAGAGAATATGATTTGTAGAAAAGACTCAAAGTTCGCTTGATGCAGTCCAAGGTCTTCCAGCTGGTCCTGGTCAACATTCTTCTCTTTATCATGCAAATCGACAATGCGACTTAGAATCCGAAGTTCCTCTGGGTAGTGAGGCAGAAGTTGGTACAATATCGATCGCAAAAGACCGACGACGGACCGTTGCAGCCGATCTCCCTTGGCATCAAAGAAATAAGACGCAACGTGATATTCGGACCTCTCTTCATCCCTTGAGCTTCGACTGGCGGCTTCTTTGACTAGAGTTGATTTACCAGCTCCTGGTTTTCCTTTCAGTAAGAGCAAGCCTCCGTGATTCCCAAGGTAATCAGGGCACAACCACCGCCGGTATGTCTCATGGCGGAAAAGCCAATCACATGTGTGTATCGTAGGTATTCCAATCATTTGTCGACGTCTGTTCATGGTTGGAAATCGCAAGTATTCGAGACAAGCCGCTTGTAGCCGGTTGAAGTCATTGTCGTTAAGATTTCGGGAGACATCAGGCACGACGGGCGTCTTCACCCTTAAGATATGCCGCCGAATCTGTCCATTGCGATGGACTTTCTGTATGTTGAGGCTTACAATTGATAGGTACATGGAGCGAAGTTCCCCAACGACCTTGAGATAATTTGGATCATTGGCGCCAGTAAACCGACACATTTCCAGATGGTTAGCCTGGAGGGTCTCGGCGTGTTCTCTTTCGTCTCCTATCAGTGAGGAGATGTCTGGGACGACCTTGTTCCCCAAGAAGCCGAGATTCACCCCCGTCAACCCCAGACCTTCCTGGAATGTCTTGACTCGAAAGTCGTATGTCTGCCAAATTCCCGAGAAAGATTCTTGTGCGCGCTCTAAGTCGGTTGTTTTCAGACCCAGTGTGTCAAGGATCGCTGAGGTTGTGTCCATCCGGAGAGCACTGATGATAGAGCGGGCCCATTCGCCAAGCGATGCAAGCTCAGGACTGCCTCGATGAGGAGTTCCTAGAAATATTACAGCTGCTGTTGATTCGACAATATTTTTTAAGTTTATGTCCATCGATGCCGATGATCTTGCAAGCATCTAGCAAAGCTAGTCAGTGATTACTGCGACTATTTGTTCGGTTTGCGTGCCTACCTCTTTAACAATTATCCCTCCAAGACTGTGAGCAAGAAATATCAGGGGACGGTTAAGAACTCTTCCTCTGCTAAGAGCAAATAAAAAGTCCTTGCCATGGGAGAAAACACTGCTCTTGTTTGCCGCACCAGACATGTACTTGGTGATCTTGGTATCGTAGCCGTGACATAGGATCCGTGCATTGGGACATTCCTGGGGAAGCAGGTCGGCAGGCCAAAAGAGTGTATGGTTGGCTCCATCCGATATGCTTGAAGGAGCATTGCTAGAAGGGGCTCTTACAAACCCTTCTTTCTCTTTACCCTTGGCTGATAACTTGTTTTTGAACCAGGATATCGGTTGGGGCAGTCCACTTTTCTTGCCTCTAGCGGACTTCTGGCCGCTCTCGGCAGGCTCACCGTGGCACTTCGGAGGCACGGGTGCAAGTTTAGACGATGTCCATGTCTTATATGGGTGTCCTTTCAGCCCATGAACTAAAACAATACTGTTCGTTTTCTATCAGCACCCGCCCTTCGAGGCTCCACCCCCAGCTTCAAGGTAGCTCACTCTATGAGTGGAGTGCTCGTTTCTGGCTCATAGACGACTGACAACCCTGTTGCAGGTATAGCCTCCCGCATATCTGCAATGCGGCACCGTGTCGCCAGTGATTCAGACGTTGCTCGGTAGTCTTAGAAAAGCGTGCCAATAAATCCCGCAGTGAGAAGTGATACTCACTGCTGAATATGACGCCTCAGTAAGGCTGGACAGATGCCACATTACAACTTGTGGCGGGGCTACGTGAGATTCGGCCACAACACATGCAGAAAGCCACAGGGGGTCGGCAAAAGTGATAATCCAACGCCGGTTTTACACCGAAATGCTACCCTAGAACTCAAGCGATAACTTTCTTACTGGCAGATAAAATAGAATATTAAAGATATTCTAGATAGAAAATTACTTAAATTTTACATTATTCTAATATTTAAAGTTTTTAGAATATTTAAATCTATTGAGAATTATTTTTTAATTTATTATGAAAAATCTAGTGTTTTAGTGTAAACTGGGAGGTTGGGTTGTCGCCTTTTGTCACTGTACAGTAGGTCCCAGGGTTGCCAGTTGCTTTGGGTGCTGTATCAACTTGCGATGTCAAACGTCGACACTACTTAAAAATTGGACTAATTAGCCGTGTTGGATTTGCGACCCCTATATATTGTCAAAACTCTGTGTTGAATAAGTTGCAAAGTCACGTTGCGCAGCTGTTTTGCTCAAGGGTAATTGCTGTCTTATACTTACCTATTGGCTTTGGGTGCTGGGACCGTCCACAAACCCACCATATTATCTGACATGGTGGCAGCGATATTGCAGCTGATAGATTGCCCAGAAAAGGATGGGGGAAATCACTCAGGAGACACCAGACTCCGCAATGCTGCTGACATTGAATTGACCTCGATGGTCTCCCAAGAGTGGGGGAATTCATGCCCTTCAATCATGACAAGTCATTCAGCTGCGGCAGTGATCCAATCAGAATGCAGAAACCCCCGTCAGGGGCGGAGTTGTTTCCGCTAAGGCTGAGTCGGCAACCCTGAGCCGAAAACCCATTTGGGCTAGATTACTCAACGGACTCCTATGCTCAGCCACGACGAATTACGACATCACCAACAGTAGCAATAGCCTAGCAGCAAAGGGGGATGGAGCCCAAGCTAATAATCGATGAGTAACGTAATTATTGATGTTGACACACATCATGTGGTTATTTCGAGGCCGTGCAAATGCATTGAATTTTGACAGCCAGAATGGAGCAGTCGATATGAAGCGGGCTTCAGTTGAACTGGAAGCACACCAAGATGGCCTTCCATTCAACAGAGAATCTTTACTTTGACCCGTAGACCGTCATTATTATGGTCACTATGATTCGTTTGGCCAAAACTTTTGTGACACGTCCGTGACGAAGGGTCAATTGGCCTCCCCCAGACCCCAATTAATAGCCGAAATGAGAAGACTGACGTCGAGCGGCAGAGTTCTACAACGGGGCTCCCAACGAGCTAATAGGCCAATTACCCTTTTTTGTAAACCTGTGAGAGCCGGGGATCCAGGATGCTCCGTTAAAGCCTGTCTTCTCGACGTAGAGTGAGGCTAGGTCGGTACAGTACACCCAAGACAACATTCAAATCAACCCTTCAATCTCACTTGCTGATCCAATGAGGCCAATCTTCGCATTTTATCAGGGTAACGCCACTAAACTGATTGTGCTTATTGATACTTTGCGGCGTGAAACGTCCCGCGTGGCTGCTTCAGACTGTGTCACAAGCGCTAGAAGCTGCTCCGAAAAACAAAAATAACGCACCGACGACCAGAATTGACTGGCACGGCAGTACAGTGCCCCTCAGCGTTTGCCACCGCGGAATTCGGCTTCAAAGCACGGGGCAAATGGGGCAGAAGATGAGATGGAATCAATAGGAGAAGCAGTGCGAGTTGCAGCCGCTTTACCCTTGGATGGACCGCAATTGACTAAAATTAGGACCCCGCGTGCAAAGGGGTCGGATTGAAGCCAAATGCGACAACGCGTGAATGGCTTCGATTCGCCTTCGTTTTCAAGGGCTAAAGTGGGAGGGGAGAGGGACTTTAGTCGTACCTGAAAGAGAAGAGGGACTTTGGTCGTAATGTAAAAGGAGAGGGACTTTGGTCGTACTTGTAAGGAGAAAGGGACTTTAGTCGTACTTGTATCCGAAAATTATCATCACATTTGTCGGAGTATAAAAGCTTGGCATTGTAATCCTTGCTCCGCTCTAAGCAGACCCTAGAATACCGTCTCTAGGCAGAATACGAATATTCCGCATTAGGCATCCAGATAAAATTACGAGGGCTGTTGAGGGACCAGCACTGCCGGGTTTCCGTGGGGCCGTCTAAGCGATGAGGCCGGTTACCCGGAAACGAGAGATCTAGACACGGCTCAAATCCGTGCATGAGCTTGTCATTGGTCCTTTCGTAGGCCTTTATTCGGGGTCCCTTCATTCATCGGCATCCTTACCGGGTCTAGGTCTAGACACACACGACGACGCGTCGTTTGACGTGATCGCAGGTTGGGTTCGGTTGTAATATTGCGGGAAGCTAGTTGCCTTGGGACCGTGCCTACGTCGGCTGTTGCTCCTTTCAAACAAGCCTTTCGAGGCTGTGCTGACGATGGTCTCATTTATCTTCATCAGGCTGGCTACAATTATTCGCCTTAGCTGCCTCGATTCACTCAGCTTTTCCCATTCTACTACTGTTGCTTTGTCTTCTACTATTCTGCCTTCGTCACGCTCATTGAACCGCAGTTTGCATCCAATTCACTGTAATTCCTCTTTTGGATAATACATTTATTGACGACGCCTTGATATATCTATCGAGCCACCTCCACATCAGCAAGATACGCGAATCACCATGACGAACTCGACCACAGTGCATGCAAAGCATGAGCACAAAATCGCGAGACTCGAGAACCACCAGCTCTCCGACTTGATACCTTATGGATCCTTGGTTATCGCCCTCAGTATTCTTCTTATTGTGTTACTCTCCAATATACTAGAACGATGGCTGCTACGACTTTTATACGGCAAAGTTTGGCTAGATCTAGAAAGACCCGAGAATGAGAGGCGCCGTCGCTCTTTTACCTACTTTCACCTCGGCGCAATAACCATGTTCTCGCTTCTCTGCGTCGGAGCCTATCCCGTCCTCTCATTTATTGCTGGGCCTGCTGAGTTCTCGACACCCATCAGCAAGAAGAGGAGCGACATCACCGTCGGCGATGTCATGTTCCTGTTCTCCGAGATTTACAGCGCCTATTATATTTTCGAGCTATGCTTTCGAACCCGATTTGCCAGCCCCATCAGCATCGCCCACCACTTCGGCCTCCTCATCATCACCCAAACGGCGCTGTCCCTCTTCGCCAGTCCCGAGCCACGCTCTGGTGCGGCACTGGAGTTTTACATGTGCATGGTTTGGGGTAAGCTTTCAGTCCGCCCTTGAATTTTGTGGCATTAGATACTAACAACCATCTCAGGCGCCTTTGATGTTGTAGTCGAGCTTCCTATTTATGTGTCCATGATCATCTGGCGCATCAAACGTGGCAACCACCAGCTTTTGGCCCGTTTGGCATTTGCTTGCTCCATATGGGGTGCTGGAGCAGCACTCGTCGAGACCTCCATCACAATCTATCTTCTCAAGCTGTCGTGGGAGAAATGGGCCCTTGTGTGGCGAATCACTACCCCAATCATCTTCACGTTGTGGATTACAACACAGCTGTACAGCGCTTCAAGGCTCTTACAAATGGGCATGTCCGAGCGTTCGAAAATCGGTGGCAAGGAAAAGCTGCCAAGTGACGATGGTGAATCCGCCTTGTCATCGTCGGTAAGACTAAATTCAGCTGAGCCACCCGAGTCAAGGGGATAAAGTGGACAGTCGCTCACGGTCGAAAATTACTTGTCGCATAATTCACTGTAATAGATTTTAATGTACAAACATCAATAATTGAAAAGCCATGATTAAATTGTCGGCATTCCGATGAAATCAATGTGAATAGCCTTGTCAAATGCGACACCAATCCCTACTTGCTGTGATTGGCCTTGGGTGCAGGGTTGAGAAAGGGTAATGACATGATGTTTCGCTCTCAAGCCTACTTTTACCCCTCATTATTGATCATTGGCTGACTTATTTTCCCTAAATTTTGCCTCGGCAGACGAACCGCCATGGTGGGTCGGGTGGAAGACATCGAACATCTTCTCAATGGTGTCTCCTCGGAAGAGATCGTCGCCCCAAGTAAGGAGGTTTTCGAGGTACTTCAAAGTCGCACATGTCCGATTATGCTGCTCTAATATTCTCCGCCACCCCGATTTTGTTCTTAATGTGCTCATACTCTGTTAGCCGTTCAGTTTACGAGAGGAAGCCTGAAGCTTGGGAATTACGGATGGATAGATTTCTCCCAGCCACAATGTTGAAATGCGATCCTTGTCCTAGCGGTGGCCAGGGGAGGTAGCTGTCGAATATAGAACCTTTTGGACGTCGGGGGAGAATTTAATTCTGTTGGGTATCTCGAGGTTACAGATAACCTCGGCTAGTTCTTTGCCAACCGCGAAAGCCGCCCTCTTGTCCCCGGGTTGTGTCATCGTAGTGACTCACGAATCACAATTGCTCAAGGTCTTACATAGTAGAATGAAAGTTTCAGATGCGCGTTCTCATTTACATGACCAACAAGGTTAATGAGGTTTATAGAGAGTAGTAATTTAACAGATTTAACAAATTTGGTTCCCTATAAAGCTCCACATGAACTTGTAGCAGTGCGCGGTTCTGCTGATTCGGTCTCACGGCCCTAGAGCTCCGGTGTTATAATCTTCTCAGTGTCTCCTTGCGCTGAAAACCCCGCAGCTATACAGTCAATATATCAAACGTTGGTAAACTGTGCACCGAAATCGATATAATAGAAGCCCGCAGGGGCGCTGGCCGGAGGTGTAAAGCTTTTGATTGCAGCATTGTTGACAATCTGTTGCCCAGTCGGGCTGGTCAACCGCATCGCAATGGGGACGTTGAATGGCCCAGTCCCGCTCGGCACTGTCCAGGAACCGTATCTCTCCTGTGGTCGGCTTGAAGTATAGTTGGGATCATGGACGAGAGCGACCCATTGATCGGAGCCCGCAGCCTTGATCTCAATCTTTGTGACGCTGCCGGGTCCGTTCGTGTTGACCGCCGAGAGTGCAAAGTAATACGGCCCGCCGCCGTCACGCAGCCAGAGATACACGTTGCCCGGCTTGGGACAAGGCACCCGTTTATAGCGTGTCGGAATCACGCCTGCGGTGAGGCTGCCTTTACCCTGCAGCCGACCCATGGCAATGTCGGAGAGGTCTAGGTGGATGCTGTCCGATGGTAGAGGGCACCCGTACTTGAAATCGATTTCACCGCAGTGATCAGCGCCAGGACCGCCTACAGTTTTCTCTTCTCGTTAGACCTGTAGATTGATATAAAGGGGACGATTAAACCAGCATACTCACAGCACCACTTGGAGTTAGCACTGCAGGGGCAGCTGTCGACGACTTCGAGAACAATAGGATCTGTGTATCCAGCCTCGCCAACTGCATAATCGGTGCCGTCTGACTTTGTGTGAACTAGTTCGAAGCATTCGCCACAGGACAGGTAGTTGTCCCTGTCACCGACTAGAGAGGACCAGAACTATCTCTGTTAGCTCCAAATTAAGAAACTCGATTGCCAGAGATTACTGACTTGAGTGTAGTAGTCACCGTTCGGTGCAGCAAAGTTGCCTCGCAAGGTAGTGTTTGTGGGGTCTTGGCACAAGATGGGATATGCTGTGCAGAAGGCATCACAGGTGCTTCCTAGCATTGGATCTGTCCAACTGGCCGTCGAGCTGCCTTTTGTGCACAGCCCATACATGCCGAAGCCGCAGGCCCCGCCGCTTGTTAAGCCAAAATGGGTCGAACGCTGCAGGAAGTCAGTATTGAGAAGCACACACGGCAAGAATCGGTGCTCACGCTGTAGTGCCAGGCCTCATTGTTGGTGACGTGATGGACCTCGTTAAACATGGCGCCAGATTTGCAGTCGGCAGATGGCGGCGTCACGCAAGAGCCAGTGCAGCTCGAACTACAGCTTTCCGACGTGTTCTGGTTAGAGCAGTAGCTAGGGCAGCATACATTGTCGACGAGCGTCCAGGAGCCGCATGAGCTGCCAGCGACGCTGGGATAAGCAGACTGTGAGTGCGCCGCCACCACTGCGGTGTCGGTGGTTGTATAAACTGATGAGGTAGATCCAGTGGCCACCGAGGTGACTGTTGACTTGCTCGTGGTGGTCGTGCTGGGGTTGGACTAAAGGGATCATCAGACAAGGTCTAGAGGGTGTAGGACCGGAGATATCAACGCACTGCGGCACCAGGGATACACTGAGAGTAGTAGTCATTAGTGTAGACGCAACCCGAGCCAGACTGGCAACAAGTCGCCCCCGTCCAGTCTCTCCCTCCGCACTGGGCCCTGTAGTATATGAGCTTTTTAGTTCGATGGCTAGCGAAAATCTATGTCTCTTACCATGGCGCTGCACATGACTGTTGCAACGAAGGATCGACAAGCCCTAGAAAGGCAATCGAGAGAACAAATGATGAATGCATGATGTTTTCCCTCCGAGGCATGAGCTTGGTAAATATATAAACGCTCTACGGAAATCCAAACGCCAAGAGGAACACCGATGAACTTTTATATTGCTTGGAAACAAGCGCATAGCATCGCAAGCTCCGGCTCGAACGACAAAAGCACAACGCAGCGGATTGTCGGGTGACTCCTCCGAAAGGGGCTGCAATTAATCCGCTTGTTAAGCCCAGGTATTCCAACACCGTTTGGATGCTTTTTGACAAGTGGGTAAATCAGACGATGGCTTGATCCTTGAAACAACCACCGCAATCATACCAGCTTTGAGCCGAAGCAGCACTCGCTAGTGATTAATTCGGTGGATTTGTTAAACCAAGTAGGTAGCATGCATGTTTTTCTCGGTGATGGCGACCCAAACGAACCACGCCAGAATCCGGTCCGCGTGGGACTGCGGGCCGACACTTCCAGTGACCATTCTCCATGCGCAACGGCACAAGCCATCGACCAAAGAATTGGGAGACTTCAATCACACCCCTCGTCAATGACTCCAGTGTAGAGGATCCCCAGATGGTCAGAATAATAGAGGCTGATATTGCTGGATGTGGACATCGGGGCAGGTGACATAACTAAATGCGGGACAGCCTCCGAAGAGATCTTTTTGGACCTAGTAACCACGCCATGAGAGTGAATATTACTGAATGCGGACATCGGCACAATTGACATGGTGATGGATCCGATACGGTCAATTCAATCGTTGTATTATTGTTTAAATTGATGATGATCCTGATAGATCCGGGTCATCCGGATCAGCCGGATGAGGGGGTCTTTTGGTCTCGTCATCATGACTAAAGACCAGATATCAATCTACTGAAGGTTTCCTTGTACAGGGTCTCTCTCCAACACATGGCTAAATCCGGGACAGCTTCCGAAGGATTCTTTTTCGACGTAGTAACCCCGCCTTGAAGACATTTATGTATGGCTGCATTCCATCTACCGGTACTACCGGTACTGTCATGGGAAGTTTCTACAGCCATTAATTCCAACGCTAAGATGATTCGTCGGGTATACGGGTAAATGTTCCTTCCTGTAGGTAGCTAGTGTTGCATCTAGCCTCTCACTCGCAGCGCGTAATACGTGGGAGTGCCTAAGCTCATAGAATCACCAGATCTTAGATGGTCGCTGTGGTTATAATGCGGCAGCAACATGCGTTCTTTAACAGTCATACCCGGGATCTCGGCGCTGGAGGAGACTGCTTGTCTACTACACTAAAATCGGAGACGGGGCCAATTCCCGATTTTGAGCGACTAACTATTCAAAAATATCCACCTCGCCAACTTAAACCGGGCTCTGTTTCTAGACTATGAGTAAATTATAGATAAAATTTTCGAGTAGGAATCGCTGTATCATAAAGTCTTCACATAACGAGTGCACAACTTGCACTCACCGAATACAGCTATGGACAAATGTCAGGTGACCTAGCTCTAGGGTAGGCCACGTCCCAACTCTCACAAGAAAGTACCGGTACCTTATATGTGCGCGTTATAGCAGAAAGTGCACCACTCAGCGGTGCGCGCCACTCAGTGACGTACACCACTTCTTGGTAGTGGATTACGTTAGCAACAATTGAATTATCCAGCTTCCATACGAAACTGTTCTCTGCACGTCGGCTGCAAAATGAGAACAATACCGCAGGTTCCAGGTGACAAGTACATGCCAGACTCAGTCCCGGACCACGGAGATACAGAAACTCCTAGCTTCGAGTAGTGCTGATCTTTCCCCTCATTTCAGGGGTCCAACCTTGGCCGATCCACAGCCGGCCGAGAACAACGAGACCGGATGGCAGCTTCTGCGTCGTTTTCGTATTTTTGCTTTTTCCCCCCAAACCCTGAGCCTTGTTGGAGTTAGTCTTTTCCGATACAAATGGATGATCTACCAACCGCAATCCCCCGGGGCTCTTGGGTCCTTGTCGTCGCAGCTGGCGGCTACACGGGCTGCCATGTTGCCATCGAGCTTCTGGAACGCGGCTTCAACGTCCGTGGTTCAGTGCGCGAGCTGGAAGATGGTCAATGGCTTCTGGAGGACCCTGCCATAAAGCCCTTTGCCGATCAAAGCCGGTTCGAGCTCGTGGTCGCCGACCCTGTGAAGCCCAATGCTTTCGACGATGCAGTTCAGGGAGTCTCAGCTGTCATCCACATCGGAGTCTTCAGCGACTTCTTTCCAGATCCCAACACTTCTATCCCGATTGCAGTCGAGTCAGCTTTGACTGTCTGTCGATCCGCCGCTAAGGAGCCGTCGATCAAGCGGTTTGTGTTTACTACAACCTTCTGGACGGCCGCCGTGCCTGTACCCGGTGACACGTCGACAATCAGCTTGGACACCTGGAACGACGAGATTCTCAAGGCAGCCTGGGCGCCGCCGCCGTACGAGCTGAGCCGCGTGCTGGAAGTCTACTTCGCTGGCAAAACCGAGGCTGAGAAGGCCGTCTGGAAGTTTGCAGCAGAGAACGAGGTGCCCTGGGAGCTCAACTCGGTTAGTCCCTGCTGGATCTTAGGCGACCTACGACACGTCAACAATGTCCGTTCCGTGCCCCTGCAGTTGATGCAGCAATTTTTTCAGGGCAAGGTGGACGGCTTTACGGATAATCCAGCGGGTAAGTCAGTCTGAGGTGTTAATAATAGGACGACCAGGCTGACCTTGCAGTGTATTACTCGCACGTCATCGACAATGCCATCGTCCACGTTGCTGCAGCAATTGACCCAGACGTTAAAGGCTCGCGGATCCAGGTACAGGCTAACTCGTTCACTTTAAATGACGCCCTGGCAATTATGCGCGAAGCCTACCCGGACGACGACTTTGTAGAGGATTTCATCGTCGGGAACCCTAAATTGGAATATCATATTGAAAACGACATTGCTCCATCGCTGATCCAGAAATGGGCCGGGAGGGGCTGGCTTGATTTGAAGCAGGGCGTTATTGAGACTCTTGAATTTATGAGGAAGGCCGGGTTAGTGGATTGATTGTAAAAGGCACTGTTATTCCGGATGATGAATCTTCTTGACGTATTACTTTACTTTGCCAATCTTGTTGAAGCAGATCTGCCTTCCCTTATGTAGGTAGAATAGTAATGTGGTCCAACATCTGCACCAGGTTAGCCCACAATATCATTACTCTATTTGAAGCGCACTCCACAAGGCTAATGGCTGGCAGCAGAATTAAACGGCGACAGATTGGCCCTAGTTTCAGAATGGTTGAGTTTATGAATGTAGATCTCCATCCATCTACATCTACCGGTACATTTCGTTTACATCAGCTCATTGATCGCCAGTCTGACTGTAACCTGTTCCCGGTTTCGAGGCTGGGCTGATTTCGGTCCTCCACGCTTTTCTGCGCTTGTGACAACCATGCCGCTTGCAATAAGGCCCATAATAAAGCCGGTCTCATCAAAGTTATAGACATCAACTAGGGTGATGCCATATTTCGCGATTATCCTCGGAGCGGATGCCAAAAAGGACATTTCGGGAGGGGAACGACGTGATTGCTCTCACTTCTGCATTTCTCACTTCTGTATGAGAGAGTGGAATGATTATGATGAAAATTAAAAAGACAACTGTATTCATAAATATATGGTATAATATTATTTCTGTATTTTCTTTTTCTTTCTAGATATCAATGGTTTTGAAGGATTATAGAAGACTAGCTATAGCGGGTATAGGAGGGACCTACATCGGGTTTAGGGGCTAGCTACAGGGGGCTACAGGGACTAAGCTTATCTACATAACTCCTCGGCAGTGTAAAGGCTTGTGGGGTAGCACCACGTTGAATCCATACCAGACTCTCCATAGTCAACTTCGCCAAAGACAAAGTATTCGCTAACTGGGCTACATACTGGCTTAAACCCGATTTGTTCACAGCCGCCCCACAAGCATTTACGCTGCCAAGGACATCTGCATAAGGTAACTAGCGAAAAGTGGTGTCACGGCCGGGCTTATTTATAATGCACGCCGAAGTACCTCTAACGTATGGCTAACGTCTATCGACTCGGCGGATCACAGCCCTAATAATAAGCACTGAGCCCCAAGTGTGGTGGGCGCCGTGTGAATCACTAGATGAAGCTGGCATGCCTGGCCTGGCGGCGAAACCATCAGCTGGTTATGTCGCCCTAAATGGCCTGGGCGAAATATGCTGCAACCCATGGCCAAGTATGTGGTTTTGCGAGACGAATACAGTGGGTGTGCAAAGATTCTGTGAGACGGCCTTGGCGCTGGGAATACTTGGTAGTGTTTTCTGATTTGCCACGTATTGAACCCCCTCCCAACGGACGTCCGCGGACCCCGGCAGCGAAGATAAAAAGGAATTGCTGCCCATCTTCGCCTGGGGGATCATTTGCCTCAGCTTTCAATTTTACTTGTTCCGCTGCGGGACAAGACGCCTCAAACTGATTCCATGGACAGCTCGGATCAAAGCCCAGACCCTCCTCCGGTTTCTATAGTGGTTTCTGATGAAACAGCAAAGCGAGCTGTGAGTGTGACAACCGGAGCTACTCTCCACTTCCATTCCACATTGCTTGCAAGTTGCCTTGTGGCTCTACTGCCCATAGTCCTGCTTTCCTTATCCCTACACACTTGGATCTGTCGTGGCGAAATAGATGAGGACTCAATCACCCAACTTGGATTGATCGCACTTTTGTCCCTTGGAAAGAACCTATGCTGACTCACCGGCCGTACGCGAGTCTTTAGTGTGACCAGTGTGGCGCTCGCAAGGTTAGTTAGGCCCATACTTAATCCAGATGGAACCCAGAAGTCCTCTGTAGTGGCTATGATAGCAATCCTTGAGCCGAGACCGCTGACGGTATCTTTGCACCCTAGATCCGCTGCAACAAAGAATGGCCATGTTCAAACTGCAAGGCTAGCCGACGCACTTGCACCACTTCTACGACAAATCGCCGACGACCCAAAGAGCCTCAACAACGCGTCCTTATTTCATCAGTATAGTCAGTCTGTCGAACCCGTCGGCCAAACCACGTTTTTTCCTCTCGATGAGATATCAATAACTGACAGACCGCCTTTTGCGCTGGTTTCAACAGCCAACAGAAGATAGACCTCATTGAGACTCGTCTTGGAGGCATTGAGACTGTTCTACGTGGTCTCTCCTCTGGTCATGGTCACCTTACGCCAAGCAGCGTCCCCTATTTGCCCCACACGCCTCAGCATGTCTCAAGTTATGGTGCTGGTGTAGGCACTGCGGAATCTGGCAGCTCGGATGATGAGTCCATAGCTGGGGGAGACTCGGTCCTTGCAGATCACACAAACTATGCTAGCGATGTTTTAAAGCATGCCGTTGAACGCACTTCGCTACACGACGTCAACCCCAAGATAGGTGAAGCCCTTGAAAGCCTCCGGCGCTTGGCTCAGCTTCAGTCTCTCGAGTCAATCAGCCAAGGTCCCCGGTTTCCTCATCAGCAACGGCTACCGCCCGGGGGCCTATGCCAGTTACAAATGCCTCCTCTGGATACTGTGGTATCTCTTCTCAAGCATGTAAAAGGTGTGTTACGCCAGTCCACGCGCCAACTTCGTCCAGTTCATTCTAATGTCCCTTTCAGCCTCTCCTCCTGGTATTTTCGCCTTCATATGTCACTTTGCAGGTATTAATGACTTTGATGCCTTGTGTCGGATTGTCTACTTCCCCTCCGATCACTTCCCGGATTCTACCTTTGTCATTGTGAACGCCGGGCTCTACTATTTGTTCCTCGAGCAGCATGCCGCAGCCTCCGACAAGGCCACAAAGGACGAATTCGAACCTTTTATTCATTTTTGCCGCGTTAACCTGGAGACGGCCCTCGCGAACATGTCCCTTTTCATGTCAGCCAAGCTTGAAACGATCCAGGCTCTCTTTATCGGGGTAATGGGAAATTAGCTACCCTGGCCATTTTTGCCCTTCAGGTTAACTGATTCATCTCGGTAGTCGGTGTACGCTGTTGATGTTTCTCGACCTTCGGTTGCTTGGCATCTCAATAGCACAGCGGCACAGATTTGTCAAATGGCAGGCTTCCATCGGACTGAACACCACCTCCGCCATCCAGAGAGTTCCAGTGTTAAGGCGAGTTTGTTTTGGCATATCTATTCCCTCGACAAGTCACTAGGGCTCCGACTTGGTCGAGCTCCTGTGATCCAGGATTGGGATATCAGCATCCTTCCTAAGTTTAGTCCCAGGGGCTTGAATGGGCTCGAGACGGCAGGTGTGGAGATGGTATGGGTTAAGATATCGCATCTCCAGGGGCGCGTTTACGAAAAACTGTTGGCTGCCTTTTCTTTTCTTTTTACATACCGAGTCCCCCTCGCGGCAAGTCTAACGACGCAACAGATATAGTCCATCGGCCTCGCAACAACCACCCGCCGAACGCATTCAGAGTGCCCAACTCCTAGCAGAAGAATGCCATCAGCTAGTAGCTGAGTCTACAGAGTTGCGAGACACCGTCGTCGCTTCCCTGGAGAAGATCGGAGCATCGCCTTTAGTGCACATTCACCTCAAAAGCGACGAGGTTCAACTCATGTCAATCATGACACTTATATATCGAACAGTTCCCGCTCCTGAAGGCTTGGCAAGTAGATTCTGTGACGAATGTCTGATCACTGCCCGAGAAGCCGTGCTCAAGCATTTATCTTGTTTGGAGTTTATCCAAGAGGATGCCTACTGTAAGGCGATGTATTTTCACTGGTATGTCCTGGGCTATTTTCCTCATCTCCCGTCTCGGTTTTAGCTCACCGTTTGCTACAGGAGTCTGGTGCTGACGCCGTTTGCCCCCTTTTTTGTCCTGTTCTGCCATATTATTGAGTCACTATCGGGGGACGATCTAAAGCTTCTGGATGACTTCAGTGCTTCGATTGAACTCGCGTCAGACTCCTCTGAGGCAATGGAACGGCTTTGGCGGTTATGTCAGTTAATGACCAATACTGCATCCTTGTATTTGGAGGCCAAGTCGCAGCAACGGGATCAGAACTTGGGTTGGGTAGAGGATGAGCTAGACCTCTATCTAATCCAGCTCGGGTTCAAACAGGAGGAGCATTCGACGGTGCCTGTCTCAACTGAGGGAGGGACACTCTTCCCTGAAAGCTCCCAGGCTGCCCAAATGGTGGACAGGGTATCTGCAGGTTGGAACCTGCTTGAGCTTCTGGACCATGATGTGCCTCAGATTTCGGGAAACGGATGGATACAGGGGAGACCCGATGTAGCGTAGGGTGCTAATTATGGCGCGAGTTGACGTCGACTCGCTCCCACCCCTACTACCATCGCTAGGTCAATGTGTCAAGAGCAAGATTGTTCGATCTTACCTTTTTCCGTTCTGTTGAAGTATTCATCAACTGAAGGAAATAGAAATGAAATGTAATTGGCCTGATAACTGATAGATTATTCCAGCCGTCCTGTAGGATTAAGTCGTTGACAGATCCCTAGTGCTAATTTGGAATTGACTGATTCAATCATCTTCTCAGGACTGACAGGCTTGCAAAAACCTGCCTTCAAAATACTTAGTTACGCTATTTAGGCGGTAGTAGTACGGCAATATTACTTGCTAAGAGGTGCAAGTCGCCTTTCGAGAGCAGATATTCTTCCGGAATCCGCTCCGTTTTATCTGCATGGTGAGACATCACCGCTGTGCAGATCTCAATCGGGCCTTTCAAGCGGAAAGGTCTTTCTGCGACAGTGAAGAGGGAATTCTGTCGCGCATCGTTGTCCTGGAGGAACATTAGTTGGCTGAATTCCTAAGGAACTTCGCCGAATTCGTCCATGTCTCGCTAAGATTTCATTATGCGTATTAAAGGAAGATATCTTGACGATGCGAAGACTTTCGCACACTATATTGTAGAACTCTGCTACTCAACCTCAGTCTTTTTAATTGAACTATTAATTGGGGCCAGGGGGAGGTTACTTAAACTATTTATTATAAATATATAAGCTTTAGTATTTTAGTATTTTAGTATTTTAGTATTTTAGTATTTTAGTATTTTAGTATTTTAGTATTTTAGTATTTTAGTATTTTAGTATTTTAGTATTTTAGTATTTTAGTATTTTAGTATTTTAGTATTTTAGTATTTTAGTATTTTAGTATTTTAGTATTTTAGTATTTTAGTATTTTAGTATTTTAGTATTTTAGTATTTTAGTATTTTAGTATTTTAGTATTTTAGTATTTTAGTATTTTAGTATTTTAGTATTTTAGTATTTTAGTATTTTAGTATTTTAGTATTTTAGTATTTTAGTATTTTAGTATTTTAGTATTTTAGTATTTTAGTATTCTCTTTAATTGGGTGTCTATTAATTGAATGGTACCTAATATCAAACTATCCTCATACTCAGTCCAAGTCCCCTCTCATCTCATCCCTTTGCACTCTCAGAAGCAATTCTTCATACTTCTTCGCCGCCCTATCCTGGCACCTGCCATGTCCACCCCATGTTGAATATTTGTTGACGTCAACAAACTTGGAGCTAGGCCCGATCACCGGTTCATCCCCCAGGTCCTCTTCATATAGTCCCATCCCGCATATCAGGCTCTCTTTCCAGCTTTCGAACGCAGCTTTAGGGTCCGGCTGGAGGCGGAATACGGCCGCTTCCCGGGCCTCCAAGGCCATGACAAAATCAACCGCCGTCTCAAGCGTCGTCTCGATGTAGTAGGCAGAGTCCGAGTTGTCTCCCACGCCAGCCAAGCCTTGAAACGTGATTGGAGCACTTAGCTCTTGTTCGACACCCGTGCGTACTAGAAGCACCGGAAATTGGCCTATGTTTGTAGAGTTCTCGCGGAAGGTGTAGCTGCGGACACAAACGATAATGAGCAGGGCTTGAAATAGCGGCTGGAGGATATACAGTCTGTGGTCGCCGTAAAATCTCAATTCGTGTATGCGCTGGCCTGCGGAAACTAGCTCGTCGTAGATGCCATGCCTTTCCTTGACGTGTGCACATATGGCTCCGTTTAGCGAGATGAAGGTATTAATTGTTGCCTCTGAAGGTGAAGGCTCGTGTGGTAAATCTGTCGGTGTGATGGTTTTGCAGATGAAGCGTCCCAGCTCGATTTCGCTTTGGTACGGGCGAAACCACCGATGATACAAGTAATTGTGGACGAGGGGATGAATTGCTCTTTCATTAGGGTATTCTCCAGTGAGTAATGGCACATAGGCAGCCACGGACTTGTTGCAGCAATCAAGTACGTCTGATACTTCCATGTCGGGAATTGGGCCGGGAGTTCCAGGTGGTGCTCTGTAGCTGTTTATGGTGGCGTCCACACGAACCTGGAACCGATGCGCACCCTCCATGTCGGTGCGATATTTCCAGAGTGCTTCTTCTCTAGTGTATCCTGTTGGGGGCCGCCAGTCTGGTGGTAATGGTAATTCATCGGATTGTGATTCACCCTGACGCGCTGGTATAGACATGATGATGAGAAGTTGACTTGATGGAGAATGAACTGATGGCTTATTGCGTAGTTGATGGGATGTTGTGAGTAGGTAAGGGCAGTTCGAATGTGAGGAGGCCTCGGGGTCCCTTTATACCTACGAACATGTAGCTTTCCCCAACATGAATTTGAGTCATCTTTTTGCAGAAACATTCATAAGGGTGCTTTTGTGGAGCAGTAAGCCTTGTCGCCTCAACTGTAACCTCCCGGGATGGTTTATGCAGCTGGAAAAGCTAGATGATAAAAACTAGATCATAGAAAAGCTAGATTTCGGCAAAGGTAAAATGCCCAGTCCGATGGGTCGTCGAAGCCCGATTTTGCCCGTGGTTGTCAAGAGCAGAAAACATTCACTTGGCTTGGATGTTTGCGGGTGGGCTGATGAAAGGTCATAAGCAGCTTTGGGGTGGCGTGCTCGAGCTGATGTGCGCGCTGCTGAAGCATCTGGTGAAGCAGGATGAATATGGCAGTATCTGCATTGCTGGCCTAGCTATCCTGTCGAGCGAGACAAGGAACGTAGTCGCGGGTGGATTGACGATTGGATCAGCATGACTAGAGTACGGATGGGCCAAGTGGCAGAGCAATTGATACGGCAACCCTATTCATATTACATGGACTCACCTCGACAAAGCAGGAGCACCTGCCTACTTGACCTTAGTGTAATATCCATCCAGTCTTGAAGAATGCTCCTCGGAAAGACATCGATGCAAGAATAGCAAGCGCACTGCGGACTACGCTATCGGAAGGCACAGTATGGAGGAAGACTGACAGATTGATATCAGTGGTTAAAGAGGTGGTTCATTCCCTGACACCAAGACCCAAGCTATCACCGTCAAGGATATTCAGTGAATTAGTTGAAAAATCACCAGTTACTAAAATTAATAATCCTGAAGGGGTTCTGGGCCCAGTGACATATATTCAGCCTACTTTTTTCACATAACAGGATATCAGATTTCAACGGCTATTGCGGCAGTGGATTTTTCTTTATCACCACAGGTGCCACAGCCACCTGCCTCGTCACCGGCCTCGTCACCAGCCTAGCTTTTTCCTCATTTACGCCAATAGCTAGATGAGGCCTAAGACCCCGAAGCATCCGGAGTGTCTCGGCTATCCGAAATCATCCTACGCCATCATCCGCCACATGAGTGCTTACCAAATACTCGTATTCTCATTCCGTATTAGAGCATCAAAATTCCGGTACGAGTATTATCTCACGAGGTGGGGAAGGGCCCACTTGGAATACTTGACTCTGGACAAGGGTGGACCCATGGTTGCAAGAGATATCGCACATCATTGGACTCCGCCTCATGTTTGATTCGAATACGAGTATTCAGAGCCACACGCGTTCCCAAGAAGAAATCAAATTACGAGTATTGCTGTGGCCATATTATTCACGCCTTTGAATAGTTTCCCAACAATCCCAGTGCATTTTAACACCTTATATAACAGAATTACCCACATCAAGTCAACGCAGATATAGAGGTCAATTTATGCTCCAGCTACTTGTAAAATATGGATGCCTTATCTCTCATCGATACCTGTGTACCAAGCACCTTTGCAACACCACCGGCCGTATTTGGCACTGAGATCCTTTCTATCGAGGCAACGCCTATCGCAAATTTCACCCGAAACATCCAGAATGCTTTTAGATTTACACAGCCTTCTATTGAAGCAGAAAACGTCGCTTTCTGCAACGTCACTGTTACATATACGCATCCAGGCGCCGACGACCGAATAAATGTTGAGATCTGGCTCCCTCTTGATGGATGGAATGAGAGATTTTATGCCGCTGGCGGTGGGGGATTTGCTGCCGGTCGGTTCTTCCTCTCGTATGCTACCATGGCTGGTGCTCTTGCAGAGGGTTACGCCACAAGCACGACAGATGCAGGGCTTGGACTTGATGCAGACCCGGAGGATATGAGTTCTTGGGCTCTTCTCAGCCCCGGAGAGGTCGATGTGCAAAAGCTGCAGAATCTGGCATCCACATCTCTCAACGACCAGGTGGGCTGTCCTTTCGTGCTGCAGTGTCGTCATACTAACAATCCACAGGCTTTGATCAGCAAAGAAGTCATCAAAACCTTCTACGACAGGGCTCCGTTGTATTCCTACTGGAATGGATGCTCCCAAGGTGGACGCCAGGGTTTGATGCTCGCACAGCGCTACCCAACCGCGTACGACGGCATCGCCGCCGGGGCACCGGCTCTCGAAATGCCTAAGCTCGCAGCGAGTATCTTCTGGCCGCAACAAATGATGAATATTATGGGTGAATACCCGTATAGTTGTGAGCTGGATGCAATTACGCAAGCTGCGATATCGACCTGCGATAAGTTAGACGGCGTGGTTGACGGCTTGATAGCGGACGTCGAGAGCTGTCTGGCCACTTTCGATCCCTTCCAGCTCGTCGGAACAACTATTTACTGCCCGCAGACCGATAAGGAGATGCAAATTAGCTCTACCGCAGCCTCTGTAGTGAACGCAACCTGGCAAGGCCCTGTATCCGCATCGGGGAAGCAAATCTGGTACGGCTTTAACCCTGGCTCTGATCTCACTGGTGCCACATCTTATCAACCCGGCATCGCAAAGACGAATTGCTCAAGCGATGGCAAATGCGTTAGCCAGCCTAATGTGCTTGGCGCACAGTGGCTTAAGCTATTTGTGGCAAAGAACCCGAATTTTGAAATCGGAAATCTTACGCACGAGAGATTCGATGCCTTGATCAACTTCGGGCATCAACAGTTCGAGTCATTTATCAGCACGTATGATCCCGACTTATCAGAATTCCGAGCTGCTGGAGGAAAGATGCTCACTTTCCACGGCCTCGTAAGTAAACCAACTCACATCTTGATAGGGGAGTAGACGACTGCTCTGAGGCCCATATTCTAATCATCTTCGTGGTAGGACGACAACGTCATCCCAGCCAAGAGTACGGCGGCATACTACAAGGCCGTCACATCGCTGGACCCAGACGCCCAAAGCTTTTACCGATACTTTGAAGTCCCTGGACTTGCTCATTGCTTTGGCGGTAGTGGCGGCCAGCCGACCGCCATGTTCGAACAACTGCGCAATTGGGTGGAGAACGGGACCGCGCCAACCAGTTCTCCTATCAACTTTAGGGACTCGAAAGGAAAAAGTTGGAGCCGCATCCTATGTCCTTTTCCGCAGAAGGCTTATTTTGAAGAGGACTGTGGGGATGCCACAGTCTCAAGGTGTTGGTCTTGCAAAGATCACAGTGCTTCTCGGACCAACTTCTTCGGCGACGAGTTATAAATGCAATTATTTCTTTGGTAATCACAGTGACAGTTGGGTTGAGAAAGTATCAGTATTTAATTTTAGTTTTACGAGAAGTAAGCTTTACCATTCATAGCCACGAGCTTGCTGGACCAAAGCACCCGTTACTGCATATCCTGTTTCCGCCTACGCTGCCCTTACCCCTGATCTCGTTTGCCTGTCTCAACTTGCTCAGGCACTTGTAAAGTATTACCCATCAGAGGATCAAGTCAACCTGTCTATCTTTGCAGCCGTCGACGTTAGACTGTTGGACAGCTGACGGGAGCTACTTCGAAAATATTATCATGAGCGTATCCATGGGTACTGCGTCAAAAACGCAGAGTGGCCACTCCGTACTCATCAGCTCACCATCATGGCCCATGAAGAACTCACTGATACGGAATATGGATTGCGCCATAATCAGGGCACTCGAAGCGTAGAGCATACCCAAAAATTTATCCCATTGAAGACTGGCAGGAAAACTCTTCACCGTCGAATCTCGACGCATCTTGATATGAAATCAGGACACCGTGACCCCAAAAATACCGAAGATAACGATATGAAACGCACGGCCTCGGATCATGACGCCTTCACCAAATGACGCGAGATCGCCAATCACCATGATACCTGCAGCGCGCTTTGGATTGATAACGTCGCCCGTAGCGAAGATTCATGTTAACCAGCTGGAGACGATGAAGGAGTGCTTTTCTTTGTCAAAGCTGGGGATTATGCCATAGAGGGTCATATAGATCGAAGCTGCAAACAGCACCGAGGCGAGCAGGATCAAGGTGTTTTGGCTAGCGAACGGTATTAGCTTTGCCGCGGTGTTGTGCGACATTATCCGATCAATACAGCCGACGATCTCGAATATGTTTTGATTAACAAGTCCAGTGACAAAGGCGTGATCGTGGAGGAAATCACTCACGAAGGCTACCAATAGCAAACACGCTGTAAAACCATGATTGTGTCTTCCAGGTACACCATGCGACTGCGTCAGTAATGCTAAAGTAGAGCGCAGCGAAGATGACTGCTGCTGGGATGAAAGTTGAATATTTCCAGAGGTCATAGTCTCCTCTTTCCGGGTAAAGTTTTGGCATCTTGGGACAGGAGGATGTGAGATAGCAAATGCTCTTGTTTAAGAAGCGAATATTAGTTCTAAGAAGTAATATTGGTACTAAGAAATAAATATTACTAATAGGAAATAAAAGTTATATTTACCCTTAGGTATAAATTATTACGGTAATATATAATATACTAACGTACTTAATAAGTGAGTGGGCCAAACAAGTAAGTGGGCCAAAAATCCCTCAATCTCTCATCTTTTCAATTGATCAATTAATTCTCAACTACCAAAGATATCTCGACTAAATAAAGAGGGAAATATCCTTCTTGCTCTTCAAGCCCTTCAAAATAACCCAAAATTAAGTATCTGGAGCGCCGCAGAAATCTATAATATGCATCGTAATATCTTGCGTCGCCGGCAGAAAGGCATACCATCTTAATACGATACTATCCCCAAATCACGCAGGCTATCTGATCTAGAGGAACAGACTATTATTCAATTTATTCTCGATTTAGATTCGCGAGGGTTTCCCCCGCAACTGCGTGGTATTAAAGAAATAGCCAACTGACTGCTTGCTGACCGCGATGCATCACCTGTCGGCAAGTACTGGGCTTCTAACTTCGTCAGGTAACAACCAGAGCTCAAGATGTATTTTTTTCGTAAATATAACTATCAGAGGGCTAAATATGAAGATCTAACTGTTATTTGTAATTAGTTCCGGCTCGTGGAGAATATAATTGCAAAATATAGTATCAATCTAGCTGATATCTATAACTTTAATAAGACCGGCTTTATAATAGGTATAATTACAAGCAGAATAGTTATTACAGATACAGATAGATGTAGAAACCCGAAATCAGTCCAGTCTGGAAACCGAGAATAAGTTACAGTTATTTAGGCGATTAATATAGAAGGCTGGGCGATCCAGCTGTTTATTATAGTTGCGGGCTAATATTATCTAGCCAGCTGGTACCGGGAAAGTAACCTCCCGGGCGATTGGGCTATTGCGACGACTTAAAATAGCTGGACCGACAATAAGATGAGTCTTAAGTAGCTTAAGCACTTTAATCAGCATATAAAGAATCGATTAATTAGTTGCTATTATCTTTTAATCCTTAATAGGCACGAAAGTTACCACTCTGTTGACTTTAAGAAATATTATAAAGAGAATGATATTATTACGCTTTATATGCCGCCTTATTTATTTTATTTGCTCCAGCCTCTTGATATCGGGTGCTTTGGGCTGCTTAAAACTGTATATAGTCAAGCAATTAAGCAATTAATTAGATACTCTATAACCTATATTACGAAGACCGAGTTCTTTCTAGCCTTCTATACTACCCATATAGCCGCTATAATAAGGAGTAATATTAAAGGAGGTTTTTAAGGGTCTGGATTTATTCCCTTAAACCCAGAAAATATCATATTAAAGCTTGATGTGCAGCTACAGACTCCAATACCGGCTGCAGAGGAGGTCGGCCTCTTCGACCCTTGGGTCTTAAAGACCCCAAAGATAGTACTTAAGGCCAGTTTGCAGTCTGAATACCTTAAAAGACGAGTAAGAAGGCATCAAAGCAGCTCTCCAGCATCTATCCTTAAGGCGCTTAAGTTATTTTCTAAGGGAATAAAGGCAATAATATATTAAATAGCATTATTAAAGTCTGAGAACCAGATCCTTCGACAGGCAAATAAGACTCTTAGTAAGCAGCACAGAGCAAAAAGAACCTACCTATAGAATAGAGGGAAGATAACTGTAGAGGAAGGAAGAGAAGCAATTAATCAAATAGATATCAATATGCAGGTACAGGCTGAATCGTCGAAAAGTGGTGGTTAAGGAGGGTCGGCGCGACCGAAGGAAAGGCGCTGTAGAACTTATAGAAAGACTGACCATAATGCAAGAACTTGTCAGGCTGTAATTAAAACCTCTGGAGAAGAGTATAGCGATTAGTTTTAATTGATTAAATAGTTTGTTGTGTTTTTATTGAAGTTTTAATTTTAAAGGTTGGGATTTTTGGCCCACTCACTTATTTGGCCCACTCACTTATCAAGTACGTTAATCATTTTAATAAGTTGGAAATTGAAAACATCAAGATAAAACCAGTAGCTAAAAGTGGTAACTTGAACACTACTAAAGTATTAAGTCGGGCGGGAATGGGACTAATTGCAGTCTCTCACATTTAATACTGTTTATACACTACGCTTTTAGTAAATAATACCCGCCGTCCATAGTATTCTAGTACATGAAAGATTTGAGTGCGATTATGAAACTGTATTCATTTCGTTAAGCAGGTCCCAATCGATCTTGGGGCCATCGAACTTGTGGCGGCGTTCAATGTAGAGCAGACAGATGAGTAGGAATAAACCGACGACGACGGGTGCGTTGCTACGGCACTAGTTAGCGAATGGACCAAACAGCAATATGCGTCAAGAATATACAGTGAAGGTACTCACTAGTTCATTGTATTAATGGATGTTGGGTTTGTCTGAGGCAGACAGAACACAACGCCGATGACAATCAAGAATACGACCGAGAAGGCGTTGACAGCGTAACCCCATCTGCCGAGATTGTATGTATGTCTCGGCAGCTTGTCGCGGCCTTGTGTAAGCAGGATTGCCTGGGGAATAATGTATGAGAGGTTCAGAGTGAGACACATTGCGTTGATGATCGAGTTAAAGGCTGCCGTGCTCGCAATGTAGATTAAACCGTAGATGGCGCAAAACACGGCAGAGAGGACAGTTGTTCTCCAGGGGATGCCACGCTGGGGAACGATATGCTGCCAGTAAGTCGAAAAGGGAAGACCTTGCTATGGACTGGTCAGCGGTTTCCAAGCCTCAAAGTGGCTAATTTTCACTCACGTCACGAGCGAAGGCCCAAGTGATACGACTGCAAGTCACCCACTGACTAGGAATGCATGCTATAAGGACAGTTAGCAGGTATGTACCCGGACTTCGCGTCTAAAACTCACTATAGTAAAGAAATGTTAGGTATGCCTGCAGAGCGGTTGCAGCTGACCTGCTTCCAGTGGCTTGGTAGAAGACCTCGAAGCTAGGAAGAAAAGAACTCTGGACAGCTTCTAGATCCTTAATGCAAAAGAGTATAGCAACAGTCCATGGGATAACAATAATAATACCCATAGCCATAGTCATATTCCTGGAGAGATAGTTAGAACCTCGCGCACAATCGGCGAGTTGGTTAACTTACAAGACCTGGGGAAGCTTGCGGCCGGGGTTCGGCAGCTCTTCAGCGATATGAACAACCGCGCCGTTTGCAGAGTAGCAGTAGAGAGAAGCAGCAATAGACAGAAGCCAGCCTGTTCCCGCATTCCAGCCGCTGATACCGCGGTTCTCGAGCAGGATTGATCCAGGGGCATAGTCGCCATCGGCCATTCCCAAACATACTGCAACAGTGAGGACCATACCAATCAGCGAGAAGCCGGTGGCGGCTTTGGTCATGTAGTCAATGTATCTTTGCTTGATCGTGTAGATTGGAATGACTATTATTGGCATCATTAGCTTGTGAAACTCCCCTATATCCAGAACTTACGCGACAGTATGATGACTCCGATATAGCACAGATAGACCTGATACCGTTCTTGTGCAAAGTCTGGAAACCAGGCAACAGCACAGCCAAATGCTGATATAGCTGTATATATGATACCGGAGCAGGTACCGATCCACCAGGCAATAATAGTAATACAACCCGTTATGTAGGCAGCAAAATTTCGGGTCTTAGCCGGGGCGAGGATATAAACGAAGTGGTACTGGCCACCAGATGACGGGAATGCAGAGCATAGCTCGCCCAGGCCGAGGAAGACAATCCACTGAACAATAGCAACAATAAGGACGGAAAATAGGGTGGTCACGCCGCCTCCGTAGATGAGTACGAGACCAAAGGTGGACGCATATGTAAGCCACGAGTTTGAAATACTGTCATCCAGCCCATGTCAGTCAGAGCCTTGCGTATAATGGTGAAATGGCAAACCTGTATGCTAGGGAAATAGCACCCAGCCAGGAAAAGGATCGTTCGAGTTCTGCTTTGTGGCCCTGAGCACGAAGGCGTCTTTCGTCAAGGTCAACAAGGGATCCCTTCCCGACCGAAGACCGGTCAATGTCCCTGGCACCGAGATCCTCAGATTTCTTTTCCATGATGCTGGTTGCTGTCGATTGTTGCGAGTGCGCAGAATGAAGTCTTGTTGACATGGGAAAATTACGACGGGTTATCTAGACACTAAATATTAATGCCTGAGGAGAAGACTCGCGCTTGTGTTGGAGAGAGGTCACGGGGCTTCCGTCTATCGGCTTCCGTCTATCCGGACATTCTTGGCCACATGCGGGGTAGAAACTTAGAAGCTCTCGAACACTAGATACGAGAGACTAACGGAGACGCTTTGGACTATTCCCCAAGTAGAAGTAAGCCTTGGAGTGTAGAAATCACAGGGGATCAGCTTTCTACAAGCTTCCACCAGCTCGACGCGATATCCCAGCATTTGGGACACGGCCAGATAAGCAATCCGGGGTTGAGCTATCTGATTGTGAGATTGCCGTCCTTCCAGGCATGGTACTGACTACAAGGGACCATATGCCTTACTACTGCTTGTGGGATAGCGCACACTTCCCCGTATCATGAGTCTTGGGGGGAGTGGACTTGTACCCCAGTTTGGCCAATGCTGCGCCGCGATCTAGATGCCATTCCGGAGATGAACTGGGGCTGCAGATGGTCAAGATCTTGTTGAGCCCAGGATTCCAGACCAGCGGCTCCGCCGGATGAGTGACCCCCACGGTGTGAATGAACCGATTCTGTGTTGTAAGCCTCGCAGTTGGAAATGTGACCCCTCACACTGCGTGTTGCATGTGATACTGCAAGCATCTCAGTAGCTGAGGAAATAAGGAATCTGAATCCTAAACCAGGTTGCTGGCTGCCTCACACGCCTTCTCCGGCCCCACACAGATTCACAGCCCTCGGCAATACTAATAGCGATTTGAGTAATATCTCCCGGGACAAACCTCCGAGAGTGTGAAAGGTTGCAGCTGTTTACACACACAGTATCGGCTCTAGGCGTCACTTCTTCGCGATGGCACGGCTCCCGGTCTGCGGGATTTTATTCCTCTCTACATCATTCACAAGCTTCGGATGTCAGCGTTAGGCCTCATGGATGCGTGGACGGTAGGGGGTACGTGGTCCAACAACTTGTAGTATCAGTTCTCCCTTGTACGTCAAGCCATAGCTCCAAACACGATCATTCCGGCTTGATTAGCTCTCCACAGCTCGAGCAACGGTGTGAGAATAGGGTTGGGCGTGTTTGTGTGAAATACACAAGCTAGAGAAGCGAGACCCTCGCGCTGCCTCGGAGTTTGAGGGTGAGCGAGAGGCCGAGCGGTGGCAACTGGATGTGCCAGAGACGGACGGCGAAACCTACCACTCAAGACAGGACTTGCCTCTCCAGTCGGCGCTCAGGAAATCCCCCCGGCCCCCCCGAGCATGACACTGAAGGCATCATCATGGATCCAGACAGTTCCGTCACGAAGGCAACTAGGTTCCTTCCACACAGCATGGTCTCGTGACTGACGCTTCACCAGCACTATGGCCGATTAGTTCGCTCATCCCCCCCAGCGGCCGTTGATGCATGGGGCAGATTCGTGGAGACAGACCCCACTGTCGCTCGGGTGATGCAGATGTATTGTCTCAGAGGCTTTCAGCTCGGCCACGGCATCGCTATTCAGGACTGACCCCCATCTTGCAGTCCTTGAAGTGGGCAAAAGGCCTTTCATCAGTGGGACGGGAGGCTGTCTGGAGTTCTACCAAACCATTTCCAATTACATAGCCTTCGAAAAATGACCACATAGCACATAGATTTCCGCCCCAGACTTCTCCAGATTTAAGAAAATAATACGGACTTTCTCAGAAAATTGAATATTCACTGCCCTCAGCACAAACTCAATCTCACAGCTTTGAGCGGAGTCCTCTCTGAACATTGGAAAGCAAGTCCTCTGCAATATTTACAGCATCCAATGCCATTCCGTAGCCGGCTTGGAATCCAGTTCCTCCGGCTCCGTAGTTGTGGATGACAGTTCGCTTCTGGCCAGCGATGGACAGGTCCTGCCTCTCAACTCGTGTGCCGCCTTCACGTGAGGGACGCAGGCCGGAGAATGCCGCGATGACCTCTGGAGTGCCCTCCTTGACCTCTTGACTCAGCTCTGAAGTGCGGTCCAGGATAGACTGCGTTTCGTAAGAGTAGGTGGCGCCGTCGCTGGTAAGCTGGTCAGTGAGTGGTCCAATCCAGAGCCAATGGTGACTTACCCGTTTCCTTTCTGCATGTAGCCGCCGAGAATGACATGGCCCTTTGAGAATGGCCGGGGAATGATATACGTCTCATAATCCCGTCCGTGCCTCATCATGTTTGTCTGCACGTCAGGCGCGAGGGCCAGAAGAACCTGTCCACGGGTTGGGTAGCATTTGGGGTCCTCAACTCCAGGGAAGGTCTTGGCCGCGTTTCCAATGCAGTTGAAAACGACCTGTGTTGACTGGCTTGAAAATGCTGCACTGAGGTTGGGGAGCTTCTGTCTGATGAAGCGGACGCCGTAGTCCTGCTTCAGCCTGTTGTACAGGTAGAGGAGATGCTTTGGCGCGTTGACGGTCAGAGTTGTGAAAGACGCGGCAAATTTGACGCCCTCTGGTAACTCCTCAGCTGGGAGGGCTCGGAACTTGGTCTGATCAGTAGAGTCCCCGCACACAGGAGAGTTCAGACTCAGTCTTACGTCTTCCAGATACTCCGACATGGCCTTGATCTTGTCATGAGGAACGTTGTCATCCCAAAGCTCAGTCGATGGTGTCCTCTGCACAAAGGTGTACTCGGGCTTTTCGGAGGCAAGCTTGCTCAGATGAGAGTATCCCGCCCGATCCCATTTCAGAGCGTTGGCATCCGTGCCTGAGATGGCCGAGAAATTACATCCAGCCCTGCAGATGGAATAAGTTGCCGAAGTCTTCTTGCTCGCCAAGAGCTTTGACTAACCATGGTGATGTATAGGACAGTGCTGTGTCTCCAGGTAGATACTCAGCGACAACTGTAATGGATCGCCCGTAGCCTCTTTCGGAGAGTACAAGTGCTACATCGAGGCCAATGATTCCTGCACTAGTCGCGAGTCAACATCAATTACCGAGTCACCATTGTTGGATTCATCTTGAACTCACCCGACGATAACGATACTGTCCCGAGCGTTCTGAGAAGACATATTTGGATAGTCCACAATCGCTTTCGTCAACAGTGAATATGAGGCCCAATTACCTGCAAAACTGAAGATCTTGCTAAAGTTTCTCAACCCCGAAGTCACGACGGGAGCTTTTGTAACGGCAGCTATCGGCCGTCGGCGCAGTATGGTCTCGAACGATTCTCAGATCCGCCACCTTAGTCGGCATGCTCCACTCGTGGTCGCCTTCGCCTGTTCGCACACGGCAACGACCAGGCAGCCCTATTTCCCAATGTAGCAATTGCCCAATTGGCGCTTAAGCTATAGAACTGGGTAGCCGGTACTCATCCTGGCTAGCGGGCACTACCTATGACCGGTAGAGGCGAGTGAGCCCTTCACATGGTATTTTGTGATCCAGAGGATCCATACTCCCATCAACCCAAATTGGGATATGGCGATCTGCCCCAAGATTTCGCAAACCATGAGGTACTTCCTATTTTGGGACAACCCGGCTCCAATGAAACAGATTCCCGAATGTCCGAGGAGCTCGCCGCCGTCCGGTCTTGCTGAACCCCATGATCTGAGCCTTGTTGGGAGTTAATCTTTTCCGATACAGTAGCTGCAATGTCATAAACCCTCTCACGCCTAACTCGATTGGTAGGATGAAGCTACAGAGGTTGATGCAGAACCGAAATGAAACTGACTGTGATAAACAGTCAGGTTGTTCGTATTTGAGCAGAAGAGCGGGAGTAAGCAAGATCCGAAAGATTGCTTGAGCTTTAAGAGATTTTTATTCTATACTTTTTACTTTAAACAAATCATAGTCTTGGGCCTTGCTCATAGTTGATCGCGAAACTGTACTTGTCGTCGTAATGCATGCCCCAGTAACCATCCCAAATAGCCTTCGTAATGGGGCCGACCTTTCCATCCTTCACGTGCTGGCCGTCGAGAACAGTAATGGGCATGATGCCGCCGGCAGTAGTGCACATCAAGATCTCGTCGGCGTCGTAGACAGCCGCGATGGGAACGTGCTCAACGCGGATCTCGTAACCAGCAGCGTGGGCAGCATTGATAACGCTCTTTCGCGTGATGCCCTGCAGCACGCCGCGGTCGGGGGTGTAGAGGACGCCGTCCTTGATAATGACAACGTTGAAGCCCGAGCCCTCGGTAAGGTTGGAGTCTCCATCCGTCAGGAAAGGGTAGGTAGCTCCGCGGTCAGAAGCTTCAAAGAGGCCGCGGACCAAGTCACCCCACTGAAGGTTCTTGATAGTAGGATCGATCGCACCGGGAGGGACGCGGCGCACAGTCCGGGCGACGATGGCGTGGCCACCCTTGTATTGGACGTCGGGGTCCATGACCCAGACATAAGGCTGGATAAACATATAGAGGTTGTTGTTAAGGAGCTCCTCAGGTCGAGCGCCGCGGACGCCAGTAAGACCACGGTGACGATCAGCTCGACAAAGGCATCTTTGATGCCACTCTTGGCGACCATATCGCAGAGGATCTTATTGACCTCCTCGCGGGGGATGGGTAGCCTGAGGCGCATCTTCTTGCAGCTGGCCTCGAGACGGTCGAGATGACAGTCGAGGCGGAAGAAGCGGCCCTCCCAGACGGAGGGCACATCATAAGTCAGGTCGGAGTGCATAAAGCCCTGATCGAGTAGAGGAATGCGAGCTTGGTGCAGAGGCACGAGCTCGCCCTCGACCCAGGCAACACCCTTCGCAAGAGGGTTGTTACTCTTCTCAAGGACAGCCTGTCGCTTGGAATAGCCGGCGAAGATCTTGTCCATGGTGGCCATTTTGCTGGTTGTATGTGGTGATAGGTGTATTTGGCGGGCTGAGGGAAGAAGACTGGTGGTGATGATGTGATCTGGCGGTTATGATTCTTCAAAATTTGATCACGATGTTATGCCTTGCTTAAGTAGACCCTCTCCCGCCTTTGGTCAAGATCGTCTCCAAAATCGTCGTGGAGTTGATGGACCATCAGGTGAAGCATACGTTAGGGTGTGAGATGTTGACCCGAATCTGGTAATGCCTATTTAGGCAATAAGTGACTCCGCCACCAAAGTGGCGTATGATGTCACAGTATCTGCTCCGTAGTCCGCAGTATTTCCCTAATCCTTTCAATTGACAACAATATATTCTGTGTTTGGAAGGAGCTGGCGATGCTACGGTTTCGGGAATGGATGGAAGTAGGTGGTGTTGCAAGAACCCATCTTCCAGCGCATGTTGAGGCTTGCACAGGATGGCGCGAAAATAAGCGAGCGTCGACACCCTGAGATTTATCGAACCTGACATACCCTAGAGCACCAGAGCGCGAGGCGGATTGTCACAAGCTATCTTACAGTATCGCGTCATATTCTCTCAAAAATATTTAGAATCAATATTACAGTTAAAGCGAACCTCAGGCCGACTGCATAAAATACATATAGTGTTGTTATGCTGCTGATAATTGATCACAAATTGTCGGAAAACAACCAGAACTCGTCCCGATCAAAACACCAACCCGTATCTTCGTGAAAAGTCACAGACTATCTTCAACAAACAACCCCACATTGTGCAAGATTGTGAACGTACTGCAGCGTTTCACACGCGCCCGATTGAGGAATACGCAACATCCACCCCACATCCATTCTACCGTGTTGCGGGTATCTTGTGATGTCTTTTACAGGTGGGGCAGTAATGTGCTCGGCAGTCACGAAAGATGCGTGTGGGGTGCTGGAATTCCAACTGTCGGAAACTGCCCGTACGTAGTACCCCAAAAGAGAAATGGTTGATAGGCCCCTCAAGTCGAGCTTGCTCATCCCCAATGTCTGAGTAGACAGTCCGAAGTGGATCGGCAATAGCGGGCAAATGCCGTCCGAGGCTGTGTCGACAAGATATCACGGAAGGCCGACAAGCTCTAGCTCGGCCTGTTGGCATGCATGATGAGAATTGCTAAGCTTTCTGATACGAACCCCTTCAAGTTAGCCGCTAGGAACTCTTCCCCTGAGCCGAGGAAATTTTCCCAATATTGACCATGCAACTGTCTGGAACACTGCCGGCAGTAGGTGATCTCGACCTGCATTTGTCAATTTTAACCCTGGATGAGGCCGTAGACACATGGCGAGCCCCCATTTGCCCTTCTGGGTAGTTTGCCAAGATGATGAATTTCTAGAAACGGAAGAAGAGATCCAATAAAAGACAATGACACATCTACTATAGGTCATTATTGCGACGCGCATTGACGGAGCGCTCATTCCACTCTCGGCGTAGCTGGAAATGTGACAGATAATCTATGGCAACCAGCCTTCCCGGCCCTCGCTTTCCATTTTTCCTCCCTTTCCTCTTCGTGGATCTTCAAAGTGTTTCTAGAAGGGCCCATTGCCTCTTGTCTTCATACCTGCCAAACACGCGGAACCCCCATACTGTCTTCCACCACCCAAAACGAAAGACGCGACATCAGATCACTCGGATAACGTTGCTTAACGAGAAGATCCAGCTGAAATATTGTTGCTCTAGATCTTTACTGATATGGTAGCTCGATCGATGGCTTTAACGGGTGCGTCTTCCCACAGCGAAGCGACAGGAGATGCTCAACAAGCCCAAGTTCATTGAAAATATGGAGTTTTTACGACTTCATCCAACGCCAACGCACGCCGAATGGATGTCATAAATACCAGTCTCACTGGACTATCGACTCGAAAATTCCTCGACCGATTCCCTATCCGAACAAATACTGCCTCGCATCCCCCGACCCGACATTCGACCGGCTCTTCTGGTCAATGGTAGATCCCCACCAAGCATTCGGGCTATCATTCGACCATACCTCCTCTAGCAGAGCATTGGCTGTCAGAAACATGTCATAACGAGTGCGTTCGTTCCACCAACTGCAGTACGTCCTCGCCGTCTGGCGGAGGTGCTCATCCGTCGTCTCGCACCCGGCCAGAAACACGGGAAGAAGCAGCTGCTTCTGCAGCATCGAGGTATACCTGCACGATGATACGTGGTTGAGCGTCTTGCGCGCCAGGAAACCCAACACTGGCGGTGCGGGCTGGTCGCGCTGCCACCTGAAGACGCGCGCGATGTAGATGAGCAGGCCGTACCGCCACGCCTCGGCGCAGTGGTGCAAATCTTCCTTGTAGTGTGCCACGTCGCCCAGGTCACAGCCCGGTGCTGAGTCAGAGAGGTATTGGTGGTGGGGCCCAATAGGCGCACGGGTACCCGTGCGTGTAAAATTTCACGGGACCCGTGCGGATTATATAAGCGTTGACGGCCACCAGCAAACGCGTCGCGATCGCGAGCAACAGCTGCCCCTACTTAGAGAAGTTCTTCTTAGCTCTCTGTAAAAATGGACCAAACTAAAGGCGCCGCCTCGTTTCCAGACGATTGCCTCCCTCCTGAACGCGACTATGAGTCTCGAGATGCCTTATCTAAGGCGATCAATACATAGGCAGCCCCGCGTGGCTATGCCTTTGTTACCGGAAGATCAACTAAGGAAAAGACTGGAAGGCTGACAGTTACGTTCACTTGTGATCGTAGCCGCCGCCTTGACAATCCCTCACAACATCGGCAACAAAAGACAACTACGCGATCCACTGGCTGTCAATTCTCCGTGCTAGCAAAGCAGTCCCTTGATACAACTACCTGGACCTTACGCCACCGCCCTGATAGACGATTTGCTATACATAACCATGACCCCAGCTGGCACCAATCTGCACATCCAGTGCATCGCATGCTATCCGATGCAGATAGATCAACAATCAGCAGCCTCACGAATGCCGGAATAGCGCCAAAGGATATTAGGACTTATATCCGTCAGAACTCGAATACTATTGCAACCCAGCAAGATATCTATAACCGTATTGCTGATAGCAAGCGAGAGCTCTGCGAGGGCCAGAGCACCATACATGCCTTTGCCAACCAACTGGATAAAGAAGGGTTCTGGAACCGAATGCAGCTTGATTCAAACGACCGGGTCACAGCAGTATTATTCGCCCACCCAGAGTCACTAGCATACCTCAAGGCTTATCCAGACCTGCTCTTCTTGGATTGCACATATAAGACGAATAAATATGGGATGCCGCTCCTCGATATTATTGGTGTTGATGCCTGCCAGCGATCCTTCTGTATTGTATTTGCATTCCTGAGCGGCGAGAACGAGGAGGACTATATCTGGGCCTTAGACCGGCTTCGATCAATGTACGAGCTCTGCGGCGCGAGGCTCCCGTCTGTCATCCTCACAGATCGCTGCCTTGCTTGTATGAACGCCGTGGCTCGCTGCTTCCCAGCTGCAATTTCGCTCCTATGCCTTTGGCATGCGAATAAAGCAGTCCTTCGCTACTGCCAGCCAAGCTTTATGCGCCATGCCCAAGGAGCCGAGGCTTATCGAGATGGTCTTAACGATTGGAATGAGTTCTTTAATTGCTGGCATTCGATCATAAGATCAGCAGATAAGGAGACCTTCGACAAGTGCGTTAAAGAGCTTGAAAAGCGCTACCTACCGCAATATCTCGAAGAGGTTGGTTATATTAAGACCAATTGGCTTGACCTATATAAGGAAAAGCTTGCTAAGGCTTGGGTTGATCAGCACCCTCATTTTGGCAATGTAGTTACCTTACGGGTCGAGGGTATCCACGCGCTACTAAAGAGCCATCTTAAGAAATCTACATTAGATCTCTTCGAGGCTTGGAGGGCCATAAAGCAAGCACTACTCAATCAACTAGCTGAGCTACGATCGAACCAAGCCAAGCAGCAAGCACGTATGCCAATTGAGCTCTCTGGGTCACTATATGGTACCGTTCGTGGCTGGATATCTCATGAGGCATTGCGGAAGGTTGAAGAGCAGCGGAAGCTGCTCTTAAGAGAAGACCTGCCTAGCTGTACTGGTGCCTTCTCTCGATCTCATGGTCTCCCTTGCGCTCATACGCTTAAAGCCCTACAGGAACAAGATCAAAGCCTTCGTCTGGAGCATTTCCATACACATTGGCATCTTAGCCGCAGTGGAAGTCCTCAATTGCTGCTAGAGCCTCATCAACGTATTGACCGAGTAGCTGCTAGCTCAACTAAACCACAATCAAGTACTCGGCGGGAGCCTAGTGCATTCGAAGCTGTTGAGGCAGCAATACGGCCAAGGGCACAGCCTATATGCAGCAAATGCCACACACTAGGTCATACAATGGCATCAAAGTCATGCCCTCTGCGGTACGCAGAGATTTTGCAGCCGGCAGCAATAGCGGCGCCGGCAGCAATAGCCGTTCCATTAACAATGGCGCCGGCAGCAGCAGAGGCACCGGCGGCGGCGGAGGCACCGGCAGTAGCAGAGGCTCCGGCAGTAGCAGCGGCTCCGGCACTAAGATATGACGACCCGCAGGCTATCTATCAGAGATATGTTGCGGCAAGAGGTGCTTGGTATAGGGCGCAGCCTCGCGGCAGCCTCAAGACTAACCAGCAGTATCGGAAGGCGATAGGTCTGCCTTCACGATATAGTAAAGCTGACTACGACTGGTGCCTCGACTGGAAGCAGATGACCAAGCGCTGTATGATACCAACAGGCTCTAGGGAATGGACTAAAGAAGAAATGATGGCCTATCTTGACTGGGATAAGTCAGAAAACGAGCGTATTGATGCCTTAGTAGAGGATGAGATAGTAGTGCAACCCTTTTCGAGCAGACGAGGGCCGGGCGAGATCTGGAAGGCATGTGAGAAGGATATTGAGGAGCAGCAGTCTTTATATTCCGCTATATAGCTATATCTCATTTGTAGTTGTATTGTAAATTGGAATTCGCTATACCCACACAGCCCGTATTTGCTGGTGGCCGTCAACGCTTATATAATCCGCACGGGTCCCGTGAAATTTTATACGCACGGGTACCCGTGCGCCTATTAGGCCCCATTGGTGGTGGAGATTGCCGTAGTCTGGATCAGTCCACTCCTTGATTTTGCTTTCTACCTCGAGGACCGGGCCCATGTCGAATTTCGCACATGTCATGTTTGCAACCAGTTCACATTCCCATGCGTACGATCCGAGGCGGATCATCTGTCGGAAGAGCGCTTCTGGGCAGCCGGAGACGCTGTAGAAGGTTTTGTTGTCTTCGTCGTGGTTGAAGAGGCTGATGATGGTGGATTCGGAGAGAACGCAGCCCTGACGGCGTGTAAGAGCGAGAGTGACGTCCCACCTGAGTAAGTTAGACCTTGCTGGCGTAACCTTGGTTCAAAGAGTAATTACCAGACGAGCATTTCGATGCGCGCTTGCATCCGCGGCGTCTTCTTGATGTTGAGAGATTCGGTCGCTTGAATCATCTTGTGTGCCCTCTTGAGATACCAGACCCATGGTCCATGGGCCGATGTCGCGCACTTGCCAAAGTCAGCATCTCCTTTATTAATAATCCAGAGCAAGGGTTAATTACGTCTAATGTCATCAGAATCAACACCGCATCCAAGAAGGAAGCCTCGAGAGGCGAAGCTTGTGACGCGCCCTCCATATCCCTCAGCATCTGAAGCGCCTTCTTCTTATGTGATTTGGCCTCGTCGGCGCAAGAACCCGTATCTCGATTGATGTGTTTGTAGGAAAGCGCCAGGATGCAGTGGAGGAGAAGCTGCGAGCCTCTTCCTGTCTCGGCATCGAAGCGAAACGGGTTTGCGTCGAAGTCATGGGTTAGTGGCATGACACAGAACTCCTGGTCGTCTGTACGCAGTCAGAAACAAAGATCAAGGTAATACAAGACTTTATCCTACATCGGGTTAGCAGCTGGGTGATGGTGAGGCTGATGTTGCATGGTGCTTCCTGGGAGTTGAGTGATGGTAGGACGATCTCGTCGATCGTGGAAGGGTCTGTGGTTGTCGCAGATTCGATTCTTACGCCGTCGCCGTCGCCGTCGGTTTGCAGGGTAGATCCATCGACGTTATTCTGAGGCGAGTTATCGGTAGTAGACGAGTTTTCGTCCAAGTGCATGAGAGGAACATCGGGTCCGAAGTAAATGGGGAGATGATCGAATGGAGCCATGAATGACGGCCCAGGGTCGAGAAATGGGTTCATCAAATTCGAATGTGACCAGTCAATATTTCTGTCCTGGCTGATGGTCTCGGTCTGTGGGTTCAGAAGCATCTCGCTCTCAATTAGGTTGACTGCTTCGTCGGAAAGCAAAGGAGTTTCGACTGGGCCTGGTTGAGGTTCTGGCGGTTTTGTTGATGGAGGCGGCGCACTGTTTGCCGGCTTCTCTCCAACACTCTCTTTTCCCTGGACGGTCCTGGGACTCGAAGTCGATGTCCTCGCTGGTGTTGTTGTTGTTGTTGTTGTTGTTGTATTATTACCGTCATGAAGACATCTAGATGACTACAGAATCCCCTAGGGGCAAGATGACGTGCTAGGCTGGGGTCTACAGCTAAAGAAACCTAGGTGCAGGGCAGCTAGCTTCGGCCGGAGCCGGCTGCTTGCCACGACCGACCCGGGGCCGGGGCCACGGGCCCAGCGGGCCCGTGGCTCGGACCCGCAGTCCGGGTCACGTGTAAGTCTAATAACATCCCTCCACGCGAGCCGAGATTGCGATCCTTCTTCCTCTTCCATCTAACAATTAGGCGGCCCTATTTGACCTATTATTTCGAACCCGATATCCGTCAGCGGATTTTCAGGGCGCGGCCCGACGACCGCAATAGCATCCGGTTTTTAGGGGAACCAGGGGGAAACCACATTCGAAGCTGCTGTGCAGCGCGGCGCGTCGCCAGGCTCGGGCCTGCTAGGGCCCGAGCCTTCCGACACCGCCGATGAATAAAAGAGACAAAGGAAAGAGGGAAGGAGTGTGTAATTGAGGGTCTGGGGCTGAAGCGGCTGGCACTGCAACTTCCGGGGGTTCTAGGCGAGGGTTCCTAGCGATGATAAGGGCAGATTAATCCGTGAAGAATTTAGCTGCCTTTATCATCGTAACAAACTCGCCGAAATCTTATCCTATTACACGTTCGATCGTCAGCTTCGGAAAAAGCCCCAACTTTATCCGATAGCGGCGGTCGATCTTGCGGCAATAGAAGGGATGGTCGGGTGATTTCCGCCGTCCGCATGAGCACTCGAGCTGTGCATCATCGTGGGCAAATCTCTCGTGGTATGTAGCAAAGTCTCCGTGGCCGGAGCGAGCTGCGAGGAGGTGGCGGAGAGTCTTCCGGGGAAGCTGCAGTTCAGCTGGGCTAGAGGCAGCAGCCTCTAGCTGATAGGGTTGGTAAGAGACCGGGGTGTGGTCTTGCCACCAGCTCTTGAAGAGGGATCTGGGGAGGGCTCGAGCCTTCCTTCGGTTGAAGGCCAGGGACGGAGCTGCGCCGGGTGGTTCCGGCAGAGCTGTCCCTGCCTTGGCTAGCTTATCAGCCTGTTCGTTTCCGGGGATGCCCTTGTGGCTAGGGCACCATCGTACTGATGTTGCTCCGTGGGCTCGTGCGATCAATTGGAACTCCAGGAATAGGGCCTGTGAGGATTCCGACGGCTGGCCTAGCAGGCCAGCTGCTGCAGACGTATTGTCGAGGCAGATGTAAATCTGTGTGCCTGGCCTAGAGACTAAGGTCGTGGCGTGGTGTAGGCCTGCTAGGGCTCCGGCTACTTCTGCGTCGAAGACTTTGACGGGGCCTAGCCGGGCCAACCCCTCGCCGATCGGCTGTTTATTGCGATGAATGATATAACCGTAGCCCGCGGCCCCGTCTTGCGATCGGGATCCGTCTGAGTAGACGATAAGATCTTCTGTGGATAGGGTCTCAATCCAGGCAAGGAAGGCTGGGACAGCCTTACCCTTCGGTTGGATATATAGTTGGATCGGTCTGTATTGGCGTTGTAAGAGGTCCGGCCGAGGGGACGGCGGGAGCAGTAGCGCAGTCCGTTGCAGACGGGTCTCGTAGATCTGCTTCTGGCGCGGCCTGCGGGACGGAACGATAGCCCTAGCTGTAAGGGGATATCTTGAATCCAGGGACTGGAGCCGGGCTGCGTGTCGTAGGCGTATAGCTTCTAGCAGCTGGTCAACTGGTGGAATGCCGCTTTTGCGATAGAGAGCGGCTAGCGGGGTCGTCTTCCAGCTTGGAAGGATAGCCCGGATTCCGATATGCAAGACAGCCTTTAGGCGGTCGAGGAGGTGATTGATCTGTGTAGAGACCTCGGACCCTTGTGATCGAAGCGGCGGCGCTGTCTTTCCCGGGTACCAGGCCTCGGCACCGTAGAACAGGACAGGAAGGATGCAGGCTTTGACAGCAAGGCGGACCTTATCAGCAGGAGGTCCGCGGGCTGTATTGGCTAGGCCTCGTAGGAGGTTGGCAGTAGCTCGGGCCTTGATAGCCCATTTTTCGACGTGTGTCTTAAAGGACAGCTTCCTATCCAGCCAGACGCCTAGCCAGCGGAGGGCTTCTTCCGGGGCCTTCGTCTGGTCTTTATATGTGATTGTAGGGCTTCCGTCTCCTTATCTTCGTGAGAAATGTATTATCTCTGTCTTTGCGGGGTCAAAGCTAACTTTATTATTAAACCCCCATTCCTCTATCATTTCGATATTAATCTCTGCTTTATCTGTCGTCTCGCGGAGTGAATCTCCAATATGGAGGGATGCGATATCATCTGTGTAGCCGTAGCGGATAATAGTAACTGGGTTGCGCCCCGGGCAGGGGTCCGGCCTGACCCAGATCTTCGAGATCGGCTCTGTGTAAAGGAGGAATAGGATCGGCGAGACGGGCGAGCCCTGCGGGAGACCGCATTCTAGGGCAGTAAGAGGCGTAGCCACATCTTGGAAGTGGACTCGGGCTGTTCGGTCGGTCATAAAAGAGGCCACCCAGCGGACCAGGGGGTCCGGCCAGCCCTGCTGGCGGAGGCGTAATAGAAGTCGGTTCCGGAGGACTGTATCAAAGGCGCCTTGTATATCCATCGTCACAAGGGTCGCAACAAGCCTTCGCGCGAGAGCAGCTTCGATGTCGTGAACTAAAGCGGCGATGAGGTTAACAGCAGACCTCTTTATCAGGGCTCCGGCTTGGTTCTTATGTAAGACCTTCTGGTCGATCGCAATGAAGGCGAGGCGCCTGGCAATAAGTCTCTCGAGCCCTTTACCAAGGCAGGATAGGAGGGAAATCGGTCTCCAAGCGCGGGGGGAGGAGAGATCCCTCTTGCCAGGCTTCGGGATCATAATAACCTCTGCGCCTTTGAACGCCTTCGGGTGGTGCCCCAAGCAGAGGCATCGCTCGTAGAGCCACCGGATGTATTCGCCGATAACCGGCCAGCAGGCTCGGATAATGGCTGTTGTGATGTTATCTGCGCCAGAAGATGTGTTTCCGGTCTTGGTCGTCACATCCTCCGCTTCCTCCGCTGAGATCAGCATGGGAAAGGGAAGGCTAGGGGCATCAGGCACCTGGGGGGTCCACAGGTCTTCGATGTCGTCCCCTGCGTCTAGCCTCTCGAGCGTAGCTTTGCGTAGGGCGTTTGCCTTATCTATCTGGGTCTTAAAGACCTCGTCTCCGACCTGGAGGGGCGGGGGCTGGAAGGCGCTCTGGGTACGGACCCATCCAGCAATACGGAAGATATCAGCGTTTATGGTGGCGTTATTAATAATATCCCTCCAGAAGTCGGTCTTCGCTTTTCTTGCGATCTTGCGGAAGTCGTCCTTAGCTATCAAGGCCGGCCCTAGCTCTCTAGGGTCCTGTCTCTTAGCTGACTGGTATCGCGAGTGCGCCTTTGCGCAGTCCTTGGTCCACCACGGGGCGGAGTGCCCGTTCTGCTTAGGGCTCCGGCCGATGACCTTGATTGCATCTTGTAGTAGCTGGAGCAGCTGGGCTGCTGCGTAGTCTAGTTCCTCGGCTGTTGTTGCGGCTGTTGGCAGGAAGTCCTGTCCCTGTGAGACGGCCTCGGCTAGTCGGACTAGATCGTCAGGATCCTCGATCCGGACCCGGATCCAGCTGGCTTGCGGCGGCGTTAGTTGAATGGGAAGAGAGATACTGAGTGTGTAGTGGTCTGAGCTAGTTGCGAGGTGGTCTTCCACTCTAGCTTCTGCAGCAGGGATATTCGAGATCGCCAGGTCAAGGATGTTATTATATTTATTAGTTAGCTGGTTTGGCTGGTTGAGGACGGCAAGGTCGTTGCTTTCAATCCAGTCTGCGATCTGGGCCCCTTGGTTGCGATGGGGTCCTGCTTGCCAGAGTGTATATGAGGCGTTGAAGTCTCCGGCGATAAGGCACCGGCTAGGGACTTCCCAGCGGTCTAGAAAGTCAAGGGTTTCTAGTATGGTTGGTTGGCGATAGATATTAAGGAAAGAGATGCCGCAAGCTCGTATTAGAAGGATATCTCGGGAAGGTGTGGGCTTGAGCTGGTCGGCGTTTAGCTTGCTGCGGAGGGACACATAGGTCATGACCCTCGGGCGTGTGCTATTTCCCTCCCAGGTCGATACGGGAGAGAAGGTTCGATATGCAGTATGGTTCTTCATCGTACAGCGGTTGTTCCGCGTGCTAGTCCAAGGTTCTTGGAGCATCACGATATCATATCCGCTTCTATCGGCAAGAGCCAGCGCACAGTCGTACGATACCGAGTTCTTGCCGACGTTAGCTTGGAAGATACATAATAATCTGTGGCGTTCGAGTCGTTATCTCCTGGTCACTACCATATAGGGGTCTCTGGGGCTTGTCGTCTGCGCTTATTTGGCGAGGGCGGGGGGGTTCCTTCCGTAGGTCGGATCAGGGCTTCGCAGGGCGACGAGGGCCGGGCCCCGGCCTCGGGGGCCGGAGACGATCCGGCGGCGGCGGCGGCTAGCTCCGGGTGGAGCTGGCGGAACAGCCGCTCGCCGATTTCCCGGATCCCTCTCTTTTCCGGCTGTATCAGTCGCTTCAGGACGCCATTTTGGCGTCGGGGCCGGGCAGGGCACTTCGGATCGTCGGATGGATGAGGGCCTCGGCAATTGAGGCATTGGGTCTCGTATTTGCAGGGTATCCCTTCGTGGGGGGTCCTTCTGCAGCTGACGCATCGGGCAGTGCGGTCACAGCTATATCTCGAGTGGTAGTCCCAGCAGAGGTTACACTGGTTGGGTCTAGCGGTCTTCCGGATCAGTCTCGCTAGCCGGCTCGTCCCAAAGAGACGGAAGGCGTGCTTTGGCTGCTCGAGGAAGGAAATGAGCAATGTCTTTGTCGGTTGAGTGGGGTCGTCGAGACGGGAGGGTCGGCAGCTAACAGCCCGTAAGCCTGTCTGGGCCTCCACTTCGTCTTTAAGGGCAGCTTTATAATCCACAGTCTTTCCAAGTAAGTCTGTTAGGGTCCTAGGGCATTCTGAGACCATATAGGTAATCCATTTCGTCGCGAGCTCAACAGCAGTAGCCCCTAGGGCAGGGGCCCAGCAGGCTTCTTTATTAAGGATCTTATTACGGATATCGAGGTTAGCTGGTCTAATAGCCCAGCCGGTCTTGGTTCTAGATGCTTGTGGGATAGCGTCAAGCTTAATGCCTAGCTTCTCGGCTAAGTGGGTCCGTATCGCGAAGGGTTGCTTTTTCCAAGCAGGGGAATTCTCGTGGAGCCGTACAAAGACCCTAGTATCGTCATAGGCAATAGCAGGGTTTTCTTGCTGTTGTTGTTCCTGGGGTAGCCGGGCCTGGCGGGGCTTAAGGGGTCGTCGTTGGGGGTTAGGGGCAGTCCTACGGGCTGCTTGGAATTCGTCGTGCTGCGAGGCGAGGCGCATCGGGAGGTTGGTCGTAAGGGCCGAAGCGTATGATCGGATAGGTAACGAAGCTGCTGGTGGTTGCGGTTGCAGCTGCAGTTGCGGCTGCAGTTGCGGCTGCAGCTGGCTGTCGCCAGTCAGGGCACTTACCCAATGACTGAGGAAGCTCTGCGATATCTCTTGAGCAAAGCGGAATATCCGTCCCGTCGGGAACTGCTTCGCTGTTTCGTCAAAGGCTGCGCAGAAGGTCCGGAAGACCCTCATTTTATCGTCTAGGGCAGCTTGGCTGTCGGCTGCGACTCCAGCTGCAGCAGCAGAAAGGTTGATGGCGATAGCAGGCTTCAAGATCTTGCTGTATTCGAAGACATCGCTGCTAGGGGGGCTGTGAGGGCCGGGCTGGGGACCAGGCAGAGGGCTAGGTTGAGCTGGCAGTTCTGCGAGGAGGTCTGCAAGAGGGTCTTCTAGGAGGGCTGCTGGTTCGAAGATATCTTCCATATTGATTTCGACGTAGGTTTCTTCTCCCAAGAGAACTGAGCCTGGCGCGGGCGTTGGAGTGCTGATGGCCCCTCCGTGGATTGGACCCTCGGAGATATCATATTCGCTACCCTGGATGAGAGCGGCCCTCGCAACCTGAGAGAGGTGCATTGGGGTTCGTGGCCCTAGATCAAAGGGGATAGGGGCGACTGGCTCAGAGGCCATCGCAAAGAAGGTAGGGTGATCAGGTGGGTGTTAACAGATTGGGTGTGTGGCTGGCCGAATCCTTAACATTAGCAGCTAAGGAAGTTAGATGTGTCCTCGCTGGTGTTGACGCTGGCGGATGCGTGGTAGCACCAGCTGTGCAGTTCCGGGGAGGGCCATTGGGATCGATGCCATTTTTGCGGCGACGTTTCCGGCTGTACGCGCCTACGAACTTGAACTCGCGCGGAGCTTTGGCCTGGGACATTGCAGATATGGTGCTGTGGGAGAATTGAGGTGAGCTGAGGTGAGAGAAGGTGTCGTAATTATGAGCGATGTGACTTGTCGACGAGAAGAGGGGAGAGTTGGGAAATCCGGGTGAAGCGGCCTGGTCCACTAATAAATTAGGATGGCCCGATCTTCACCAAACGGGTACAGTGTGCATTAGGGTGGCGGAGAATTTGTAGACGGGCTCTCCGAGTAATGGGCAACACCGAAATCAGCAGCTGAGCTTGAAAACAACTGAGCTTGAAAAAGAACTGATTTAAGACGGAGGGAGTAGACGAGAAATATACAGAATAATTGTTGGAAGGATATGAGATCACCGGTCGAGGGACCATTCATTGGCTTATCTGAGCGACTCTTACGGACATGCGCCGTGTCTAGATCAGCTACGGACAGCACGGAGCTTATCTACACGCTTTAGACCAGAGGTACGGTACAATACAATATCACGGCCGTACGCAATAAGTGAATTTAATTTACTATTTTACCACAGACGCTTAGTTATACAAGCCCCCGTTGGCCGAGAGAACCGATCCTGTCGTCCACTTTGCGTCATCGCTGCAAAGAAAGGCCACCAGGGGCGCAATATCATCAACCTCGCCGACACGGGCCGCGGCCGGGGTAGAGTCGATCAGAGGCTGCATATCTTTCAGGAACTGCTCGTCACTCTGGAACCACTGGTCTACAGTCTGCGGTTAGCGGTTGGGTTCTACGTACGGGGGACTGGATCTTACCTGTCGCAATGGGTCCGGGATTGACGCAGTTGACTGTAATTCCGTGCGACTGGCCCAGCTCCTTCGCCCAGACGCGCACCAGCGCCTCGTCGGCGGCCTTGGTGGCAGCGTAGACGGTCTGGCCGGCAACGCCCAGACGAGCGCCGGCGGAAGAGATGAAGACGATGCGGCCGCCCTTGGGTAGATGGGGCTCACATGCCTTGGTGAGGAAGATGGGACCCTTGACGTTGGCGTCAAAGTGGCGTGTGTAAAAGTCCTCGGTTGTGTCTACAAGGTTGGCCTCGTTGCCTTGGGCAGCGCTTTGGAAAGCTATGAGCTGTCTCGGTCATGGAATTGAAGCAGAGGCATAAACTCACTTGTGGATAAGAATCTCAATCTTGCCAGTGGAGCTGATCTTCAGCGCAGCGTCAACCAGCTTGGGGATATCCTCGCTCTTGCCAACGTCGGCCTGGACGACGATGGCCTTGGTGCCGTTGGCCTCAATCTCCTTGGCGACCTTCTCAGCGCGCTCCTTGCTGCTCGCTGAGACATGGTTCACAACGACATTGGCGCCTCGCTTTCCGAGCAGGACTGCAATGCCGGAGCCAAGACCGCTGCAGGGATCTGTTAGTTTACAAGCCAAACAGCCAGGTGAGAGGGCAGCTGATATGGGGAAGGGGGAGTCTCGTACCGGGAAGCACCCGTGACAATGGCGGTCTTGCCGGTAAGCTCGAGGCCGGTGAAGTCAGGCATGGCTATGGTGACGTCGGAGGGGAACTAGTGTAGAAAGGGATTGGTTGGGCTGAGGATGGAGGGCTTATTGATGCAATCTCGCTTGCTCTGGGACGAATGAAGGCCCTGACCCTTGGATATCGGCAGGCGTTAAGTAGCTGTCGTGCTGTCGTATTTGAGACCTGACGAAGCTCCGGAGTCTGTGGCGTGAACTAGTACCGAGTGTTGGCAGTATTGCCTGATGCGGAAGTAATTCGAACTACCAAAAATAGTCGTAGGCCAAGTGCGGGGTCTCGTACTACCTAAAAAGGGAGTAAGGACATCGTCTCCAATTCGGAGACAGTCAACGCTAAGTTAGGGAAGTTAGAGGACGGGTCTAAAAAGGGACGTCCCACATCTCGGACCGGCTATTGAGAACTCGGTGTTTACCTAGACTCATTACTGGAGGATTGGCTCGGATAAGCGTCATCTTCTGCTGCTTGAATCGACCCTCTAAGCTTGCATCAGCTGCTCACCAGACCACATCACCATGGCCACCAAGACTCGAGACGGTCACGTATGGACGCCCTCCAGTGGCATGCAGGCGGGTATTGAGAGCGATGCTGTGATTTCGCCATCGCGCTCCGTTTCCTCAGCCACTAAGACCTACGACACCATCATCATCGGCGCAGGCTATGCAGGCCTTGCTGCTGCCCGCGACCTCGCTCTCTTGAGTAAGCGATATATCCCACAGCTATCTTTTCAATATTAATTGTGTCCGTGCCAGACCACAATGTTCTTCTCATCGAGGCTAGAGATCGAGTCGGCGGCCGTACCTATACTGCCAAGAAAGATGGTAAGATTGACACCCGTATCTTGAGGTTCATACATAATCTCACTGACGTTTCTCAGGCTTTCTTTACGAGATGGGAGGGACTTGGGTAACTCATCATATGGGATACCTGTTCAGAGAAATGGTTCGCTATGGCATGGACCGCGACCTGATCACCACTGGAAGCCCCGACATGCACAAGGGCTATTACACAATCGACGTTCCCGGTACGCTATCACTCTATTCTCTCATATCAAGACCCGTGTAACTAACCCGAGCCAACAGGAGCTGAGCCGCGCAAGCTAAGCCACGAAGAGGCCGGCGCCATGCAAGCCAAGGCCTGGGACATGTTCGTCAACGTCGACGGCCAATTCGGCCGCACCCTCTGCCCGCTCCCCCACGCACAGCTCGACAACCCCATCGTCCCCCGAGCCACCGTGGAGAAATGGGACCAGCTGTCCTGCCACGACCGCTTCGAGGAGATCAAGCACAAGCTCACAACCGAAGAGCAAGGCCTCCTGGTCTCGTTGCTGCTTCACATCTCCGGAGGCAGGATGAAGGAGTCTAGTCTCTGGGATATGATCCGCTCCCATGCCCTTCTCATGCATAGCTCTGATAACTTTACCGATGTTTGGCTGAGGTACAAGCTGAGAGATGGCCAGACGGCACTTGCTAAGCGCATGTTTGAGGAGGCGGCAGAGGCTGGGCTTGACTACGCCTTCTCGGCGCCGGTCAAGTCCATCGAGCAAGAGTCGTCAGGCGACCAGCCCGTGACTGTGAGTACCACCAATGGAGATGTCTTTCGCGCTCGCAAGATCATCAGCACAATTCCTCTCAACGTCCTGGGGGATATTCAGTTCTCCCCTCCGCTGTCCCAGCGCCGACAGGAGGCCATCAACATTGGCCACGTCAATCATATGACCAAGATCCACGCCGACGTAAGCAACAAAGAGCTCGAGAGATGGAACGGCATGCGCTTCCCTGGCCTTCTCATGTACGGCTACGGCGATGGCGTCCTGCCCAACGGCGATGTGCACGTGGTAGCGTTTGGCGCTGACGAGCGTGAAACATTCGTGCCTGAGAATGACGCCGAGAAGACAATCGGGGCCCTGAACAAGCTTCATCCCATGGAAGTGAAGCGACTGGTACGATGCTCCGAACCCTGCCTGTGCTACAGATGCTAATGACTCTCCAGATCCTACACAACTGGAGCTCCGATCCGTTCTCCAAGGGTGGTCCCGCGTGGTGGCAGCCTGGCTACATGTCCAAGTATCAAGACGAGCTCCAAAGCCGTCATGGAAACATCCTGTTCGCCTTTGCAGATTGGGCGCATGGATGGCGAGCGGCCATTGACGGTGCTTTGGAGCAAGGCTCCCTTAATGCTCATACTGCTCACCGTGAACTGGCCGGCCGTCAAAAGAAGACGGCTAGCAAGCTGTAAAAATGTCTCAGCAGCTATTTGTATACCTATTGTCAGATGGCCAATTTGTACTAGCGATCATTGTGTATGTATACGTCAAGTTCTTAGCTCAATGATGTCAAGCGATGTCTTTTACTCATGATTGATGTCATTATCTACGTGCCTTCAGCCAGCCGAGAAGAACTGCCAAGTCTCTAAGCAATTATTGGAAACTTTCGTGAATATTGGAGTACTTGGTCCAGGCAGAAAGAGGTCGGGTTAGTGTGATCACCTGCACGTCATAAATTGGCCGATTCGCAGCTCCAGCGCAAGGAAATCTTCTTGATAAAGTTTCAACATAAACTCTTGAAAGCGAAGACACTGGCTTGTACACATATCATATCATGACCAAATAAAATCTCTATCGGGTGGAATTTTGCCTCCAAAATCAGAGAATGCGTCCTGTTCCAATTGCAGTGCAATCGCGACGGACTTCGAGACTTGGAAATTCCTGGGAAGTCGAAGGAACGCTTCATGACGTCGACGCCGATAAGCGGGTTGCATCCAAGAGGTACCTTCCCTTATCCATTGCACTGTGGGCCTGGAGAGGGGAAGCGGCGTTGGAGAAAGCCCGTATAACTTATAACCTGATCCGGAAGTAAGGACTCACTGATTTCCGGTTTTAAAACCAGCATCAGCTTCACAACCTCCGCATCGGCCAAGTCTTGCACCGCATCGTCCTCTGACAAACATCACTCGCCCCTTGTCCCTTGCTCCGATAAGCTCTTCATTTAACCACCATCCTTCTCTTCCGCTAGCCCGCACCAGCTATCATCATGGCCAAGCAGGAGATTGACCAAGAGATCATTGAGATCGCCAAGGGCCTGCAGGGCACCCCCTGGTGCGATGAGTATGAGAAGATGGTGTCTGGCATGCTGTACGTCCCTCCCGCTATCAGTGACAGAAGAGCACTGTCTCATCTGCTACCCGCAGCTACAACCCACTCATCCCCAAGCTGTTGGAGGGCCGCCACAGGGCTCGTGGCCTGGCCTACAAGTTCAACAACCTGGACCCCAACACTAGCGACCACGAACAAATCGCCACCAAGCGCCTGGAGATGCTCGGTGAAATCCTCGGCAAGGTCGGCGAGGGCACCTTTATCGAACCCCCCTTCTCGCCCGACTACGGCAGCAACATCTCCATCGGCGAGAACTGCTTCATGAACTTTGGGTAAGTCCTTTGACCGCTATCCAGAAACCAAACGATACTAAACCTCTTCCAGCCTCGTCATCCTCGACACCAGCCTCGTCATCATTGGCGACCGCGTGCAGATGGGCCCCAACGTCCACATTTATACGGCAGGCCACGAAACAAGTGTGCTCTCCCGTATCAAGTTCGTCGAGTTCGGCCATCCCATCAGGATTGAGGATGACTGCTGGATCGGTGGCAACGTCGTGATCCTGCCCGGCGTCACCATTGGCCGGGGATGCACAGTCGGCGCCGGTGCCGTCGTGACCAAGAGCCTCCCCCCTTACTCCATCGCCCTGGGTGCCCCTGCAAAGGTTGTCAAGACGATACAGTCGGTTGAGGAGGAGCTGGCAGATCCTACCAACCCCTACCGAAACATGCCGGATCGAACTTGACAAAATGGTGCACTTCAAATTGTTCTATTGCGTCGTGGTTTCTGGGGCATAGAATAGAAATGCATGGACAAAAACTTAGATTCATATCAAACTCGGCTTGCCATTGTTGGGTGTCCTGACGTACTCCATACCATACGTGAAACTTATAGGCCTTAGATCCGAGTTCAAAGACTGACGCCGTGATGGACAGAAACGCACTAATCTACCCATACCCATGTTGATCAATAGTTATCTCTCGCCCATCTCAAGCCTCATACAGTCTCGTTGAATCTATCCCAGGTTCCTGATCCCTCCGTCCGTCCGACTCAGCCTACTCGGCGGCAATCGCCTCGACCTGCACCTCCGCATTCACCCCGGGGTTGATCATGCCAGCAACGATCACAGATGACCAGGTCGGCGTATGGCCCGGACAGCGCTGGCGAAAGACGGCCAACATGACTGCTTCGTCCTCAGCACGAAGAAGATACGCAACGATCTTGTGTGCTGAAGCGAGGCCGCCTCTCACTCCACCATTCTTGAGGGCAGCGTCGAGGCAGTTGAAGACGGCATTGAACTCATCCTCGAGAGAGCTGGTGACGAATTCTCCCGTCTCGAGATTCAGGCCGACATGGCCGGTGGTGATAACCAATCGGCCCGTTAGGGGAATAGATGCTGTGGTTGCTAGCGATGCGGAGCGCAGCATTTCCCCAACGGGCCCGGGGAGGAACTGATATCGGATAGACTGGGACATTTTTGATAGCGAGAAGACTGTCCGAATTGGTCTTATCGGATTCATATGGCATTTCGCTCGGATTTTATGTCCAGGCTTGTCGTCTGCGAAAAGCTAGAGTTGCTCTGTGTTTTCACCCCTATTAGGCAGTAAATCCGGCCACCCCGCCCTGCGTACTAACTAAACGAGGGAATTACACCAGCAAAATGATAACGAAAGAATCTCTCTAGAAAGGAATGAGAGATGCCAATTGAGAGCTACAAGTCTCTAATCAAGAAAGCACTAGTAGAATATGATTTTATTCCTATACAGGTCGGTTGCAATAACAATTCGCTTTAAAACCATTCGTAGAACTCACTAGTAAATGTTAAGTCTTTAATAATGATACCTCAGATTACGAACTTAATAATAAGCCTGGGGTTTCAGCCCTGTGCAAGCGGGAATGAATTCTATAGTAACCAAACCAGGAGCGAAATACTACGGAGCAATCAACTTCCTCATTCAGTCGCAAAGCAGGAAATAGTTGTTGCGTCGTTACCTTGGCGAACACGCAGTACCCCTCACTAAATTAAACTCCTCCTTAAGCAAGCCTCGAAAATGTTTACCCGCCTACCGAACTTTATCCTATTCCGGAATTTACGGTCTCTCTCCACCAAACAAGAGAATCCCCTCGGCGCTGTTGATGCCATCAAAGGGGTCATTATCCCAGCAGCGGGTTTAGACGACCTTGGACATCATACTCGGCTCAGTTTCCGTCTCTTGCTTACGTATACTCCGCGCCCAACATGTCTCCAACCCTGTCACCAAGCCTCCAGGCAAAGCTCTGTGACATCATCGCGGAATACACCACCGGGGGCTCCGACCGAAAGATTCCCGGCCTGGTCTTCTGCGTTCAGAAATGACGGCCAGCCGATCTTCCAGCATTGCGCCGGCACCAGGGGGATAGCATCCGAGGAGCCCATGTCGGTCGATACTATGTTCTGGGTCGCATCGTTCACGAAGTTGGCGACATCTGTGGCGTGCATGCAGCTTGTAGAACAGGGCTTGCTCCATTTGGATGATGTGGACCAGGTAGAGAGCATTTGCCCTGAGCTGAAGGATGTGAAAGTCTTGACGAGCACCCCTGAGGGCAAGCTTGAGCTTGTTGATAAGGTTCGGCGGATAACGCTGCGGATGCTTCTCAACCACACTGGTAAGAAATCCCGAATGTATGGCTGCGGATTGAACACTGCTAATAAATACAAGCTGGTTTCGGCTACGCCTTTGAGGATGAAAAACTCGCCGAGTTTGGCCGGCCGGTTGGAGCCGACGACTTCTCGGGCGAGGCAGTTCACAGAATCAACCGTCCCCTTGTCAATCAACCAGGTGAAGTATTCCAGTATGGTGTTTCAATGGACTGGGTGGGTGTGATCATCGAGCGGTTCTCTGGAAAGTCACTAGAGGAGTACTTCCGCGAAAAGATCTTTGAGCCTCTTGGCATGCACAGCGTGACCTTTCATCCCTCGGAAGAAGCAAAGGCGAATCTGGCATACATGAACCGGAGAGCGTCAGATGGAAAGCTGACGCACACGGATCATCTATATCAAGAGCCATTGTTTGCCCGGGGCGATGTCAAGGTCCCCTGCGCCGGAGGCCACGGATGTTTTGGGAAGCCGACAGAATTCACGAGTGAGTCCATCACCACGCGATGAAAGCTTAGCTAACAGTAAAGGGCTGATTTCGATGCTGTTGAACGATGGACTGGACGCCCCGACTGGAACGCGGTTCCTTAATCCTTCAACTGTTCGAGGTATTTGAACTCCTATCAAAGCCCCCGACAAATTTTGCTAACCCCTACCTCACGATAGAGATGTTCAAGGACCAAATTCCAGATAAACCGCGGTACAGCAACGTGTGCGTCCCAGTAGCGAAGCCCGAGCTAGCCAATCCGACGCCTTTGACTCCGATGCCGGACGACCACACCGAAGGCTGGGGACTGTCCTTCTCCATCAGCCATTTTCCGTCAAGCACGGGTCGCGCGGCCGGTGCAGGGTCATGGGAAGGATTGGCAAATCTGTTTTGGTTTGCTGACCGCACAAACAACATTGGCTGTATAATCGCCACCCAGATTCTTCCTTACGGAGGTAGGTTACTTCAGATGTGTAGGGGATTCGTCACTGACACCGTAGGAAAGATCGGCTTGTGCTCGAGTGTTCGGACCGCATTGAGACGGAGATTTACAAGGCATTACAGGAGGAGACTGGGAAGATTTAGGGGTTAATGGGCTCATCCCCAGTTTGAGGGCTTGACAGGTAGTAGGGCCAGAATTTTCATAGCTTTGCATATCAAAGTTCAAGCCATTTGAAAATGCATGGATGGCGAAAGTTGGAAATTGTTATTTTCCCCGAGAATGTCCTCCCTAGCTCATATCCGCTGTCGTGCCTGTTTCTCCTTTACGTTCAAAGAACTCTTTCAACTATTTGTACAATTGCTCTCTTTCTTGCATGGGACCGTGACGCTCCGACTCTCAAACTACTTGACTCTTCTATCCGACGTCGCTTCATAAACCAGACACATACAGGTGCCGAGTCTAGAGTAAACTCGTTTGGGAAATACCACAAGAAGCGGGGTAACGAGAGAGCCACAGGGGCTTGCCCATATCCAGCATAACGCAGGCGAGCAGAAAGCGATTGCCACTCTTTCTTCCTTTTATCCCCCTTTCAGTAGCCAAGAGGCCCAAGGGGCTCAGTAGCAGGACCCTCGTCTCAACCATGTCGCATACCGCAGAGGAACGAGCCGCTCAGTTCAAGGCGCTCATCGATCTCTTACATAGCGTGACTCCCGAGGTCTACAGCGCCTTTGACATCACACGCACCCACTATGAATCCGCAGGCACCAAGATCGAGGTCGACATCCTGGCTCCCAAGCGCCTCAAGCTGGAACCCACCAAGAGCCACCCAGTGATTGTAAGAATACATGGCGGCTTTCTCGTGCGTATGCCCATCACGGAACTCACTACAAAAGCTGACGCAACTGTTCAGGTCACAGGGTCAAGCCTGTTCCCTGCCTGGTTCTCCAAATGGATCTTGGATTTCGCGGAGGAGCATAGCGCCGTTATCGTCAGTCCTAATTATCGGCTGCTTCCTGAAGTGAAGGGACGGGATATCATGCATGACATGGCCAATTTCTGGATATGGTTACAGACAGGTGGACCTGAACGACACCTTGCGTCAGTAGGATGGTCTCATATTGCATTGACCCTATCCCAGACCCTCCTGGCTGGCGAGAGTGCAGGTAAGGCGTCTAGTTCTCCAACAGCAAACTCCGACTGACGGGAATCTAGGTGGCTATCTTGCCCTCCAGTCCGTCTTATCGGGGCTCACAAGGCCAAAGGCCATGATCACGCTCTACCCCATGATTGACATGAAAGCATCGCATTACACTAAACCGTACCAAAAGCCTATTGTCGGTGTATCAAACTACCCCAACGAGGCAGTGGACGACTTTTTGTCCACCGCATTGAACAAGCCAGCAATTACAGAAGCGGACCCGCCGTCACGCCTTGACTTTGCCATAGCCATAGTCCAGAACGGCCGGTTCTTGGAAGCTTTCGGTCAAGAAGAGGAATTGTTCGTGCTCGAACGCATTGAAAGGGAGTTGCTGCCGCCAAGACAGGCAGGCAAGCCACTCTTACCGCCGCTATTCATGCTTCATGGGGAGGATGACACGGCTGTGCCGGTGGAGGGCACGAGGAAACTCGTCGACCTGCTACAGAAGAAGCACCCGGACACCAAGTTCCACGTCTCAATACGCCCGGGTGACCACGGCTTCGACTTCACTGCGTCGACGCAGGACGAATGGTTGCGGGAGGGCTTGGGATTTGTTACGGGTCCGTGGTTGGGTCACAAGAGCCGGATGTAGCTCCATGCCATGTGCGTTTCAACGGCAAAGCTTTGGGGACATTCGACATTTGGTACAGCCGATCACACAGTGGCACATGTACAAAGATGGTTCAGAGAGAAATTATGTAATTCGTAACCCTGCAATGTGTGAAAAACGTCATGTGCACATAAAATTGGCGTCTGTACATGCACAACCAGAGTGGAAGATGTTGTTCAAGTAGGAGTCGCCACTTTCACCTTGATGGCAGCAGAGGAATGTGTTTTTGATGCCACAGCCTTTGCAGCAGCGGCTTTCAAACTAATTGGCTTGCTCGCCACCTCGTGTACAGTACGTTTGCGAAGGTCACCGTGGCTGTTGTGATTCGACAGTGCCTGGCAAGCACCGAAAGAGACGCATTCAACCATGCCAGCCGATATTCGAGTTCTGAGAGATTCTTGGTAAACTACGGGCACCTGCTTATGCTACTCGTGGCCTCCGTTCCGCCTCCACTATTCTTTTACTGATATTTCTCCACGGGAGGGTGGACGACCTTGATAATCGCCTCCACAACCGTCGGGTCAGCCAGCGTCGAGATATCCCCAAGCTGATCCTGCTGTCCCTCGACAACCTTTCGCAAAATGCGGCGCATGATCTTGCCAGATCTTGTCTTCGGCAGGTCGTCCAACACGAACAGCTTCTTGGGCTGGGCAAAGGGCCCAATCTCCTTGCGGATCAGCTGCTTCAGCTCCTCGCGAGGGTCGTCCGCGCGGAAGGCTTCCTTCAGGGAGATGAAGGCTGCGACGGTCTGGCCTGTGATCTCGTCTGCGATGCCCACCACGGCCGATTCGGCCACGGCATCGTGCTGGATGAGGGCCGCTTCGATTTCGGCGGTTGAGAGGCGGTGGCCGCTGACATTGATCACGTCGTCCACGCGGCCGCGGATCCAGTAGAAGCCATCCTCATCACGGCTGGCCCCATCACCAGTGAACTAGATATAGTGTCAATTTAAATTCCCCAAGGAGGTAAGTAACTCACGTAGTATCCCTTGTACACGTTAAAGTACGTATCCTCGTAGCGCTGATGGTCACCCCAAACGGTACGAGCCATGCTAGGCCAAGGGCCCTTGAAGGCGAGAACACCCTCAACATTGTTGTCGTGAATTTCTTCGCCAGAGACAGGATCAATTAATACCGTGTCAATACCGAAGAATGGCAAGGAGGCTGAACCGGGTTTCGTGGGAGTGACTCCAGCCAGGGGTGTGATGGCGTGAGAGCCAGTCTCGGTCTGCCAGTAGGTCTGCAAGATGGTCAGTTTTCGCAAAGCCCAAGACTGATGGGACGGTCCGAAGACCCATGGATACTTACGTCAACAATATGACAGACTCCCTTACCGACAGTATTGTAGTACCACTTCCAAACCTCCGGGGCAATCGGCTCGCCAACTGATCCAAGTACGCGCAGGCTCTTGGTATCATGATCAACAGGATCCGATCCAGCGCGCTTCACCAGCCGGAGCGCAGTAGGAGCGACATAGAAATGCGTAATACGGTGCTTCTCGATGATATCCCAGTAGCGGTTGATGGTCGGCTGTGTAGGTGTACCCTCAAACACAACAGTGGACACGCCAAGAAGCAGCGGCGCGTAAACGACGTAGGTATGGCCAGTGATCCATCCGACGTCGCCGGCACAGAAGTACTGATCGTTCTCGTGGATGTCAAACACATACTTGCCCGTGGCGGCAGCTCCTACCAGATAGCCGCCGGTAGTATGCAGGACACCCTTGGGCTTGCCCGTAGAGCCAGAGGTGTAGAGGAGAAAGAGGGGGTCTTCAGCATCCATAGACTCAGGGGCGAGATAGCTAGGCCATTTCGCAACCTCCTCGTGCCACCAGTGATCCTGGCCAGGCACCCAAGCAATATCGCCGCCGGTTCTCTTGTAGACCAGAGCCTGAACGCCGACACACTGGCTCAGCGCCTCGTCCACGATCTTCTTGATGCCAATCGTCTTGCCGCCGCGAAGACTCTCGTCCACGGTGATGACGACCTTGCTCTTAGCGTTGAGGATGCGGTCTTTCAGCGATCCGGCCGAGAAGCCGGCGAAGACGACAGAGTGGACGGCGCCGATACGCGAGCAGGCGAGGATGGCGACCAGTGTCTCGGGGATCATGGGCATGTAGATGGCGACGGTGTCGCCCTTGCGAATACCCAGGTCCTTGAGAACCCAGGCGACCTTGCTGATCTGCTTCAGCAGCTCGCCGTACGTCACGGACCGGCCGTCCTGCCCGCTATCAGATTCATAAATGATGGCGGTCTTGTTGGGGTTCATGAGAGCATGACGGTCCACTGCGTTGAAGCAGGCGTTCAGCTTTCCGCCCTGGAACCAGGTGACGTTGCCCTGATCCAAGGTGCCGTTCTGAACGGTGTGAAAGTCAGACTCCCAGGTCAGCAATTCTCGAGCGAGGTCTCCCCAGAATTTTTCAGGCTCCTCGATGGAAGCCTTGTGCATCTGACGATACTCATCGAGGCCTGTAGTTCAGTCAGTTGCCTGGGTCTGTCCCTAAGCGTGATAAGACTTACTGCCGATATGAGGCTTGCTAGGATGTCCTACATCCGATGGTCAGTCTGCGTAAGTCGCCAAAGTGCAATACAGCCTTATCACTAACGTTGGAGCATATTGTCAGGAAGATCTATCACCGGGGTCAGTATGGGGGCAAGACAAGAATCGCTGCTAGCGAGCAAGGGGGTGTTATCTCGTCGAACGTACACCAATCTCCGGACTCGGTCGGAGCCGATGCGGTTCCCAGGACGTCACCCATTATGTACTGCTAGCCTGGACGGGGATATCTAGCTACTGCTGATAAGGGTAAAAAGAGCGATTTGTCGAGATTGGAATGAAGGCGGTTACAGATCGGACGTGGTGCGGCTTAATACGGAGACGGGGCAAATCTCACCGCGACGAGGTCAGCGTTTCACCGACAATCCGATTAGTGCCTGACGGCCTTGGCAGTGCCTCAGGTTGACGTGACGGAGCGGGGCTATCAGCTTATTGGAGGAGCTGACGATAGTTCCCGATCAGGCAATATCCTTCAATTTATGGGGCCTTAGTCTAGACGCTAAGACTAGAGCGGTAGTATTTTTATGTGAAAGCGGTAAAAGGCCGATTACCCTGGAGGCTGACTGTTGCATAAAATTACAGCCTCGACTGGGAGCTCGAGGCTCCCCTCTCTCAGGGGGTGGTAAAATCCGTACCTGCATTATATTTATAACTATCTTATTAAGTTTTAAAGTGTATATAAAAATATAGAAAATATTTATTAAAATAAAGAAAAATTAATACTGTACTTGAAATATTTTTGTGTATTAAATTATTTCGTATTATTTCATCATTTAAATATTAGCTGCGGGAAATTTTATCTTAGAAACAGTACCCGTTGGTATTGTGGGTCAACCGCCTACCAACCTCGTCCCGAGGTTGGTCCCAAAACCCCTTGTCAGCCCCAAAAATATTGTCACCATTTTTGGTGTAAAATGCCCCTTTTTGACCCTTTCCTCTGTCTTCAATCTTGCTCTATAAAATCTTTAAAAAATACCACTAGATTGAGAAGAGCAAGGACTTTAAAATAGACTTACTTACTTATTTCTAATAAAATCTTAGAAAATATTTCCTTTTCTTTCCCCACTTTTATAGAAAATGGGAGGAATATTAAAAATTGATATATATTTTAAAGCCCTCAATCTGCTGAGTTTGGTAGTATTTTTAGAAGAATTTATATAGCAGTATTGAAGGCAGAGGAAAGGGTCAAAAAGGGGCATTTTACACCAAAAACGGTGACAATATTTTTGGGGCTGACAAGGGGTTTTGGGACCAACCTCGGGACGAGGTTGGTAGGCGGTTGACCCACAATACCAACGGGTAATAGAGACTAACTACAACCAACTAGCCCTGTAATCGGCTGAAGTTCGGACTATAACAGCCCAGGAAGCAACGTAGCGCGGTGGAAGTGTGGTATGTTCCCAATAAACCACACACAACCGCTAGCCAAATACTGACTCATCGCAGTTGGACAGACGACAACGGACTCTGGACAAAATTGTGCCTGTTACCCTCTGGTAGATCATTCGATCAATCTGGTGAATTCTCTTGTAGAATTTCGTGGAAAGCTACTCGTCCCGGGAGTCTGCCGTCTCAGGTGACTGGAGATAAGCGAGTGTCATACGAGGGAGACTGCAGCCCACGCAGGAGGCTCTTCATGCCAGAGGGAATGGTTACCAAGCCAATAAAATTTGACCAGAACTATTTTCTCAAATAAATCTAATTCACACACTCCAGTCTACCACTCAGAGGCATTCCATGTTCTTCCAAGATCTACTTGTATTTTGAGGTCTCTCGCTGCCTTGTCGCCAGCGTGACGAGTGGCAGCGAAATGCCAGACCCCCTTTGTTAAAACCCATTGACCATGGCTGTCTCCTTCCCAGTGAGCCAGATCCCTTTGCCTCACCACCAACGTCACAGACACGCCCTGTCCAGGCTTTAGGGACGAGGTCTTTTCGAAAGAAACCAGTCTTCGTTCCAACTCTTGCTCCGATGACCAGGCATAGACTTGGACCACCTCTTGGCCTTCAACAGCGCCAACGTTTTCAACGTCTGCGCTGAAAACCCAGCAGTCTTTTTCCGTGCTCTTGAGCGTGATTGACGTCGTGAATTGGGAGTAGCTCAGCCCGTAACCGAACCAAAAGTGAGGGTTGAGACCGCTGTTCAAGTAATATCGGTACCCAATCCGACAATCCTCTTTGTACCACACTTGGCCGTTGACTCCTGGCCACATTTCTGGATCCGCAGCGAAAGGAAGGTCGCTGTACTTTCGGGGCCATGAGATGGGCATTCGACCAGAGGGGTTGACGACTCCCAGAAGCAAGTCCGCCAGGGCGTTACCAGCCTCTTGCCCTCCGTACCAGGCCTGTATCAGAGTGCTGCACCTGTTCTCCCAAGGTAGCTCGACGGGAGAGCCGGACTGGTTGACAAAGATCAAACTCTCGGGGCGTTTGCATCTGGTCAGCAGTGCTTCTGCTAGCTGGTTCTGGTTTCCTGGCAGGTCCATTGTCTGGCGATCATAACCCTCGCTCTCCCACTCATCATCGAGTCCCAAGATGACCACCGAATACTCGCTCTCATCAGCAACCTCGACGGCTTGGTCAATAATGTCTGTAGGGAGCTCTTCTTGGTAGCCGATTCGCAGTGATGGGTGTGCCGCGAAGACATGCTCCAGCTCGCTCTCCTCAGCGCCGGGTTTGGTCCAGCCCTCAATAACTACGCTGTACGATCGACCTTCTTGCATTCTCATTGAACTGATTTTTTCAACGCTACCAAATGCAAAGAACGTCTCGGATCTCTCAGTCCAGTTGATGTTCTCCATGATCAGCTCGCCATCCACAAAAACGCGAGCTTCGCCTACGCTCGCCACACTAAAGACGTGTGTCCCTGTCGATTGAGGTCTGAGGCTTGACGAAACACGGAATGAATAGGGCAGGACTCGGTCCTGCCGAAGTACGATTGGAGCCGAGTCCAATAAGTCAATCCACGAGCTCTCGCGATACTGAGTCTCGAGAATTGGTCCGGAGAGATCGGTAGATGAGAAGAAGTCGATCCGAATCAGCGCTTTGTTTTGTTCTGGGGTGCAAGCTTCCCACTGGCTTGCCTTGAGCAAGGGAAGCCACTTCTTGCTGTAAGCTCCTTGAGAATATACCACGTCAACATCCAGACCTTTGGATTTGGCTGCGCTTTGGAATGCATCCATCGGCTGGCTGAGGTATTGCGGGTTCATGGTTGCAGAACCACCACCGCCTGGTGTTCCAATCTTCGCATTGGGTCCGATGAAAGCGACTTTCTTGTGCGAAAGGGACTCTGTTTTCAGAGGAAGTGTTCCCTTGTCATTCTTCAACAAAACAGCTCCTTGCGCAGCGGTAGTTCGCATGAGTTTGATGCCCTCCTGATTCGTCGAGGACTGTTCCAGCTTTTGGCGCGTTTCCTCTGCCTGTTCAGCCGACAGATTCAGAAGTCCCAATCTCTTGCACAGAGAGAGTACCTGGCCCACCGAATCGTCGATGGCTGCCAGCAGCTTGTCGGTTTCCTTGCCTGATTTGACAGCCTCGAGAAGTTTTTTCCTCTTCTCAAAGTCGGGCCAGGCATCTCAAGGTCGCACCCAGCTAGGACACTCTCGACTACTGAGTTGGTACCCCCCCAATCACTCATAACAAGGCCCTTGTAGCCCCATTCCCCACGAAGCACTTGCTGAATCAGATGAGTGTTCATGTCGGCATGCACGCCATTAATCACATTGTACGAAGTTATGATACACCCGGGAGGAGTGCTTGAGCGTACCACCATCTCGAAAGGTTTGAGATAAAGCTCTCGCAAGGCCTTTTCGTGAACCCTGGCATCAATACTGAAGCGTTGCCACTCTTGCTCGTTGGCGACGCTGCAGTTTGAAAGGGCTCAGGTCAGTCGCTATTGTTGGAGACATTATTATTCGAGAGGGAGGGGGGATCTCTTACAAGTGCTTAGGCGTGGCCATAACTTCGCCCGTCTCCTGCAGTCCAGCAACATACTCGACTGCCAAAGACCCTGTCAAGAAGGGATCTTCTCCAAAACTTTCGAAATTCCGACCACCAAGAGGATTTCGTGCTAAGCAGATGGTTGGAGCAAGTAAGACTTGCGACGCCTTCGTCTTGGACTCGTCACAAAGCAGGCGCCCAATGGATCGAATCTGATCCTTGGACCAAGTGGCCGCTTGGCGTATTGGCCCAGGAAGAAACGCAGCCGTTGGACCGTCAACAGAAAAATGTCCTCGTGCCCCCGAGGGGCCATCGGTAGTCTAAACGTACATCAAAGTGTCAGATTCCTTGTTGCTGCCCTTCCTTCCGACACCCCGCCAATAGTTATGGGGGCATTTGTGATATTGACGAGCATACCTTGAATGAACCGATACCTAGACGACTTATTTCTTTGCTCTGCCATGAATCGGCTCCCGAAAGCAAAGAAACCTTTTCCTCTAGCGTTAGCTTTTGGATCAATTGTTTGACGTTGTCACAAGGCGACATCTTGGAAGCTTTGAGTCAGTTGTATTGTTGAGCGGCACCGTTCAAATGGGGTTCAAATGCGAAATATAGCTTCAGACAAAGGACTTCAGGTCTTCTTAGAGTCGGCGAGATAGGCTGCCCAAGAACTTGCACAGGAAAGGAATAGCTAGATCCTTTTTAACTATCAAGAAAACGGAGTACTAATTGACTGCTTCCGATCGAAATACTTGTTTTGTCCATTTTTGGAAATAAGTAATTGTTCCCAAAACGGATAAAATGCATGACTCACGGATCTGAGGGCATCCACTTTTCGGATACCTTTACCTACTTCTGTAATAGTTGATAAGCTCAGTCTCCAACTGGGCAACGTTGTCGCCTTTACGGACCGCCGGTCCAGCTTCGGAACTCTCTGCCGGAGAAAAAGCGAATGTGGGAAACAATCTGCAAATGCTGGAAAGAACGTACATTTCACACCTGATATATCAAGATTGTATGGAATAGAAATCTGATACTTAATTTTATAAACAAAAAGACCCCATCACAGTAGTAGAGCTCTCTACCTGTATTTGAGAATTGCTTGCTTCCAGCCGCCTCGTACAACAAGAGTCAGTCCCTGGTGCTTCACGGCAAATATGGCCTTAATATATGTCCCTGAAGCATCTTCACTCGCGACAATCTAACGCAAGTAAAACTCTGAAAAGTGTCCTATATCGTATTCTTAGACCCTAGCATCTCTAATGACGAGACCCTAGCCTACGTACTCTATGGATTAGAAGGGACAAAACGTTGGTTTCCCTTCCTTAACCTACTTCACTCTAGTCAGATTGAGAAAGAATCAACACGTTGTCATCTACGCATTGCCACAGTGTACCCCGACTATCTAGCTTGCTGTTGTCTTGGGACATCCATTCATTATGTGACTAGCTCCGACTTGTTGCTCAGCTCGGCCTTGACTGCTGATTGAACTTTCTCCGTGTCCAGCTTGGATGGCACGCCTTCGATGATATGCTTAACATCGGTGACCTGCGAGTGTATTTCGCCATCGAACAGAACGGAGATCTCTTCGAGGGACAAACCGCGGGTCTCCGGCCAGTACTTACACTTATACGAGGTCAGCCGTTCCATGTTCGATTGAATATCTGAGTGACAGTAAAGGACATGAAAAAAACTCACGATAATAAACAGTTCAAAGATGTTCCAACCACCATTCATAATGTAAGTAACCCATCCGATCTGTAAGCATCACGGTTAGTTTAAAGTTGTGCAGCGACGTAGCGGTGGAATTCCATCAGCGAAACTTACGTTGTTCATAGCTATGGGGAAAGCAAAGATGGGAATCAGAATGGCCATGTTTTGCCAGGTAACGCACCAGGACATTCCGATGTTGCGGATCTGATAGTTCAAAATTTCCGCCGGGTACATTTGAAGAATCGGAGTCCACCCAAAGCTGTAAACTCCCTGGGCCAGAAACATCATGCCGACATTGGCGTAGATGGCGGCCTTGTTTGTTGAATCGCCATACTCTTTGGTCAACGCTCCGATGATGAACAGAGTGACGGTACACAAGGCAGTCGATATGATGGTCAACATCTTTCGGCCCAGTCGGTCAGCCATGTATGTGCCGAAGAGACAGATGACCAAGCAGAATGCGTTAAGAATAACATTGACCTGGAGTTGAGTGGTTGAGCTGGTAATGCCAGCATTGGTAAGCGCCGTGCCAAGGTAGTAAGAAAAGATGTTGCTACCCGTCATCATACTGAAGATGGCAACAGAAAAGGCGATGAGCATTCTCTTTCGGTAGCCTCTGTTGACCCACAGTTCTTTGGGGTTCGGCGTCTCCATTTCCTTCTCAAACTCCAGAGTCTCACAGATCTGAACAAACTGGAGTTGGGTTGCTGGATCGTTGATGTCGCCATTTGAGTTCACTTGGGCAAGAGCAACTAAGGCTTCATTCTTGCGGCCCTGGAACGCGAGCCAACGAGGAGATTCTGGGGCGAAGGGGAGCGCAAGAAGAGAGATGATTGTAAAGGCGATTTGGAACAATGCTGGCAGCCTCCAGGCCCAGGTGGAAAGGAAACGGGAGGTCCCGTAGGTTATGCCCGCAGATAGTAGACCGCCGACGTAGTACACATCGTTGATGATTCCCAAACCTGTGGTGCGGTATTTGAGAGGAAGGGCTTCTGCGATGTAGACGGGAACGGCTACATATGTAGCCCCAATGCCGAGACCGAGGATGGTCCTAGCTACCAAGAACATAGCGATGTTCTGGGAAGCAGCTGTGAGGGCACTGCGAAAGAGTCTCATGTAAGTCTCTCGTGTGTGTCAAATGCCGTGTAGTGGTCCAGAGCGGACTTACCCGCCACAGATAGCAATAATGCCCGCGTAGAATAAGGATGGTTTTCGCCCAATCCAATCTGGGACCCTGGCATAGGAGATGCTTCCCACAGTTGCGCCAACCCAGATGATCCCCGAGTTCAGGGCCGTGGTAGCAGGAGTGAGCCTGAAGTAGTCTGTGTATTGGGGCAAGATGTTGAGAGCATTCATCATCGAAGCATCGTAGCCAAGTACCTGGCGACAGTGAAATAAGTCTTCATGATGTTTTGGTAATTGTTCTGAATATCACTCACTGAGCCGGTACTGAAAGCCGTACAGAGCAGCAGTATATTGACAAATACTGAGCTCTGTGGCACCCACGAGGGGAATCTGCGTAATGCTTCGGTGACAGACATCGCTCCGCACTGTGCCAGTTGCGAAATAGGATGACAAGTACAACAATGGTATGATGAAGAGCGGAGTTCTTTAGTACTTTTCTGTACGCATGGAGACAATCTGGGATTAATTTCTGAACAAAGGTATCATCCCCTCCCTCGCCGTGTGATCGGTTATCTATGCCTTAGAACAGTTAGTGCAGCCCCACGTTGAGATATGATGATAGATAGTAAGTAGATAGAATCACTTCCTTGTCGGTTGTCTGAGAGGTGTCTCGTGCTGCAGCTGATAAGCAGTCGCCGATACTCCCCAAGCTTGCACGTATTCGGACTTTTTGATGCCGACTAGAGCTAGGGCCTTGTTCGGATTTAATTATCCACCGGGAAACCACCGACTGCCCCGTATGAAAAGTGTCCATTACCGAGTCCTTATCTCCATCCGTTCTGCTACTCCGTAACTTATGCCCTAATCGGGCAATAAGCGGTTAAAACTCGGATACAACCTCGACGTCGGCAAGCCTGGGGCTTCAACTTCTCCCCTTTGATGATAGTAATGGTTCGACGGTTGGGTCTAGGGCGACGCCGTCTCAGCTTACAGTACCCAGCTGATCGGAGTTGTGGGGCTACTAAATTTAGATTGATCGCGCGGATGATAACTGGGTTACGCTTTCAGCACAACGCGGCCTCGGTTGAGGATATGCCTTTGGTTGTGGTGTGCGAACTTGGTATTGGCAATAGGGTGTCATCGAAAAGACCAATTTTCGGAATGTCGTCACATTCTTGGATATGTTGCGCTTGCTTCGCTCGGAGTGGTTCCTGTCGTTGTCTCTGTCGAGCTGCCTTTCTGCAGCGGATAGTGTACAGCGATCATTACTCCAGTTTGTCAATTAGAATTCTGATTCTAATAACACATCATTCGAACCATCATCCTGAAAGGCCAGTCTGAGAAGTAGCTAGACGTTCCATTTATTAAGAACAGAGTCAAGGCATTCATTTCGAAGTAGAGCACTGTGAGGTAAGAATATACACTCATACAAAATCAGGTTTATATGTTACTGAATCAATCTAGCTCCCCATTCCGATTCGTCTCTTGAGTGAGCTACTGTCGGATGATCGTGATCCCGTAGGTGGGGTCTGACGGTCCGAATACGGGGTCTGTTGCACAGGGAATTGTACGATCGGATGAGGCAAAAATAGCCTGATTGAATTGACGATAACTATGACCTTATTAACGTTGATGTAGCTGATGACTTGGCTGTGTGTTGATCACCTTGATCCCCGTGAGGGATTTCCTTCATCTACGGTCTCCGTGACCCCCGCTTCCTTGGTCACCCGCCGGACCGTATCCCTCACCAAAATATTAAGTATCTTCGTTAAGGCAAGGAGATTCATTTTTGACAATCTTTTCCGAGAAATCAATCGCTTACGTCACCGGCAAATATGGTACCATCAACTGTTGTAGATTGTTGTCGTTTCGTGATCGTCGGTATGCGGTGTCGTAAAACCTCCGTCCCAGAAGTCCTATTCAAATCAGACTCAGCTCTTCGGCGTGCTTGTCTAGAGGTAACACTTACCCAATCTATTTCATCCGGTCTGAACCAGTCAATATTACTGACCCAGTCTTGAAATCTGGTTTCATCGATCTCCTTTGCGAGAGATGGCGTTTGGGGTTGCCGACAGAGACGAGATCTGACATGGTTAGTAATCATAGAGCTACTCCGTCGGTTGCACATGACTTACTGTAAATGACGCATGAGAGGATATACATTAGAACAGGCCGGGCTTTTCTCTTGCAAGGCTTCAAGTCGATGTACAGCGGCATCGATGACGCATAGGTATTTGGAGAAGTCGGAATCGTTTGGCATATCAAGTAAGCAAGAGGTCAGGGCAACAGCTCCATGAAGAGCATTGCAAGTCATTGTTCCATTAACGAGCCAGCGATAAGGTTTCAACCGAGGAAGCTCGTAGAACTGGCGGTGAATGTCCAGCAAGGCCACGCTCGATTTGATACACCTATCTCTTGATGCAGGGACGAACTGAGTTGTTCGAGAATGATGAAACGGTCGATGGAGTAGCAGATATAGTTGGTGGGCCCAAGTCTGGAGTACACTCCAGTGTGCGTACCTTGCTGTGTCGAGAATACTCGGAGACCCGTTCACCAGATATACAGAGTCCCAATTCTGACTCTCTTCTGACACAGCAGAATCGAGATCGCTCAGTAGCTTCTCGCTAAGTCGATCCGGACCAGAAATATGACTGCATACACGAGTTGCAAGCTGAAACAGACGAATTTGGAAGTTTAGAAGAGATGTTTGGGTAAGCTGAGCTGACGGCAGCCGGTTCGGTGGCATTATGATGGCATCCTCTCGTATATCCTCATCGTTGACCTCAGCTGGCATTTGAGCTTTGATGTTGTTAAGGAAAGACAAGTCGATGTCGCGGAAAACGAGCGCCTGAACAGTATGCAGAATCAAAATGCCCGCCCAGCATCGCCGACGTCTCTCTCGTTCGACAAGGTTGGTTCTGCCGGGATCGACATAGCAACGAAGGGCAATGCCAATGTTGAGGGCACTTCCAAGAAGTGCCCAGCCATGCTCAGCTCCATCACCATGTGATATTGTATGTATTAAAACCAGTAATGCTTCCAGGGTGCTGAGATTGTGGCGGACTAGGAATTGATCCTGCGAGAGGCACATCATGGCGGCATTTCGATATTGCTGGGATAGAAAGGGCAGATCTCGAGGCGACGACGCGGATTCCGATAGCTCTTCTAGGGCAGGGTCGACAGGGTCAATCGTTCTCACCGTGAGTGAGCAGATGGCAAAAACCAAGGCTAGCCAAGCCAGATCCACCTCTTGAGGGTCTCGTAAAAAAGCTGAATACTGGCTTTCGAATGTCGGACCGTGCAGGATGTGGAAGAGCGGAGAGAGCTGGATGAAATACAGTGATATCAAGTACTCGCAGACAGAACTTGGAGGTAGCATCCCAAGTAGCTCTGTTTTTGGTATACTCGGTCCAAAGGGCAGCGAGACGGGGGCGTCTGTTGGTGCAGGGGCTGTTACCACAGGCGGCCGACACAATATGGCATCCCATCCAGTTGTTAGGGGCAGTGTAGCCAGATTTTGCGGCGAGGCTGGCTCTGCTGAGCTGGCTACCGGAATCTCCGATTCAGGCTCGCTCCGGGAGAGTCTGGGCTGGGTCTTCTTCCGGGGAGGAAAGCGGCGAGTGGCCTTGGGGGCCGCGTCGTAGGAACATGACTCTTGCCAGCCTCTTCGAAGACAGGTGGCGCAGGGCAGTTGGCGATCGCATTTCAGTTTCGAGTGTCTGCAAGGTTCGCAGCTAACTGGCTTCCTCGTGCGGCGCTTCGGGTCCCGATCATGCCCTAGAGAATGTGGGCTTTGGGGACTCGCCAGTTGCATGCCAGCAGATGTCTCCATTATCGGGACGGGCGACAGGATTGAGCCGATACACACCTCAAATCGTAGTGCGTGACAAGGGGAGCTCCAACCCGAGTCTCATGTGCGATGTCTCGATGATGATCGGACTTGAGAATCGGACTTGAGCGTCGGAGCTTGAAAATCGGACTTTAGTAAGCTGGCACAATTGCCTTCGGGCTCGGTTTTAGCTGCTGTCAGGTGACTGTGGGTCAGATTTTAGGCTACCCTGTATTTGTTCTTTAAAAAAATTTAATAAACGTAAAATAATTTTAAAAAAAAAAAATTTTATATAGGATTTAATAGTAAAGATAGTTAGTAAGAACCTTTTTTTAATTTATTTTTGAAAAAGAATGTAAAATAAAAAAGAGTATTGGATTTTTCTTAAATTTTTATAACTTAAAATAATATTTGTTATAGAATAGAGTAAAAACTGGAGTAATGTTTTTAGAATTATTATTAATACTTTAAAGTTTCAATTAAAGATTTAATTATATATTTTACTTTATTATTTATATGAATGATACAGCTATTCTTGTTACTCCGTGAACTCTCGTATGCAAATAAGTCAAGCCCAGTTCGGCGCTTTCCGTGCCTTCGCAATCTCATAGGCCATGCCTTGGTGACGAATCAATTGATGCCACTTCTGACTCTCACTGCCTGCTCCCACGTAGCACTGCTGTGCGAATCATTGGCGTTAGTTAGGTTGCCCACAAGTTTGGCCCCTCAGGCGACATTCAGTTCGATTCCCCCAAGTCATCTGCCGCTGGTATGCCAAAAATGATCGCCATGGCCAGAGTAAACTCGCCAATATTCTGGTCATAAAAGAGCTCGCCGCACGCCACCCTGAGCTTAACGCAGTATCGATCCATCTTGGTACTCTCAAGACCGATCTGCAGAAGTCAAACGATGGGGGCCGGATGGTGAGTGCATTTCAGAAGCTCGTATTTCCTCTCATCGGAGTAAGCGTTGAGGAATTGGCCAAGTCTTACCTGTGGGCGGCCATGGCAAAGGGTCGAGAACGGGGAGAATTATGTTCCCATCGGTATATGAGACAAAGGTAATCAGCTGTCCAAGGGCAACGACTTGGCGAAAAAGTTGTGGCTTTGTTGAATCATATGTATAAATTCCCGACGGCATCTGGGCTCACATCTTGCAATTGAGCGATCCATACATCCAGAAGACGCTCTTCAGTAGTAACAACTATTTTGTTTCGTCACATAGGCTGTCAATATTATGATTAGAAATAAGCCGTGGAGAAGGCACAAATTAGCTGTAGAATGACACAACTATGGACCGAAAATCCTACCAACAGACGCAATTTGCCCACGAATTGGGGCTATTCGGCTTTCCAACCTGTTTCCATAACCTCCAAAGGCGTAGTAATCCTCAGATCTGGAAACTCAGAATCCAGGGGTGGGTACTCTCTCGGTACCAGATACCGGCCGAGGGAAGCTTGATAATGAATCATGGCAAAAAAGGCCTCGTCGCCTTCCCCATGTCCAATGGGGGGGTAGTCGGGGAAGAACGAGATTTTCCCCGACTTGAGCTTCTCCTGGCTGTCGTTTCCGATCTGGAACTTGCATCCTGCCTTCCGTTAGCATGTACCATACACACATTTCCATTTGGCAACTCACCTCGAGCCTTTTCTGCCATCTCTACGAGTTCGTTGTATGATAGCGTGTTGCCAGTGATCGCGCTGACGGTATTCCATTTTGGCAGGTCCATCAAGCGGGCAACAAATCTAGACATGTCTTGGGAGGTGATGAAACTGCATTGGATACTTCCGTCGCCAGGAATCACTGCCCATTTGCTTTTCATGTTGAGAATGTTGATCCACGGTTCGAGGTGACTTTTCCAAACTGGCATGCCATAATAGTCAAGGAACCAGCCGTTAGCGATACGCGTGTATGCGAGCTTGGTCTTCTCCAGCTCATCAATAGCTTCGAAAACGTAACGTGCCAGAGGAGATAGCTCAATGTCCCTGCGTTGACAGTCAGCGTACATGCCCATGGAAATAATCACATCGCTACTTACTCTTTGACTTGCAGAACGTCAAAGCTACTGATGACAAAACGCTCTGTAGACGTTGATCGTTCGGCTGCGCGGATGAGGTTCTTTTGTGCTTGGTTGGTTGCCGGCGAGAGTACGCTGATAGTGCAGATCACAATATTTACCCCGACCTTTTCGAAGGCCTCAGCGATGGCATCGGTATCATTATAATCAACCTTGAGATAGTTGACGCCTCCTTGCGACGGCCGTTCCTAGAGCATAAGTGTTAGATGTGCAACAGGTAGCGAAGAGGACCACGTACCGTTCGGGAGAGGACATAGACCTTGTGTTTACCATACTCGACGAGGCCGTCGACAATGGTGCTACCAACGCCCCCCGTTCCTCCTGCAACTGCAATGGTCTTCATAGTAAAAGCCGTGACAAGTTGATGATGGCCTGAAACTTGATCGGGGCAAGATGAATAAAATGTAAAATTAACTGCAAATCGACAGACTGCTGCAGTCAGGATATTTTTGAAAGAAGAATCTTGAATCTAGGCGTACGATATTTATACATCTGACCTTTTTCTTGATGTGGCGTGAGCAAGCAAATGTCGGAGTTGACGAAAAAGGTATCATGACGAAATGGGAAAAAGATGAGCGGGGAAGAGCATTGACTTAACCGTTTGTGGAAAGAGTCCCAGCTGCTGACCGCGTTATGGTGACATCATCTCCGATTCAGTCAAATCCGATGCTCCAAGATCTCCGAGTCTTGTGAATCTCCGACTCCGACTCCGACAGCCATGGTCCGATCTCATGACGGATGATGGGACATTCAGCAGGCATTCATAAGTAAGGTAAATTACTCTTATTGTACGTTTTTTTTTGGTCATCATCACAGCCCATCGTTTCTATTTTAAGCCTTTGGCGCTCTCATATAACGACACGAGCCGAATCTGCCCAGAACTCTGCATCCGCTTGATACTATTCTTACCCTCCATTCAAATAAAAAGGAAAAGATCTTCGCGGTGAACTTCATTCCACATCTCTCCCGGTTCTTTGGATATTGGGACCTGCGCCAAAATCATCATAACGTGATCTCCTGCGATCCAATATTGTCTACTTGCCAGCTAAAAATCCGCGTCGCCAACTCTCAACATGCGTTCATTTTTAAAAAGGTTCACTGGGGCACCTAAAACCCGCGTCACAATTCGGTACACAATAATCCTGAGCAAGCAATCCGACCCTCGAAAATTTAGCTAATTTCGTTTTCAGACCAGCATGCGACTTCGTCTTTCTTTCCGGGAGTGGAGAAGAAGCCCGTGGGCAGTATCTTCGGGGTAAAGTGATTTTGTTCGAGCCAAATGGCGAGAGCATTCTGGGGGTTCGATTGCGAATGACGGGACGCATCTTGCTTGGGTAAGCCGGCAGCTCTGAACTTGGGGAATTGTTTCTGACAACTGGTCCCAGAGATCATCAAGCAGAGACAGATGAATCCGCCAAGTGGCTTTCTAAGGAGTTATTTTTCCATCAGTGGGAGCCCTTTCTGACCGAAGACCAAATCAGCCGGACGTGTGCAAATGGCCGAACATACGAGTGGCCTTTTGAGCTCTTTATTGATGGGAATCAAGAAGAGTCTTTCCGGGGATGCAGCCGGTGCAGCCTTAATTACAGGCTAGAAGCCTCGGCTTTCAGTGAAGACAATTCGAACAGCTCCTGGGATTTTGCACCTATCCGGATCATTCGTTGCCCGGCGCTGTCTGCGTACGAGCTTATAGATCCCATAACAGCACATGGGAAATGGGCTGGGAAAGTCGAGTACAGCGTGTCCATGGCTCACCAGGCGATTGCCCTTGGGGGATTGATCCCTGTGGAAGCCCAGCTTGCAAAACTCGAGCCCGGAGCCCAAGTCATCAAGGCTAGGCTCTTCTTGCGCGAAGTGCACTCATTACAAGACGAAACCGTCCCAGGCCGGCTGGCTTATCAAGGACAGCGTACAGTAATGGAATGGCCTTTGGCGATAAACGACACACGAGGTCAGATGCATTCCTGGCAGCAGTGCCTTGACCTACCAAGGATTGTCAGAAAGTGTTCTCCTGACTTGAGCGCCTGCATGGTTTCGATAAGTCACACATTGCATTTTGCGGTGACCTTGATGCAAAGTAATGGCACCGTATCGGAGGTAACATCTCGAAACCCGCTTCCTAAGCACTCAGCTAACGTTCATTTAGTATGAATCTTCGATACCAATTATTTTATTCGTTTCGCCAGAGTTACCAGTCAATGGCTGGGGCATCTTTGTGCAGGAGAATCAAAACTTCACCAGCAAAGCGCTGGACATACTCGCGGAAGGACTTCATGTTCCACCCAAGTATTGTATAGACGAGAAGAGAACGGGGGACTACGAGAGCATCCCTGAGATCGCTCCGCCAGCCTATTGCGAACATTGAGTGGGCATGGTACAAATGCCGCGAACCAGCTGGTTTTATGTTGGTGGCCACCTCGCGCCGCTATGTATCTCAGGATGCTAGTTGACGTTGAGATAAATTACAGGGAGTCACAGGATTATACTAAAGCGTAATTTGTATTTTAAGGATACAGGCTGCCTGAAGAAGCAAAGCGCACGTCCATTTGCTTCTCCAACAATTCCCACTCCCCATTTTTTCGTCTCCGTTCGCATGTCAGGACAGCCTTCCCAGGCAAGCCATCAGGGAGATTCAGAACAACTTCATGAACTCGATGCCACCCCGGCACTCTCAAGCTGGCTAACTGGGTGTCGCCCGTATCGTGATAGAAAGAGTCAGGGTTCATTTCAACGCAGGACGGATCGTTCCAGAGGCCCTGTTCCTCTAACTTGACCACTTCACGGGCAACTTGTGCCGCAATAGCCCCATTCCAAATCATTTCCTTGTGCGTGGCAATCTCAAGCATCTTGATGGCGCGACGCCTAATGGAGGGGACCCGGCACTTGAGAGCTGCGTAATACAACGGCGCAATCAGTCCGATGTCAGCCGTGAAGCTGAATTCCTCCGAACAATACCCCGCTGCTGTGTCTGCTACTATGACCTGAAATGCGGCCTTCAATATTTCCTCGCAAGTGGACACAACGGAGTCGAAAGCCGCCTCAAAAGAGTCGAATATAGATTCGTCCCGCGTGAGACATGTCGCTGCCATGACGACGGCCATGGTGTGATATATCATCAGAAGCGGGTACGATAGTGCGTCTCGGACATTGAGCTGCGAGGTCAGGGTGAGGCGGGAAACCTTGTAAGCCTGGCGGCAGAGCTGCAGACATGTCTGGAGGCGACTTTGCCCGTCGAGCAACGCTTTCGGGACATCCCGGGCGACGGTTTTCCGTGGAAAGCGGACTGTGAGGCAATGAATGGTGTTGAAGAGCCCGTCGAGCTGCTGTCTTGCTTGGTTCATGGACTTGAATATGGGAGGCGGGGCTTGGAAGGTTGCGTCTGGAATGACGGTGGCGATGGCGTACGGTTTGCGGAAAGCCCCGGGAACTTGGCCGAAAAGTGACGACTGGGCGTAAAGGCGGGAATATGCCTCAAGCAAGTAGCTATCGCTGACAGACTCTTGAGGGTGGCCCAGGACGAGGACACCCTGAGTCCCAGGAGTATGTAACTTGGCCTGGAGCTGGCTGAGGAGATTGAGTCCGCTATGGAGGTGAGTCTGGCCCTCAACATACCTCCCTTGAAGCAGCTCTAGGCAGACAAAGACGACGCATGTAATGAGAACCACACGAGCCGACTCGCCGTCCCGGTCAGTCTGGGTAAAATGGGGACGAAGACAGCCAATCGCCTTGTTGTACTGTTCCAGTGTAAACCGTTCGTGTTGCTCGCGTTCCGGCCGGCTCCCCTCGGTCATCTCCGCCTTGTGGGCAGAGCTCAAGGCCAACATGGCATGTAAGACTGCCGGGGCCGTCGTACACGCCTGCAATACCAATGTATCCCAGAAGCGCGACTCGAAAACCCCGCATAGTTTGACGGCCGCTCGGTTTCTGAACCAGTCGAAGCCAGCTCGCTCCAGGCGATTGCTCGGGCCGAGTCGACGCCGTGTCGACATATCATACAGGTTCGGGGCCGTCTGGAACGTGTTGGGCATCAATGCGCTCATGCCTGTTCCTCCGCCCCAGACACCGTAGCCATCGCACACGCGGCCGGTGGAGAGGCATCGTCGGCAGCCTGGTCTCCCCTGGTCACATTTGAGTCGTCGGATCCTGTTGGCAGAGTGGATCAGATGCGCTCGGCTCTTCCGAAAGTATGGACGGCTATTGGCCGTGGCGGGGAACTCTTACTTGCAAGTGTGACAGCCAGCTTTCGAGTAGACTCTCTTACTGGAGCTGTTCAGAGGGCTAGGTGTTGCTTTGTCCATTATGCACGCAAGACTGGGGAAAGCGAAGCTTGTGTCGGCAGTCAGTCGCGCCCGCGCCCTGTCAGCTTGGTGTGTACACAGTTAGGATGACTAAGAAGTGGACAAGCCAAGGTGAGATTTAATAATAGCAGCGTTTCTGATTGGTTCATTCGGGATTTGCTCAAGTCTATTCGCCGGCCTGTGGAATTTGATGTCTGGTGGGTTGACTACTTTAGTTCCTAAGCTGGAAATACTACCGGAAGAGGCAGTAAGGGTTGGGGCTTGCTTGTAGAACTAAGAGTGGCACCAGACCAGGGTGCTAATTGGCTTGATCGGGATTTATGCGATTCTATTGGCTATGTTCTTCTTTAGCCTCAGTTACTTTGCGACGAAGAACCATGTTGCCTTCTAATCTCCACAAAGTCCGCTGGCAATGATGTCACGGTTTCCGACAAGACTTCAACCTGGCTCCACATTCCTGCATGATTTATGATTAAGGGTAAGGATGATGCAGCGGCGGAATTATCCTGGCGATTACACATCCCAACAATTCATCGGTATCGAGTTTGTTACCGGATACATGCCTCACTACTTCTCCCTTGCGGGTAATAACTAATATAAAGTGCCCTGCAAAATGAAAATTACGAGAAAGCTAAATCGTTGTACAAGGCTATTTGCAGATTGGGGCCAAATATAAATGGCAATAAATTGATTGTATAAAGAAGGCATTGGTAGAATGTAATCTAAAACTCTGTTTCGTATCCTGATCATAGCGTGTTGTAGACAAAATACCGCCTGATATCTTGACCTCAATCCTGGCATGCAATGCTCATCAACCCTCGAGACCCGGGGTTTCCTTGATTCTATACACATACTTGGTTGCGCTTGCCTCTCCCGCCTTGATCTTGCGTAGCCCTTCTTCGATGCCGTTCAAGCCGCCGGGCTGTACCTCAAATGGGTGTGGCTTGAGCCAGCCGTCTCGGAGGCCTTTGGATAGGTATCGAGAATAGACGTACCCGAAGTCCCGGTTCCGTTCGCTCGAGGGATCATGGAGCATGGTTACCCCAAACGAGACCGTCTCAACACCTGGAGGCTGGCGAAACTCGGAGTACTCCGCTCCTGCAATGCCAGCTTCCTTTGCGGCAGGGTGAGATGCATCCTGCAGGTTTGGAATAGGAAGTGCGGTAACAAGTTTCGAAGCCTTGGCACCTTCGGCCGTGTCGGATTCTAGCACCTTGCAGAGATCGAAATAGCTGCTGCCAGATCTGACGGCGTCAAACGCATATTTCAGCTTGGCGCCCTTCAATGCTCCTCGTATAGCCGCAACCACGGCTTCGCTGCCAGTGCGGTAGTCTACAACAGCATCGCCTTGGCTAAGGTCGAGCAAGGACGTCGCAAAAGAGATGCCACGCCCGGCGACGGCAATGATTGGGCTGAATCCGCTCCGCTTGGCGAATTGGATTGCAAAGGCGCCAACAGCGCTGGCTCCACCGTACACGACGAGGGGACCCATGTTGACTGCGTCGTGATGGATTCAGAATGGCTCAGGCACGTCGAGGCCTCGATGAAGCAGCACAGCGGCGGTGAGGGCTGCAAGCGGGATGGTTGCTGCCTCCTCGAACGATGTCCCATCAGGGATGCGGAATGTTGTATCAACAGGGCCAATGACATACTCGGCGTAGGCTCCGGCCGGTGTCACGCTGTTGTGCATCGAGGCAACGCGGTCACCGGGTTGGAACTCGGACACGCCAGGTCCAACAGCATGCACTACGCCTGCAATGTCATCGCCGCTGTTAAACCGTTGTAGACCATGGTATTCAGAAACTTTCCTGTCGTCACAAACTTGTGTCAGCTGGCTCATCCCTTCAGCTGTGTGGCTCGCCTCTCAAGGAACGCTAAAGGATAGAAAAACCACTTACCAGTCCTTAGGATTACTCCCAGCGACAAACACCTTTATCAGCACATGGCCTGGGCCCAGGGTTGGACATCTTACGAACGGGAATCGAATCGATAGATTCATTCGATGCCAAGTCTTACGAATATCGAATCGAATTTCTTGGCATTCGATTCGATGTCGAATCTGCCACAGGCCTGTTCGATTCGCATCGAATCGAATGTGGCGGGTCTCATTCGACATTCGATTACCTCGAATCGAATGTGGCGCATCTCATTCGACATACGAATCGAACAGGGCACGTTTCATTCGCCATCGAATCGAACGGCGCCAACTGTTCGATCGAAAATCGATCGATTCGGTCGAACGAGTGACGCGGTTCGCTGGAATCCGCCAGGGGCTCGTATTAGCGTGATTACATTGATGCGTCAACCGGCTCCTGGCGCGACCTGGCGCGACCGAGGGTAATTTGGTATCTTGAAGCTCCAAATGTCGTGGCGGTATTAAGATATTGTTGGATACGCAATTTGCTGTATGCAATAGCAGAGATGATTGATCAAATGATGTAAATTGATGTCATTGTCCTCCATTGACTGAGGGTCATAGGGGCCCTTTTTTATACTCAAAGGGATCTAGATCAGGGTGTCAAAGGGAGACGGATCCGGCGTTGTTATGATGCCGGATCCGGCTTATTACCTGATCCGGCGTTCCGCATCCGTACGGAAGTCCATAGGGGGCACAGTTCCAAAACCCAATTTGTGGTTGTTTTTGGGTAGGGGCACACCCACCGTGCGGCCCCGTTTGAAGCATAATCGCTCCCTCAAATCGCTTAGTCATCCAAAAGCAACTTGCATTCATGGCCAGCTAGTCACGTGTGCACGCCTAATTCTCCTCACAACAGGCTACGAGGGTCTCTTTCCTTTCTTCTTCCTTCTTCAACTACAATTTGAAGGTAAGAATAGCCTCCTTTTGCATCAAAATAACGCCACCGCCATGCGCTTTACGTGGGCGTTCAATCAGCTACGATATCGTATGGTTACGTGCTACATTTTGATATGCATTTTGCCCATATTGGCGGACCCACGCGCGCCTACGATTTTCCGCAGTACGTACTGACCCAGGCTAACCGTTACCCAGGCAGGAACCCCACAAGCCTTCCAGACGCGATGCATCCTGTATGCGCCTGTACGTAAGCAGATTCGACACACTTCGGCTTTGTACGACTACGGATTGCCCATTATGGCCGGCGCTCGCAAGAAGGGTGACAAGGATAAGGACAAGGAGAAGGAGAGAGAGCGACTCGAAAAGGAAAAAGAGAAACAGGACAATCTGCTTCGTAAGGCTGCTATCAACCTCCTACGTGAGGATTTTGGAGAGGAAAAATTCGGCCAGCTGCCTAAGGAAGTGCTGGAGATCGATACTTATACGTTCACATACAAGGGCGAACAGCCCACTGAGAACCCGGATCTTACCGTTTGGGCTCTGATGAATGCTCTGAAGGGTAGCAGCAAGAAGGGTTTTGCTGCCATTGACTCCACCAAGGTTTGTACCCGCAGATCAGCGTACTAGTTCGTACTAACTCGTATCAGGAAGTACGTCTGCTTGAGCTCAACTACAAGACCGACAGCAAGTCTATGAAGAAGACCGCCCCTGTCCTCAACTTTCGCGGCAGTCAGAATTGTGATACTATGCTCCGCCACCTGTACGGTGACGAACGTGAGGATACGGAGCGCTGCAACAAGTATACGGGCCAAAACGGCTCCTTCAACAAGTGTATTGTCTCTGACACTCACCTGCATGCTTGTGCCAATTGCGACTGGAACCGTTCTAGCCAGGCGTGTTCTCTCGGTGAGTACTTACACTTACGCACCTATATACAGTACTAATTAGTAGTAGGCAAGTAAAGCACCAAGCGTAAGGCCGATGACTTCGACTCTGATAGTGACAGTACGGACCCGATGGAGGACTTTGACCGCAAGACGCTCTTGAAGATGTCTAAGTTCTTTAAGGATGCTGCTGATAAGAAGAAGAGAAAGAAGGGGGCCACCCCTTTGAGGAAAGACTGAGGTATATCACCCTTTACATAAGAATACGAGCTCGTACCGACCCTTTTCCTAGTCTACTTAGTCATTTTCTACCACCCCTATTCTGAGAATCTAAGGCAAAACTTCTTTTTGTAATCTAAGCAAAAATATAAACGAAACTTTTGCGTACGACTGCAAGAGGCATACAGAGCATTATAATACCTAATTGCTAGCTAGGGCCTGAAATGAAATTTACTTTAGTCTTTAATTGTTTTTAATATGAGGAAGATGTAATATATTTGCCTTAAAATCTGGGGAGTATTGCTGGGTAGAGTCTGGTTGTATATTGTATGATTACTAACGACCACCAGTAGCTTTGCCCCTGAATTGCCTAATCAGGCTCTAGCTCAAAAATTAAGATTACGCTCTCGTACGGCTATGTATGCGGCTATACGAAAAAGATTTCCAGCCCCCTATTGAATCCAAAGCTCGAATTTTCGATTTTTAGTACGAGCCCGTACTTCTCGTTACGGCCTCATACGAGCCCGCAAGTCAACGCAATGGGCCGCCCTTCGATTGACTTATCTTTATTTCGCATATAAATTCAACAATGGAAGAATGATGACTATCTTACATACGATCAAATCGTCACGCGCCTTAATGAGCATTTCTACGTCATAGTGGGACGTACGACCGTGTATCGCAGCCTCAAAAGTTGGAATATCTCGGTCAAACAATACACCAAAGACTCAGAACACCTTCGTCAGCATATTAAAGATTTATTCTTTAATAAGGTCTTGAATGATCACTTTATGCTTCTGAAGCTTCATTCTGACGGCTTTATTATCACGAAGACTGGACTTGAACGCATACGCCGGGACCTTGGGCTTTAGCGCCGTCAAGACCCCGAGAAGATATCAGAAAGCCTACGCGAATTGCGCCGTTTCTTTGAAAGCGAGTCCGAACAGAGCACTAAGCTTAAAGACTTTGGCCGTACGTATCTCTACGCAAAGGTCCGTCGAGCTGGACTCGTACTCAGTCGCCGGGCGCTGTACGAAGGCTTTCGTGAGTTTTATCCTGGAAGTATTACCGAACGTTGGAATACGATGCGATATCGCCGAGGTGGATGGACAGCCCCTGGCCCTGACTTCATGTGGTCTCTTGATGCCTATGATAAATTGAAGGCTTGGGGCTTTGAGATTTACGCTTCAATTGACGTATACTTACGGTTTATTACGTGGTTTTATATTGGCATATCAGCCAATACGTCACGGAGTGTTATTGTGCAATACCTTTACGTACTTTCAGAACGCCAAATAATGCCCAATATCATCCGTTCAGACCGCGGCCGAGAGACAATTCTAATGGCTGGAGCACATTTCTACCTTTCGAAAGAACGCGTGCGTGTACAGGATAGTATTCGGCAAGACGTGCGCTTCCAAGACTGTTGGGCCTACGGCAAGAGCACGAATAATCAGAAGATTGAAAGCTGGTGGCTTCGGCTAAGTCGAGGCAGGGCTAAGTTCTGGCGGGTAAGTATAGACTGATATCTTTATTTATGATGGCGTATTGATGTATTCTTAGGAGTATTTCTCCGAAATCACGGGACTTTCATATTTCTCGGATGATTCCGTACCCGACCGTATTGCGATGCTTTATATCTTTATGCCAATTTTGAGAGAGGAATTCGCCGACTTCGTACACATGTGGAATGTGCATTACATTCGTAAACAGCGCAATAGGCCACATGTTGTTCCCGGGCAACCATGGAACCTTTACTTTCAGCCCGAGGCCCGACAAGTCAGAAGCTGGGCAGAGGTTATCCCTCAGGGACGACTAGATATACTTCAGAATATCTTCGCAGAAGACCATATTGACCTTGACGCTTACTTACCTGAGCATACGATAGCTATTTGCGATCGCATACTCCAAAGCCGTCAAGACCACCCGCAAGATCCAGTAGAACGGCCACATCTTTCTATATATCTCTTCTTACGGCAGCATTTGCAGCAGTATATTATCAATCAAGAATTACCAGCTCTAGAGCTACTATCAACACCTACTGGTGGACTGGACTGCATACGAGATCATTTGGCAGCGAATAATATTGATGCCACTACGCTTGGTAGGCTCGAAAATGAGATTGGAGAGGAGATTGATGATATTGACGAGCAGGAGGACTAACCATATAACCAAATACGTACATGATCGAAGCATTTCGCACTCAAATTAATCTATATTCTTATTCTTCCCCCTCCCAGCTCGAAAAGGAAGCTTCTTCTCAGGTGAACCCCCCTGTGTTTCTGACTGTTCGATATCGCTCGTAAAAGGATCACTCAGTGCGGCATCGTTCGAAGCTGTATCTGTGACTGTAATACACCCGGCGATAACCTCATCCTTGACTTCAGTCTTGATGGGGCTTCGAGCTTCGAGCTTCATTGGTACCAGAGATAGCACTGGGGCTTTGAATTCGTCCTTACTGGTTGATGCGCGCCCTGACTTTTCCGTACGTGGAACCTTGGGCTTGATAGGGCTTGGCGTTGACATATCCGAGTCTATATCAGAAGGCCCGTGATCAATAGCCCTTTTGCGGCCACGTACGGCTCTTAACGGCCTCTGACAGTCGTTATCAGGTCGGGGTCCCTCATTGAAGAGCCAAAAGGTGAGATTGGCTGTATCACGTTGCTTTGTAACGGTGATATTCCCTTGGCTGAATAGATCTCCTAGCGTAACGGTATTGTACGCTCCACTAGGGAAGTATACGGGTCCAGAAGTAGCGCCAACTGTTGATACGGAATGAACGACTTGCTACTCTTTCTCCTTAAGGCGTTCATCGCATTGCTCGACGATAAATCTGATCATTGAGCTATGGGATGAAAACTTACGCCCCAGTACGACTTCAACAGATCCAGTACGCTTTCCAGCGTGCCGAATTCCCTTATACACTGGAATCGTGATGCCTGGGATGCTATTATCGATATAGCCGTCACCAATCCAGAAGATTGCTGATAGTTCGACAACGACTGGGTCCTTTTGGATCCGTGTGGCTGCGATACTGCTCTGACGGTTCTGTACGGCTATTATAGTCGAAGCCTGATAGGTGTCAGGCATTGGCATAGTTGTAGAGGAAGTAGTGATTATGCCCCGTGAGGCAATGTTCTTTGTTGTAGAGGTCCGTTGGGTTAAAGGTGAATTAACGGTCAGGTCGATCGAAATAGGGGCTGTATTGTGTAGAGCCGTAGGGAGTCGTTAAGTGCAGTGCGGGCAATAAATAGCCCCCGGAAATTTTGTATGAGTATCCATATGACGAGTACGTTGTTGCGCTGATGGACAGTACTCTGTTTGAGGAGGTGAAGCGGGCTCCATACTGAAAGAAGGTGGAAAGTTGATAGAGAGCAGCGAAAGTGTGCGTACGAGTTCGTACGAACTCGTACGCAACCTTATACCCCTTTCACCATATACTAAATTGGCCCGGCAATGGGAAATGGATGGTCCCTTGTCCACCGGTAAAGCAATTTTCTCATTGAAATTACGATACGGGCTCGTATGCGGCTAAACAGAAGGATAAATGCACATTGGGGTTAGTCTAGTGATAAAAAAAGAGGGCCGGGGGTTTTGGAACTGTGCCCCCTATGGACTTCCGTAATCCGGCGTTCCGGATCAGGCAGTCCGGATCAGGCATGTTATGCCGCCACACGAGGTCTCAATCTAACAGATATATTAGTGAGTACACCTAAATCCCCGCGACTTACAAGAAAATAGGGTATCTTGCAACTTCAGCAATCATCCTCGATGGCAACCCACAAATGACTGCTTTATAGAATTTTAACAGTGATCTACTGAATAAGACTATTTCCCAATTTCCGTGAGGACTATTTTCATGCTTACAAGAGGTTGAAGAGCCTCGTAGCCACCAGGTGGGGCTGGTGCCGTTTAGAAGGTACTTGGGCAGCTATGGGAGACTAGGTGAGCACTCAGGTATCCTCTAGCGCCGCAGTATAGAGTAGGTCTGTCTTGGCAACTTCCTCTCACTATGATCATCTCGACATGCCGATTTTCTGTAGAATGGAAATAACATAAACCAAAATTAGTCCATCTAGATTTCTCTCGCCGAGTGCTTTCTATTGGCGCCAGTTTTAGCACGATCAGACAAATATTTTGAGCTTGGAGTCTCATATCTAACCGATATCTTCAATTTGTAATGCCCTTCAATACCAGCCTACAACTTTGTCCAGACCAAAAATATTCATCCACATCCTTTATCACAGGGGACCCGCGCCCAAACCTAGCTCGCCCCTAAACAGATGTCCTAGCGACTTCACAATCGTCCCGCGGCCGTAACCACTTATAGCTTTAACATCACATCCTCACCGTTGCACCTCATATGCAACACGACGAGCCCAAGAGCCCCATTCCAAGTCGACACCAGAATGGAACGAGAAGGACCAGTACGACAAGACGCGATGCCATTTTCCTCGTTTGGCGCCTCCATGGGCTGTGCACGGTGACATAAGCCAATAGGGGCTCTTGGAGCCAGAGGAACAGGGAACATATGGGACTGATCTGTCAGAGACTGGCAACTTAAGCGCGAAACCTCGGGTTTCACTGGTTGCCAGCGTAGGGGTTATTATTGCGCCACACACCTGGAAAATATTCGAGGACCAATAGTTAGAACCAACCAAGGGTCATCCTCCCGCACGAAGGGTCATCATTTCGCATTGCTGATAGATGCTTCTTTCATTCGTATAACACTTAGCCGTTTCAATAGAGCTGGCGACCTGGCGATTTTTTTCGCGTCGACAATACGCGTGAATACGCATTATATTGGCCTCACTGAGCTTCGCTGCCATAGATGCCGTATAAGTTGAGCACCAGTAAAGCCTTGATGGCTCCTACCTCCTCTACAAGCTCGCTCGATCTCCGCGACCGAGCTAACGTCACAATGTCCGAACCATTCTCTTCAAGCCCTTCCCCGTCGAATCGGTCTGGCGTAATGGAGCGCGTCGAGTACTCGTCTTCGCCGCTTATTTCGTCTCCAGGAACCTCATTGCCAACGACACTATTACCCCGTCCTCGCGGAACGGCTGCCGACTTTATTCAGGTTGATTGGACACTTTGGGGCCGCCAAGAGTGGGCTAAATGGCCCGGATTCGAGCGCTATACTGGCGGCCAGGACACAAGGGCGTAGTGGCAGCAATATGGGTATCATGTTGAGGACCGTTCCACCACGCGGCAGGGAAATAATCAGCTGAAGTGGATCTGTGCGGACTGCTTCGCCCGAGGCTTCAAAAAGAAGTCGGATTTCTGCTTCGTCTGCTCGACCGGAGCCGCTATCAAGAAGCACCTTCGCAACGCCCATGGGATTTTGGTATGTCCCCTGGTCCAGGGCCTATTAACATGCTGATTTAGAAGGGCCCGAACGAAGCTGCCCGCAGCGGGGGAGGCTCATTGTTGCATAACCAGACTATTACCCACTTTCTCGATGCCGATTTCAATAATCCTCACGACCAGTTTCTTATCAGCAAGCTGCGTGGAAGATTCAGCAGCAAAGGCCTCCGAATACTCCTCCTCGACTGAATTACCTACTATAATCTGCCGTTCAACATTGTCAATACCGAGTGGTTCCAGCAGATCCTTCTCTACGGCAATCCCCTCCTTAATGCGACCCACATTCCCTCTGCGAAGACGCTGCTTCGCATGCTCGAATCTGAGTATAGGGGTGCCGTTGGGCCGGTAACTGAAGTACTGCGTAGCGCTCGATCCCAGATCCATTTCTCCTTCGACGGTTGGACATCCAAGTCGTACACTTCGTTTCTTGGGATCAACGCTTAATTTATTGATCACCACTTTATCCAATACCAAATCCTCCTTGGGCTTCGACCTCTCTCGGGCAGATATAACGGTGCTTCACTTGCTGATAAGGTTGCTGATACGCTTGCATTCTGGCAAATCAACGACCCAGATAAGGTCGGGTACTTTACGCTCGACAATGCTGCCAATAATGACACCTGTATGGAAGATCTTGCCTTTGAATATGGCTTCTTACCTGAAGAGCGACGGATCCGCTGCGCTGCGTATATCTTCAACCTCTGTGCGCGGGCAATGCTGTACGGTTTGAAGCGAGAGAACTTCGCTGCAATTATCGCTGCCGATAGTGACGATCAAGATGACGATAAGGAGCAAGTTGATCAAGCTATTGACGAGGCCCTGGATGGAGAGACGGAAGACGGTACGGACGAAGACTTACAAGCGAATACTGCTATTGATATGCCAGATGAGGACCTTCTATTATCCCACCCGGCTCCAGAGGAGATCAATAGCACCACTTTCAGGGAGTACAGCTAGAACGGCGCGCCGGGAATGCTTTATAACATCGGGATTCAGCTGCGAGCGAGTCCACAGCTGTACGAGCATTTTCTTCAGTCTCAACGCAAGGAATCCGGCCATAAATCAACACTCCACTGGGTCTTTAATAACGCTACCCGATGGAACTCGGATATGCATATAATGGAGAGGGCCCTTCGTCTCCGCCCGGCTCTTAATACCTTCTTCAATAACGTTCAGAACCGTTGGGAAACCGAGGGCCTTTATGATAAACCGAAACCGGCAGTTCTGCAATACCGGTTAAGTGCATACGACTGGAAGGTTATCGAGGTACTTGTTAAGCTTCTGAAGCCTTTCGAAATCGCCACTAAGTAACTTCAGGGCGGCGGTATTCCTGGCGCGAGGTCGATATGTGGTAGTTTCGATGAATACTTCCCTATCTTCGAGATCCTACTTAACCACCTTGAAAGTGCTGTTGAAGGTATAATCTTAGAAGAAGTTGAGGATCCAGTAAGCAAGGAGAAGAAGGACGTTGAAGTTGCTATCTACAACGGGCTCGATAGCAGAACCCGTAGATTGCTTAAGGTCTTTATCAAGCTCGGATGGAAGAAGCTGCATAAGTACTACAACTGTCTGACTAGCGCAGCTTATATCGGCGCTATTGTCTTCAACCCGGCGAAGAAGTGGCGCCTTCTCGATCAACTGTAGTCTCGAGTACCTTCTCGTAAGGCTAAGAGTTGGCGATTAGAGTATAAAGCAAAACTCTTAGAGATCTGGGGGAGGTATAGGAAGCACGACGTTGACTGCAAGGTCTTCGATACATCTGACGAGGCCTCAATAGATTACATTAAGCGGAGACTTGCTAGGAGCGTAGCTGGGTCGCCATACACCCAGGGTTCCTTCTTGAGAGCATCCAGTGCCCGCAAGAGCACCCGGAAGACAAAACAGACGACAGCAGGAGCGACTGCTGATGACGAATATACTTGGTACTGTGCCAAGGATATTGCCAACAGTCACCACTACAGGAGCAGACCGATTGACTGGTGGAAAATCAACAGGAATCGGTACCTGCAACTATCTCTGATGGCGGTTAATATACTCACCATCCCATCGTCGTCTGCAGAGAGCAAGAGGACATTTAGCAGTGCAGGATATATAACAGCACTATTAAGAAGCCGACTGAGGAGGGAGATTGTGGCGATAGCTCAGTGCATTCGATCGTGGAGTAAAGCTGGGATCTACACGCCTTTACTGCCGCTACTTAGCCTCAGTGATGATCAATAGGTTGACGCACTTGCGTCGCTGAAGGGGACGAGTGATATTTAATCTGCCTAGTACCTGCTTTTGCACAATTAACAATATTCTGCGACGTCTCATCTGAAGCCGTAATATCCTCTAAACCCCCTCTGCACCTCCTACCCCTCTTACGTCGGGATATAAAGGTATAACAGCCTGGTGATGAAGACCACGATCCATTTGGTTCTACATCCTATTGGTGTTTCGGTCTCCGCCGGGATTAGTTCTACATTCAATCGAATTCGAATCGAATTCGATCGAATCTTGGCATTCGATAGATATCGAATCTACGGAAGACATATTCAATTCGATGTGAATCTACTGGAGATATATTCGATTCGAGTCGAATCTACGGGACAAGAATTGTGGCGCGTTCGATTCGATGCGAATCTACGGGTGGCACGTTCTATTCGAATCGAATCTACGGGACAAGAATTGTGGCGCGTTCGATTCGATTCGAATCTATGGGGTCACATTCGATTCGAACGCCAAGCCTTGGCGTTCGATTCGATAGATTCGTAAGATGTCCATCCCTGCCTGGGCCAGGCTCTGGCACCTCAGAGTCGACAATTTCGACAGTTGGTCCGGTACTGATCAAAGCCGTCTTCATCTTAGCAGCGAGTCCTTGTTCCGTGTTTCGAATGATGATCAGAACTGAATGTTTGTTGGAAGTTGACTCTGTGGCAACATGGGCTTTTAGGTCCTTCTTATGCCCTCAGCTGATAAATCCAACTTTTGCATCCAGCTGATAACAATCCTTCTGGTCCCCTCTCGGAGTGTTAACGGACTCCGCGAGGACTGGGATTTGTAATCGGTGAGGGCTGTCGTCTTTGCGGTTTGTAAGCCTCTGAAAGATATAGTGTAAGTCCATGACTGATTCCTGAGTGAAATCCTGCTTAGACGAAGCGCTAGATTGGTAAGGCACTTCATGACCCTGCAGCTTATGGACATCCCGTCGACTAGCACAACCCTGTTACGGACCCATAAGAGGCGTTAAGTGATCTTCGAAGAAAGTCGCTCCACCAATCTATCACTGAACTGCCGTTGAGGGACCAGAGCTGGATTTCTCGTTTCCTCCCTAAAAGCATCAGCTGCCCGAGCTGACACTGAAGGCATCGTAATTCATATGCCACTGGGAATCAGGCCAAATGGGCTTCTGCACTCTCCTTAGATTAGGAGAACACCAGCCATCAAATAGTACACCCCTCAACCTCGAAGGGGTCGTGTTTTCCTAACTTACAGTTAGCCATGTCCGGTTGTCACACCACAGGGTTGAGGGGGCAAATGGTAGGCCGTGATTTGTCGGCTCGGGATTTTACTACGTTGATTCGCCGCCCTAGAATATTAGTCCCACTTGGCTGATAATGTACAATTGGGTCTGGACTGAATGAGAGGAATTGAAACTCACTATGCGGTGTGCATTGGACGGGGATCCATCTCGTTCTTTTCCATTCCTATTATAACGGGGACAGCACAAATAAATCCACTCATTTATCTCCCCGGCGACATATATAGGAGGCGACAGTCCACAATGCCGCCACCCGCCCGACACCACCGCACTTCCCAATCTTTGCAAGGAGAACCAAGGATTTCAAATCTCGTTCAGAAGCGGACAACTGGTCTTTGGATTGATAGCTAAGTGGAGGGGTTCGTCTTGCTTGCCCTTGTACCCTGCAGGTTTGAGAGAACCCGGAACCTTCATGAGCCATATGCACTCAATAGCACGTTATGTTCTCGGATCAAGTCGCCATATTATGTCCAGCAAGTTCCTTCTCGGTCCACTCCCAAAGTTTCCTCCCCAATTCCTCGTTCTTGGAAAGCGCGTTGCCTTTTCCGGCGACTCCAACAGGCTCGTAATATTCTCCGGATTTCACGCTTGCCGCAGTTGCTGCCCAGAGCTGGCTCTTGACGCCTTCGTCGACCTCAACCCCAATCAGTGGAACCACGAACCTCTGGAAACCTCGCATAAGCAAGTTTCCCCTTGACGTTTGAAGGTCCGTCTTGACCGTCCCCGGATGGATAGACACGGATGTTATCTCCGGATGGTGCTTCGCGAATTCCCTGGCGTACACGAGATTTGCTAGTTTGCTCTGCCCATAGAGGTTGTTCGGCGATGAGACCTCGCCGTTCGTCTTGAGGATGTCGAAATCAACCCCCCCTGAAACGGCGAACTTGTGTGCGACCGAACTCACGGTGACTACCCTCACTCCCAAACGCGGCTGTTCGGTCGCGGTTCTGGCCAATAGAGGGGTCAGGGGCTTGAGAAGCAACGCATGACCGACGTGATTTGTTCCGATATGCATCTCGTACCCTTCCTTAGTCTTGCCCGGGGGACACCCCATAACACCGGCATTGAGGAGGAGTATGTCGAGGCGAGAAACGGCGGATGTAAAGGTGCGAGCGGCACTTTTGATGGACTCGAACGAGGCGAGATCAAGCTGTAGGAACCGGACAGAGACGTCAGGTGCGTGGCTTCGGAGCTCCGCGAGTGCAGCGTCGGCCTTTTGGGCATTCCGTGCAGCAAGCCAGATCTCGGCCGGGCCGTGCCCAGAGAGATCCAAGGCAGATTGCTTGCCAAGACCGATATTGCCGCCAGTGATCAGGATGACCTTTCCTTCCAGGCTTGGGATGTCCCTCGAGGGATTGTAGGGGTGCGGCATGGTGACGCTGAAAGTAGTGAGACAGAAGAACTACCTGAATACCGCCCGTTTCAGCAGGATGGTAGTTATCGGTGGTCAGAAGGATTTGTTGAGGAGCTGAGAGTTGTCAGATTGGAGCTCCCTCGATCATGAGACACCGGTCTTATATATTCTTGAGCCCATTTGCGGACTTGGCGGAGTTTGAGTGCACTTGACAATCATCCCGGGAACAGCGGCATCCAAGACCATCCAAGACCAGCATTTGCGACAATACGAAAAGATGTTTTTTTAAAGTTGAATGCAAAGAAGAGGGTCACAGGGATCACCACCCAATCCCGGTACGTAATTCCCGATTAGACCAATAAGGCGCCTAACCCGACTTCAAGTCTGAGGTGGTTCGGATTTCGAGCTAGCGTCAAGAACTGATATCGCTTCACGATTCTGAGACGGACTCGTCCTGCACCGAGTCTCACGCATCCAGCAGTTTTGCACGCCTTTTTGGCCTTGGGTTCTCTGCATTAAGTAAAAATGGTGGAAGGAAAAGACGAACGAGCGCCGAACCTCGGTTGCAACAAAAAGGTTCATCTTATGGTAGTTGGCCATTGCCTCGATGCAGGCTCTCGCCAGAATGCATCTACGATAGCTACTTTACCGAGGGATCTTCTGATCTCCACACCTAGTCGTCATTGCTTAGGCAGCTATTGCAGACGTCTAGGCGCACGTTTCCCTTGGTCATAACGGACTGGCCTAGACCCAAACGCTAGCTGGGGTTGATTCCATCATTGCATTACATGGCTTTTAAGTGTGAAGCCCCTTTAATCAGGCGCTGGGTGTTTTGGATGCTCGATCTGCTGCGGGCTGGTACGGCATCTGAAATGGAGTTGTTGCGGCACAGCCAGCGCGTGAAATGGTTGATATCGAGGAAGAGAAGTTTTATACCTGTGGACTCTATCGCGACACTGATTCCGATGATGAAGAATATGCAGAAGTGGTTGGATCAAGACTGTCTTGGTGGAGCCGATTTCACAAAATGATGGTTGATTTGTGGAATGGTTTATATCGGAAGGCTATTCCGTCATCTGAGCGATTAGCCGGTACGTATGATAAGGACCTCGGCGGATGATGTTGAAAGCTGCTGTTTGGCGAAACGTCCCCCTGCCTAAATAGCGGATCGAGGGCTATCTATAATACACTCGATGCTGCCGAGCATTTACAGACAAGACGCCCGGGGCACATCCACTGTGAGAGGAGTCCAGGGTTCAGTCTTGAATTTACACCCGAGGGCATCGTTGAACTACAGGCAACCACTACTAAAGGGAAACTCCGTTGACGCATCTGGTAGGCCGCTGCCATGTAATGCCGGGTAAGGAGAGCGGGCAAAGCGTCAGGGACCTTTACAGGGTCTCCATGCTTTGACACCTTTTGACTCTGAATCAAGCCATCTCACCATTATCTCCAGCAGAATGAGCACCCAGTCTGCCTGAGCCCGTGGTAATATCTTGAGCAAAGCCAGCTTCCAAAAGTGCTGCTATTCAATTAGAAACGATGACTCTCCTGTTTTTGAACTCATCCTTTTCCATTCCCATGGCGACATCCACCATCCATTCTGCACAGCTTTGACGGCTAATAAACCAGCTGGCCCCAGATTCCTGAGGGCCGAAAGTTCTCACAGGTAAACGGCCAGAGTTTTTCAACCCTACAGCCAGGGCCAGTGTCCAATCGACCTCGGCCCCGCAATTCTTCTCAATCTCCTCATCGAGTTCATTGTGGTCTTTGTATATCATTGCGGTGCCACTATGATAGTCGACCAACAGATTGGAAAGCCACGGCGCTACCTTACGGCTCTCACCCACACCGATGGCGCTCATCACGACCAAGCGTGGCAGGACTCCATCTTTGCGGGATCGGTGTTGTCGCAGTGCCCGCGCCACGTTGGCTGCAGCATCCGCCATGAGCCTTGGCGGGCTGAGGCTCGAGGTGTTGAGACATTGGACCACGGCGTCAATAGGTTCCTGTGCTGACCTGAACACACTGTCCATGTCTTGTTCTGACAGTACCGAACCACGAACTATCGTGAGGTTGTCACGCGGGGAAATGGCGGAAATGTTTCTGACAATGGCGGTAACGTGATGACCTGGCAGCTGCCTTGTTAGCTACCCAAATTCCATTTGTTTACGAGTTGCCATCAAGATTGAGGGGCTTGATTTTGGTGACCAACCTTGCTCGAGGGCATATTGACAAGCGTACACGCCTGTTCTGCCTGTGGCCCCTAAAACAAGTAGATGCATAGCGTTCGCTATTCGACTTCCTGGCACACACAGAATGGAGATCGATTCTAGCGATATGCCCTTCTTGTGCCTTTCGGTACGAAAGGTCTTCTTAAGCTCTGGGATTTTTCACCCCCGAAATTTGGCCCCCCCCCCCCTCAAAATTACCCGATTCGGAAGCGCAACTGCACCTCCTGTTGGTCCAATCTTCTCTTCCTCATTTGGCAATGCGCACATGTGAATTCTCATTCGCTCTCTGAGAGTAAGCGCAACTGCATCTCCTGTTGGTCCGGATTAACCCCATCCGAATGCCCCCAAGAGGTGCCAATCTTCTCTTCCTCATTGAATTCTCATTCGCTCTCTGAGATTAAGCGATGTGAATTCTCATTCGCTCTCTGAGATTAAGCGATGCGCAACCGCACCTCCTAATTGGTCCTAATCCTCCCACTCTCATTTGGCACATGTGGATGAACTTCGAATTCACCCTCCCTCGAGATCAAAGTGTAGAGAAGTCTTCATTGGCTGGGATTTGCCTTTCGGGCCTGAGCTTGCTGAGGTAAGGAACTCGGTTTGTGATAGCATTATTGCTCTTGTCCTTATATTTTATGAGATTCTCTCTTATGCTCTGATTATATATATATATTGGTTTTCTATCCTTCTACCTACTTCTATTTATATATAAGAAACCTATTATCTAAATTACATTACTGCTAGTATTATGCAGATAGATATAACAATAACGATAATCGGGCCTCATTTACTGTCCTCTCGCACAACTGTTCCAGCCTAGCCTCGCCATCAAACATTTCCTGTCCCCGGGGGTCTTAGAACCTGCACCCAGTCCCTTCCCGGCTTCCAGTTCCTTTCAAATTCTATCTTCACCAACTCCTTATAAGATAAATCTATGCTCTTTTGTAATATAATAATCGACATGTAGTCATAGAAGTATAATATCTGCAGCACCTCTCCACGGTAGTGGTAGGCTTTAATATATAGTAGCTTCTTGCTATCGCTTCCTACCAAGACCCTCTCTGCGCTGGCTTCTGCGTCGTTGCCGTTGCTATTGCCACCTATATTCTCGATAGGTTGATTATCGTCGTCGCCTAAAGTGCTACTATATTACTGGAGATACTGCTAGTATCGGAGTATTACCCAGTATATTATTATTATATTTATATATAACTATTATTTAGTACTTAAGAACTTACTTAGGTAATCTAAGAAGTATATAATTACCTTTACCTGTAATAATAGCTGCTTGGTGAATATTCTATTTATAATTCTTATTAGATACTAGCAGTTTAAATTTGCCTTAGCTTTATAGTTTGCAGTTATTATATCTAGCCCGACGGCACTGGTTGTGCTAATACTCGGAAAGAGCTCTGCTGCTATAGCTACTCTCTTCTAGATTAGATCTTGGATTTTTATGGTATAGTTTATTAAGTAGTATATCAGTACTATTATCTTACTTTGGGTACTAATAAAGGAGATATTATAATTATACCGCAACCTAACTGCTATTAGCTTATTCTATTAGTTAATTATAAGATATAAGCATTAGAGCCAAAGTATACTATCCATACCGAATTTACTTTTTATAAAAAGCTTCCAAGGCATATAGAATCGATATATGGGCTTCTTTTCTCCCCCCCTAATATAAGAATATTTAATATAAGTTACAGTATGGATATATATCTGGACCCTGCCCGCATAAAAGTAGGCTTTATCGTCAAACTATTTAGAGAAGCGCCCTATATTAATTATCAAGTAGGATATATTATCGTAAACTACCCTAGTCTCGCTCTCCTTACTAAAGGCAGCAGATTCATCCAGATCCTAGATAATAGTATAGCTTCCGATCTATATTAGCCTTTAGTTATATAGATATATAGATATATATACCTCGGTAAAGATAGAATTAATATATTTCAGGATTCCTTTCCATTCTATCGCCGCACTCTGTAACGGGCTGTGCCCGTAGGTGGCCTCGGGAACCCTCGGCCTTTCGTGGCCCACTTTTACCTTTAAGCCACCATGACGAGTATATTTATGGATGGACCTCCTCTACTCTCTTTCTCTTCTTATTCTTTTCTTAAGTTTGGTATACTCTGTAGAGTGGCCTAGCTAGTTGCAATATACTACCTTGAGACCGATACATTATACCAAACTTCCTTTCTCCTTTTGGTTGAAAGTACGACGACGACGACGTTTTCCTCCCGTGACGTTAGTATACGGGAGAAGGGATCTCGATGACGACGACGACATTTTCCGCCCTCGTACTGTAGATTCTACAGTAGGATAAGCGAGCGGCGAAGGGTTCATATTTCCGCCCTCGTGCTGCAGATTCTGCGGCAGGTTCAGCGAGTGGCGAAGGGTTCATATTCCTCCCGTGCTGTAGGTTCTGCAGCGGACGTTACGGGAGAAGGGATTTCAACCAGACAGCCATACGAACTCGATCGCGAAAGAGGCGTGGGGTCTGGAGTGGCGACTACAGCGGTTATAGCGTCACAGTAATCACATGAGGATGGACGATGACCTCTCGATGCGGGGTCCCGAAGGATCCGAAACCCAACTGACGCCATCAGAACGCCAGTTATTGGAGCAATTGAATAGAGTTCGGGCAGAACAAGAAGCTGAGCGCCGGGACAATCAGGCTCAGATTCAGTCACTACAGTCGAAAGTTTCTTCTCTCCAATCAGCTCAAGCAACACCGGCCACTTCCAATGCGAATACGTCACATGACGAAGTTCCACCAAGGAGAAAGAAACCATCGTTGCCTGACCCTCCTAAGTTTGGTGGGCTACGCTCTGGTTTCCGGGCATGGTACTTAGAGATGAAGAATAAGTTGTCTGTAGATGGGCCTTCAATTGGTACGCACGCTGACCAATTTGCCTACATCTACTCCCGATTGGAGAAGACGCCCCAGAACATGACGATTGTTTATGTCGAACAAGGGGGCAAGGCAGGTACCCGTAACCCTGATGACTACATGGAATACCTAAACGTCTGCTACGGCGATCCGAATGCGCAATCACGAGCCATTGATCGTTTGCGGAGGTTGAGGCAGAAGGAGACCGAGAGCTTTGCAGTTTTTCACCCTCGGTTTGAGAAGGAATTGGCTGATAGTGGCGGAGCCACTTGGTCCGACGTTGTACAAATCAATTACCTGGAAGGTGCTCTGAATAACCGGATGAGGGATCGGTTGGTCAGTTGCCTGGATGTACCCAAGGAATACCCAGGTTACGTTAAAACTCTACAAATCCTGGGATCAAGGATTGACAGCTTGGAGTATGGTCGGAAGCAGAAACAGCCTAGGGCCCAGAGGCGGTCCCCTTCTCCGAGACAACGGGAACAGAAATCCCAAGGGGCGACGACAGATGAGATGGACTGGGAACCCACAAAGATCAGCCGTATGATCCAGAAGGCGAATAAAGAGCTGGAAGGCAAGCGAGCAAAGTGGGTAGACCAGGCTGAAATAGATCGTCGACGAGAGGAACAGCGCTGCTTGCGTTGTGGACGGACTGGGTGTTGGTCTAGCAAGTGCCCGCTGGAACCGGCTCGGAGACCGGGAAGCCTAAGGGGTACCGCTGTGACGGAAGTTAAGAGAGTCGAACCTGTTACTAAAGCGGCTGTGGCCGACGACGACGATGACGAGTTTGATCTTATATCGAAGGACCAGTCGGAGGGCAGGTCGGGAAAAGAATAACCCCTGGCGAAAGTCGGCACCAGGGGTATCAGGAGGCTAGGAAGCAATGGGACAAGTTTGAAAGGGAAATGGACGGTGAAGCTTTCTACATCAATTTCGGAATCAACGGAGCTTATTACACTAAAGCCCTCGCTGATAGCGGCTGCCACTGTTATGCCTCAATCAGTCAATCCCTTGCAGACCGCCTAAGCCTCCCACGCATACCAATCCCTCCGAGGGACCTCGAGCAAGTCAACGTTATTACGAAAAAGTCTATCAAGTACGTTACATACGCAAGTACGGATATCGACGGACATAAGAGAAATCGGACCTTCTTTTATATAATTCCTGGCCAGCAGGATGATGTGTTATTAGGCCGACCTTGGATGAACCATGAACAGATCACAATGTCACCCGCTAAGGGTGAATTGGTTATCGGAACTTCTGGATTAGTTGTTAAAGAGAGGGACCCCAAAGAGAACGAGAAGTATCCCCTTCAGCGACAGATGGCCTCAGTCTACGTTGGACTAGTACGACGAGTACGCCGGACTAGAGGTCACTACCAAGGACCTCTCCAAATCTTTTCCGCGAGTTTGGCTGATATTGAGAGGGCCCTCGCACCGAGGAAACATAGTGACCCACGACAGAAGCTACCAGCCTGCTACCATCAATTCCTACCCCTATTTGACCGAAAAGCCGCTGAACGGTTACCACCACACCGGCCAGGGGTGGATCACGCTATTGAGATTGAGAAAGACGAGAATGGCAAGGAGAAGGCTGTCCCCTGGGGCCCATTATACGGCATGTCAAGAGAGGAGCTCATTGTCTTACGGAAGACCTTGACGGAACTATTGGAAAAGAACTTCGTTCGTACGAGTTCCTCACCAGCAGGTGCTCCCGTCCTATTTGTCCGAAAGCCTGGTGGGGGACTTCGTTTTTGTGTCGACTACCGTGCGTTGAATGAGATTTCTCGCAAGGACCGTTACCCGCTACCATTGATTAGCGAAACACTACGATCACTATCAAAGGCTCGGTGGTTTACGAAGTTGGACGTGATTGCTGCTTTCCATAAAATCAGAGTTAAAGAGGGGGACGAATGGAAGACGGCTTTTCGTACGCGGTATGGTCTTTTTGAATGGCTAGTCACTCCCTTTGGTTTAACGGGCGCCCCGGCCACGTTTCAACGGTATATTAACCACACGCTACGCGAATATCTCGATGAATTCGTTTCAGCCTACATCGATGACGTGTTGATCTATTCTTGTGGCTCCCTATCTGATCACCGCAAGAAAGTTAAGAAAGTGTTGGCAAAGCTACAAGAAGCCGGCTTACAGATCGACATCGATAAATGCGAGTTCGAAGCTAAGAGCGTCAAGTACCTAGGATTTATCGTGGACGCCGGAGAAGGTGTCCGTGTGGACCCCGAAAAGATCAAGGCTGTGGAAGCCTGGGAACGTCCCCGATCGGTAAAAGGAGTTCGCAGTTTCGTTGGATTTGCCAATTATTATCGAGAATTCGTCCCTCATTTTTCTACTATTGCTATGCCCTTGACAGCCTTAACGAAGAAAGGAGTTCCATTCAGCTGGGCTCCTCAATGCGAAGAGGCGTTCAAAGCCCTGAAGGCTATGTTAATCAGCGCACCTATACTGGCTCAATGGGATCCTGAACGAAAGACAGTCTTAGAAGCAGACTCATCAGGATATGCAGTCGGAGGAGCTCTCTCTCAGTACGATGACGAAGGATTCCTACGGCCAGTAGCCTTCTTTTCGAAAAAGAATTCACCAGCAGAGTCGAATTACCCGATTCACGATAAGGAACTACTCGCTATCATTCGTTGTTTGGAACAATGGGATCCGGAGCTTAGGAGTACACCATCTTTCGATATCATAACGGACCACAAAAACCTCGAATACTTTCGGAAGAAGCGGCAGCTCAGTGAACGGCAGGTCCGATGGGCAGAGATCTTGGCCAGGTACAACTTTACCCTGAAATATCGACCAGGGAAGGAGGCCCCAGTACCGGACGCGCTGTCACGAAGGGAACAGGATATGCCACTGACTCCCCAAGACGATCGTTTAATGGGCCGGAGCTTCCAGCTTTTGAGATGTCAAGGACGACGACAACTCAAGATCAATAAATCAGTGACAAGGATATATGCTGGATTCACGTCAGCAGGAGACCAAGACCAGGACACAGATGAGCCAGCAGATAAATCAGACCCGCCAGAGAATCCATTCACTGAATCTCCCCTGAAGGACCTTTGGGACCAAGGACTGAACACCAATAATCGATATTGGTTAATCAGGCAGGCTGTACTAAATGGGGAACGACAACTCCCATCTCAATGGGGTTTACCAATCTCGCTCGCTGAATGCTCTATTGATGAACGAAAACGCCTTTGTTGGAGGGATCGAATTTGGATTCCGTACAACGAGCCTTTACGCACCAAGGTTATTCAGGAGACTCACGACTCTTATCTCGCTGGACACCCTGGGCGGGATATGACGAAGGCCTTGATTAGTCGGAAGTTCACTTGGCCAGGACTAAGCCAAGATGTCCGGAGATTCCTCCGGAATTGCAATGTGTGTGGGCGAGCCAACATTTGGCGTGAGAAGCGTAGGGGACTGCTGAAGCCACTCCCTATTCCTGACCGACCTTGGGCGGAACTCTCGATTGACTTTGTTACCGACCTGCCCCCGTCAGGACCTAATGGAGCGACTACGATTATGGTGATTACAGACCGACTATTTAAGAATGTGATACTCGAACCGATGGCTTCGATTACAACCCAGGCCGTCGCAGATACACTCCTTCAATGTCTAATCCGACACCATGGACTCCCGAGAGCTATTGTTTCGGACCGAGGAACCCAGTTTGTCAACCATATGTGGAAACGAATTTGTCAGTTACTTCGAATTACGCGACGACTGTCAACAGCATACCACCCAGAGACAGATGGGGCAACTGAGAGAATCAATCAAGTTGTGGAAAGTTACCTACGTTCCTTTACTACGTATTGGCAAGAAGACTGGAGCTCCTTGCTACCAGTAGCAATGTTGGCGATAAATAACCGGGACGCAACTTCCACTGGAATGAGCCCGTTCTTCGCGACACACGGATATAACGTCGACCTTATTCCCCTGACCGACTCTGACGAACTACTACGGACTAGTGGCCGATCCCCAGTGGCAAGAGGAGAAACGTTTGTTGCAAAATTGAACGAGGCTTCCCAGGTAGCGCAAGCCGCAATTGCGTCTGCTCAGGAACGACAAGAGGAGCATGCCAACCGAGTCCGACAAGTGGCCGAGCAATTCAGAGTGGGCGACAAGGTCTGGTTACGACTTAAGAACATCTCGACAGACCGTCCCTCTAAGAAACTTGACTGGCTCAACGCGAAATATACTGTTACGGAGTTGATTGGGTCTCATGCCTGCCGGCTGGATACGCCACCGGGTATCCACAATGTCTTCCATGTCATGTTATTAAAGAGGGCTGCCAATGATCCACTACCCTCTCAAGTCCAGGATGATGTTCAACCCCCTGCCCTAGTTCGTGAGGTGGACGAAACCGAGAACGAGTGGCAGGTCGAGGAAATTCTTAATGATAAAAAGATCCGAAACCGGACACAGCTCCTAGTCAAATGGACTGGCTATGTCCGCCCTACTTGGGAACCCCTTCAGAACTTCCTCGATACCGCAGCCCTGGACCGCTATGAAGCAACGCATGGCAACATAACCAATGATTAATTGTACGACAACAACAACAATCGTTAACAAAAAGAGGGGGGCTATTGTAACGGGCTGTGCCCGTAGGTGGCCTCGGGAACCCTCGGCCTTTCGTGGCCCACTTTTACCTTTAAGCCACCATGACGAGTATATTTATGGATGGACCTCCTCTACTCTCTTTCTCTTCTTATTCTTTTCTTAAGTTTGGTATACTCTGTAGAGTGGCCTAGCTAGTTGCAATATACTACCTTGAGACCGATACACACTCTTATTATCCTTCCTATTTCTATAAGTACTAATAAACTCCCCGAGCTTTAAGTTCCCTTCGAGCTATAGCAAATTATAGATATAAAGAGTACTGTATTTATTAGTCTCGACAGCGCTAAAATACTATCCAATCCGACTAAAGATAGATTCCTCCCCAACCTTAATATAATACTTAAAAAATATCTCTATTTTGCAGTAAAAGAAGATAGCAGAGCTTATAGGGTCAGTTATTGCCAGCTTTACTCTTTTATATCTATCCTAAAGGGCCCGAAGCAGGGTTACTTCTACAGCAGCCTTATCCTCCTTTTAGTATGCTGCTAGATATAGTTTTACTGGGTTTGTAATATTATTAGGGTTTAGTATAAACTAAATTGCCAGTATATTATATCTAATAATAAGCACTTTAATCTTTCTGCATATAGCTAGCTGCAACTCCTGCAATATAGTCTATTTATAGCTAAAGTATAAGATATATTATAGAAGCTTTTTAATATCTTTATCTCAGGTGCTCCCGCCAGCCTCTAATTTCTTTTATACTTTCTATAGCCTCTTTAGTATTAACAACTAAATAATCCTCTTAATCTTAGAAAAATCAGTCTGTTATATACTTACTATACTTACTCCTCTATACCTAGACCGAACCTCTATATTAAATACTAGGAATAAAAACGCCAGATAATTAGCAAAGCGACTACTATATTATTACAGCACTTTCTTTATCTATACATAAAGTCCGAGATTATATATTAGCAAAATCGCATCCTCTCTACCCTCTCTAATACTATCTCTATTATAGATATACCCTATAAGCTGAATACTATTCTTTTATAGGTCCGATTCTATTTCTTTCTTATATTATAGCCTATTAAAACCGAATAAAAATAGTATTGGAAATACTTTTATAAGATACCAGAGATTATTACTATCTGCAAACTTATTGCCTCTTAAAATATAAATATATAGCTAAAGGTGCAAATCCTGCACACTCCCAGTCAGCTGGTTAGGCGGCTATATTTACGCATTTATATATCTACCTCTAATTATATTAATAGCAAATTGCAGTTTATCGGCATCAGTTACTTGCAGTACTATATCTAGTGGAAATATACCAGATATAAGGATCTTATTAAGAAAGCTTTTTATACTCTTATACTTAAGCTCCTCCCTACTATACTTATTATAAAGCTGCTAATCCTTATTATAATTTATATTATTCTTATTATATACTCTGCCTAGCCTGTCTACAATCTATTTAAGTAACTGGAGCCCAGTATTATCTATCCCATATTCTGCTAGGGGCATAATATATACTATTTATATTTCTTCCTATACTAATAGTTTATCTCTTTCTATTCTATTATAGATCTAGCTTGGAACCCTATATACCGGCTCTCCCTAACTATCTAACTCGGCTTTATTAATTTAGATATACTAATAGTAGGGGTTAAATTCTTTTAGCTAAAGCAACATCCATTCCATAGCTCGTCGCCGGACTGAGAGTAACTTAAATAGATTGCCGGGGGCTGGTCTCTGTAGCCCATATCAGGATATATAGATATCCTCTAAAGATTGTAGAAGCGGATATAGTAGTACTGTGGTAACTAAGTTTTAAATACTATTTGGAAATACAGTTATATAACCCTTTATATAGTATATATATACTATACTCTATTTAATACTTTTTATTACTTTAATTCTTATAATAAAGTCAAAATGGATATTAAGTATAATTAGCTTCTTCTTAACTAATATCAGGTCTCTAAGAATATCCGGGTATATATACTTATAACTAAGTGCTTAATATAAGTTCCCGCCCCGCGCTATATTATATTTGCAGATCTTTATTATATAGTTTTTACAGCTCTATATAGCCTTGCTAATAGGGAAGCAATCTGGATATAAAAACATACAGCAGCTATTTATTACTATACTATTTATCTACTCTTCCCAGCTAAGCTCTTTTATCTCTATAATACTGATTTTCCAATAGTATATTATATATATATATATAGGTAGGGTATTTATATTATAAAATACTTAATAAAAGTCTATAACTGTAGATATATTCCTCTTACGGGGGACCGGCTTATATTAATCCTTTATATAGGATATTCTCTCCTTCTCTGAAAATTTATCTTCTAGATACTTAATAGCTCTCTTAAATACCTGGGTTTACTCTTTAAGGTTACTACTCTCAACCCATCTTCGATTTTGCCTTTTATTTTATTCTTATCCGCATTAGTCAGCCTTACGCTTAGCGCCAAGTTCTTATTAGCTATGTTAATCCACATCTGAAAAGCTTAGAATACTCATATATTACTGCATGCCCAGTGCATTATATGGGTAATATTAGGTCCCAATAGCAACCAGTAGTCTTTGCTGTTAGATTTATCTCCTTTGCCTCCAGTTTCTTTCCCGGGCATCTTTCCGTCTTAATACACGAGAAGTTCGCAGTTTGCCTCTTAATCTTGGAGGCGCTTATATTAATATCGTACTCCTTGGCGGCAGTCGACTCATCCAACTTTCAGGGCTCTGTACTTGAGTATTAATAGTATCGGCTTGGTATATACTTGGCTGATATTCCTGCACCCGATTTCCTTCTCCAACTCTCCGCCTTGGTATATAAGAACCTTGCGGTCTACCTCTTTTTCTTAGAGGCGCTTATATCGGCATCGTGCTCCCTGGTGGTAGCTGACTTATCCAGTTTCCTGCTGCCTGTATTTGCGTATTCGTATTGTCAATTTAATTTATATTTAATTAGTATTATTAGTAATTACCGGATTTACTTAATTAGCTAGTTAATTATAATCCCTCTAGTGCCGGGTCTATAGGTACGGTTTCCGGAATATTACCAGGTGTACTTAGTTGTACAGTAGAGTATAACCTTCTTAATCCCAGGTATACAGGCTGGATATCTGGAATATAATTAGATATACTTAGTTGGACAGTAGAATATAATTCTCTTGGTATTATATTTATATTCGAGTTTGCCGCACTAAAGATATCATTATATATCTTCAGCCCGAGACTGCTGAGTATACTGCCAAATAACAAATCCATTACAAGATAGTATATATATAAATATTCTTAAAGTATGTAATTATATATATTAAGCTAAATAGTATTATAAATATGAATAATAAAGGTTAATACTATTCATAATGCTATTTTATAATTAGTATATTCTAGGGCAGAGTTCGATTCTCCTATACCAACCTATCCTACTCTGCTCTTTATCCGATTCTATTCTAATACTCCTATATTATCTTTATCTCTATTATACCTATTAAACTATATAATAATATCGACTATTATTATTATTTTAACCCACCTACTAATAAATAATAAGTCTATCCTACTATAATCTTTTTTACTCTTCTAATTTTATCTTAATATCGGACTTAATTATTTATCCCATTATCTACTTAGAGTATTATTATACTGGTATACTAATAGAGTATTATATCCTACTACCCTCTTACTTTTATAATAATTAACTTCAGGCTTAATTATTTATTCTATTATCTACTTAGAGTATTATTATACCAGTATACCAGTAGAGTATTATACTCCCCTACCTTTTATTCTTATAATATTAATAATATCAGGCTTGATTATTTATCCTATATCTAGTTGGAATACTATTATACCGGTATACCAATATAGTATTATACTCCTCTACCCTTTTATTTATATAGTTGCTGTAGTATTAATATACTAATAGATTAAAATATCCCTTTATCCTTTTTTATTATATATAGTAATATTAATAGACACTTATATAATTAATATAATATATACTATATTATTTCATCTACCTATTATATAGTACTTAGCTCTTATATCTATTTTTTTTTTTTTTTTTTTTATATATTAATATCTTAGTTAATCCTTTATAATTGTAGAAGAAGCAATTCTGTTTAACAGCTATATTAATTAATTAATTCCGCTGTGCAAATATCTACTTAGCAGGAATTAAGATTCTTACCTTAAGGTATTTTACTGCAATCGGCGATATGTGCTGACATTTTGGCCAAATTCTTTATACTTATAGAAAAAGTAAATCTATTTACCATCTACATTAATTGGTCAATTCAATTATGCAAGTATCCATATCAGCAGGGATAGTAGTTCTCGGCTGAAAATATTAGATGGAGATCGGCGATACTTTATCCTCTCTACGCAACGAAATACAGTATCTTTACCAAGTGGTATCAATACCCGCATTGGATATACTATATTAATTAATCGATTATAAATATCAGATGTATTTCTTCTTTATTCTGTATATTTACATGCCAATCTTGCAGGCTTATCTTATAATTGCTTTCTCCCTCTCCCTCTCCCTCTCTCTCTCAGAGTTATAATCTTAACTGCTATCCCATTTTTTATCGAAATATTTGCTGGTTTAATATATCATGTCTTCATCAACTTCTACCTCAAATTCTACCTTAACTTCCACTCTTAGCGATTATCCCCCTCTGCGTATACCTTATAACTCAGAAAAACCTTGGTAGTGATATGGCTATGTTCTTTTTTAGTCAGCCGGATATCCCAATGCGGTTTCCTACATCAGATGAACAACTTATAAAGAGCCTCAATATTGAAGCTCTTGGCAGGGTTTTTCTTCCACCCCCTCCCTATATAACACTGCCTGAATATTCTGTGCTGCCGAGGTCTCTTAGTTCTGCATTTAAGCTCTTCAAATCGTGCCACTCAAAATGGTGCCTTCTCCTCAAACCCTGGTGCATACGTCTTATTGGCTACGCAAAACAAAACACACACACACGCCCTATTGGCCAAGTCTCTTCATCCACCCACCCAGAGCCGACCACTTAAAACCGCGCCCTCTTCCCAACACGTGCAGCAACCCACTAGTAAAACAGGCTCTTGTTGCAAGCTTCGTACCGAAAGGCTACTCAGCGCAAGGGAGCCGCCAACTTGCCCACCACGCCCAGCTTCCAACTTCCAACTTCCCCCGGCGGACGTGCGCCTTCCCCTGTTCATAGAGTATAAATAGTGGTGAAATCGCGGAGTGGCGGAGGGTTGCGGCGGACTTCGGGTTATAAGAGGATTCATTGGTCGGCTCGAGAAGTACGTTATTTGATTGGCTTCCAGTCTCGTCTACATCACGCCAGGAGATCTTCTCCGCTTTGGCAGGGAAGTGATGCCAGACCCGTTGCCCGGCGCCAGGACGACCTGGTTGGCACATGTTTACCAGGGAACATTCCAAGCCAGGACTACCTATTCTGGGAACTGAGAGAACCACCCGGCCCAATTTTAGGCCGCGAGATGGCCTAAGTCCGAAGCAACTAACTACTTCATTCGGCCGTCCCCCTCATCAACCAGCCTTGGCGAGCTTATCCCCGCTGGGCTAGCTGAAGGATGGGCGGACACCCGAATGAGATCGCCGAGGCAATCCCGCTATTACATACACCCCCGCCTGTTCTGCAGAGGAGTCGAAGCCTTCCAACTTGGGCGGAAACCGGCCCGCATTGCCGGACAAAGACGGGGACACGATGACCTCAAAAGCCTTCGACGTGCTGCCCCGGGGCCCTTCTTGAGTTTCTACACTACACTCTTCTTTTACCTCGCCAAAACCCTCCTCCTCGCCTGTTTCAATACCAATCATGGCCGATGCGTATCCTCACCTGACCTGGAGCCAGGTCGCTCCGGGCGTCTGGCAGCGCGGGGTCGACGAGATCGAGCAGTTCTACTCCTCCATGGTCGTCCTCTACGAGGCCAGTGGCCGCATGTTCTTTGGCATAACCGGCTTCCTGTCACTCTCCGTCGAGGTGCCCAAGGACAAGGGCGCCGACGCCGTGGGACAGGAAGTTGACCAGGCGTTGGAGAAGGCGTGGCTCAGCCTGAGATATGACCACCCTACAATCGCCTCTCAGGTCACCCAGAACATCGAGAAGAACGAGTGGACCAAGTCGTACACCCAATTCAAAGACGAGAATGACCGGATCGCCTGGCTTCGGAACACCTTTGTCCCCGTCTCGACAGGCCAGACTGGCCTTGAATGGGCGAACTCTGACCCCCCGGCCCCTCGTCTCCCGACACTCTTCGTCGTCAAGCCCACCGCCGTCTCGACCCATCCCGCCGTCATACGTCGCGATCTTGTTTTTCGATCCCCTCATGATATTATCGATGGCATTGGAACCTTGATCATGCTCAACAACCTGATCGGCCATGCCTCGCGCGCGTTTAGGCAAGGAGCGACCTTCAAGCTGCCCATATTCGACGGGTCCGAAGTCGTCAACTTGAGTCCTTCCTACCGCATCGCTGCCAATGTTCCTGCTGAACTCAGCCCCGAGCAAAAGACACGTCTCGAGGGCGTCATTGCGCAGAAGGCCAGGGTCAGAGCCGCGACGGATGTCGAGATACTCGCCCTACCATATAGAAAGGGTGCCTTGGTCCCTGGAAAGCATCAACGCGTGGCTCTCACGCTGTCAGCTGAGCAGACTGCTCAACTTTTGGCTGTTTGCAAAGCGGCTGAGGTAACCCCGACGCACCTCTTCCACGCCGCCGCTGCCATGGTCGACCGAGACATACAGCCTCCCTCAGCCGAAGCGAAGCGTGTCCGATACATCAACTATATCCTCCGCAACGAGCGATCGAGCTGCCTCGAGCCGTACAATACCACAAAGCACCCCGCCGGGCTGTATCACTCGGTTTCTGGACCAAGTCTTGTCGTTGACATGGATCTCCTGGAAGGGGGCAAGATGGCGGACCCCGAGCTTCGTAAGGACGAGTTCCACTCCATTGTCCGTCAGATGAAGGACTTTTACCACGAAGTCCACCACGACACTGAGCATTCCGTCTTGGCACCTGGTCTTTGGGCCATCGGAAACCCGACGGTGCCTCCGTCTCCTCGCCCGCTTCCTGTGCCGCCGCCAAACCCTCATCCGTCGGTGTCCATTTCCAGTATGGGCCGTGTGGATATCATTGTGGCGCCGAAGACCGGGGACTTCAGGGTCCACGATGCCTGGGTCACTGGGGAGGAGCTAGGGAACGGACTGGGTCTGTTCTTGGGTACATTTGATGGGAAACTATGCCTTAGTACCGCGTATAATGATGCATGGCATACGGAGGAAGATGTGTCGGGCTTTTTGCATCGCTGTAAGGAGATTGTGTTTGATGGAATGGGTATACCTGCTGTTTGAGGTCAGGGGCTTCCTGGTCTTCACCCAAGTCGTCCAGTAGGCCAATTTTTAATTCCGACGAAGCCGTTTTCGGCCAATCTCTGATTCTATGTGACTCGCCAGAACAGGAATAAAGAGAGCATTCCAGATTCATTTTCTAGACGGAGGGAATAATAATGGTGCATGTGTCGTCAAGGTCGTCGCTGGTCAATGACGGTTGAATCGCCCGGGGCCTTTTATGCTGAGGCAGGGCTGCAATCGCAAGAAATTCGTGCATCAAATACGAGGACTTCAGGTAACCTCAATTAATTCCTCAGTTCCTGGACTTTTAGGAGCATTGGAGATTATGAATATGGCCCCGTGTGTTTGAGCGTGATGAAAAAGAGACAGATAATCGAGGGTCAAAATGCCCAACTGCTGAAGGGCACAAATCTGGCTTCTGTGATGCTTTCACCGACCTTTTTGCTACGAGAAGGAGAAAAATCTCCTGCAACGGATTGCGATGCATAACTGCAGCTAGACGGGCTATATGCTTGGGGTTGGCCTGGATGCGTTAGAGTTGATCTTCAGAGCAGATCCGTCCAATACAAGCAGTGGCGACCGACGGCTGAGCAGTTCATACAAGTAGGTCGGGTTTCATCGCATTTGATGCGCCGGCTTTGCAGATGACACATCCATAACAAGATTTCCGATGCGACTTGCGAGGCTTCACTGGTAAACTCCTGGATGCTTGTGTTATCCTTTCGGGCGCCATTGATTGAGGCTTGATTGATGTCCGTTGAAAATGCAAGAAGAAAGCCAATCGGGAAACGGGAATAATCAATAGAAAGACACGTCCTCTTCCAGGTTATATTTTTTTTTCCTACTCGTTTTCAAGCTTTTGCTGCAGACTCGTCAGTTTTTATCCGAGTATTCCATGAAATTATCAGTATGGAAGCCACAAGGCCCTATTCCTAGGTTAATACGAGTTTCGCGAAGCAGGTCGAACGCTAGTTCGAATCCGAATCCCCTGGAATCCTACCCTGTTCATCATTCCAAGACCGTATTGGAGTTCCCACTCCCTCAAAGGGATGGATCTTACTGGTGACAGCCTGAGTTTGCCCCTCGATTGCACGTTCGCCTGAGACTCGGGAAAGTTATACGAGTATTTCCGCATCTGTCTTTTTGTAATCTCTTCCCTTCTCTATGCCTATTTTTCTTACAATGCACGGTTCTTTGGTCACGTCCTACGTTCTACACATCTTTCCCGCTTCCCGACGAATGTTGGCTCCCCATGGCCCGTTACCTAGAGCAAGTGCGGACATGGCCGGGCCTATCAATGCACGCCAACCACAGCGGAAGTCGCGCAATAGCTGCGATGTCTGCAAGAGGAGGCACATAAAGTGTGATGAAACGAGACCGACCTGTCTCCATTGCAAAGTTTGCCATCGTCAGTGGGTCTACACCGACCCTGGCTCATCATCATGCCTGAATGCATCAGTCCAAGCATCCTTTCGGCTCACACTTCTCATAGCTGCAACTCCCGTGTTACTTCACCTGGTTTCACGTCAATATTGAATACTCCCGGAAACAAGACTTTTGTTGAAGGAGGTACAGGGCGCCGTGTTACTGTATTGAACAAAAGCGACTTGCTCGACCTCGAACACATGGCTCTGTTTCACCACATCCAGACACACGATCGTGCCATCATAATCATTGGCACTGCAGCTGAGAGTATGGCTACCGAGGTTATTGATTCCACTTTAAAAATCTGCGTACTTAATGAATCAGCTCCTCGCCATTTCAGCTCTCCACTTGAGCAAAGGCGGCTCAGCTCAAGCAAGATACCTCCAACACGCCACGACCCTCTAGACACGGGCATTGGCCCTGTTTAACGAAGCAAGAGAGAAGGTTTCGGAAGCCACATGAATACCCATGCTTCTATTTTCATCATTTCTCGGAGTCCATGTCCTTTGTGATACCCTCCAAGGCCCACGGGAGAACTTTGGTGCCTTTCTCGATCGGCTTATGGGATATCTATCGATACACCGTGGCGTCAGCGCTGTGACGAGTCGTCATGGAGCATGATTAAAGGATCGCGACTAGGAGCTTCTATCCAGCAAATAGAGGACGCATTCTGCGCTGATGACTATGCTAAGGAGGAGACAGACATCCTCTACAGTATGGTTGATGAATCAAATTTGGGTTCAACATCTGCTGAAACATACCGCGAAGCTATCAAGGTGGTGCGACAGATATTTGTCCTTCATGGCCGGTTAATGCTGCAAGGGCGGCTCTATTATGCTGCTATGGCGTTTTGCATTATTATTGATGACGATTACATTGAACATCTCAAGTAACGCCGGCCAGAGGCACTCATAGTAATGTCGTTCTATGCAGTCATATTGCATTGGAATCGGAACATGTGGATTTTTGGGGATGGAGGGCAGTATTTGATCAAAGCTATCACTAGTCATCTTGGGGCCTATTGGGCACGTTGGCCGTGCTGGCCGAATTCAGTTCTGCAAGACGAAACATCTGATCAAAACCTGTTCAATTGCCCTTCTATGGACGAAGCTGGCGAGGACACGCGAAACGGAAGCATCGTACCCAGAGAGATGTATAGTTAGGTACCTTCTATGTAAAACAAAGTGCCAAATAGATGCTGGGAAATGCCACAGCCATCTACAAGTAGGAAATGAATAGATTAAGACCAAATTGAGGAAGGCTCAAACCTCATGAAACTCAATTTCCTTCGGCTTGAGTTCACTAGGGAACCTCCACCCATATAAGATTGTGACGGCAAACATAGGAACAGCATCAAATATATACAAAGTCCACTCATGAGAGAGACAATAGCCCGTCTGCCCCTGAGCATACTCAATTACCCTGAAAATAGACCGAACCATAATCAGAGAGCTCACGGCATAGAGCATGATTAGGGTTTGCTCCCAAGGAATGGTAGAATCCAGGGAACGTGGCGTCGGTGCCTGCCTCATCCTTCGATGGAAGATAAGAGCAACAAGAGTGAAGAAGCCAAATAAAACGACCTGAAGGACGAGGCCAGTCAGAATGATCCTCTCACCCCAAACGGGGAAACCAGCTTTTTGGACCATCATTAACCCTGCGCCGCCTCCCTGGATCATAAACGTGGCGATGTCTCCGCCAACGAATATCGCTGTTACCCTACTTGGTTTGATGAGGGAATATTTGCTGCCTTGAACACCAAGGATGACTCTACCGAGTGTCATGTAGATGGATGCGGCGAAAAGGGCCGGGGCGACGAGAATATAGGTGCTTTGAGTGGCATATGGCATGATCCGACCGGTCTTGTTGTGTGCGGCAGTACGGGCTACAAAGCCAATGAACTCGACTTGTGAAGTTTGTCAGTACCGTCATGGTTGGTGGATAAGATCAATGATTCCTCACAAAAACATCCAATCGCAAAGACAATGCAGAAGTAGACCCTGGTCTTCCAGATTTTCCAGCACATGAAGATGCATGAGGTAAGGAAGAGGAGAAGGAAGACGACGGATGCCCCTTGGTTTGGCAGATAGCGCCAGATATAATAGCCGCCTTTGGTTGGGTCGACGCCGGCAACGGGCGTCATGAGGTCGTTTGTTGCCATGGTGGCGGCTGCGAAGCGACTCGCACGTGTGTAGACGCAGAAGGGTGAGTATCTTTGAAGCGGGACGGACAACAAGGGTATTATGATGTGAAGAAAGCAAGGTTGAGAGTGAGGGGGATGGATTTGAAGACGAATAAAGCTAGCTGTTGGATTAAATGATGACTTATATTCCAATTCTTTTTTTCCCCTTCAGTAATATGTTCATTCGTTGACGCGGTATCTCATTTGGTGCTATACTCGTGTTACGGGGAATACGAGTATTCATGATTTCATCCACAGCTAAGAGCTGATAGTGATATGGGGCCATACTGGGCAGCGTGCTTCGCCCCCGCCACCAACGAAAGAAAATGTGCCCCGGACATATCTTATCGCCAGTGGAAGAATGGGCCATTCCCCTGTGTCAAAATAGAGCCCTGGATCAGGACGGATGCGCAATGTTCCATCCGTTACTGGGTCTCTTCCCGACCTTGTTTCCACACGATAACAACAAGAGCCTTTAGATCATGGACGAATACAGTCACGTGAAGATTGGCTCACTGGGCAAAATGGTTTGAAGTGCAGGCAGAATTGGCTAAATTAAAGCGGCGACTGGGATGTCTCAGGAGAGATCACCTACGATTATCCTCCTTGGGTATTCCATCGTCTACGAACGCTGTTCCGCCTTGACCCTGCCTATTTCCCCACGTCCCTGACGGGCGAGCATATCCTTTGTCGTAACATGCCTCACGTTTTAGGCGTGAATTGTAACGCCGCTTAACCATGTATGTAATAGTCAGTCTCATCGATACCGAGTTTATTTATGGGGCGGGCGACCATGACTCGGATTCAAGCTTTATCTAAGCATCGACCCTCGGAATGACCGAACGAATACTCGTATTCATACAACCCCTGAGAAAGCTGCGTCACCTCGCTAGCTAAGCCCCATTCAGTCTTCACACGATACATCCAACTCCTGCTCAGCAGCAGTTCCGATTCGATCTGATATTCCAATTGCCATGTCCCGCCCGATGGAGCTGCCAGCCGACCCAGCCGACCCAGCCTCATCCTCAATGGTAGTGGTGGAAACCATGCCGCAGCTACTGGAGGCGCACAATCCAACCGAGGACTGGACCGGCGTGACCAGCGCAGCCATCAGGAGAAGGCTGCAGAACCGCCTCAACCAGCGGGCCCATCGTCAGTGCTCTACAATCGTTCTCTACGGCCGTTCTCTATTGCGTCCATTATCGTAGCTAACAGGTCTCGTCATGTAATACAGGACGTCGGAAGCAAGCTGACGTTGAGGCGGCACAGCACCATTTACAGCATTGGGAAATGGATGGCCAACAACGCAATGGATACATCAACGAGCAAATGGCCCTGCGAGTAGTAGCAGGGGGTTTCATGCTGGTCTGCCCCGTGAGACGCGAACGCGTCCACAGCCTGGCACGGAAAGCATATGAGGCCTACAACCTCCGCTCCCCACGGCCCAGCAACCTACCCACCCTGATCCGGATCAACATCCTCAACGCAGTGGCGCGTAACGCCTCCGCCCTCGGCTTTCCAGTTGAGGGCTTATGCCACGACGACTTCATCTCGCCCTTCAACCAGCTGGGCCCCCACGTGCTCAACTCCCCCATACTGTCCTGCCCGGCAAGCCTTCGCCCAACCGAACTGCAGCTGGCCGTGACGCACCACCCCTGGATCGATCTGTTCCCTGTACCTCGCATGCGCGACAATGTGCTGAGCGCGGTGGTGGCCGGTCTCGTCGACGAGGACGAGCTGTGTGCCGACCTCGTGAACACGGACGAGGGCCACACAGAGAGGCCGACTCTTATCGTCTGGGGAGAGTCGTGGGATCCTCTCGGTTGGGAGGCCACAGTCCCGTTCTTACGCAAGTGGGGTTGGCTAACGCGTGGATGTCCCGAGATCTGGGCGGCAACGAACACCTGGCGCGAGACGAGGGGGGAGAAGAGGCTTGTGTTTGGAGCCGGTTAGGCTTGAGGCAATTTGAGATGTAGGATATTTAGAGCTTATTTATGTGTGCGATGGCACTGCCTGGGAATGTGGATTCAAACAACGGCCAGTGTGATTGCTACAAAACACATAAGAAGGCATTCCTGCCCTGGCCTCGACGCCAGGCCGAGTAGGCCATGTTACCCACACTCAGTCTTTCCCTTCCTGCTCGGCGTATATAAGCGGCACCAAGCCTTACTCCCCTACGGACTGGAAAGACCGAATCGTATCCACAATGCAGTCCTCGAAGGATCGGTATTCGAGACCCAGGATGTCGATGCTCCGCTCGTTGTTGATCTTGAACACGCCGCCTTCGGGCAGATCTGGTAGATTATTAGAACTGGGAAATCCGCACCATGCGCTTCTGTGCGGAACTCACCACCTCCCTTGGCTGACTCAGACGGCAGCACAGAGTGATACTCGGGGAAATTCCGACGGATAATGTCCACAATCTCGCGGTTAGAGAAGTAGCCTGCCGTGACAAAGAATCGCTTGTTAGCTGCCTCAACTGTCTCGGCGGCCAGGACGTGAGCTAGCGCCGCGTCTCGGACGTCTATCCATATAGGACTCTGTAATTTCTCTCTGTCAGCTATTGCGCATGTTGCAAACAGAGGGGCCGGCACTTTACCATTGTGGGGGGAATCTCCTCCTTTGGCGGTCCCGTGATGAAGCTGCGGATGTATTGGCTGGACGTGTTCAGGGAATTGAGAGAGCTGAGGCTCTGCACAGCAGGGCCAAAGACCAGCGGCGGATTGATGGTGGAAAGGCTGAAGTTGGGCTTCGCCGTCTCCACGAAGTCCCAAGCCGCTTTCTCGGCGAATGTCTTGCTTGCTGCGAGCCCATCGTCAGTCACGTTCGCTTTTCACCGAAACATACGAGCATTGGAAGCCGACTAACCTTGGTACCCTCTTGCAGGGTTCTCAACGGCTTGCTCTTGCGTCAAAGGATTCCAATCCTCTTCGGAATAGGTATGCTCCGGCCACAAACCCTTGAATGGGTTGCTGATGGCGCCAAAGGAAGATGTAATGACTTGTTCGCATTTAGCAGCGGCACCAGACAATGGACAAGAATGGTGTAATACATACCCACCCTCTTCACAGTCGGGGCATTCTTGGCAATGGCCTTGAGGATCCCCGTGGTGCCAACGATGGCAGGATCAAGGAGATCTTTCTGGACATCCGTGACATTAAAATGGAAAGGGCTGGCGGTGTGAATGACGGCCTCGAAGGGGGGCTCGGAGACAACAGCAGCATCGAAGGCATCGAGGCGAGCAATGTCGGGAACAATGGCGAAGTCGAGCCTGTCTTTCCCGACATCCGGATGGGCCTTCTTGATGTTCTCTGCCTTGTCGAGGCTTCGCACCGTGGTGACGACGGAGTGTCTGCAACGTGAATGGGTCAGCAATTGTGAGAGGACAAGCTTCTTTAGTCTCAAGTGTGTACGCACCCTCGGCTCAGAAGAATCTCGAGGACATGGGTAGCGATGAAGCCACTGCCGCCTGTGAGGAGGACTCGAGTCATTTTGAAGGAGGCGGTAGGATGTTCTGGATTGCGTTGCAGGCACGAGAGTGTAAAGTTTTTGATGAAGAATTCTTGGCGTCCGGGGACGTCGAGGGTTTATGTATTCGATCCGGCTTCAGGTCTTGGTCCAAAGCATTCACTCCCAAGGTCTCTTGATGTATGGATGACGAGGGATGCCCAAGCCAAGTTACTATATTCAGTATAGTCCCGGTGGGTCCGCTAGCAGTCAGCAAAATGCACTAGCAGTCAGCAAAGTGCACTAGCGCCAATATAGCCTTTCAAGCCTTATCCACTTATCGTCCCGCATATTATCTCCATGATTTATCTCCATGATGTATCTCCATGGCCCCCGATGCTGGAACCAGGGCAGCCATGTCGTACGTCGCCACTTGCTCGACATCTTTTTCTTCAAACAATATTAAGCTCTGATTGGGATAGATCTCAGAGACATACAAAACAATTGGCTTTGATGGCAGACATACTCTACTCCAATTGTCAGCAAACCGACCTTGTCAACCTCTAGTCTCGTCAAGATGGGCTAGAGGATTGTCGAAGATTCCATCGTGCCATCCTATGACCAGGGGACCAGGGAACCAGGGCCAAAATTAGCTCACTTTGAAACGGCAGGTACTATGCTATATGCCGGCAATCGTCCATGTATTTCGCCGATGCGCCGGCTTGGTATACCAGTCCGCAAGGCCAAGGAAGGAGACATGACGTTGTTTGGTCGTCAACATCGTGTCCATAGCTGACATCCCCGGCATCTCCGTGATGCGAAGCCGAGGTAATTAAGGGGTAGATACGGTGGCCAAGATGACGTGGAACATGGCTGCGCAAAAGGGCAAAATCTCAGTCGAGGTGTCGCAATAAAAAAGGTGGCCAAGCTCCTCCTCAAGTCCTCATCTTCCTCGACTCCATCACTTCAGAGCTCACCACTTCACCATCTCTTTCTTACTACAATCACCATCATGAAGGTTTCTGGTATTCAGTCAGTCTGGCTGTTGCTGGCACTTAAGGCGGCTGCAGCTCCTGCGACTTCTGATAATGGGCCAGCCAAACTCCCCATTATAGACCTAGGTTATGTATGGCGACAACCACGGAGCCAAAAAGTATGGGACTGACATTTTCTCTCAGGAACGCCACCAAGCCATCAGCTTCAATGTACAGACGCCCGGGTTGCCACCCCCGAATCCCCTCGTCTTCAAGTAAAAGCTCGTTAATTGACAACTGTTTTATCGACTTTTAGGAAACCGAGAGAACCTACAACTTCTCAAACATCCGTTACGCCCAGGCTCCTGTGGGAGACCTCCGCTTCCGCGCACCTGTTCCGCTCAAGGGTCATAGTAAGCATCTCAACACTGGTTCTGTAGGCAGCATCTGCCCGCAGCCAGCCTCCTTGTTCAGCAATCCTGCTCTGGTACAGTGGATTTCGGCATACATACAGGGCACAATGCTGGACTACGACCAGCTGGAACAGGAGTATGCGAACCGAAGCTCGCCTGCCTCGTCATCTGACCCTCGCGTCACGGAGGACTGTCTATTCCTCGACGTCGTCGTGCCCAAGAAGATCTTTGATAAGCGGGGCACTGGCTCCGGGGCTCCTGTGCTCGTGTGGATCCACGGCGGCGGTTATGTCGTTGGTGAGAAGACAGGCTTCGGACGGTACAATCCTGCAGGCATGATCCAGGCCAGTCGTGACGCTGGAGATGATGGATTCATCTTTGTAGCCATCAACTACAGAGTAAGCCACGTCCTCCCTCAAGCCCACAATTTGCGTCTTGACCAAGTTTCGGAGTCGCTGACCATGTCTTACAGCTCGGTTCATTCGGTTTCTTGGCCGGATCAACTCTACAGAAGGATGGAACACCAAACGCGGGACTCCTTGACCAGCGAGCGGCACTGGACTGGGTGAAGAAGAACATTCACCTGTTCGGAGGGTCCTCCCATCGGGTCACCGTCATGGGCGAGTCAGCAGGCGGAGGGTCAATTCTCAACCAGCTGACCGCGTATGGAGGCTCCAAAGGATCCGTCCCGTTCCAGCGGATCATCACGCAGTCTGCCGGCATTCAACCTGCCGCCTCGGCAGAGTCGCTGGAGTTGTCTCTGCAGACCCTCTTTGCCGCCGTGAATGTGTCGACAATGGAGGAACTCCGTGCCGTGCCCTTGTCAACCCTCAACGCCGCGAACACCCTCCTTACCAGCACGCAGAGGCTGGGCTTCTTCGGACCCGCCGTTGACGGCACCTTCGTACCGGAGCCACTCTCGGCACTGTTGGCGCGAGGGGACTTTGACCAGTCCGTGACGGCGCTCATCGACATGAACTCCCACGAAGGCATCCTCTTCTCAGACCCGACGGTTGGGTCGTCGGCCGCCTACTCGACGTACATCCGCAACATGATACCAGGAATCTCAAACGCCAGCGCCTCGCATATCGAAGAGGTGCTCTACCCAGAGGTGTTTGATGGCTCCTACGGATACACGAGCCAATTTGAGCGTGGCCTTATCACCTTCCAGGAGCTATTCTTCACGTGCAACTCGCCGATACTGTGTTGGGGGTTGCAGAATCGCACAGACAACTATGTGTTCGCCGTCCCGCCGGGTGTCCACGCGCAGGACGTTCCTTATACATTCTACAACGGTCCGGAGACTAGAGTCGGCGGCATTACGCCCCCGCCGACGACATCGGCCGAGATTAGCATCGCAGGAATCCTGCAGAACTGGATCGCGACTTTTGTTACGCGAGGCACCCCACGTGCTGACGGTGTGCGACCGTTCAAGCCGTACGGGTCTGATGCGAACGTGTTGGTTATGGGAGTAAATGCCACATCTAACGCCCCAGATATCTCCAGGGGTATTGATGCAGCTTTTGTGCCTGGGCGTTGCGCTTGGTTGTCTCAGGCGATTACCGAAAACACGTTTCTTGAGTGAAGGGACGAGACAGGAGGGAGTGGGCACGAGGTGACGAGGATAAGGGGTCAAGTGTGAAGATAGCCAGTGTACGTATATGATTCTTATTTAGCAGAGCCGTGGGCCTCCAATTCTGTAACGCACAGCGCAGGCCATTAGAAGTAGAAGCTATTGATATAGATAAGGGAACTCGGCGGGACCCTGTAGTTTCCAAGAGCTGTTATCGTATGTGCTTGATATTATGTGTTATCCACCGTATTATATACACAAAAGACACACGCCATTCGGAGCAAATCGGCCCTTCGTCCACAGCAACTCGACTGTTTCTCGAGATTTGAACGGGAGCACCCACGCGCCAAGGCATGTGCTCCTGAATAGAGTGAATATCTCCATCGGGCCGATGCATGACCTTGGGTAGCTTCAGTATTACCAATAATAGAAACCAAATGTGTATCGGTAATATAGACCCTCTTACTGCTGAGAGCAGTGTAGTGTCTCCGATTTGACTCTTCGTACGCGCACTGGTCTATGACACCTTTTGAACAGCTAGGACTGTATCAGCTTCGAGTGGTTAGTCCTGTCGCTGAATTCACAGGGTCGTTGTTGTCTGTAGAAATTGACCCATTTCGTTTTTTGATCAAAATTTGGAAGACAACAGGAATCCAATCTATATTTTTGCACTGAATCCGAGTTTTCCTGAAAAACTTGTAATCATGAAGCCCATGGCGATGTTGGGTGATAGCGCTGTAGGGTAGCATCAATTGCATCTGGACAGTCAGAAGTAAGCTGAGCTGACAGCGCTCACCACAGTCGCGACAAGTTTTAGCAAAACAATTGAATGATCATTCAGGGTGTTCAAAAGACATTTGGGTTGTAGGTATATCTCGTTATTGAGTAACATGAAATAGACTCCACGTGGATGTTAAGTTGTAGATATCCGTCAGTCAGGGCTGATGCAGCCCGCCTTACAGGGAAACTTCAAGAGCTACTTTAACCAGATCTGGACTAAGCAGAGTAATCTTTTGCCGTAAAAGGAGGGGTTCTAACTGGCCGACCCGTGTGAGTCATTGCCTAAACCCTTCGAAGCAATTTAGACAATGCAACCGCAAATTAGATTGCGTCATTGCCATCTGACAAATCCACTAGGCTCGTGGATGGCTGGATATTGATGATGTACCTGTTAATCCCGGTCTGTCCAGGCTGCAATTAAATATCCACCCGCTGACCCATAGCCCCAAACCCCCTCTTAAACCCTGTCCAGCGCCCTCCTAAGACATTTGTTCATCGAGCTCCCGCCGTCAGATGTGAGAAATATTGAATGTCAGGTTCTCATTCTTCGTGTTTATCAAACTCACAAGCTTCAGCCTTGACGGACGCTCATGGGTTGGCATCGCCAATCAAGGGTATGTAGAAAGCACTGTATATCTATCTCGTTGGTGGAGCGAGAGTCGAAGCAAAAATTTCAGAGAACATTACGAATGAGCTAGGCAACCACCTTCAAATCGGGGTCATAATACTCCGAGGGTGGTATGGTGTCACCAACTGCACCGCACCATCAGCGGTGATGGTGGGTACAATTGGATTACGCAGCTCACATTGATGGATGCCTCTGTCAGCTTGCGTGTCCGCGTGAGTCAATGATCCCAGCTGCATCTACCTAATTGTTTAGCATGCGGACTATTAGTCTCTACCACTGCGTTAAATTAGTGAAAAGTTCCATTTCCTCAGGCATCATCCCTTCACATTTTCCTCGATTTGACCAAGCTCCTCGTTCATATCGACTAGACGAAACGCTGAGACCCAGCAAGCAATACTGGATATGCAGTCAACTCAGTGGGATATCAAAGCCTTCGGCTTGAAGCTCAAGAACCACCGCCGAAACCAAGACCTCAGCATCAACTTGCACCACGATTACACATCAAAAGTCTACACTTCTGGATCACCTATCGCAGGTGAACTCGCTATCACACCCAGGAAAGATGTCAGATTTGATCTGGTGCGGATTTGCCTTTCAGGAGAAGGGGGTGTTCTCCACGAAGACATAGGCACAACCGAGGTTGTGCGGTTCAATTTCCTCGACATCGAAATGCCCATTCCCTTGGCCGCCCTGCCCGAGTCCAGAGTTTTCGAAGCTGGACAAGAGTACAAAATCCCATTCGAGTTTGTAGTGCCGTATCAGCTTGCGTCTGCATCGTGTTCTCACCTCACTACGTCGCAGTCATTAAGAGATCACCACTTGCATTTGCCACCCAGCATGGGAAAATGGGAAAAGACCAATATGACTCCCGATACAACTGAGATCCAGTACAAAGTCAAGGCTTCCGTGATGAGATACGCTCGAGCTGACTCCAAGACTGAACCCTCCCCAGTCATGGGGACCAGCAAGAGCATCTTTGTCATTCCATCGTCACAAGAAGATCCACCACTGAGTCTCAGTAAACTCGACTCCTTGTACACCACAAACAAGAAGGTCACCATCAGGAAAAGTTTGCTTTCAAAGGCGCTTGGCAGTGTAAGCGCTGTGGCTACAGAAGCCGCGACTATCTATCTTGGGTCCGATGGACGCACCGCCACTGCGTCCACAGTCGGTGTAGCTCTTGTGTACGATCCTCTCGAGACCGGCTCCTCGCCTCCCGCGATCGGTTACGCATCAGCGAAGATCATTTCACACACATGGTCGCATGGGAGAGCAGTTAGCCTTTTCCCGAATCTGGGTCCAGCGATGATATCAGACTCATCCAACGTCTCGGTGGAGTTGAAGCCCGCAAACCCTTGTGTATGGGTACAACATACGGGAATCAGCGGTGGTGATGAAACTGACGGGTTACCACCGCTTCCATTTTACTCGAGCCACATGGAAGCTTCGTTTGAACTTCCCATGTCGACGCATGCGTTTACACCAACATTTCATTCGTGTTTCATTTCACGGGCATACTCAGTCAAATTGGATGTCTGTGTTGGTGGTCAGTCCATTGTGTTAAGTGTCCCTCTTCAAATAGTGATGCAGGGATTGCCTGAGAAGTCCCATTCTGACGGTGCTCCCCCAAGTTTCGAGGAGGCTTATGAATCTTCACAGCGGAGTAGATATAGTGGCTAAATAGTGTGTACAGATAATGTGAGACAATTTCTAGTCATATTAAATATAAGAATGATATATAAGAGCTGTAAAGCTGGCATATTAAAGTGATATTATAAAGAAATCTGAATAAACTGTTAATTCCTAATATACTTAGGAAAAGATTTAACTTTAAAAATATATTTATCTCTATTTCCAGCGTTATATTTAGCTCCAATTACTACTCTTACTTACAATATAATAACATCATTATTGTTGATACTATTGTTGGTGGTTTTTTTTACTGTTGAGCTTCTAGTCCCCCTCTGGGTATGTGTGTACTAGGGCACCCTAACCTCTTAATACTAAGATCATCCCAGACAGATAATTTGCAACTGCTAATATATTAATCAAACTCAAAACACAAGAACTTAACCTGAGCTCGCCCGACCATTCTGTTCTGTACGCTGTCGCTATACGAATGAGATTCCCAATCGCCGCTATGAGGTCCTTTCGCCGAAGAGGCTTGTTATTCTCGCGGAGGCCGACGATGTGAGCGTGTTATATGTTGACCCAGTGCACGATTTGACCCGTGATATGTGTCGTGACTTCTTTTCTCGACGACCTTCTTAGTCCCATTTCTCTCGGTGGAAAACAGGGTAGGGGCTCGGTCGGAGGTGGAGACGAGCTGAAGCTTCTCAACCTTTTCCATCGCATCTTCAAGTAACTGGAGTCGCTTATCGCAGCGACTGCGGTTCTTAACCTAACCATATCTGGCCATGGCTGTCGGCAAGCGCAAGGCCGCGACGGTTGACACGGAGCTTAATGTCCAACTCGATGGGAAGAGTGTCTGGGGTAAAAAAGAGACGAGTCTGATGAGTGGATTTGTCTTACCCATAGTGATGAACATTTTATAAGGAGAATTGATGATAATTGGACCATGGAGCCGCAACTTTATCGTAGAACTCACAGATCCACCACGAATCAATATCCGGGTCGGATGCCGTCTGTGTCATAAGTCCTTTAAGCCCTCGATGCGATGCTGACCGGCTATAAGTTCGGGCCTCTCGAAGTGTCGAGAAGGTCAAATGGGTAGCTCAGCGGCGGCGAGATTTCAGTGAAGGATGGTAGGGAAGGGTTTGGCGGTTTGGCAGATTTGGAGGCCGATGGTGATATCTGGGATCTGGTTTGGGCAGCAGCGGTTTTCGGGACGGATGAGGCTGAGGCTGGGAAACAGGGATTGTGGAGGATGGGTGATTCGACGCCGTTTGGATGTTGTTGACTCTGAGTATCAGAAGTGGGAGTCAGGCCGCGTTTGATTATAGCTTAACGCTGAACATGAAATGCAATTATTATTATTATTGACTGTAAAACTAATTTTGATCCTGTTGAGGTCCTAACGTGAGTTACTAAGCGAGACTATCGTTTGTTTCGGAGATAAAACGACGCCATCGGCTATCTAATCACGCAAGCATTGGCTTAAGTCATCAACATTCATCCACCCATGCGGGGAAGAATTGGCGCAGCGAGACCTGCCCTCTCTCTCTCTCTCTCACTATCACTCGCACAACCCTTATCGACTTGGCTATTAACGCAAATATACCTGCGTCATGGCCTCCGGCACAGATCCATTCAATGCGTCAGAGCGCGGTGAACAAGAACCGCTGCTTGGCGACTCTCACCGTCCCCTGCTTGCGGACGAACGATCCATCTCACCAAAGCCCCAGCACGAGGAAGCGACGACAGGCCGATCCGCGTGGAAGAGATCCGCGTGGAAGATCGTGTGGGCTGTTTTGGCGATTTTTGTACTGGCGATTTTTATCAAAGGGTGGATTGATGCGAAGGACACGGACGTGAGATGCTTCCCATAAGCTTGTCCTGCTCATTCGCTAATCATTCGTGGTAGTTTGATCTGAAGGGTGCCCTAAAGAGAGCGCTCGGCGGAGGGCTCAGCGGAGCTGCCGCCATGGTCTTGCAAGTTTTACTCCTGATGGTATGCCAATACTTCTCTATCGCAAACACATCTTTGAGTCTAACCGGTGACAAAGCCTCTTCGAACCATTATGAATTACCAATATCGCCATGGCTCCCCATTCCGCTCCGCAACGAAAGATCTGTATGAGGAACAAGGTGTCAGGCGTTTCTATCAAGGCATCGGGGCCGCTCTTGTCCAAGGTGTGCCCTTTTCCCGTTATCGACGCTTGTGCAGTGCATGTTCTGATATCTACTTTAGGCCCTGTTGCTAGGTTTGGTGATACTGCAGCCAACGCTGGCATCTTGGCCTTGCTCGAATCAAATCCCTATCTCAACGAGATGCCATCATTGATCAAAACCATATTCGCTTCTCTCTGGTATACATCTTTCCCCGTCCCTTGACAATTGATTCGTGGCTGAGACAGAGTTAATAGTGCTGCATGCTTTCGGATGATTCTCACACCCATTGATACGCTCAAGACGACTCTTCAGGCGCAGGGGGCCAGCGGAACAGCCATATTACGCCGCCGTATAAAGACTTACGGGCTCGGAAGTTTATGGTGGGGAGCTCTCGCCACGGCTGCCGCCACCTTCGTCGGACACTATCCTTGGTTTGCTACTGTAAGCAGCCTTCAAGCCTCGACACTGTCGTGATACGTGCTCACTGACAAAACTCTAGTACAACCTCTTGACCGATATAATTGCCGAGCCACCGAAACACCCACTTGCCTGGTGGCTATTGCGCTTGGCCTTCATCGGATTCTGTGCCTCAATCGTCTCAGACTCTGTCTCAAACTCGCTGAGAGTGGTTAAGACGTACCGTCAGGTCAACGAGACGAAAGTTTCGTACTGTGAGTATTAACTTGAATCCTATGCGAAGCTCAGAGCTGCTATTAATATTGCCTTCCAGCGGAAGCAGCGCGGTCGATCGTTCGTCAAGACGGAATTGTCGGTCTCTTCGGCCGGGGGCTCAAGACACGTATTTTGGCCAACGGCATGCAAGGCTTGATGTTCTCCATATTATGGAAGCTCTTTCTAGACCTGTTAGTGGCTTTACTTCCCATTTATCCCTTGACTCAGCTAATGATGAACGATGTGAAGGTGGGAGAAGAAAACCAAATCCTGATGAAATGAACGGTTGTGGACTCAATGTTGTGCTGAGCTCCACTCAGTGCAGGACATCGTTCAAGTTCCAATCGCGAATTTATTACCGAGTTCCAGCTTGTAGATATCTTATCGGTGCTGATAACACACAGATTAGACAAAATAATAGTTGGCGAGAGAGTCGGTGTCAAATTATCCACGTTTCTCATATTTGGATATCTACTTTAAAACGGGACAGGCTTATGTTGAAGGGGCATGTCTGTTATATAGCTGTTGTCAGCTTTTGAAATGTCCAATGTCAATATATTGCTCAAGAGCCTCGTTAGAGCTCTGTCTCCATAATGCGTGCTCGTTTATGAAGAAGGATTGTTTGGAAAATACAATCACAACAGTGATCGATGATCCACAGGGGGCCGAGCCAAGCGTATCGAGGACCAGATCATCTTATCCGGGTTCTTCACTGAGGCTGTCGCGCTAGCTCGTTTCGTGACTAAGTGCCCTGTCGAGGATGAGTGCATTTGCGGAATCCGAGAGCTGGGCAATACTGGCGAAATACCGTTTTATCTCATATACGCCACCCAAATCCTCCCTCGACGTTCATCACACCACTAGAGAGCGTGTCCCCGATACGTTTTAGGCACTAAGAGAGCACAGCACTACAATGGAAAACGACCTTGGTCACCACATTGAGTTCCATAGGAAGTCGAAGATACATAGGCAGCTGGCCTGCTGCAAATGAGCGCGCTGTCCACCAATTCCAAATTTGGTCAAGACTCAGTCTTCCTTGTCAAGGAAAAACATGCGAAAAACACTGGGCACCTAGTTAGAGAATCCGAGAGATATCGCATACTCTTTCTAAATTCAACAGTCTAAATCAGGCATCTTATACAGCTAAGTTACATAAGGTCTCGATCTAGTAACAGTTACATACTTCATCACCCCCTCTTTCTTAGGTACCTAGAGACAGGAGACCTGCAATCACGTGCTAAAGTCAGCCCAACAGGTACGTTGGGATTTCGTCAGGCTCTACTCTGTGCGGTGCTTACATTTCATCCTTCATCGCATCCATCAAGCCCCCTTCTATTCAAGCAGATGCTCCGAATCCTTAGTCCACGCATAGTGACTGAGCTTAGCTATAGGATCCAGCGGTAATTTTCAGCAACCACCGACCAGGTACGAGCATACCGTGTCCGCTTTCTTTGTGCAGATGAGTGCCTGATGCTGACTTTCTTATTCTTTTGTAGGGCCTGAAGACCTTTGATCCCCCTCCGAGACGTTAATATCGACCTTCCAACTTGCGCATAATCACCATGGCAGAAGCATTCGGAATTGGAGCTGGTGTCGTTGGTATTATCGGTCTGACTATTCAGATTGCGCAGGTAGTAGTCCAGTTCGGACTAGACTGCAACGATGCGCCAGATAACGTCAAGAAATTCATGGCCGAGCTTCGCGGTCTCAACGCGGTGCTGTCCCAAATCAACTCCAGTATCGTGGTCAACCCCGAATACGCAGCGGCATTCGAAGGCCGATCATCGTTGTTGCTATCTCAGCTTCATGCTTCTCCGTCACAGGTTCCGAAGTCCCTGCTACAAACATGCCAAGAAGAATTGGAAAAATTGCTTGCCGAGTTGAAGAAAAGAGATAAAGGGGGAAAATGGGGCTTGACAAGATTGAAAGTCGCCTTCTTTGCAAAGAATACTCGAGATGCGGTCGAGGATCTCCACCGGAAATGCCAAGTCCTGCATGAGATGATCATGGTCGATGCTGCTGTGTTGGCGGTGGATACCAACAAGGAAATCAAAGAGGCAATCAAGAAACAGTATGAATGGCATCTAGAGGAGTCGGAAGCCATTTCGGCCATCAGAGACGGTGTTGATCAGCTATACGATCGACAGGAAGAGCTACATGACGCCGGAGAGAAACTCTCTTTTGACATGAAAGACTGCATGAGCAGCCTATTCAATCAACAAGTCAAGTCACACCGGGATCAGAAGAATGCCATGTCGGCTGTCAAGGACGCTGTGGATGCTTTGAAGCTCGAAAGTGATCGTCACCACGCCAATGAGGAACGCACGAAAATTCTCAACTGGGTCGCCCCGTTTGATGACACCATTCAGCAGAACTATTTTCGTCAACAAAAAAAGGGAACGGGCCAATGGTTTCTGGACTCGGTGGAATTCAAGGCATGGGTGGAGACGGAGAAGCAGACGTTATTCTGCCCGGGCATTCCGGGAGCGGGAAAGACAATCCTGACATCAATCGTGATTAACGAGCTGACGAGTCGCTTCGGGAATGACGATTCCTTCGGCATTGCATACATCTATTGCAACTTCCGACGGAAGCACAGCCAGACGGCCGAAGACCTCCTCGCGAATCTATTGAGACAGCTGGCTCAAAACCGGCAATCCCTGCCAAAAAGCGTGCATTCACTCTACGATGACTGCAAGGGGCAACGGCCATCGGTCGACGAAATCTCGACTACGCTTCAGTCTGCGAGTGAGATGTATTCAAAGGTTTATCTCGTCATCGATGCACTTGATGAATGCGAAACTCTTGAGGGCTGCCGATCCACATTTCTGGAGGCGATCTTCGATCTTCAGGCCAAATGTAAAGCAAATGTCTTTGCAACTTCCAGATTTATCCCAGAGATTATGGAGGAGTTCGATGGATGTGTTCAGCTGGAAATACATGCAAAGGCCGAAGATGTAGGACTATATGTGGATAGCAGGATGTCGCATCTACCGTCGTTTGTCAGAAGCAGACAAGATCTCCAGAAGGAAATCAAAACTGAGATTATTCAAACTGTTGATGGCAGGTACGTTAATACCCGGATACTATTACGCGAATATGCTAAATTCGCTAGGTTCTTGCTTGCACAGCTCCGATTTAATTCCTTGGTTGGAACGACAACTCCAAATCAGCTCCGAGCTGCTCTAAAACAGTGGTCCACCAACTCAGAGGTGCTTGGCGCGTATGACCATGCATATGATGAAACAATGGAGCGTATTAAAGCAGTCCCCTACCAAAGCGAGCTTGCTATGCAAGTCCTATCTTGGATTACCTACACAAAGATGCCGCTCACATCGACGGAGCTTCAACACGCCCTTGCGGTAAAACCTGGCAAACCCAACCTTGACGAGGACGACCTTCCGGAAATAGAAGGCATGGTCTCTGTATGTTCTGGATTGGTCACAATAGACAAAGGGAGCAATATCATCCGGTTAGTCCACTACACCACGCAACAATACTTCGAGAGAACGCAAAACCGTTGGTTTGATAACGCTCAAGCGGCCATCACGACAATCTGTACTACATATCTCTCATTCAGCGTCTTTGAGAGCGGGTTTTGTCAAAAAGACGATGAATTTGAGGAGCGGCTGCGATCGAATCCGCTTTATGATTACGCCGCACACTACTGGGGACATCATGCTTGCGATTTATCGAACTTTCCGGAGCAAATACTGGACTTCCTACGACTTGAGAAGAATGTCGAGGCGTCAAGCCAAGCACTGATGGCTGTCGAGGGGTTCTCGGGGCAGAGAAGGTTCAGCCAAGGAGCTCCAAAGGAAATGACCGGAGTACATTTGGCGGCATACCTTGGAGTAACTGAAGGGGTAAGAATCCTCACACGTGAGCAGAATCCAGATGCGAAAGACAGTCACAATCGGACGCCGTTGTCGTGGGCAGCCGAGAGAGGGCACACCGACGTTGTCAAGCTGCTGCTGGATAACGGAACCGTTGACGTCAACTCGACAGACAAGCATTTTGGTCTGACACCACTATCGTATGCTGCTGGGGAAGGACACCAGGCTGTTGTCAAGATACTGCTTGCAGCCAAGGAAGTCGACCTAAACTCAAAGGATACGAGTTTTGGTCTCACGCCGCTGGAGCACGCTGAGGAAAATGAACACATGGAGATTGCTGGCCTGCTTCGTGAAAGCGGAGGAGTTGGCTCCAACTCGAAAAGTGGCTCGGATCACGAGAGCTTCTCATATTCCAGCCCACTTGTTAGTGAGCTGGGCGACGACATGGACATCGTGGTTGAGACGCTGTCTGGTATGTGGCTCCGAATCATGGTACCTGCAACGTTCGATAGTAGAGTTATTTTCTAACTGTATTCAGCTGCCGACGTTACTTGGCATGGACAAATTCGTCGCAAGTCATATCGGCGCGAGAAGTCACCATATTTCGACGAAAGAGATAAGCTCGCTAACGCAAACTACTACGGTGATTGGAAAGCGATGGACGTACAGCTTACCATTGGCTTTAATCATTATCACCAGAACTGGTCTAGTTGCTGGAGAATTAGTGAGTATCTCCACTATCAGAAAATTGGTTCACGAAATAACGTTGTCTAGGTTCTTCGACAAAGTCCGTGAATGGTGCGAGCGGCTTCACACCTCTCCACCAGGCTGCATGGTGGGGCAACGAGGAAGCCGTCCAGAAGCTTCTAAGCTTGGGCGCATGGAGTACGTACGTTCTGGCTAGGGCATTAAGAACAAGTTACTGACTGTATTAAGAGCTCTCCAGGACTCTGAGAACTACTTCAATGTCAAAACAATACAGCAGACCTCTAGATGTCGCTCGAGACCAGAGACGAAAGCACTTGTACTCATTATTATATTCAGAGCTCAACCCTTCTGTCAACCACGAAATGCTACAGGCTCTCCAGAATGAACTGCACGGTCTTATCCAACGAAATTTCACAACCGAACCTGGGGCCCAGCTTGATTGCTTCCAACTGCCGCGATTGGAGATCTTGACAGACTTAGAGTATTCGAAGATGTGGTTCCCGCTGAATCCCGAGCTGGATACTCGGGGAAAGCGAGAGGGCCTCGGGGTCCATATCAATCTGAAAGGCAATGACCTCTTCGTGGTTATGCAATTAGGAAGAGGAGAACGAAAGAATTACCAGATTTCCATAACATATTGAATCGGGATTCCAAACGGAACGGTTTTGGACGTTCCATGACAGCCCCCCCCTTTTTTTTCTTTCGTTCTGTTTTTGAGGCTCTGATCCAAACCGCCGGTGTTGAGATCTGTTATTTCACGGATCAATGGTTACTCCGATTTAGGACGTGGATGTCTTCTTTTCCGCTTGTTAGCACTAGTTTTCTTCTTCTTCGATTAACACAACTGTGAGAGAGCAACCGGGTGACTTTCACACTTTATAAATAGTCTCGCTTTATGGATATTATGTAAATTGCTCAATTTAGAGGTTTCCCTAGGAATCTCTTTCTCTCCTTGTAAACAATCACTTTACCAAGTTGCACCCGACCTCGTTCGTGCTCTTGTCCCGTCACAGGTCCGAAGCTGCTCGGAACCTGCTCCTATTACAGGATGAATACCTGATGACTATTGGTAACATACGATTTCACGCAGTGCCAACAAATATCTCGAGGCAAAACCGAGACTTTATAGCCGAGTTGCACGCCGACACATGTCGTGGCAAGCCTTGCCAGCCAATTCTCGAAGGACCTTACCGCATAGATCCGGTTGTCAGTTTGTTCAGTAAGAAATTCATCCCAATTGTCAATTGAAACCACACCCGAATTTCCCCTGAATACCTCCGAGTACGCGCTCTTCGCTTTCAAGGTCTTGCATTTACACTGGAGGCAGTGAATTCGCTTGAGAGCACCCAGGATATCCAGATCTGCGACCCATTTGGGACCGTCATAGACCTGAGCGACAGCCTCCAGGATACGCGCTGGATGGTCAATGAGATGGTTGTCTTGTAAGCCAGATAAGGGGAGTTCGTATTCTGTCAGACGAAGATGGATGGATGTCAGAGAGAAATTGTCCTCACATTCGCCTCGGAACGGAGCATAGTTCAGCACAGCCCAGTTGCCGATGTCGGGCTTCTGAACCACAGGCTCCAGCGGAGGCACGAGAAACGAGACTCCAGGCTGGCCAATGTTGCCATGGACTCGCTGGATTTCCATCTCGCTTGTAGTTTCGTACGGGTCGCACAGCAATGAGCTGGCAACAAATATCGAGTTGCTAGATGACATTGCGAAGACATTCGTGAGGTTGCTAGGGTCAATGTCCAAGCTCCCAGATTCGAACATTGCCAAGCAGGAGAATATTCGGCTTTTTAGCCAGCTGGAGGCGCTGGGGCGGCCTCTCTCTGACATGTTGGGGACGTTGACCCATCTCGCTTGACTAAGAGGCTGAGGCCGCTCGAGTATGGAGAGCGATATTGTCATTCCAGGAAGGCATTTGAAAATCTCAGTAGCATTAGCACACGCTGCGATGGTGTTTTGGTATTCCGTATGATGGTTTTGAAGGTATGACGCGAGGGCGGTGTAGTCGAAAGCGCGAGAGGAGAACAGAGTGGCCAAGATTTTCTCGGGCATTGTGGTATTAGCCGGGTAAGGGGGCTTATTATTGCCTCGGACAAGGTCATATCGCTCGAGGATGAAGGCTGTCTCTGGATCTCCGTATCGAAATCTGAGGAAGACAGTTGCGGCTCTCTCCGGATTTTCAGCTGCCTCGGTTTTAGTATACATCAAGATTACCGATTAACGATGCAGACACACTCACCGGCTGCTACCAGTCCGTCTCTGAAATCATCGCCAGGGCTAAACATGACTTGCCTGACGCCAGGGAGGGCAAGAAAACTCTCGCACGCAGGAAAGCACAGCTCGCCAGCGTTGGTGATTGCTTGAACCCTATCCCGCAGAACTCCCTGATGCAGAGATGCGCAGGGTTCTTTCTTAGACCAGTCGTGGCAATACAGCGAGCAACCCCCAGCCCTCCAGCAGGCGCAGTTTGTCGGTCGGTGGACCTCACACGGACAACCATGAATCGAGGGCTGGCATCGCTGCGAGTCTGATGAAACAATTATCCAGCGGACTGGTTTGTCGGGGACGGACAAGGCATTCGGAACAACACGCCCTTTCGAGTCTCGAGAAGCAACGTCACCTACAAACGTGGCGATGGACGCAAACTCCCATACGCTGACAGTCGAGTTCCGGACCTTTTGTGTATGCTTGTAGCAGATGATGTGTGAGCTGCGCTCAAGGCCAACGTCCTTGGCGAACTCCCTTAGGTATTTAATGCGAGTCTCGGAGCCGGACAAGACGGAGAAGAGGTTGTTGACCTGAGCCAGTCCGAACAACGGCGGAGGATGATGCGCTACATCGCATAGAAATTGTCGCTTCCGATGTCCAAGTCGGAGAAGTTTCAAGGGCGTTTCGATTTCCAAAGGCTCAGCACCTTGGAGCTCTTCTGCGGCATGCAATAGATATCCGATCCATGAAGAAGGCGACGCGATTTGGCGCATCAAGGCGAGCTGCTCTTTATTGTTCGTTGGCTCAGGCGATCGCAGCACGTCCAGAAGCATGCACGCCCATGAAATGGCATGGTCTGCTGACGAATTGAAGTCCAGCCATGTTGAGAAGATGCAGCCCAGTACAACGAATCGAAACTGATCCACGGGTACACGACTCGTTTCGAGGCTAAGCTTTTGTTTCACTATAATAGGCCTTCCGTAATATCTCAGGTAGGACAGTGGCACCGACCAGGAGATGCCACCCGAGTCGTCGTCTGCCATCTCAAAGTCGATGGTCAGGATCCCCGTTTTCACGACGAGATGGTCATCCTGGGTGATGATGTTTGGGCCGCGACTCAGGACGCACAGGTTAGGGAAGAGATGCCAGGAATTCATAGCCAGCAGCACCGCGCCGTTGCTCCCTCGCTGCGGCGTGCCTCTGATTAGACGATCCATGGTGCTCATGGCATCCTTCCAGGCGCGAATTGTGCTTTCGTACATATCGGGGAGATTGCTGACAATTGCCCCGACGCTCTCGGTCTCGAGAAGCGCTCTTCGTCTCTCGACGGCCTTGGCCTCGTTGGCCGTTCGCAGCCATGCCCTGGCACTGTTATCCCAGGCGGCCACTTCGGGCCTGGAAATATCCTGATTTGCTGCGCAGGCTTTTGCGATGGCCCTTGACTGGTCTGTCTCGTCGCCGATGGTCATTTCAATATCTGCCTTGCGCCTTTCGATAAGCTCCATCCAGAGAGACACAGCCTGCGGCGCGTCGAAGATCTCAGCAATCATACAAGCCAGGAGATGGACGGCAATGGCATTGTTTCCCGACGTAGCGGCAGCCCAGATGCTTGCCGAGTCAACACCAACAAATCTCGAGAATATGCCATGGCGGGCACGCTCCAGGGGATCAATCTTCTCCTTTTCGCAGATTTCGGAAACTCTCGATCCGTAGGCGCGAAGGAGTGCTGGGGTTGACGGAGGAATGCCGTCGAACAAGGCTCCGAGCTTCCGTGCCGTTCGATGAAGACTTCCAGACTCGGCATTCTCCTTCCTGTCTTCCGCGAGAGTGGTGGCGACGCCGCTGTACTCTTTAGGCGCTTCCAGTCTCACAAGGGTAAAGTCGAGATTGAGAGTAGCCACTGCTAGTTGCAGCTCGTTCTGGACACTGGCAACGCTGGACACCAATTTGGAGATGAGGCTAGTTGGTTCAGCCATTGTTGACTCGTTTCCGACAGCCAGAGATTGCCAGGGTTTTTCAAGCGACACAACACAGAGTTCATCAACTGAGGCAGCAGGTGAAGGATGAGAGAAGGAGGGAGGCGAGAAGTGCTGATAAAGGCAACGTGATTAGGATGCGACCGGGTTGAAAATCAACATGGGGCTTGAAACGCCTTGGCCTATTGGTTAATGGTAAAGAGGGGGGACGAGGCGTCTGCAAGACGGCCGCATTTGGGCTAGACAAGGCAGAATACTTAACTTAGGCGATTACCGGTACATCTACACGTTGGATCACTCTTGCTCTGTGGAGTAGAGCAGGTCCAGACTGTGTAACACTGATTCTCTCTGGGGATCTAGACAATGGAACAGCACGACTTTTATGGGAAAGTGCGCCTTAGCATTATATTGATACAATCTGCTCTATATACACATGGTGTTATTTAAAATAAATAATAACGATTGTAATGGCAGAGCTTTGCCCTTTAGAATTGCGTAACTCAAACATCAGGGAAGTAGGTGTCACATTTCGGGGTCATATCCTAGACAACGTGACTTCTCTTTCTTTCTCCTCTTATCTCAGACCACATCGCCGGCTCTATGACCACGATCCCGGCCCCTGTGCGGCAGTGACGGACTGCCGCCTCCGGAAGCAGCCATCTTCGTCATGTATAAAAGACGGGCTCTAGGCCCGTCCCTTAGCTAGAAACCAAGAGCTTTCATCATCATCAATGTGATCCTATCCAGTCAGTGTGACAGTAGGGCTTCTAGGAGGACCCAGATAAGGGTATATTTTTGCTGCTTGGAGCCGGTTGCAGCGACAATCCTTGTCCCAAGCAGCTCGGCGGTTGGGAATGGGTTGTCAATACCCGAGGTAAGATATTAAACTAATTCCTAATATTTAGCTAATTTCTGTAGTCGACGCTTGCTTCAGAAAGTGCCGTTGCAAAGCTATATAAGTAATCGCGAACCCACTGCCGCATCAATTTAAGTTTAGTGACAGTTACGGAAGGTATGTAAGGATGCGACTGTGCACGCGGCTACAAGGTTGCGTGGTGAAGAGTGCATTAAAGATGGCTATTGCGTGCAGTCGCTTGGTAGGTCTGCATGTACATCTCTACGGATGCAGCGATCATTTGCGATAAGGTAAATCAGCAAATACCACACAAGTATGCCTTCCACAGAGCCGAATGGTACCCATGCCAATACGGCTTGGACACGTCACTGTGCCTCGAGAGTGGTTATCGTAATCCCATTTTGAGAATTAGGAATGTGGTAGCATCTTTGTGCAGGCAGCCATAATAGACACGTCATCTGCCTATGAAGTGCACATTTCCAGCCTTTTCCAGGGCGGGGTTCTCATATCAGAAAACTTCATCAAGGGGCCTATCCTTGGCCGTAGTGGGCGTCATTCTTCCAAGGCTCTGGCTGCGTCGTCAACAGGGCAGCCGTGAATTAGTTTTACCCCCCAGACTATCTAATGGGTGGGCTTTCCAACTTCCAGTCGCGTTATCCTACATCTATGGTTAATCCCGGAAATAAAAGAGTTTGTTGTTGTAGATGCTTGTGACCTTTGTGCATTACCGTAATCATCCGACTCAGGCATCCTAATTCAACTTGTCAGAGCTAATGCGGTCATCAATTGCGGCATTTTATTGCCAACGAGTTGTGTGCCTCGCAGAAACAAATAGCCTAACCCGCCAGCTGTCGCCTCAGACCGTGGCGCCATGTCGTGACTTCCGCCTCACCAGATCATCCAGCACTGTCTTTGGCGATTACTTTAGAAATAAGTCATACAAGCATAGTCGTGGTGATTACTAGAACCATATGTAGGCCCTGAAGCATATTTTCAGGCGAAAGAGGATCTCACGGGGTACGGACCAATCAGAGGGTGTGAATTTCTTTTTTTACCGAAATTGGGGGTTGCATATAAACTCTACTGCAGTTCGTATGGTGACGGGCTCCAATAGAGTATATATTGTGATAGTGATGACAGACACACCGGAGTTTAATGATAGTAGGTCTAGCCTACTAGCCTAGGTACTACTTAAAGGCAGAGCCTGACCTTGATGAAGGAGGCATGCTTTTTCCCTTTCTTAATTTAAATTTTTGGAAGACCACCTTTGTCGCCGGGCCCATTTTCCACCCAGCTGTCGCAGCAGCTCTTGTCCCTCTTTTTGATCTCCTTTATCTTGTTATGATCAGGAGCATCTGATCAGGTGTTTGACAGTCTCTTTATGTTATTTCCTCCCTCCTGCTTGTGGCTGCAGGACCTTACCCTGCGCGAGCTGCAGGGTATTCTCGACTCTTGCTGTCGCGGGCTTTGTCCGCACTAAGTGCCTCTCCCACCAACAAAATATAGATCTCCTTTTTCCAATTTTCGCTCAAGGTTGATATCTATATGCTTCGCGATATTCTACTGTCTCTTCAGGTGCTAGGTATTGCACTTACTATTTATCTTTACTATTTCACAATACTATAACGTACTTGATAAGCGTGCGTCGCATCCAAATGTGCGTCGCACTTTTCCCTCTTACATCTAACTTTTTACTTCATCAATTAAATCTCAACCACCAAGTATATCACAATCAAATACTGAGGCAAAAACTCTTCTTGCACTTCAAGCCCTTTAAAATAACCCAAAACTAAGTGTCCGACGCGCTGCAAGCATCTATGAGGTCAATGAGCATAGGCTACGTCGCCGGCAGAATGGGATTCAATCTCGACGCAATTATATCCCGCCATCGCGTCGACTATCTGATCTAGAGGAGCAGATCATTGTTCAGTTCATTCTCGACCTGGATTCGCGAGGATTTCCCCCGCAACTGCGTGGTGTTGAAGAAATAGCTAACCGACTGCTCGCTGACCGCGATGTATTATCTGTCGGCAAGCGCTGGGCTTCTAACTTCATCAGGCGACAACCAGAGCTTAAGATACATTTTTTTCATAAATATAACTATCAGAGGGCCAAATATAAAGATCTAACTATTATTTGCAATTAGTTCCGGCTTATAGAGAATATAATTGCAAAATATAGTATCGATCTAGCTGATATCTATAACTTTAATAAGACCGGCTTTATAATAGATATAATCGCAAGCGGAATAGTCATTATAGATACAGATAGATATAGAAATCCGAAAGCAGTCCAGCCTGAAAACCGAAAATAGGTTACAGTTATCCAGGCAATTAATATAGAAGGCTAGGCAATCCAGCCGTTCATTATAGTTATAGGCTAATATCACCTCGCCAACTGGTATTAAAAAAGCAACCTCCCGGGCAATTAGGCAATTGCAACAACTAAAAATAGCTAGACCGACAATAAAATAGATCTTAAGTAACTTAAGCACTTTAACCGGCATATAAAGGCCCGATCAATCAGTCGCTATCGTCTTCTAATCCTCAATAGGCATAAAAATCACCACTCAGTCGACTTTAAGAAATATTACAAAAAGAACCACATTATTACACTTTATATACCGCCTCATTCGTCTTATCTACTTCAGCCTCTTGATATCGGGTGCTTTAAGCCGCTTAAAATAGCCTATAGTCAAGCAATTAAGCAATTAATCAGATACTCTATAACTTACATTTCGAAGACCGAGTTCTTCCCAGCCTTCTATACTGCCCACAAAGCCGCCATAATAAGAAGTAATATTAAGGGAGGTTTTCGAGGGGCGGGACTTATTCCCTTAAACCCAGAAAATATTATATTGAAGCTTGATATACAGCTACGGACTCCAACACCGGTGATGGAGGAGATCAGCCTCCCCGACCCTTGGGTCTCAAAGACCCCAAAAACCGTACTTAAGGCTAGCTCTCAGTCTGAATACCTCGAAAGACAAATAAGAAGGCATCAGAGCAGCTCTCCAGCATCAATTCTTGAGGCGCTTAAGTCACTTTCAAAAGGAATAAAGGCAATAATGCATCAGAATGCGCTATTGAAAGCTGAGGTCCAGATCCTTCGACAGGCAAATGGGGCCCAATAGGTGCGCAGTCCCGTACACACGCACCTATTCCATTAGTCAGCAGAGGCCCCTATAAGTTCCCCCCCTGGTGCCCTAACGGCCCTATATTTATGGGCTATCTTGATCACGCAAAATACAGCATTTTGCACCCCTTCTATGGCCTTCTATATGACATTTGCTACAGGTAGGCAATTTCTTCTCTGAGGGCTCCTGCGGCTCAGGCTTGGGCAGCTCAGTCTCTTGCAGCTCCGGCTCTTGAGTCTGCTGGCTGGGGCGCTCTTGGGGTCCGTGGTTGTGGTAAGAAAATCGGGCTTCAGTGCGATGTTGGAGATGCCATAACTCATGAGAGTCTTCTTTGGCTAGGATTGAAAATTGGCAGCCTTGACGCCAGCGATTGCAAGAATATATAATAGTAGGTCGCTCAGAGTTTTGCGGAAATAGACGTGAGCGTCGAATAATAAATTTATAGCCACCAATTTGTGCGTAAATTTGAAGATCTAATTCAAGATCTTCTCGCGAGGTATAAAGCTGTTGAGGTGGGAGGTCCATTGTTGTTACAGGGCCGTTAGGGCACCAGGGGGGGAACTTATAGGGGCCTCTGCTGACTAATGGAATAGGTGCGTGTGTACGGGACTGCGCACCTATTGGGCCCCCAGGCAAATGAGACTCTTAGTAAGCGGCGTAGAGCGAAAAGAACCCGCCTACAGAATAGAGGGAAGATAACTGTAGAGGAGGGAAGGGAAGCAATTGATCAAATGGATGTGAATACGCAGATACAGGCCGAATCGTCGAAAAGTAGTCGTCAAGAAGGGTCGGCGCGACCGAAGGAAAGGTGCTGTGGAACTTGTAGAAAGACTGATTATAATACAAGAACCTGTCAGGTTATTATTGAGATATCTGAGGAAGAGTATAGCGATTAGTTTTGATTAATTGAATGCTTTATTGTATTTTTATTTAAGTTCTTGTATTGAAGGTTAGGAAAAGTGCGACGCACATTTGGATGCGACGCACGCTTATCAAGTACGTTATGGCTTTGATCTATCTTATAATTTTGAGTAGAGCTAAAAAGAAAACCTAAATAAATATAATCTTTTAAGATATAATCACTACAGAGCTATACGTGCTCCTACGAGCAACCCTCATTCTGAAAGTCCCAGGGAAAGACCTCATCGAGTTTCGCAAGAACCAAAATGAACGGTGTCAAATAACCATCGAACTCTTACATATTAGCCAGTTGCAGTATGTTATATTTTCTAGTGGGTGAATTGTACAAATAGAAGGCGCCCCAAGGTGCTTGACCGATGGTGAGGGTGCCTCTATTCAGCAGATGCAATTCAACCTCAACGCTAGGGAATTAAATTTCAGCTTTGAGACATAGATTGCATATACAAATGACGCTCATAAGTGTAGTTGCGACCTTGACACCTGCTATCCACCAAACTTGGTCTTTCAGCGAATGTGACCTCAAGCCTCTTCCTGAAGCTTATTCGTGCCAGCCTCGACAGCTCGTTGGGTCATGGTCGTAGTCTTGTGGAATCGCCAGGGCTTGATCTTTCTTTCGAAAAGTTCATCTAGCTCTGCGGAGGTACGGCTTATGAAACTTATCAGTATCAATTATAGGAAATCTCGGCAACACATTTACTTACCCAGCAGTCTCGGGGATTATAAACCAGATGGCAACTGTAAATGGAAGGCCAATACCGACGTAGAACCAAGCTGTCTTGAGGCCCCAGTTCCACTGATTGGTGTTTACCATGTAGGGCGTTAAGACATTCATAATGACACCGACAACGCATGTCATAGCGGCACCAAAGCCTGCAGTGTAAGGTCTAAGGCGTTGAGATGAGATTTCGCCGATAAATCCCCATCCCGTAGCTCCATTGGCAACTAGCCCAATCCCTAAGAAGTTGATTAGCTCTACATCTTTTGTTTCCAGATAGGTACTTACACCAAATGCAAGCAAATAGAATAAACAGGTAGTCGGTGGCATTGACTTTCGGAGTCACGCCGAGAATTCCCACCGCAACGTTGCACGCCCAGCAAATCGTGGTGCCGCCGCATGACAGAACTCGACGACCAAGCCGCTCCGCTGCGTACACGACGCAAAGTCCTGCAGCGAAACTAATGCTAGAGGTGATACAGGTTGCCTTGAAAGGGTCTTCGATGCCGCCTTGCTGGAAGAAATATGAGCTATAGGTGGCGAAGAGGGTGAGGCCAATGAATTGCTGCGAAAGGAGGGTCCACAGAGCCACGAGGGTTCGGTAGCCGTCGGTTCCCTTGAAGATGCTATACCACTTCTCTGCTCGTTGCTCCGCGGCAGTAGCTCGCTCGTGGTCAATAGAAAGCGTAATAACCTGAAGCTGCCTGTCCACATCGTAGTCTGGGACGTCGCAGTGCAGACGAGACAGAGTCTTCTTAGCCTGGTCAAACTTGCCTTTGCTTACAAGCCAGATTGGAGACTCAGGGACCACGAGGTAAACAATGAGCATGATTCCCACCTGGGCCCACTGGGTGTAAATGGGGATCTTGTAGTTGGTGGCATTCGTCTCGGACAGAACCTGCAAGGCTACGGGGGCAAAGAAGCCTCCGAGCGACCACCAGAGGCTGTAGCACATCAAGAGGGCACCTCGGATGCGGGTTGGAGACACCTCGCTGATGTATGTGGGGATGGTTGACTGCATGCATCCAACACCGACACCGGCGAGAAGCTTTCCGACGAGCCATAGCTCCCACCGCGTGGCGATGCTCTCGAACATGACGCTCAGGGCTATGACGAACCAGAAGCTGTACATGGCCACCTTGCGGCCGAACCGGTCAGAAACAAAGGGCAAGGTCGTCATACCGATGATCTGGCCGACGGACATGATGGAGCCCCATGCGCTGAGAATGGGCGACGCAAGAGCAGGTGAGCCATCTGCACTGGTTTCAGTAGCGAATTGTTGGACGAATGCAGGGTTGGCAATGATGTTTCCGTTGATGCTGTTCAAGTGCGCAAGTTAGCTGTGTTGAAGAGGGTATTGAACGGCATTACAAGAAGCATACCCAATTTGGTAACCATCTGTAGCGGCACTGAAGCACATGGCGAAGCAGGTGAGCGAATTCACCTTGAACTTCTTGGCCGTCTCCCAGAGCCCCAGCGTCTCGTACCCAGTGAGGCACTGGCCGCTGGCTGCGGCCTCATCATAAACAGCGTCCAAGGCGCCTTTCACATTGGCCAAGTCGCGGTGCTCGGTTTGCGGCTCTTGCTTGTCTGGCACTGTCTCCTGCATGATGGTGGTAGCGGTTGGTAGAGTGGCGATGAGTTGAGGTGAGGATGTGCCGTGGCGACTCTTGGAAGGCGCTGATGTATATATAGCTGTGTATGGGCCGAGGTTACTCACTCGTGATGCCTTCGGTATAAGTCAAGGCGAGCCCATACACGTTCAATCGCCCGACCGACGACACTTGCTAACCACACATTTCGAGAGCAAGATTGACCCCAGCCTCTTCCCCAGGTCTGTCCCAGCCGGTACGGGGCTAAAACGTACTCTCCCCGCAATCCGATAAACGTGGAGACGATTCATAAGCCTGGATTCGTCCCGCTAACAACCATTTAGCGACACTCCACTCGACTCGGCTGACCCGAGATTCCGGACGCAACATGACTCGACTCGGAAGACCGCGTTATCCAAAGCCGAAGTGGAGCCTGCTATTGATGAAATCGTGCGTCCTCATCCGATGTCTGAGGCCAGTATGTGAGTTGATTGTCGATGATGGTTACCCACCTTGCGAAGATTGGAGAGGCCACTTCTCGGTGACCGTTCTCCCGAGCATGTCGCCATGATGATTGTCTCCCAGTTGTGATTCAGCCATGTTTCTTCCTCTTTCATCTATGCGACGAGTGTACAAGCTCTAGTCCCTTGTACTCTGCTTTCGACAGTGCATCAATTATTCACCTACATCCCACGCTATGGCTACCACCATTGTCGACGTCAGATTCGAGCACTACCAACCCATTAACGCTTTGGGGGTAAATGAAACAAATCCGAGGATCTCGTGGCGCTTCGAAAGCGCCCCTCTCGACTTTGATCAGGAAGAATATCAGCTAGAGCTAAAACAACTCACCAACCATGGCTTTACCGAGTTGGGCTCTGTTCGGGTGGTTGCCTCGGACTCCCAGCTCGTGCCCTTGCCGTACGACAAGCCCCTTGAGTCTCGGAAACGATACTCGGTAGTGGTGAGAGCTCGTGGAAAGGGTCTGTCGGACTTTACACCATGGAGTGAGCCATCAATACTGGAAGTTGGCCTCCTCTCGCGCGACGATTGGAGCAGCCAGCTCATTTCAGCGCCCTGGGCAGAGTCCAAGGAGGAGCCTCAACCAGAAGACCTGTTCCGCAAGGAATTCAATGCGAAAAAGAACATGTCATCTGCAAGACTCTACATCTCGGCTCACGGCGTATACGAAGCCGAGATCAACGGCCAAAAAGTGGGAGACAATTTCCTCGCCCCGGGCTGGACCTCGTACGCCGGAAGGCTTCAGTACCAGACCTACGACGTGACCAAACACATTTCGCAGTGCAACTGCCTGGGCATCCGAGTTGCCGAGGGCTGGTTTAACGGACGTTTCGGCTTCGAGGGCGGACGCCGCAACATCTGGGGCGTCAGGAATGCAGCCTTTGCTCAGCTGGAAATGACCTACCGCGACGGCTCCTCGCAAGTTATCTGCACCGACGATTCCTGGCTTGTGACTCAAGGCCCGATCCGGCTTGCAGAGCTGTACAATGGAGAAAAGTACGACGCAACCATGGAGGTCGATGGCTGGTCGAGCCCTGGAACCAATACTCAACAGTGGCGCAGCGTCAATGTCGAACCTCTCTCGGATAGTGTAGAGCTCACCTCTGGCTTTGCGGAACCTGTTCGACGTCTAGAGACCATACGTCCCGTTGAGCAGATGCAGTCTCCATCAGGAAAGCTCATCCTGGATTTCGGACAAAACCTCGTGGGATACGTCAGGCTCAAGCAGCTATCGGGACCGAAAGGGCACCGTGTGATACTGTCGCACGCCGAAGTGCTCGAAAAAGGCGAGCTCTGCACCCGTACCCTTCGCATCTGCGACGCCCAGGATGTTTACACTTGCAAGGGAGATGAAGCGGGCGAGTCTTTTGAACCCCGGTTTACGTTTCATGGCTTTCGGTATTTGCAGGTGGACAACTGGCCGCAACCCGAGTCCAGTCTGCTCGATTGCGTCGAAGCCGTCGTATGCAACTCCGACATGGAGCCAGCAGGGTCTTTTGAGTGTTCGAACCCAATGCTGAACCAGCTCTTTCGCAACATCCAGTGGGGGATGAGGGGAAACTTCTTCCACGTCCCAACCGACTGCCCTCAGCGCGATGAGCGTCTTGGGTACTCGGGAGACCTGGCTCTGTTTGCGCCTACTGCTGTGATGCTGTACAAGTGTTTTCCGTTTCTCAAAAACTGGCTGGTGGATGTGGCATTCGATCAACACGTTCTCGGCGGCACGCCTCCCATTGTCTCCCCCAATGCGTTGCTAGGAGACCCCGTATGGGGAAAGGTGATGCCCCTTGCCATTTGGCATGATGTTGCCATTCTTGCGCCATGGGACTTGTGGCAAGAGGCGGGTGACGTGGATATTCTCGAGCGCCAGTATGCCTCTATGGCGACTTGGATACGCAAGATTCCCAGGAATGAGACTGGCCACATTCACTTGTGGGACATGTCGAGCTTCCAGCTCGCGGTATGTACATCAACTTTCCACTCGACCTGAGAAAATGTCCTGACGTTTGGCACTAGGATTGGCTGGACCCTAATGCACCGCCTGAAAACCCTCAAAAGGCATTGACAGATCCCATGTTGGTGGCCAACGCGTTCCTGGTCCGTTGTCTCGACATCATGGTCCAAGTTGCCCAGATTCTCGGGCGCGGAATAGACCAACGGTATTACCAAGAGCAATTAGATGCTGCACGATACGAATTCTCCGATGAATACGTATCCCCGAGTGGAAGAATTGTATCCGACAGCCAGACCGCGTATTCGTTGGCCATCTGCTTCGAGCTGCTCACCCCAAGCCAAAGAGTCCACGCAGGAGCCCGCCTCGCCGAAATAGTGACCAAGAACTCGTTCAATATCGGCACAGGCTTCGCTGGAACACCTTTCGTGTGCGAGGCGCTCGCGCAAACCGGCCACAGCGACGTGGCCTACAAGATGTTGCTAAACGAGGAGTGCCCTTCGTGGCTGTACCCGGTAACGATGGGCGCGACAACCATATGGGAGCGATGGGACAGCATGCGACCCGACGGGTCGATTAATCCCGGTGAAATGACCTCGTTCAATCATTACGCCTTTGGCGCCGTGGCTGCCTTTATGTTCGAGCGACTCGTAGGCTTGCGGTCTGCTGCCCCGGGGTGGAAGAGGTCCCAGATGAGGCCCGATATTGCGGCAGGCTTTACCTGGGCCAAGGCAGAGCACGCGACGCCATACGGCAAGGTGTCTGGGTCTTGGTCGTTGATTGATGAACAAGGAGGCCTTTCCAAACTGAAAGTCAATGTTGTTGTTCCACCAACAACTGAGATGGAGGTCGTCCTACCTGGCTCTGATGGCAATAGTGTCAAGATTGTAGGCGCCGGTAGTTGGTCTTTTGAGAGTTTGTATCGCAAGTAGTTGAGTGGCATATATCAAACTTACTGGGCCTTGAGAATGCCATCTTAATCATTGTTACATAGGTGCCCAAATGTCCACTTGGCAGTTGATGAATTGATACGGGTAGAATCGGCCATGTCACCCCGCCACTCCAGGTCTTCTCATGCCTGTGGTTAGTGATTTATCTTCGACTTCCTTGGATCTTCATTCCATCACTCCCCAGCACATTGTACAATACCCTGTTAATTTCACAACCCCGCCTGACTGTCACGATGATCCTGTTCATGACTACCCACCTAACGCACCTCGCAAGAGTCTTCCGAATGCGGCTAAACGTGGATGGAGACATGCACATCGCAAACCAGGCCTGAATCCGGTTAGGCCAAGACTGAAATCTGCACGTCGCAAACAGGGATTTAATCGGGTTAGTCAATCCACAGGGTAAGGGATGTCGCTTGTTGCCTTATATTTCGGGCGGGTATCCTGACAGATCTGCGAAGGCTGGACAGGTCCCACGAATGGAATTGTCATTCAGACCCAAAACAAACCAAGAAAAAAAAGCTGTATAAAAAAAAAAAAAGCTCAGGCCGATTGGAATAGATTCAGCTTGATGGGACACCGTATAAGATTTCCAAAGTTTGATCTAGTCTTGAAGCAGGAAATAGTCGTCTTGACGACTCTCATCAATGTGCGATGTCAACATCGAGCCGAGGCTTCCCACTTTGGCCGCCATTAAATGCCAAACATACCTAAAAAAGGGAGATTTCCAATTCATTCCATTACTTCAGTTTCCAACACAAGGCTTCATCTGATCGTTCTTATTTTGATAGTCTAACTAACCCAGTGTATTCACTCAAGGTTACGGTCTTTGTTGGCATGACGCCATTTTCTGGGCTTTTTATCACGGATATTGTAATAGATCCAACAATCCACCTGTAGTTTGATACAGTACGGGAGGCCGGTTACAGGCTTAGGCTGTCCCTACTTAAGGCGTTGAGTCTGGTTGAAAAAAGAGGAGTGTATGCTTTGGTCCTTCTCTTAGAAATTAGACACCTCTGGCTTTAGTACGCTCCTTACACAATAGCTGTCACAGCAGCTCTTATCGATATTTTCTCTTCTATTCTTCTCGGAGGTAGTTACAAACAATTGATTAATTATTTTCCCTACCTGCTGCCCTCAGGAGACTACTTTTCTGTTGTCTTATCTTATCTCCTGTCCCTCTTTGGCACCTACCCTACAGACGGGTGTGGTCTGCACTAAAGACCTCTCCCACCAACAAAATATACGACGAGCGATTGAGACCAATTGCCTGTCAATTAATACAGTCGAGGATTGTCTCGATGGCAACTCATTGCAACCAATGTACTTGACCAAGAGCAAAGAAATACTTGGCTAAATTGAAGTCTCTCGAAGGTCTCGTGACTTGCTCCATGGTCGCCGACCAGCTAGCCAGCGTAGCCCGTTCTGGGGTTAGTAGAACCCCCGATATTTTTACTAATATCCCCTTCGGCTTTTTCCAAAGTGAAATCGGATTTGAGACAGAATATCCAGGTGCTTGCGAGATGATCCGGTTGGCTATTTTTCTCCACCGCCCCGCTCTCAACCTCTTCAAACCACAACAACGAATATCAGCAAGATGGTCTACCCCGGAAAGAGGAGCACCGGCTGCATGAGGTGCCGTAAGCGGAAGGTCAAGGTACGTAGCAGGCTCTCCCTCATCGACATGTCTCACCGTTGCCCAGTGTGACGAGGGCCGGCCGACCTGTGAGCGGTGCAAGAAGTACGGCCGCGAATGTCCAGGCTATGACAATCGCCTCATCATCCGGTTCGAGAACCAGCATCGCAGTCCCAATACCATTCCGGATTCTGGGAGGAATCAAAACCGCCTTCCGGATGGAGGCCATTCGGCTCTCGACGACGCTGGTCTTTCTCCTGCCCTTTCGTCCCCCGCCGCATCCAGCGCAGCGACATCTACTTGGTCCCTTGAACCTCCTTGGGAGGACGTGGCTGTTGCCCATTTCTTCGACCAACACGTAATAGAACCTAGATTGGGTTCCTTAGGGCATCTCGAATTTCTCCCCGGCCTGTACCACAATTCGCCAGCCGATTCATGTCTGAGAACATCACTCAACGCTGTGGCGAATTTGTCGCTGTACTATTCTTCTAAATCCCCCCCGCTCCAACTCAACGCCCGTCGCCTTCATCACGAAGCCTTGCTCTCTATGAACTCGACGTTGCAGAACCCAGACGAAAGCTCATTAGATGACACTCTGGCGGCTGCGATGCTCCTCAGTCTCTTCGAGGTGTGCCCTCGGCCCTTCCTCTCGCTTGTATTTAAAAACTGATTCGTCATCCAGGATATTGATGGAGCCAGGCCAGGAATTAGCAACTCCCATATCTCGGGAATGGTGTCACTGATACAACTTAGGGAGAAGATTGGGCCCCCTGCTGACCCAAACAGATCTCTCTATGGGTGGGCTTACACTCAAATCGTCAGTCTTGGGTATTTCCCGAGAGAAGCGTTAAAAGCTAATAAATACGTAGCACTTCCATTCCATCATAGATCAATACATACACCTAAACGCGAGGTGGGTTCCACTCTGCGGAATAGCAGAAGAAGACTATCTTACCCAGCTCTGTGGTATGAGCTCACGCATGGTGCGGTTTTGTTACGCGGTCAGAGATACCTGCTCCGCAATTAACCAGCCAAACCGGGACGCAGGCAGTGAGTTAGCCAAGGCATCGTTGCTCGCAATCCTGCACGACGTCATTATGATTCAAAGCAACCTTGACACCTTGACGCATTCCGTACCCGAAAGCTTGAAACCTCGACAGCTCAGTGGCATTGATGACGCTCGAGTCTACTCTTCCCGATGGACCGCGTGCTTTTGGTCCCTGCAATACTGCAGTTTTGTTTTGTTCTACACTCAAGTTGCCGTTTGCTGTAAGAAACTTCTCACCTTTGATCTGTCCGACGACCGCTCAGAAAAGCAAATGGCAAATGCCACACTCACCATGGCGGAAAGTAATGTCGAAAGTTTGCTGCATAGCATATCTTCCAATATCCCATTTGCCCTTGGGGAAATCGACGGTGAAGGCAACAGGCAAGCTGTGCCAGAGTACAAATCGGGCAGTGGATATTTGCTCATCTGGCCGTTGTCATTGTTAGGCCGGTGCGTTTACTCGACAGCTGAGCAGAAGATGGTTGCGGACAAGGCACTGAGGGTCGTCGGGTCGTCAATGGGGATCCGGTTGGCGGATTGGGTTGCAAAAAGGCCACATCCCTTTGCCTTGTTTTGAAGGGTATGGGAAAAAATTTGCAGCGGCTTGAGTCACCCTGCGAATCACGCATCTTCAGGATTTGAACGAGGCTGGGAAGTGGGAACCTTGGGTTTTCTTTACTTAGTTCAGCGGTTATCACTTGTTCAACACCACGCAGTCGCGGAGGAAATCCTCGCGAATATAGGTCAAGAATGAACTAAAAAATGACCTGTTCCTCTAGATCAGATAGCTTGCGTGAATTCAGGGTGGTATTGCGTCGACAAAGAATACGCTTCTGTCGGGAACGGAGCCTATGCTCGTTGATTTCATAGTTGATTGCGGCGCGTCCGACACTTAGTTTTGGGTCATTTTGAAGGGAAAGAAGGGCAAGAAGGGTTCTTGACTCAATATTTGATTGTGGCATGCTTCGTAGTGAAGATTTGATTGATGAAGTGAAAAGTTAGGTGTTGGGGGAAAAATAATATTTACTCTCACATGACTAAATCATATTAGTTTTTAAAAATTTCCTGATTATATCTACCCTGTCGAAAGACTTTTACAGCCGCGTCTAAAGCAATAATCAAACTGCCCTTAAGTGATTCCTTATTTTCCAATCCAACAGATATTCTCACAATAGTCTCTTTTAACCCATAAGTTGCAGCCCAAGCCTTTTCCTTCTGGAACACTGTTTGGACGTATGGCTGCGCTAATGTGTACTGTGCACCTAATGACGGGCCCTTGTGAACGTCCAGAGCGTCAAAAAAGGCCGTAGCAGTTGGAATATCCACAAACTCTACAGTGAATAACCCCCCAAAACCTGGTAGGTGAGGCTGACCATCGACTTTGGCGCGCAAACGTCGTCGGTAGTTGGTAGATGAGTGGCAGGTCTCAGGATAGTACACGGCCGAAAGAGGTGTTGGTTTGTCAAGATAGCCTTGGAGAAACCTGACCAGGTATGAAGCTGTTTGGTTGATCTTGCTAGTCCGAGCAAGGTAGTCGCGACTATTCAACTCCAGTTGAATCGCATCTTCTATGAACAGTGTGTTTTTGTAGGACTGAAGAAGCTCTTGGTGCAACTCAACATAATGATTCGATGCTGGACTGAAAGTGATACTAACGGGTTAGCTTGATATGTCTCGAATTCAGAGCAGTCCTGGACCTACCTGCCGGCCATGACGTTGGCATATCCACTGAAGCTCTTAGTCAGTGACGTGACTATTATGTCTGCGACGTCCAACACGTCGATATTGGCAACCGAACCAATCGTATCATCCACTACAATGAAGAACCCATATTTGTCAGCAAGCTGCCGAAGCTTCTCCAGGTTGACAGTTTTGAGAAGAGGGTTCGAGGCGCATTCGCACCAAACAGCTTGAACACGGTTCGATGGGTCATCACATTTCTGGACCTTCAACATGTCTTCAAACTTGTCCAACTCCTCCCGAGTGCCATTACCAAAAGTTTCAAGGCTGGAACCATACATTTGCAGAAGTTTCGGTGTTAGCTCATATAAAAAGCCAAATACCACAGTTTTACCTCGTCGAAGACGGCAGAGTAGCTGATGGGCCTTGAAAATAGCCGTCATACCCGTAGGGTAAAGAAATATCATGTCCTCGGTAACGACTGGCGCCTCTCTATTGATACGGCCCAAGTTCTGCAAGTTCGCAAGATGACCACGCAGTCTGGCGTCTGTGCCTTGGATGGATACTTTTGGTTGGGGTGGTATCGCCTTGGACATGTTGAGCTCGAAAAGGTCGGGGTTCTCCGAAAGAAGGCTAGGGACATGCTGAAGGCACTGGCCGGCAAGTCTTGACGATATACCGAATCCCGTGAGCCTCCAAGCAGACATAGCATGTTGGACCAGAAGAGATGGAATCAAAAGCGCATATAATACCAGGACTTCGGAGGATCCACCGTTCGCTTTACTAGAGAACCCTAGGACCTGCATTGGCACTTTTCTTGTGGAAGGCTGGTGGCCTTGCCCTTCAAGTCGTGCTTGAGATAGTACATAGGCTCTTGTCACCTCCATATACTCATAAGTAGGGTAGAAAAAGTAAACATGTCCAGGGCGGCCATGATAACGGTCACATCTTGTAGCAAGCTTCGTGAATTTGTCTTAGCTGATATTCTAACCACCCAGGTTACTTTTCAGGCGTTGGGCTTACCTCCTGTATGTAAGGGTGGATAAATGACCTGGGATAGCCTCCTTTCTGGATTAATTTCATTCTTGGATGTTGAGAGCCAAGGTCGACCATATCTTGCCATGTTGGAAGCTGTACTGACACAGCATGACGGTCGTGAGGGACAGGAGTGCCAATCGGGGGTGGGCTTGTAAGCTGCATCTTGCAAGGAACAAACTGGACGAAGGTTATGCTGGTAACTATTGTATAACGTAGATGGAAATGATCATGTGTGCGAGAAGCTCTTGATATCCTTCCCATCCGAATGAGGGTATTTGGATCAGGTCAGTCTTATAGACCAAGAGACTAACGATGACATCCGATGACCTCGGACAACCGAGAGGCTTCGGATCCTTCGGAGCTTTGGCTTCAACTAGCAATAGATAGAATCAAGAAAAAGCTAGGGCTCGCGCTAGGTTGATAACGATGCTATTGACGCAAGATTTCTTTTTCTTTCGTGTTCGGAACTTCGGTGCTTTGTTTAATACCTAGCAGTATCCACAATACTGAAAACTCCATTCAAAGCTGAGAATAATATCTTTTGAATTCCGCAATCTCCGCAATAACCAGAATACTGAAAACTCTATTTAAAACTAAGCCCAGTATCTTTATGTCCCGAAAACTCTAAAGTCACTGGGATACTAAAAACTTTATTTGAAGCTAGGAGTAGTATCTGTTGTACTCCGAAAAACTCTAAAGTAGCCGGGATACAAACCCCTATTCGAAGCAGAGCATAGCGTGTTTAGCTGTTCGGTAACTTCGGAATAACGGTATGTCACTTACAGTAGTGACCGGGATCTTTGAAGAAAGCAATATACACGAAGTAACTGTCCGCAGGAATAGGATTCAGCAACTCGTCTATAGCATTAGTTGTTGTTATGAAATTTGTACTGTCATAACACATACGCAACAGCAAGCGAGTGCTCCAGGACTTTCGATTAGACCCACGATCTGTAGAAAACGTTAAGCTTCTCAATATATGTCCAGTATTACTAGATGAATGGAGAAAGAGAAAATAAATGAAGCAGAATTTCCATCCCAACAGACAACAAGAGCGGACTGGTATACTACCCTGAAAACGACTATGTAAATGTAGTAATTGTTGAAAATTGTCTCGGGATCACAACACTTGGTTTGCGCCTGATTTCTTCTGAGACGAATCAAATAATCGCAAAGTTGAGAGCAAAATCCAGTTCACAGCAACGGCAAATGCCATACACCACCAAATCCCACCCACCATATTTCTCTCCAACCCAATTCTTAGTGCCCAGCCACTACTAACGGGACCTAGTATTCTTGCCAGCGAGCCGACAGAAAGACCCATACCATGGATAGTGCTGCGTAGATGAGGATGCGAGCCGCAGCTGTTGATGAGTATGATCATGCCCGGTTGCGCAAAGGTGCGGGATACGGCCTGAAAGCCAAAAAGCAAGAGCAAGACAGGCCACAGCACCCATGAGTCATTTCGAAATAGCACCATGAAAGGTAGGAAGAAATACGCGAGTGCAGAGAAGGGAAGGAACATTCTGTAACTCATGTACGAACTTATCTTTGAAGTGATAATCGGATAGACGAGTAATTGAAATGACAAGCCAATCAAGCCAAGGACAGCAACTGCAAGACCGACTTGGTATAATGAGAGGCCAAGACCACCCGCAAGATGCAGGTTCAAATAGTTTTGGGTTGTCTCAGCTCGTTGTGTAGAGAGGAAAGAGGGGGTGATCGTATTGAATGCAGAGAGATGCAGCATCAAGGTGAAATGTGTCAAGAGTGTAAGGCCAACTCTCCAGGTCAGCACTCTAGGCAGGATGGTGTTATTTTGAAATTGCGATGTCGGTTGTGTAACAACTGGTACCGTTGAACTGCTTGTTGAGTCCAACGAGACCCGACCAGGGTTGCCATCGCCCGATGATGGGTAGGGTTCGGGAAGCATCGATACAGAAGCAAGTTCCTCATCGTCTCCTCTTGCAAGTCGTTCATATCGGCCTCTTCCGAAGCCGCTGGTCCATAGCTTTTTGAATACCCAGCGGCCTATTTCCCGACATCGATCCCGTCCATTGCGTGTCAAAGATGGGTGGGTTTCGTCTAGTCCAAAAGCAACCATGAGCGCAGATATCAAGATGAACAGCGCACATATGAAGTTCGGTAACGCAAATGGAAATCTAGACATCCAACTAGAGTCGCTGTTGTTGCTGGAATCGTTCGAGGTAGTCGCTTCGCTACTATCCGAGACGGAAGGGTCGGCTAGAAAACCACCCAACAAAGGTCCTATAATTTGAGGGCCGTTAGCTACGACTCAAGAATGCGCGGAAGAAAAGCATGGAGTATTACATCCAGCAGGCGTGGGTCTATACCTAAAACATCTCCAATGTTAAGGCACATAGGTAATAATAGAAACGCTTTGCTCTCAAATCGAGGTTCGGTTGTTTCACCAATCATAGTCCTCATGATTCCCAGGTTGGTATTCAATCCACCAGCGATAACCTTGAGTAAGAGACGCTGATTGAAAGATTGTGCAAAGCCACTGCCCAGGCCAGAAACAGCCGTTCCAGCGAGGCCGATAAGGAGGACGCCTTTCCGACCAAGTCGAGGCGAATTGGCAGCTCGACCCCACCAGACTGCCACGATGGATTGCGCTGCAGCCCACGATGCCATCAAGACACCTGCCTGAGATACGGCTTGACTGTCCGAAACTTCGCCTGGAGGTGCAAACGACTGTAGCTGATAGAACATGTACGTCGCTTGCGAGCGCTCGCTTAGGAGTTCGGTGATGCGAGCAGCTGCTATGACGATGAGTTGCCATTTATTGGGCATGTTTCTCCATGTTGCCGGCTTTTGGGTGACCGCCACCGCTGTGTCTGGCAACGCCTCAGTGCTGGTACTGGTGTGATGCATGTCTCTGTGGAGTCTTTTGTCTTGGGTAAGTTTATCGGGAGTCGAAGAATAGTTGCTGCTGGTAGAGGCATTCCGATCTCGCAAGGTTGTCACTCATGAGTTGTGTTTGTTTCAGCGTAAATGCCGGGCTTTCCACGTAAGACACATCCGCTAGAAAGCTATCCAAATCTGCAACTCCCTTGAGAGCGCTTCGAGTAATCAGAACACGATTCTAGCACTAACCTACTCATCGGCTCAAGCAAGCGGTCGGGGATATCCCCCGACAGCAGGGTCAGGTGGTAGCAAAGCTTTGAGCTTCAACTCAAATCTACGCCTACTGAATAGTCCGGCCAGGCAGGGGTCTCACGGGGCAATAACTGAATTAGGCTTGTGGATGAAGCTTACTTGCCTTCGAGCTTAGGTTTCTTATGACCCACTGCAAGATGAACACCTAGGCCACATTCGCATCTGCAGATCACGCGGTAGTCGTGAAGCTTAATCCTCGTATCGAAATCATTGCCCACAATTCTTACCCTGGTCTACTGATATGGGAAATTATTCCAGTGGCCAAAACAAGTGAATTACAAATCAGTTTCTTTTAATGGAGAATAAACTTTATGCCCATCTATGCAGGGGTTGGCTCCACTTGACCTGGTAGATAGTAATGCTGTCTACGTAGTTGACAAATAAATGGACTTACCTGACTAAAGTGTTTTTAGATAGCTACACGTCGAGTAGTTGTTAATTAACACTGTAATAACCACTTCCCCCTCCTTTGTTTTTAAAGCTTCTATCGTCATTCCATTTTCCGACAACTTGCAGCCATGTTCGAAGTCAACTCTAAACTACCCCAAGACCCGTATCTACTGGATTTTATACGTCTCTCACGCAGTCTGCCGCCGGATCATATCATTGTGGTTGATCACGAAACAGGAGTCCAGGCTACAATCACCGATTTAATCACGGCAGTATGCGAGTACCGTGTCAGACTTGGTAATGAACTCGGCACAGAAACGTTGACCGCCATTCGAGCGGGAAAGGAAGTCTTCATAGCAACTGTCCTCCCACCAGGCTTTGATTTCGTGGTCGCCTTTTTTGCAATTATATCCCTCGGCGCTGGGTTGGTTCCTCTGTCGACAAAATTGCTGCCCGAAGAAGTCGCCTACTACATCTCTCAATCTGGATCGCATTTCATACTCTGTGATCAAAACCGCTTCAAGCTTGCCAGTGCGGTGCCGGCCTTGGTTCCTACTTCCGGCAGAAATGTGGGACATACGGGAAAATTGCAGGTTATCTGCCTGGGAACAAGCCATTCCCCATTTACGAAGTCTCCATGTCCTGAAATCGAATTTGATCGAGCCTGGACACCATCTCTTGAAGCCCCGTCATTGATCCTCTTCACGTCGGGATCGTCTGGGCCACCTAAAGGCGCCATGTTCCCCAGAAGGTACCTCCACAACTTGTCACACCTTGCTATTGATGCTCTTCAAGTGACGGCCCGAGATATCTTTCTCCATTCACGTGGCGTTCACTGGGTGAGTGGAGTGCGATGGTCCTTAGGCATGATGCTTGCTGGCGCCCGTGTCGAGTTTTGCGAAAGCCGAATGAGTCCAACGTGGTGGTGCAAGCGGGTCGCAGAAGGCGGCGTAACTATGTGCTATGAAATGCCAAGGATTTGGATGTCGATCATGCTTGCAATCGAGAAGCTCCCTTCGTTGCCCCTCGAGGGCCACATCGGCGTTGGGGATGTGAAGAAGGGCTTGGAAAGTGCTCGTCTATTCATGAGTGGAGGTACTCCTGCGATAGGAAAGGTCATGGAATATTGGAATCAATCTCTTCCTCGAGGCTTATACACCAACCTTTGGGGGATAACGGAGCTTGGAGGCATGATTACCTACCATGATGCGGAAACGAAGTCTTCCGACCCGGTATCCTCAATGCCTTGGCTATGCCTTAGAACAATGTCACTAACGAGTCTTTAGCAGTGCGTAGGCCGCTTATTGCCTAATGTCATAGTCAAGTTTGACGAAAGTGGACAGGCGTGTGTCAAGAGCCCACTGATATTCCTCGGGTAAAGATCACTACTAGCTCGTAACGGATGCACAGCTTCTAACTACAACAACAGATATGTCTCAGACCCGGAACGGACACAGCTCGCCCTCGATGAGGAAGGGTTCTTCAAGACAGGAGACGCTGTTGAGATTCGCCAAAGCCAGGTATATTTGTCAGGGAGGATCGGACTCGACTGTAGGTTATAGGCTCTTTCACACACTACTCCAACTGATTGAATCCTTGGCTAATGAATACCAGATATTCGCTTCAAAGGGTTGAAGATGTATGCTGCCGATATTGAGGACAAGATCAACGAACTTCCCTATGTGCATGAGTCTGCTGTGATGCCAGTACCCGACCAGGAATTTGGACAGCGCGTGGCTGCAGTCATTCAAGTCAAGTCTCAACACGAGCTGCCCAGTTTGAAACAGCTTCGGTATGACTTGCAGCCATCGCTGCCACAGTATAAAATGCCCACAATCATAACGCTGGTGGATGGGCCCTTACTTCGAACGACAACCGGGAAACTGGCAAAGACCGCCATCCGCAAGAACTACGTGGAGACAGAGACGTCTCCAGCTGTGCATAAGGAAAGGTGGTACATATCATATGAGTCTGGGCCTCGACGAAATTTTATGTGGGATTGGGCGGGAATGCATTAGGAACAGGCGAAATAAGATAGTTATGGTATAACGTTAGGAAATCAAAGGACACAATTATGGCCACACTCACAGAGACCCTAAGATAGGACAGCACGATATCCTCGTCATATAAGTACCTTTAGAAGACCCATTCAGCATAATAACCCACCAACTTGTTAAGTAATGATTCCACCTCTGCTACCCAGTAAAGGCTTAAGATAACTCTGCCAGAGCCTGCTTCTTTATTATCACAAGATTGGAATTCTTTAAGTAGCACTTTGATAAAGAAACGAGACCCCGTGGCGGAGTGGTTAACCGTCTGGGCAGACCTCAGGGCAAGGTGCCGGGTTTGCAACCCGGAGGGGCACCCTTTTCAAAAAAGAGAACCAGCTTATGCTGTTGCAAATACCCCCTCATGTGGCAGCTAGACTTAACAGTAAGAGAAACTGCGGAGTTGCCTTGACCCCTATACAACTGGATAAGGGCTGGAAACCCTAATTAACAAGAAGAATTAAAGATAATAACATTAACTGAATTAAAGAAGTTAAAGTGCAATATTAGCTCTTAAACTGGTTTATTAAGCTATTCACTATTCAGCGAAACAAATAAGTCTAAACTTGCAAGGTGTCCGGAACGGAAATACGCCACCAGCTTCTCTATATTGTCGGTGTCGACCAAGATAAGCCTGAGGCGCTACAATTACAACGGTCCGGTAGATCACAAGGTCGCTCCGGGCCTCAAGCCTATCAAGGGAAAGTCGGTCATCATGACCGGAGGCGCCAATGGCATGGGTGGGTGAGACCCTCGTTCGAAATTTCGCTGTCGCAGGTGCCAACGTAACTTTCGCCGACGTGAATGGGAAGCGCGGCCAAGCCATGGAGGCATAATTGAACGCTAATGGCAACGTCTGTACCGTTGTTTCAAATGCGATATTCGGGACTGGGAGCAGCAAAAAGCCATATTCGAGAAAGCGATATCACAAAGTCTAAGCAAGAGCGTCGATGTGGTGATTGCTAATGCTGGCATCAGTCGTAGCTCAGGCGACAGTTCATGGACCCTCGATGGTGAGTAACTCAGCCCTTTACAAGTGGAGGATCCGGCTTCAAACGAGCTTAATTCTGATTTGAACTATGTAGACCCCAAGGGAGGCCTAACGAAGCCCGACCTGAATATCGTCCGAGTCAATTTGGACGGAGCGTTGTATACTTGGAAACTAGCAGTGCATGACTTTTGGAAGCAACAAGTGAATGACGAGCGAGACCGGTACTTCATCATTACCGGCAGCATAGTTACTTGAATTGAATCCCCTGAAACTGGGAATATACATCAACTAACTATGGACTCCGCGGCTTTATGCGCACTGTCAGACGCTCCGGCCACGAACAAAACTACTGGATCAAGAGCGACATTCGAATCGCAGAGTACAGGAAGTGGCTGCTCGACCGTGGAATTAACTGAGGAGGGCAAAAGGAGGTAGTAAAGTGTATGCTACGAATCGCTACCGACAAGAGCATCGATGGTAAACACCTCCCTCTGATGCTGGAAGTACTTCTGCAGAAGCTCACATGGCCAGGTCGGTCCTTCATGATCACCCGTCGGTCGGTGGAGAAGGAAGGGTTCGTCGACATGGACAGAGAAGACTACAAGGATGTGCCGGACGACCAATATCTGAAACAGTTGCAGGCTTCTTAGTTAGTCATGATTGAAGATAAATGGCTGTCCGACTCATGCTTTCTCTACTAGACCACAATTGATCGCCCGCCTTCCCAATCAAGTTCCGCCCATGCTCGGAAAGCCCCTCGTTATTCAATAACCACCCACTCGAGCAGGACATGGTCCCAATACCGTACCCATTAAGCTGTGCATGTAAATTCCTTGATGGTCCCCCCAGTTAAACCTCAGAGTGCCGGGGTAGAACATTTCTGTCTTCCTCGTGTTGACCTCCGAGTTTTCTTGGCCGTCGTAGAATTTCCACGAAGTCGTGTTGGCAGGGTTAATCCATACCGTGCCAGACGGATGGCGGTAATTCAAGAACTGAGGTGGGAGATTTGGAACCCAGTCAGCGCCATTGATGACACCCGTGTATTTCCCCTCAAAGGCTTTATCAAAAGCGGTTGCGAATACAGCGTTGCCTACTCGAGGAACTCCATACGCGATAACCTCTTGGATGACATCGCCAAACGTGTGATGAATCGACAAGGCACCCAGCAGCGCAATTGCGGCTCCCTGGCTGTGACCTGTAACAATAACTTTGTCTTCAGGGTACTTTTGCATTGCCTCACGGAGACTTTGCTTGACATGGTCCCAACTCCCAGCCCAAGCAACTTGAAACCCTGCAAAGACGGCTGATCCCAACGGAAGGCCCAAGTCTTCATCTGGCAATGTCTGAAACGCCTCAACGTTGTGCACAGAGGACACAAAGCTCGAGAGATTGGTTCCCTGATAGGCGAGAATTATACCCAAGCTCTTGGAGTGATAGATGTTTGCGCGTTGCACGGTGTCGCCGTCGCCAAGGGCGTAAACTAATGTCTGATCGCCAAACTTGACACCAGGTACGTTATAGGTGCTTCCACAGTACGTATTCTGCACCGATGCCACAGTCGAAGTGAAATGCGACAATGAAAAAGGCAAGTCATTGTCTCCAGACTTCTTGATGGGGTTGGGCAAGGCATTGGCAGGCTGAGAGAGGTTGGTGAACAGGACCAGTGCCGAAACACAAAGTTGAGAGAGACCCATCTTGAGATGAAGTAGAGACGTCGGAAATGTAGTGAATGGAGCTTGGTGATGAACCGGCGGGGGCCATGGTCATCTGTGAACCTATTTATCTCTCAATCCTGCTCTAAAGCCACAAGGAGAGCCGGTAGTTGTGGATGACGAGACGACGTCATTTCCCTCAAGTTCGGACATGAGGCCGAACCTCAGCTTAGCGCAAGTGGGTAAAATAATCCGTAGTCTCAAAAGCTATGATATTGTGGTGGCCTTTTCGTGGGAGTGGATATTGGTCCATTCGCGGGTCAGCCGGTTGTATACGAGATGCATCATCTAGCACACACTACATCCGAGATTCAGCTGGAACACACCAGAGGGCTGTAGCTATGAGGCGGTGCTCGGCTTCACGTGGACATGGTTTCATTTCGCTCGATGACAAGATCGGTTAACCCGTTTCTGACTCTCGGCCAATGTCGGCCGACCTCGTTCAGCTGAAGCTACAACCCCTGTTTATTACACTGCAGCTCGGGGTTTCAGGACCGAGACTCTCCAACCAAAGCCCGAACACACTCAAGATCATTCGGGGCAAATTCCTTACCCGAGTGGGTTTCTCGTACGAGGAGCATCTTTCTCGTTTCATCGGGTTGTTCGCTACCCTGCGGGTCTTTGCTCTCTTAAGAACCCTTCTGCAGCCTGAAAACCAGTGTCGAAGTCGGACATGTCCGCTAAGTTGGCATGGATGTATTCCCAAAATGGTGAAGAGAGTAGCTCCAAAGCTTTCTCTGCCTCGAGGTCATATTGGGATGCCACCAGAGGGTTCAACTGCATGCTACTGTCACTTATTGACTTAACTCGAATAGTCCTCAAAGTATCGTCCTGTTAATCTTTTGAATAACCTGAATTTTGCTTGTGCCTCCACCAGGCTGGAATATTTTCCCAACGAATGAACAGCTGATGGTTTCGTAAGCAACGTTTTCTAAAAGCCCATCTCCTGAATTCTCGGACAATGGAAATCTAAGTGCCTTGTCCCGAGGATCCCCACCGACTAGATAGGTGCCATCGCCCACTGTCAGCCGCGAGTACCCACCTGGCTTGTTGATCTTCTGTCGATTTGTAATAGACAGTGATCCTACATCAACCTTCAAGCACCCGTGGACGTCCGCTCCATCGACATGGTAGACGGCGATCCCTTTGCCTCAAGTAGCTGGAATTTGGCCACGCTGCAACAAGACAAAGCTATCAACAGAGACCTGGCTCTGTCAAATTTCCTCTGGACAGTTGTCAGCTTGTCTGCACCGGCTCGTTTCTGGTCAATAATTTGAAACCCAGTACCTGGATTTATCTCTGGAACTATATCACTCCTAGCATCGTTGTTACTCTTAACAGCTGTTCAGTTTGCCCCAGCAACAACGTCCTCAACTGTGTTTGACCAATCCGTGTCCATTTTGGGCCCAGGCCTGATAGGAGCTGCTGTTGCAAATGCCTCCGTAAAGGTAGGATGAAAGACTACAGTCTGGAACCGCACCTCTACAAATACTGCCCCTTTGGGAGTTCTTGGTGCCAACATTCCCCGGACCGTAACAGGGTGTGCTCGGGTAAACCATATCGTAATCGATATCATAATTCACCCGCAAGCACCCCACGAAGCTTCCAAGGGGGTCTTGGTGTGTCTAGCACCGAAGGCCGCATCATCATCGATTACCACCGGATCATCATCGCTGACCATCGAGTCAGCTTCAGCCGCAATACACGCTGGCTTTTCGGTTTACCTCCATGGAACTATTTTGGTTATGCCGCACCAAATTGGCTTGCCAGAACCAATATCTCTCATCAGCGGCAAGCACGAGACCTTTACTCAAATCGAACCAGCGTTGCCAACCCCGGGAGCGCCTCAACTTATCAGCACCGAGTACGACGCATCTGCGGCCCTCGAGCTCAGCCTCGTAGTCTCCTTGTGTGGTGTCGCGTCGGGCTTTGTCCGGACTGTTGTGATGCTGAAGCAGACGGCTCTTTTCAAAGACCAATTGATTCAAGGGCTCATCAAAACACTCTGGATTCCTAAATCATCGGTAGCGTCGAGGGATTCTTACACATGGAGACAACTCGGTGAGAATGACTTTGTCACTTCAGGAGAGGGCACGAAAGTGTAGCCAGCAGTTCCATACGCTCCGAAATCTCCTCCGTACTTGCCAGGAGCTTGGCATCTCGGGTGAATTGATAGAGGTGATACTCGACCTGTTTAAGAAGCGAACCGCACAGGTCTATAGTGTTGAGGACTAGTGGTATAGTCCAGTTACCGTAGGCAATCTCTGCAAGCTATAATCGTTTTTTTTACGCTTGTTAAGTGCTCTAATTTCTTGTTCCAGAATTATTGCTTCATACCAGTCGGTCGTGTCCTTAACGTAACCTAGATCACCTCTCTCAATCGAGCATTCAAGTTGTGACTTGAGACGATAGGTCCCACCCCGTGAGCTGGCGCGAGGCATGAGGCTTTGAATTGAGTTAAAATTGGCGATATAAAGTGAGAAGACGAAAGTTTTGATGAGATTGAATTATTTCAAGGACTAGACTAAACAACGGAAATATATGTCTTTACTCTGATTCTGTATGGCTGTCGCAGTGAAGACCTTCAGCACACCGCACCGCCGGAAAGTCTCGGCTTGCTCCTGCATCTGGCACCGAAGGACAAATATGCAAATGGAGACGCGTTCATCATTTGTCTCAGTCAACAAGAGTCCTCATACGAGGGCAGGAGTACGATATCGTCGACATCGGGATGTTTGCAAGCCTACGTCGTTATTTCCGGATCCGGCCGAAGCTGCACCCAAGAGGCTGGCTGAAGGACAGATCGACATCATTTGTAATCCATCAGGACTAGCCATATCCATCAGGCAGCGGCCAAGACCGGTACGCTCGCCATCCTTGCTGTTGAGGTTGTGGCAAAACAAAGGCCAACCCTCGCAGGTGTTGAGGCCGGTAAGAAATGTCCAAAGTTCACAAATCAATTGGAAGCTGCTATTTATTGTGTCCACTAGGAATTCCGTCATAGAACTTGCTCAATCTTGGGTTTACAATATAATTCGGCAACAGGCTATTCAATAGACGCTTGCACAAAGAGCTCGACAGGGTGTTGCAGTAACATTTGCTGTTTCACTGGTCAAAATCCCCTGCATATAACAAGTCACCAGGTTGGCCATTGACCCTCTCCCAAACCTCACGAGCCTTTAAGTGGATATCTCGTTTCTCGGGTTCGTCGTCCACCTCCGCAAGTTCATCTGCTTGTGTCTCACGCTCGAGTCTCACTGTTAAAGCATTAGCAAATGTAAACACACGCCGATTTAACTCAGAAAGCTCACCATGTAGGAACACAGCTGTTCGTTTACCGCTGAAGAGCGCATGTGGGACGTTGGTGACATTATCCGAGTTCGCGTCACCGATCGCATACACGCCGGGGATGTTTGTGACTAAACCATTGGCCGAGTCTGCTGCCAGGCGTCCACCGTATAACCGCACGCCTAGCTCCTCGGGAACCCTGGATCGTTGTTCATCCTCAAAGCTGGTTAAGAATGCAGCGCGATGAACAGACTGGCCTTCATTGAAGTTGACCTCGAACAAGTCATTCTCAGGGGCGGTAGGAAGGCTTGGGTCCCCATGGCCAGTGGTTCCTTCTCGAAGTCGTTGAATATCTGTAATCGTTTTGTTGTCAACCGTGACATTGTGGATCTTAAGGTATGCCTCCCACTTAGGGAGATCCTTTGTCGCAATTTCACGGGACTTGCTTGTATCAGTACCATTAACAAATGCCACAATGTCCCTGTTTAGGGTCAGTATCTCACGGACTAGCCCGGGTATCTTATCTAAAGAAGCCAGGAGTCCGAGAGGCTGGTCTGCATGTTCATGTCCATCGCACCAAGGGCACCAGTAAATGCCCTTGCCCCAGTTTTCCTCAATGCCAGGTGTCTCCGGGAGAATATCTCTTAGGCCAGTGGCGAGGACGATTTTCTTCGTGGACAAGGTCTTTGTCTCGTTCGCGTAGTTGGCTGATACGGAGAACCAAGTATTGTTTTGCTGGGCCACGATCTTTGTAACAGTTCCGTTGACCATTGACACAGTATCATAATGGGAGAGCTGCCCACGAGCCGCCCAGCGGTAGTAAGCGGGAGTTACACCTGGATTTGATTAAAACCTGCTGCATTAAAGTAAGAATCACTTACCATCAAATCCAATAACATCATGCATATGACGGGTGGGAGCATTTCGATACTCCCCCGAGTCAATCAGAAGAACTTTGCGGCGTACGCGAGCAAGTCCACTCAGAGCTGAAAGTCCAGCAGGACCGCCTCCGATGATTATGGCATCGTATGTAGGCTCGGAAGACGTAGAATTCCCCTGGGTAATAGCAGCAGTATCGCCAAAGGAGGCAAGAGCAGAGAGTGCAAGAGCGTAGAGGAATCTCATTTTCAAAACAGTGACTTAAAAGACGAGCATATAGAGCTGTGTATGAGAGACAATTTCACCTCACAGAAATAGAACTTTTATAGGAAGATCCCTATTCTTTGCTAGCTGAGACCCTAGCTTGTCATGTCTGCTACAGCACTATAACCGGGCGACGGTCGGGCACGTCGGGTGAGACAGTGCCCTTGCTCATGGATGTGGATGAGGCAGGGATATGAGTAATTAAGGATCGATTCCTAAGAGGAAGGTGATCTTACCACATTGTTAATTTTAGAGTTTAATCTATTTTTATTTACAATCACTTGATTTTGATCACAAAAGTCCGAGAGGCCTTTGCTCTATTTATTATATTAAGAAGCACAAAGGGCCTTAGCATTCTTAACTAATTTTTTTTAATAAATAGGAATAAGTCTGTGAGAGTACCTGGACTATCTTGAAGAAGCGAAGGATTATTGTTAACTACACCGAGTACACCATTCATATTCCACCTATAGTTTGCTATGTCTTTCAGATCCCACGTACGACGTAGCATGGGCGTAATTTTTGCTAGGGGCACCAACTATGCCATTGCATTGAGCCTGGTGTTACATAATGGAAATGTCTTTAAATATTATGTGCTTCCAGGGATCGCTCTCGTCATGTCGAAATTTCGATTTTTCAAGTGGGGCACTTTCCAACAGCGGCAACAATTATCAGCCAAAAGGCCATGATATAGAGACGAATAAAAGAGAATGGGAGAGAGAAAATTTACAAAAAACATATCATCTAAGATGACACCTATTATTTCTCTCAACGAGTGTTAACTCATGTGACGCTGAGCTTTTCTGGAGTTGTTTATCAATCGAGTTTGCGTACGCGTAGTCCTTTCTTACCCCTGTCACCGAGTTTATCTGAGGCCCACACGCCGTACTCAGCACGCAATCGTGACTTTAAATGTCGATTCAACGTTTGATCCCTCCCGCAACTTTAATTTTTGCGTGACCCAGTCGGCAGTCATGTCCACCGCAAGGGATGCAATACCGGTAAGCATAAGGCCGAGTTCTAAAACATTATCCATGCTTAGCTAGGTATACTATAATATGACTGGGGGTGTAGAGCTCTGGGGTAAACTAAGGTGGATCTGTCGTGGACAATGGAAAACAATTCGCGAGAGGAAACATACTTTCAAAGAACCAGGTTTACAATTCCTGCCAAATCAAGAGTCAAATTTTAACTACTGAAAAAATCATCACCTTGAGCGCCGTCGTCGATGATATCCAGGCCATGAAACACTCTTCACCCTTCGACAAGTTGAAGTTGGACCAGCCGTCGGACCGACCGTGAGCTAGGGAGGACCCATGCACTTGGCATGAGGGATATACCAGGAAAATCTCGTGTTTGGGGTATGCCTGTGCTTGCGCAATCGGTCCTTGCAATCCACTGTTCCGCCCAGACCTATCTGATCGCTTCGGATCGTCCGAGAAAGCACCGCACCCGATCAAGGGCGTTCAACAGGGCGTATATATGATCTCCAAGGGCAGGCAGTTGATGCTCCAGGAACTTCGAGGCACAGCAAGTCTGTATGTTAGGGCATTCGATTGTCTACCTTCCAGCATGGGTGCCCTTCCCGAGAAGCTCGTTTTGGGGGATGGCGTCCAGGCGTCAGAGACCCCGGAGTATTCAGACTCAACTGCCAATTCGACGCAAGAGTCGATCGCGATGAAATCGAGACTCTTAGGGGCTACTCCGGACGAGGTTCTTGAGGCCGCAGAGTATGGTCGAACCTTGGATCTTGAAGAGGCTAAGAAGGCAAGCTACCACCAACCACAACCAGCTCATTGCATTTCCTAACATAAGCCCCAGAGAACCGAGAGCCTTCTCTACTTCCACGAAAACGACCCCAACTTCAACCCGAACTCCATCGTCCGTCTCCAAGCATTTGTCGCCAACGTTGCCCTATTCGAAAATCCCGAAAAACATGCCGATCTCATCTCCGACATCAAGACGGAAGTTTCACTCCTTACCATCAATTCGCCATACGCCGAAGTTCGGGCCGTTGTGAGCAACAAGGACGACACCTCCGCACCAGTCGGGACCATCCGAGCATGGGTGATTGGACTGTTATTCGTGGTTCTATTGAGCTTTGTGAACCAGCTGTTTTCTGTCCGCCAGCCGTCCATTCGACTACAGGCCCCGGTCGTACAAGTGCTTTCATTCCCGCTAGGCAAGGCATGGGAGAAGTGGATGCCTGTGGGAGCATTCACACTCTTCGGGTCGAAACTCATGCTAAACCCCGGTAAATTCAACCAGAAGGAACATATGCTCATCTCCATCATGGCGAATGTTGCGACGGGCCTACCTCACTCACGGTATATCGTCTTCACCAGTTGGCTGGAAAAGTACTTCAACTTGGAATTCGCCTCCTCTTTTGGGTTTCAAATTTGTCTTGCGGTTAGATAATTACCCAGCCGTTAGCTAGGTCCTGGTGTTCAACGCTAACTGAAATAGCTATCCATGAATCTAATGGGTTTTGGACTGGCAGGACTCGCCAGACAATTCCTAGTTTACCCGTCGTACTGCATCTGGCCCCGCTCGCTTGCCACTGTTGCCCTCAACCAAAGTCTCCACAATGGTGTGTGGAAACACTCCAGCTTCAAACTTGGTACGATTGACTAACTATCAAAAGAGGAAAATTCTGCGGTTTTGGGCCCTTTCAAGAAGATGTATAGCATGTCCCGATACAAGTTCTTCTTGCTGTCATTTGCCGCCATGTTCGTATGGTTTTGGTTTCCCGAGCACATCGTCAGCGCCATCTCACTCTTCAACTGGCTGGCCTGGATCGCACCCGAGAACTTCACTCTGACCGCTATTACAGGCCTGAAGAAAGGCCTTGGTTTCAACCCATTTCCCACTATGGACTGGAATATTGTCACTTACAACGTTGAGCCCCTACTGGTTCCGTTTCATATCACCCTCAATATGTTCATCGGCGCCCTACTTGGTGGTATAACAATCATTGCAATGAACTGGTCCAATACATATAACACTGGCTATCTTCCAATTAACACCAATACGATGTTCGACCACAACGGCATGAAATACAACGTGTCGTCAATTCTGGACGAGAATGGCCTATTGGACGAAGAAAAGTATCAAGCCTACAGCCCTGTCTACATTGCGGCCTCATCTGTGACCTATTAGTATGTTCCTTTCACCTGATTCAATTGCACCAAGCTTACCATATCAGTGTTTTCTTCTTCGCTGTCTATAGCGCTGTTATATCCTACACGATCTTCTGGCACTGGAATGACATCAAGCTTGGCTTCAGGTCTTTATGGAACAGGCTCACGAAGAAGGTCGAGCACAACGCCTTCAAGGACGTACACACACTGCTCATGGAAAAGTATCGCGAAGTCCCAGAGTGGTGGTACCTTATTCTCAACGTAAGGATCATCTGACACCCCAACTAGGGATATGAACGGGCCTAAATTGCTGACATGGCTCTGCTTCTAGATTGTCGCCATTGCGTTAGGCATTGCCTCTGTGGCAGGCTGGCCGACTCACACAAGTGTGGGCACTGTTTTCTTTGGTGTTGCGCTCGCCATACTATTTACCATTCCTACCGGTATCATATTTGCCACCACTGGAATTGAAGTCGAATACAATGTTCTTGCGGAATTCATTGGCGGAGCGTGGCAACCCGGCAATGCCTTGGCTGTAAGCCCCGCGTTTCAACCCGATCATTTCCAACCAAATACTGATTATTATAGATGAACTTCTTCAAAGGCTTTGGATATGTAACAGTTGCGCACGCCCTCGACTTCGCCAACGACCTGAAACTTGGCCATTACCTCAAGGTCCCCCAGCGCCAAACTTTCTGGTGCCAGACCGTTGCGAGTAAGTGATGCATGACTGCAAATATCTCGAAACGTTGCTGATATCTTCTAGCTGTTGTCTCAGCCATCGTCTGCACCGGTGTGATGAACTTCCAAATCACTAGCATCCCAGACATCTGCGAAACCAACCAAAAGGACAAGTTCAGCTGCCCTGGTGTTGAGAGCTACTTCACCGCTGCTGTTCTTTTCGGGTCACTTGCACCTCGCAAGGTCTTCGGCGCGGGCGCGCAGTACACCGCAATGCTCGCCGCATTTCCCGTTGGACTGGCCTTTCCTATCCTCTACTATTATGCCATCCGCAGACTTCCCAAGACTCACTGGCTCACCAAGATCCATCCCGTCGTCATTTTTAGCGGTGGTCATACTTGGTCGCCCTACAACCTAGGTTACATGTGGCCGACTGTGCTGCCTGGTTGGATCTCGTGGGTCATCATTCGGAAGAGGTATCTCGCTTTCTGGTCCAAGTACAATTACGTCCTCTCGGCTTCTTGGCAGGCGGCTATTGCTATTAGTGCTGTTGTTATCTTTTTTGCTGTGAGCTATCATGGGGCGGATGTTAATTGGATCGGCAACAACGCAGACAGCGGGTGTGAGGTTGAGGCTTGTACAAGATTGAAGGTGCCAGAAGGACAATACTTTGGTCCGCGACCCGGGACGTTCGCAACATGACACGGCTACATTACTTCATTCTTCTCTTGTTAATAGAGGTTTAGCTAGTACTGAATGCTTGACAGCTGGCATTAATTGCTATAAACTCAAAATAGCCTTTAAATACCAACTTTATACTTAACTGGACTACAACCCTTGGTCTGTCTGAGTAAACTGTTGGCCTTTGAATAGACTGGGTATGTAGTCGGTATTGTTGATACTATTACTGATGTTTTCTTTTTACTGTTCAGCTTCTAGTCCCCCCTCCGGGTATATATGTACTAGGGCACCTTAACCTCTTGATATCTTTTAATTTATTTTCGAAAACTGGTAAACAAAGAACAGTATTCACCATGTGTTATTTCATAGCGATTCCAGTGTATATTATATAAGAAATAAAGCCTTTGCCATAACACAAGTTTGGAGAAAGACGAGGTCCAGACTTAGTACCAGGACAATCGAGAAGCTCGCCCTTAGCTACCATACTCATCAGCGCGAGATCTCGATAACGACGACGACATGATTATAACAGAGCTAAGCGGAATCCGCAAGGGCTTTACTTTGAATAACATGTCCCTGGGTCAGCTTTTGGTCTATCATGTCTCTTTCCTCCCGGGTAGCATCGGTGATATGTACGGCCACGTAATCCCCAAACTGTTTTCCAATCTCCTCAAGCGACAACTTGGCGGTCTCCGGCCAGAAGAAGTAAATCGCGGGAATGAAAAGAACGCTCCAGCAAATGACGAGGAGAAAGTATTTCCAGCCGACTGCAGCGAAGCCGATCGGTGCGGTTTGGAAAAGAATGATGGTAGCTGCTGCTGTCAGCAAAGCGTGCCTCACACATAGGGCTCGGAAGAGAAGCCCAACGTACCAGCAAACTGTCCAAAAAGAGAGAAGCCAATACTGATAGATCGGATTTCCGTTGGGAAGATCTCTGTGACATACAGATACATTGTGGTGTTGCAGAATGTTCCCTGGAAAGCGAGGTACAGAAACATGAACAAGACGCCGATAGCATTGCCGGCCTTGTTGTTAGTGGCAGCGTATAAGGAGATCATGGCTGCGTAGATAGATGTGGTTATGACGATGCCTACAAACCCGGTCATGTACATCTTTCTGCGCGAGTTGACCTTGTCGTGCAACCAGGCACCCCCAGGGTTGTAGATGAGTCCCGCAGTTGTGAGCCAGAGAGCTGATAGCAAGAGCGGCATGTATTTAGTCTGTTCAAGGCTGGTGTACAGTATGACGGCATAGTTTTTCTGTTGGCCTTTAGTTTCGGGTAGTTCTACTTCTTTATCGGAAGGTTTATGGCTTACGATGATGAGAGGCCCACCGAACTCGGCACCCCACTGTGTCATGAAGCCAATGATCATGCGCTTACGGTAGCTCTTCTTCTGGAGAACAGCTCTCCACGGACTACCACCATAAGCCGCAAGCTTCTCGGAATCAAGCTGGAGCTGCTTCTCGATCTGATAAAACTCTTCGCGGGCCACTATATCCTCAGGATCATTCGGAGACTGTCGAAGGCGGACAAGGATGGACTGGGCTTCCTCCCTGTGTCCCTTGGACATTAGCCAACGAGGAGAACGGGGAACCCAGCGGGAGCCCAGTAGGAGGACGAGAGGCGGCACTACCTGAAATGCCAAAGGAAACCGCCAGCCGAGGGTCTTGTTTTCAGAGAAGTAGACTCCAAATCCGATCCACGACGAGAGCATGTGCTCAAAGACGAGGAAGATGGCGTGGTGGCCAACGAGCCAGCCACGAGCATAGGGACTAGACACTTCGGAGAGATACATGGGCGTCACAGTTGCCATGAGGCCCACACACATGCCCATGATACATCTGCCAGCCTGAAACATGCTTTAATTTGCACCGTCAATTTCCGTCCAAGGACGGCAGAAGAGGCTTCTCACGCTAGATTCTGAGCACCGCTCTGCAGCATACCACCGAGCATACCCAATGCGCAGCCGAACTGGAGGCTCCGCAGACGACCGAAATAATCGCATGCCCACATGAGGATGAGACGCGAGTCGGCACCGCCAGCCGAGAAGAGTCCATTTGCTGTGGCGATCACTGGCGTAGTGATGTTGTCGTATCCCGGCTCGCCGTCGAGTGGAAGGTCGAAGAAGGCATACCAGCCGGGTTGGCCGATGGTGCTACCTATGATGGAGGCAGCGTATCCATAGGTCTAGTCGTCAGAATTAACATTGGAGGGCCAAAAGAGGATCCAAGCGGCGGGAATTGTCGGACAACAAATTACGGTGCCTCCGAGGGCGACAAACGCAATCACAAGCCTGTTGTATAGGCTCGTCTGGTTCCCGGTTTGCGGCATAGTTACTACAACTTGTAAGTAGTTGCAAGAAAATCACGAAAGTTCTGGCAAGCAAAGGAAGGCCTCGGGTCAGCGAGGATGGAATGAAGAGAGGGTGAAGGTGAAACGAGTTCGCTCCAAAATATAAAGTGTGATGAACCCCGGCAACTGCTGCCAGATGGTGACTTTTCCTGATATCGCAGCAAGGTGACCACGGTTACGTTGAGATTGCAATCTTGACGGATCGTATCCGAGTAGCCAATGACCGCTGAATCAAAAATCGGCTCCCTTGTCTAGACCCGGCTCTCTTGTTAGGCGTTAAGGAAGGATTTCACGAACTTGTGATTTAAGCGCATGTGATATGGATGCGAGCAACTCTGCCGATTAACCACCGGAACACATTCCGCCTTTTTGTTCGTGTAGAAGTGCGTTTGGCGACGTGTCTGGCGGCACGGAATATTGCCGCAGGTCAAGACGGCTGGCTATCGAAGCTAGAGTACGCTTGGACACCTACAACACCGCTCGAGCCCTCATGTGGCATGTAAGTAGGGATCGAAGAAACAATGCCCGTGCTTAAGTAGGCCTGGAACGCGCAGATAATAGGACTCACAGCCACAGCTGCCGGGGATAGGACTAGCTGGGGGGTCATCCGTGGAATTAGTCCAAAGGCTACATCCATGGCTGACTTTGCCTCTCATGGTAACCCCCAGCCTAGCCCAGCTCGCGTGAGGATGACGACGATGAGGATGATGTAAGTACAGTACACGCGCATTGGCGAGTGAATACTGGACGAGAGACTTCTACTTCGCTGTGCCCGCCGTCATATTGTGGATCATTAACAGGTGAGCGAGCTGTTTGGTTTGGAAATGAAGTTGAAACGTTGCATTTTCTTCCTCTCCTCCAACCTCACCTGTTCAACATGTAGGTCTTGTTTCTCTGCCGCCCAATCCACAAGATAGCTTTTAAATGAGTAGCATGCAGAGACTACATGAATGGATAAAATGCAGATTTCACTCTAGCAGACGCTACATACAAAGTACAGTACAGTATTGAGGGCAAACCCTGGTTGCTCCCGATGTTTAGTCTACCGGGGATGCGAGCAACGAGCCGGAACCGCTGGCCCCCTTCCGTGAGTCCGATATTATACGAATGGACGAAACCGTGCACTTGATGTGCCGTGTTGATCCCTGTAGCGCTATACATTGCCGATCATGAGTGTGCCCGTGGCTTTTTCCCCCACACCAAGGATCGACGAAGCTAAAGACGCCACGGCTGTACCCGGAGCCGTACCAGAGCCAGGCCCAAAGAATACGAGATGATATGTTCTCATCTGCTACGTCGATAATCAACACGGGACCTAGCTACAGGTTGGAGGATGTGGAGTACAAATGAGGAGACTGCGCTACCGGCTCCTTCAAGCAAGGCTAGACTGTGCTTATTTCCAGGATGCTCCTGGCGTGTTTTAGTACCAATGTCTTCATCCAATGATTGGAACGGCAATCCATTCCATCATCAATAGCGCGACGTTCGTCTGGGGATGTCTCGAACCAAGTCAGGCAACAAGTGCAACAGCCGGGCGTCTTATACCAGTCCAGCCCTTGCCTCGCATCCCCCACGAAAGTCTGACATATGATACCATGCAAACTATCAATAAAGCCACAAGTTTCGAATCTCATGCTCTCGGACGACGCAAGGTTCTGGACTGAAAGGACTCAAGACCCGACACAGGTCATGTTCAAATTGGCTTTGTTCCCTTTCAGCCGATCCTTTTTACAGAGCGACACGTGTGTTCGCACGTCTGGAACAAATTGGCTGCCCAACGTCTTGGTCAAGCATCCACTCTCAGCCAAGTTATCAACCACAACATAAATTCTCACACCTCCATTTTATTTTACCTTCTCACGTGGCTTGCTGTTCAGTTCTGGTCCCGGAAGCGCGGTGGATTGTGACCTACAGCATCATGGTCAAGCCGATTCTGGAGCCGCCTGCGGGCCAAAAGTCCGACTTCGACAACCCAAATCGCGACATGTACAATATGTGTATCGTGTCCAATGCCATGGCCATGTCAATATGCTCAATCTTCATTGCGATGCGATTGTGGACACGCCACCGGCTGTCGATGAGGCTCCAAGCTGACGACGGTATGTTAAGAAAGATCTGCGGTACTAACGAGAAGCTGACCCGTCAACAGTTGCTTGCATTCTTGGCTATGTAAGTCATGACTCTTTTATGCCCTAGCTACGGCATTGTTTCTAAACACCAGTCAAGATCGGTTTCATGGGGTATTGCACAATCTGTCTGATGAGTAAGTGATCCAAACTCAGTCCGTCAGATCTAATCCTTTGTAGTGCTGAAGTATGGCGGTGGGTTACACGCGTGGGATGTTCCGGAAACCTTTCTGACCCCGCATAACAAAGTGTGTTGCGCCTCGCTATATTCGTCCCCCGCCGCGACGATATGATACTGACCTAGGCACAGACTGTCTACGCCACCATGGTGATTTACGGCCCAACAGTATTCGCCATCAAGGCAGCCATCGCTCTCTTCATCGCGCGCATCTTTGAACCGTATCGAACCTACGTCAAGTGGATATACGGCTTCCTCAGTGTCATGGCCATTTACTTCATCATCATGCTGTTCCTCAAGATGCTCATCTGCCGCCCGATATCGCGATTCTGGGATCCTTCTGTCGAGGGCGAATGCTTCAATCAACGTGCCTTGATTCTCACGGACAACGTCATCAGTCTTTTTAGCGACGTCGTCGTGTTGCTCCTACCCTGCCCGTTGACAAAAAAGCTTCAAGTTGGGCTATGGGCGAAGATTAAAATCGCTGCTGCCTTTGGTGCGGGAGGCATTGCTTGCATTTTCGGTCTCATTCGCTTAGTCTTTATCGTCAAAGATGGCACAAGTCCAGAGCAAACCTACGTTTTTGTGAAGATCAATCTTACAGGGTCAGTCGTCTCTGTCTCTCTCGTCTACTCATAGGCTGTACGTCAGCTCAAGTACTGACATATCGCAGAATCGCTGAGTGTGGCATTGGAATCATTTGTGCCTGCTTACCGCTCATGCCCATGCTGTGGAAGTCCATCCTCCAACCCGACAAGCCGCTCTATGCATCCAATGCAAGGTCACAATTCGAGATGATGACCTCTTCACAACAGAAATCTGGAAGTACAACCAATACCCATACCAACTGTCATTATCCAAGCGGTACGGAGAGCGATGAGAATATCCTCATCGGCAACGGCAAGGCGCAGATTACAGCGCAAGTCCAGGTTGACAGAGATTCGAGTTTTACAGAGACCAATAATTCGGAAGGCGATGGCAAAAAGTGCAAGGGCAGTCTTGATGAGGTACGGATTTATCGGACAGTGGAGATTCACCAGTATGAGGAGCGTTGATTTTGTTTCATTCTTACCATGGACAATCACCATGTCGTTACGTTTCGCGACTGCAAGATTTATTTTAGGGTTTGGAGCTACTGAATTATATGGAACAAATTGGAGCTCCAAATTAGATGCTGATGTTAGATGATGTGAGTCTTGAGATTAGATATCTTACGGTGACTCGTTATTTATCGTGTATTTGATCGGGCTGGTAACGTGCGTATCGACCTGATAGTGTTTGGGCTCATATGCTGTATCAATACACCCATGGCACATAACAGCAGATTCTAGTGTTGGCATCTACGTTTCCAAGACTAAGGTTGACTGAGCCCATCGATACGTAGCCTGTATTGCAAAGACAAGAGAAGCTAAGTCAATAGCAATCCCCTCCGACGTCGCAGTGTGCGATGACTCACTAAAATCGTTCACCACATGATAGTATCGTTTTATGAAGTGGGCTTGGCCTTGTCAGTTGGCAGTGTCATCCCTGCCAACCTATTCTGAACAGTCGCGCACAGTGAGCCTGGCGCAATCACTCAACGACCTGAGGTTGGACATCCATGGCCGGAACGATTGCGGTCTTAACGTTCAAGATAATGAGACCGCCGAGCTTGACAACGAAGATGAGAATCCTCTCGCACATTTTTCTGCCGTCATGGCAGCGTTCGGTCTCGATTTGCTGCCCACGCTTGCAGCAGCCTGGTGATGGGGACTCTGGCGACGCAGACACCGATGCAAATGACTCTGATGAGGACGGGAATGGCGAAGGCGAAGTGGATAAGGATGAGAGTGAGGATGACGAGTCGAGGACGAAGATGAAGTTAGAAATGGAGAAGAGGACAAGGAAAATCAGGACGAAGACGGCGACGGAGAGGAGTCTGAGGAGCCACTTGAGGATTCAGCTGAAACGTTCAAGCGGTATCGCGAAGTCTACCGTGAGTGTTGCTTAGATGCCCAGGCCTAGCACGCCAGCGTCAGTGACCGCCCAAGCGGCCTCTGGACTCATCTCTCCAACACCGTCCGATCCTTCTTCGGCTACCCTCCACGCCCAGCTGTTAACGGTGATATCACACACCAGAGCCTTATTATCGATAAAGTGGCCATTGCAGCATCGCAAGCGGCTTGCCGGGGCGGCATCTTGATGACGTTGGTGCATGAGATCTCGGATGTCTTCGGCGCTGACGTAGAGCTAGACTTTTTCAATACCTCAGAGGGCCTTGCCGATGATGATTTGGATGACTTTGTCCTGGAGAACCTCAACTCTGAGTTCGAAAAGCTTCTGCAAATGTCTCTTTAGATGGTCGGTAGGGAGCATGTTTTGGACAACATTCATTTTGTTGGTGGAATCTCGTACTTCACTCACCAAGTTCATTATTGCTTTTTTACCTCGTAAACTTTGACCATATAAACGAATATCATTGCGAATTGTATAATTTAATAAATACCTTGTGACTGCTATAGATTGGGTACCTACGCGCAACACTTTCTTGCTCTCCGTCTTGCCAAACACCGTGATATCGAAGATTGCAAGGACTCAAGGGTATGTGACGCTCTAAGATGCGGAGAAATACATGGCCACCATCGGGTGCAAATGTCCAAAGCCCGAGAACCGGATCCTTGATCGGGCTGGAGTAAAGTGGATATCGGGCAAGGAGAATGAGGCAGTCGTGAATCATGGTAAGCACTAGTCAATACACGTCTGATAAGTGCTAGGCGTAGGATCAGCAACCCTCCAAAAAATCAGTCTTCGAGAGAAATTTATGTCCAGATTGGGCAAAAGCTGAAGAAGCCTACGACTTAAGTCTAAGTGTAATTCTCCACAGGACTAACGCCCCCTAAACAATATTACGTAGTAGTTGGGCCCTAATTGTCGCGCGGGTCAGTAAAAGCAGGCCAAGTGGCGGCAATGCATCCAACCATCCAAAGTCCCTTCACGTGTTTTCATATGCGATGGATGTCAGCGTAGCATGTATACATGGAACTTTAGCACCCAGGACTGAAGTCATCAGGACTGAAATGACCACTGAGAAACACCACTCCAATTCTCCCAGGTCCTCTTCAGCCCCGCCTCACCCAGTTAGTGCGTCCCACGACCGCGTACACGCGGGGAATCGAGATTCGTCTCGTCTGTTGACTAATTATTTGCCAAGCCGGGTACGGAGACAGTCGTCGGAGACATATCCGCCGATGGGAGGCTGTGCTGTATGGTTTGCTCAGCCTCAACAAATCTCCTAGTACGTCTTGGATATAATTAACCTTGGGGGCTGGGGGCTGGAGCGGCTGACTCAAATGGGACTTTGTAAGTCATGGTATTATTTGTGCACGATGCGGCGATTGGGAGGCACCCAGTATAAGAGGAGTTGTTTTACACGATGAATTTGCGGAAAGACAGCCCCCGCAGAGCTTCCATTTCTCCGTCGAAGTCTCCCAGCTGTCAGTGCCGCCATCTCGTTTACGACAGACTCACTCATTTAGCAACGACTTCAATAGAGATCACACATCAAGGCCAAAGCCAACCACTATGGAGGACCTCTGCACGACTCCGGCATGCATCCACCTCGCATCTGAAGTCCTCTGGGGCCTCGCCAAGAACTATACTGAGATTGACCCGTGCACTAACTTCGATGAGCGTAAGTGTCCAACATTCCTCAGATTCCCGCAGTCTTATTAACAAGTGCAGTCGTCTGTGGCAGTTGGGCTGCTCACCACGAGATTCCCGCCGGTAGTTCGTCCACCATGGCCCTCACCGCTCAGCAGGACGACATTTACATTACGGTGCGCAACATCCTCGAGGGCCCGTATCCGCACGAGGGCTGGATAACAGTCGGCCTAACCGACGAGCAAGCCAAGGTCGACAAGAAGAACTTTGCCAAGATCCAGAAGGCCTACGATGTCTGCGTCGACTACACGGCCCTTGCCGAAGAGGGTCTCAAGCCTTTGGCCAAGCTCGTCAAGACCATCACAAGCGACTTCTCGGCCGCCTGCGATAATGGCGATACGCTTCCATACGATCACTCCGATGCCATGGGAAAGTCCCTGCTCCTCTTCGAGAGCCTCGGCATTGCAACAACACAGCGCATCGGGCCATCGCAAAACGACTATAACCCTAATGAGGCTCTGATCAACATTTTGCCGCCCTCTAGCTCTGACGTTCCTGGCGAAGAGAACCTGGCGGAATACGTCGAGCTGGCTGCTGCTCTCATCGCCTCGGTGCATCCGTCCAACATTACTGTTAAGAAGGCTGCAGCTCTTGTACAATCGCTGCTAGTCTGGGAGGCCAGCGTGAGCGACATCGTGACTTCTGGAATGGAGAGTGGCCAAGTAACGGTATCCTTGGCCGAGATCCAGGCTGCGGCACCTCAGTTGAACTACCAGTTCGTCGTCAACCAGCTCGCTCCCGAGGGCTACAGTGCAGACCGTGTTGTCGTCACAGCTCCCACCTACTTCCAAAATCTCTCTCAGATCATCTCGCAGACACCACCCCAGGTTCTCGAGACATTCTTTATCTGGAAGGCTATCTCCTCGCTGTCGCCCTACATCGAGTCCGAGCCGACCAATGCGTACAACAACTTTCAGGCGAAGCTCTCTGGAGACCCTGAGGACCTCACGCCTCGTTGGAAGAAGTGCATCGTACTCCTTGACGAGGGCGTCAGCTGGATTGCTGACGATGAGGCAGCCTCGAGCGCCATCGGCCCCAGCGGACTGACGTGGATACTCACAAGATTCTTCCTGGAACAAAGTTATTCCTGGGAAGCTAAGAACCTCACATCTGATATTGTGACAAACCTCCAAGCTTCATTCCTCGAGCGCATCCAATCTCGAGAATGGGCATCTGACGAGGTCAAAGTCGCCGCCGCCGAGAAGCTGCACGCTACCGTTAAGAAAATCGCATGGCCCACCGACCCAGATGCCATCGATCCTCTCAAGATTAGCGAGTTCTATGAGAACGCTGAAATCACCTCGTCTCATACACACAACGCCCTGGCTATGGCCAAGGTCAACGTGGCCAACAAGTGGACAATTCTCGGCAAGCCGTTCCCCAAAGGCATCTTCATTTCCAGCACCCTCACTGTGAATGCATTCAACTGGCCTGGCCAGAACCAGATGATCCTGCTCGCCGGAATCCAGCAGTTCCCTCTGTATGACGTTGACTTTCCATCGTATATGCTATATGGAGGAATGGGTAGCGTTGTTGGGCATGAAATCACGCACGGATTTGATACACAAGGACGCCAGTATGATGCCACTGGCAACCAGACAATATGGTGGGATGACGCTACTGCCGAACGATTCACCGAAAAGGCTCAATGCTTTGTCAAGCAATACGACAAGTTCACCATCACGGCCCCTAACGGGACGCAAGTCCACGTCAATGGTGAACAAACCATCAATGAGAATATTGCCGATGCTGGTGGTGTCGTGTCCAGCTATGCTGCGTGGCAGAAGTGGCAGTCTACGCATAGCAAAGCGAAAAATCTTCCAGGCCTTGAAAAGTTCACCCACGAACAGCTGTTCTTCGTCAAATGGGGACAGGCGTGGTGCCAGAATATGAGCCCCGAGTATGCCCTGAGTTTGATTGAGACGGATGTGCACAGTCCCAACGCCGCGAGGATCTTGTTGACGCTGCAGAACTCGGTTGGCTTTAAAGAGGCCTTTAACTGTCCTAAGAAAGAGCCTCATTGTGAGCTTTGGTGAACATCTGTAAATTTTTGGGGCATAGCAGAAGAAGGCTGCCAATGTCGTCGCTGTAGGTAAGTACGGAGTGGTAGTTTTAATGAATGAAGGAGAAACTAGTCCTGTAAAAATGAAGTGTGGATGTAAGGAAGTTCCAAAAGATATATCGGCGACCAAGGTTAAATTCGACCGAGAACAACCATGTCACAACTGCAACGCTGGGAGCACGACCTGTATTGTACAGGGACTAAGAGTGGGGATCATAGGCAACTCAGACAATATACACACCTAATCAGATGCCTCACAGAATCAGAGCGCATGACATAGGTAGGAAAAGGGGGCTGAGGGGAAACAAAAAATCATCAGACATCAATATCATCATCCTTGGGCTCCACTGCTTTAGCCCCTATTGTCTTGATTGAATTGGCCGTATCGGATCCAACATCTTACATAACGAGTCTTTTTGCACGGTCGGCTGTGCGGGCACGGGTGGCCCGAAGCTAGCTATAGCAGAAGGAAGCGTCTAATAAAGTAGGTAGTCCTCACAGATCCTAGGAGCGACGTTTAGCGAAGCATCAGATGGTTATTGCAGCATAGGATCTTAGATACTATCTGAATCGGCATGATATAGCAGATTGGCTCACGGTCTTAGGTTAAAAGAAGAGTCTAAGAGCAACAGCAAAAGGACTGTATAACTCGGAAAATATTAAAAAGCAAAACAAAAGCCAAGACCTGGCCGGCCTGACAGACTGGGAGGTCTCGTTTCTTCCAACAGTCTGCATGTGAAGGTGCTGATAATGTTAAATCTAGCCGTGAGACGCACTCCCTTAATATCACTCCCTTAGCGTTGAACCCTCAGACCAATCCGATAAACCCCGTTTCAATATCTAATTTAAACTCAACTAGAGTCAATTTCATCTGAATTTATTTGATCACAAGCTTGGGCATGCTGCTTCAAAAAGTTCTTAATTCGCGCCGTCAAAATAACCACAACCTTGTCGCTGTTCGTCAAAATAGTCTCGGTCATTTCGCTGTCTTTTTCAATTGGTGGACTAGTGGCTAACTGCAGGGACAAATAGGGCAGGCATTCAGGCCATTATAGACAGAGCACTGGACTGGAAAAGATAGAGCGGTGTAACGTTCGAAGGCGACAAAACGACTATCGTACACTTCACGCGCAATACCGAGCGCACTAACGACACGCCATTTGTGATTAAGGGAAAGGAGGTTAAACTAACATAAAGCGCTAAGATCTTAGGGGTGGTGATGGATGTGAAGCTACGGTGTAAGGAACACATGGCCAGAGCAGCAGCTAAAGGGCTGTCGGTGGCTATATGCCTGAGAAGGCTCAAGATGCTATCACCTCGGATAGCAAGGCAGCTTTTCACGGCGACGGTAGCACCAGCCATGGACTATGCCTCCACTGTATGTCTTATGTCTTAGGTCTTATCTAGAGCTGGTGCACATGCTACAGGCGCGTGTTTTAGTGGAGAACGCCCACCGTTTAACTTCTGCTACTCAATCTTAATGACTGAGGGGAGAAAGCCCGAATGGAATTGTATTCTCCAATCGTGCCGTTGTCAAACTTCGTTCCTCAAGGCTGTTTTGCGCAAACCGCAACCGGTTTGCCTCTCCTGTCCCGATTGAGAAATGGAGGGATGCAAGTGGCAGCGCCGCTGCCAATCACATGGCGGATGGGGATTCACGACATGTCATATAAGTCTGAGGCGTCCACTCTTGTAGCCCCTTATAGTATAGAATACACTCTCTCCTAACCTCCCAAAGCCCTTTCTCCTATGTTATATGTATACGGACCGGCGTCCTTGGCCGTCACCAGGGCGTCTGCAAGTAATCAAGCAGCAGAACAGCTGATAGCAGGTCACTCACATGCTAAATATAGCAAATGATGAACAGTTAAGCCCTCGTCGACGTCCATAACCTTTACCGGGCGAGCTCATGCGTGCGGCTGATCAGGTGGATGCTACCAAAATTGATGAGCGGCTGCACCGGTTCATACTGGCTCAATGCCCTGCATACACGAGCTTCAGCAAAATCCGGCGCGATACAAGGTGGTATTACTCGTCAGCACTATACCCATCCTTGGTGAACTCGAAGTTGCAGGAGCGCCGGCGGAAACTCGACGTCATATCCAACCCGGATCGAGAGATCGCTATCCCCCTCTTTCCCTGTGAGGGGTTTTATGTCAATCCCACCCCCCTGACTAAGGTGTTGGATACGCGGTGTGTCTTTAGTGAAGATTAGGGATAGACAGATAAATGTAGATTAATTCTTGATGATATGTTTTGGTTGTTCTTGTTCTTCTTGTTCTCGTTGACTCTCCTCTCCACTTTCCTCTAGAGCGGGGTTTTATTATTATCTTCAGTCATAGATGCAGATATCCCAGTATTCTGATACCTGAATAGCCTCCTTGATGCAATACACAGCCACAGTCTAATGTTGGAAGATGACTCTGTATTACGAAACCTCTGATAGACTGATATCCTGACCTTAGTCAGAAGGGGGGTCTGATAACCCCCTCTTCGAGCCGGTCCGGATAACCGGCACAAGCAAGGATCAACATGATCATCACTGCTTGGAACCCTATCCATTTGATCAAATTGACCGTAACGGATCCAACATCTAACATAAGGTCAGGATATCAGTATATCAGGGGATTATGTAAATCCGGCTGCATATCCAGGTCCAATCTAAAAGTAATCTAAACGCTCTCGGGAACTTTAGGTGTACGGTAGTCCTTATCCTCCTCACAATTGGTCCGCTCTGGTAATTCACCCTCTCCCCTTAAACTGGTTCGATACGTCAACATGACGCGGCACCCGCTCAGCTGGAAGGAGCTTACGTATCTTCGCAAGTAATGCGACATCGTGTTCTAAAGATATCTTTCACATGCTAAACGCAATCCTGGTTTGTGCACGTCCTCGGGCCTGGTCAGTGTCTATAGTAGCGTCAGATCTAGTCCTACTAAAATGACATGTGAAGTATTATCTCTCAGGCTATTTTGTCTTAGACTAATAATATTTAACGCGCTCTCGGCCTGTCCTTATCCGCTCAACATATTCTCTGTCATGATATTACAAGTCAACATAGAGCGATTCTTACCAAACCAACTTCTACAATTTTCTCACTTCAGCTCTCTTCGTCATCCTCACTCTCGGTGGACTATTACTATTTTATTTGCCACTGTCCTGTAGAGAGAATGGGCGACCTGATTGGAACTACTAAGGATGTACTTGGCTGGGCGATAGGAACTGCTGCCTGGGCTGCTCAAGCGCTGGCTGATCCGAACCAGACTCTGGCCATCGCTGAAGAAATATTCCGCAGGGCGAACCGTGATAGTTTGAGAAGCTTGCTGTCTCAAGTGACGCGGCGTACTGAGCAGGTTGTTAGCGAGATTAGCCAGACAGAGGCGAACACCATCCTGGAGGCGGCAAGAACAATATTCTGCAAAGGGGCGGGGAATGTTGTGAGCAATCGAAGTCATGAGATGCACCCTTGTGGCAATTGGCCAGACAGACTTTGCGCAGGCGCTCCTGATACGGAGAGAAACATTCGCCAATGACGCCAATGGAGAGACCCTGGCATTCATACTGGAACGCAAATACGATTTGGCCTTATTTCTGATCGGCCTAATAGAGCCAGCAAAACTCTATGCTACAGCACTTTCGATAGATGGCAGCCCGAACGGCGAAAACTCACACGGGAGATACAACCCCTACAACGAGTTGGACCTGACGAAGTCGATGAACAGGCATACTCTGATTTGTCAGCTACAACGCCTAGCTAAATCGCTCTCTCACATCTTCTTAATGGGCAAGCAAAACAGGTCTCTCGACCAGCTCCCCATAAACACAACTCTAAGGAGCGACTTTGGCAACAATGGAACCGTTATACTCCCACCAGCACTCACGATCAGAGCTCCCGAAAACACCCCCAACCACGGCGAGCAATGGCTTTTTGTTAATGGGATTGGTGGAGAATACTTCTGGCTTCGATTGTACTGCGAAAAGTTGCGAGACACATTCAACAGAGATATCCGGGGCGTCTTCAACAGGAGCGATGGTATTCTTTGGGACTTGATCGAGTGTGCAGGAGAGAGAGCCATCGGTGGAGGGCAAAACACTCTCATTGAAAGGACACCGAGCAGCATGGCTGCCCAGGGGGCTCTGAGCCGTGAATTGTCAGCTGCGCTTCAAAATGAGGGGTCTAATGGCTACATCGTGATGATTGCCTACTCCCAGGGATGTCTCTTGTTGAGTCTTGTTTTGCAAAAAGTTTTAAGGAACGAAATGCATGGAGATGCAATGAGGGCTCGACTAAGGGTCTTCACGTTCGGGAATCCGAGCATCGGCTGGATGGGTACGGATGCCCTCGGAAACAGGGTCCCTCTCTGCGAACACGTCAACTGCACCGAGCATTTCGCTAATGAGAGGGGTTTCGTGGCACAGCTTGGAGTGCTGAGGATGGATCAGGAGGACGACCTACGAGATCTCGGCTACCTACACGAAGAATCGTCGCTCTTCATCAACCGCAGCGGAGACTGGATAGGTCACCTGTTCGGGACCCAATACAGCCTCAGATCACAAGACTATGTGGATGGAGACAGGTCGAGATTGTTCGCATGTGCTGGCGGCACAGTAATGGCTGCATGAGAGACTGAACTATCAAAGAGGAGTCATGCTATTCGCACAGCCCTACTCTTCTACTCTTCTATTCTAATTGTCGTGTCCCCCCTAATTGCCGGAACCCCTTGCTTAAAGCCCTGTCACCCTCTATCCCCGCCCTATTTCCGGTGCCCCCTCACAACTCTTGCTTCTGTAATCTGTACCTTAAATTGCTTTTTCTTGCTTAATCATGAATACACTACGACGCGACGAAATGCGTAGTTATACACTAATTTCCCGCTTATGTGCAGATAAAGTATTAATACTTTGCTCCTGCTTAAATACTTTGAATCTTAGAATCCTTCAGCCTTTGCTTTATCTATTATCGATACCAAGATAATGGAACTCCTTGATCTCTTTTATTATGAATCCAAGTAGCGTATTCTTATCTGTAAAGAATGCAGGGCTGTCCCATAAACCACTATCTCTCGACATCTAATACCATAATCCGATGCGTGCCTGGAAACCTGCCGCAATTAAGTCGTGTGTGAACGGGCTTTTGAACGGCTGATTCTGGTAAGGGATCCAGAAGAAATCCGCAAAGTAGTTCGGCCGCCACCAGGTGCTGAACCAATTCCGTTTCTTGCCACCTTCCATAACGGAATTTATTGCCTACTTTATGAGGGCAATAAAACCAGCTATATCTGCCGAGGCCGTACAGCTATAAAAGAGCACCTTTAGAAAGAACACGGAAAACCTTTTAGTAAGGCAGGGAGAGCAATTCGAGGAGAGATTGGAGGCATTGAGGGCCTAGTGCGTGCTGCTTTAGTACAGACTCCAGTAACCTTCCAAACTCTTTTCCAAGGCAGCTTTCGATATGCTTTATTTTTGGTCAGCAGCAAAAGGCTTAACAGAAGCTCGATGCGATTCCTACTACGCTAGACACGGATTGCAATACGACTAGTAACGTTACAACTTATCCTACAAACCAGGGACTTTAGGGTCTTATAGAGCTTCAGCCCTCCCAATAAGCAGGGGAAGATATAGATGCAGCTAAAGTATCTTAAGATAATACTCTTATCAACCTCTACTCCAAAGACCCAAGGTATCAATCTCAATAGCTCTAAATTATGGAATAGCCCCGTTTTCTGGAGCCCCACAAGCACGAACTGCAACAAGTGGGTGCATTAAAGTCTCTTCTCAATCCGGACAAATGACACGAGTTGGACAGTTTAACGACTCAGATACTCTACTTCCCATCCTCCTCACATCCCTGGACCGTGTTATTATCCAAGCGCGGAACTTGCTTAAGAAAGGAAGGTTAAACGCCTTTAACCAACACCGACTCAACTCCTTTATAGCCGGCCGCTCGTCGCAAAAGCCCTTAATCCACAATCTCCAGGACGAAACCTACAAGAAGTACACTCGAGTGCTCCAGCACTTGATATGCTATGTATATCGACTCGCATAGCGGAAGATAGGGCCGAGACTCTACTATCGTCTCACCGAGGGGCAGGCAATTGCAATGGTCGAGGCCGTTCGTACAGCAACCGAGCTAGCCCAGAATGACGAAAAGGAATTCAGGGTAGATTACCTCGATAACATCAAAAAGAGGCTTGACGACAAATGCCTTGTGTTCATAGTCTCACTCTTAGATCACAAGTTATATAGCAACATTTACAACAGCATTATAGTCGGCTTTCTCGCGGCAATAGGGATTCGGCGCTCGAAGGGGCCGGCACGACCATAATGGTGCTGCCCACGGTGGCGCTACGAGGCAACATACTGGAGCGGGTCGCCAAGATGGGCATCAGGACGATCCTGTGGTCGCCGGGCCAGACCAGATCGGCGCCGCTGGTGATTGTATCGGCGGAGGCGACATGCACGGAGGGCTTCGACGAGTATGTGATCCGGCTCGAGTCCCGGCAGCGGCTGGACCGGATCGTCATCGACGAGTGCCACCTGACCATCACGGCAAACGACTACTATAAGAGTATAAAGTATCTCGGCTGGTATATACGGCGGGTGTGCATATAGACTGTATAGCTGACGGCAATACTACTACCGGATTTTGAGTATATATTTACAGAGTATAACCTGCTTGTGCAGCCACGTATAATCAGGGAATCTACTAACTGACTGAATATCTAATACCGGGTGCGGTACTTTAAAGGCAAGAGCAGTCTGTATTTAAATATAGCTAAATTAGTACAGTTATATAGCACAGTTATTATAGAGAGTAATAGTAATAAAATAGCTAGCAGTATAGAAGCTAAGGCTATTATCTACTATTAGATAATTAAGCTTATAATAGAAATTGCTGCTAACTTATACTACCCGATATATACAGGCAACTGCAGTATTATAGATAAGGACAATAAGAGAGTAGCTATTAAGCAGTAGCTAGGGCTGACGGGCTTGCTTGCGATCGTAGCAACATCGGCGCTTAGTATAGGGTTCGACTACCCGTTTATGCAATAGGTTATATACGCCGGTCCGCCACGCCGCATAATAGACTTCTTCCAAGAGTCGGGCAGGGCAGGGCGCGACGGCCGGCCAGCTGAATCTACTATACAAGTAGCGTAACATAGCGGCTGCGTATAGAAGATGGCCAGGGAATGGTAGGCGTAGACGAGGAGTTGATGTAGCTATATTTAATGTAGTAATATTGCTCGCGGGTCGTGATAAGCCACTTCTTGGATATGCGGGAAGATTGGCGCTGGTATATAGAAGGGGAGGACGAGCTTTGCGAGGTATGCCTTAATTACTATATAGAGTAATAACTAGCCGGGCTTAAGCTATAATTAGGGTGGCTAAAAAAACTAGTAGTTAATTAACTAGTAGTTAAAAACTACTAGTTTTTAGTTATTAATAAGGGAAAAAATTAACTAGGCTAGTTATTAATTTAAATAAAATTTAACTAGCTTAGTTTTAGTTAGTTAATTAATTAAGAAATTAGTTTTTAATTAATTAGTTAATTAACTAACTAATTAATTAACTAGTACTTAATAAATTATTAATTATCTATTTTTAATCATAAAGTAATAAAAGATATAATATTTTTAATATAAAAATAATTCTATCTTATTTACTTTACTAGAATTTTAAATAAATTTCTAAAGGTAAATTTAATTATATGGTATATATATGTAAGGGGCGAGCCCTGAATTTGTCCAACAATAGGGTTCTTGTATTTAGAAGTATCTTAAGCTAAAGAGAAAGAGAGAGAGAGAGAGAAGACCTCGCTGAGAGGTCGCAGTGAAAACTCTGCTCGCTAGCTGCACCCTCGGGTTATTGTACTCCCGGCCCGGGCTTGCACCCGGGCCTTCACTTCAGGCTCAGCCTGTGACATGTCCCCCCCCCTTTGGGCTCCCAATCGTCTCAAACGGGCCGGGTAAACGCTGCTTGTTAGCAGCGGGTCCCCCCAACAGCCCAATTAGGCAAGGCGGCAAGCCACTCTTCCCAATTGGGAAACCCGGATCTCACCTCCAACGGCCACATAACTCGGTCGCGGCAGGCGTTGCGTGCGTTGTCCCGGCGCGTTCGGCGCGTATCGTAGCGTGGTCGAAAGGTGTCCCCAAACGCGGCCCGTGGTTGGCTGCAGCAGGCGCTGTGCCCGATCGGGAAATGCGTTTCGAGCCTATTCCCAATCCGGTCAGCTACCTCACTTTGACGCGGCCGGCGCCTACGGTCGCGGCGGCTTGTGAGTGCTCCGTCGCCGTGGCTGTAGTCATATATCGCTGCGCCCTCGATAGCTTCACAAGGCCGGCGTTGTCGTGACTGTTGTTTCCTTGCGATAGGGGTCTTCCAAGACAATAGGAAAACGCCGGCGCCACCAACCGTGTTTGACGCCACCGAGCCTCAGCGCCGTAGCTACTTAAATTCCGCTCCCTCGGGCCTCGAAGGAGACTTTTTCCCTTCTTCAACCCCACCACAATCAATGTAGGTTTCTTCTTCTTGGTACCCTTCGCCCCCGCTACAAGGCCGCTACTAACCTCTCGGGTAGAGACCCATTCCCGCATTGCCTCCCCCGTCCCCTCCGCGAATATGGCGTAAGTGTCCGATCTGCTATTTGGTGGGCCTGGGTCGCTGCTAATTCGTCGCGCAGTATCGTCGGTTGCGAGAGATGTTTGGCCAACGCTGTAGCCTGGCGTCCTGGTCACCTCACCCGGCGCAAGGGCGCCGACGTCGCTGCTCCCCCCCCGGTCTCCTGCGAGACCAAGCCCGGATGTGAGTTCGTTGCGATAACCCGGCTTGATGCTTGCTAACCCTCTGCAGCCTCGTCCGACAAGTGCGCCCACTGCATGGGCAACAACAAACCGTGCTCCAAGGTCAGTCGCAGACCCTAACCCTAACCCTCCCGTATCGGTATCACAGCTAACTCGCTGCGAATAGCTGGCCAAGAAGCATCGTGCCGTACTCTTTGCCCTGCAGGCCGCCATCACCGAGCATAAGGACTCTCCCCCCGCCGACTACGCCGCCAACACCGTGAGTATCCCGCCGCGCCCGAGCTGCGACCCAGCTGATTGTTCTAGGTCTACGAGCGCCGAGCTGCCCGGCGCGTCCTCCACCGTCTGGTCCACGGCGACAAGGCGGCACGAGCTCGCTCCGCCCTCGCTGCTGCTGCTGCCGACGAGGCCCGGGCCGCCGCCGAGGTCGCTGAGAAGTCGCAGCGCATCGCTCACGTCTCTCTGTGCGTCCAGTTCGACATCGCCAACGCCCTCCGGGGCATCCTGGAGCACTTGGCCGGTGCGCCCTCGCTGCCCGGTCGCGTCGGCACCGCCTCGCTCCCCGACGACCTCGCTACTGACGAGGAGGAGGACGATGACGAGGATGAGGATGAGGAATAATCCCGCCCCGCCCCGCGCCCCCGCCGCGCCCCCGCTGTGTTTTTATTTTGGTCTATAGGTTTCCGCGTGGCCGGCATGCCCGTGCCCCCAAACTGGGGTTGAAATAATAAGTCGTTGCTCCCCCGCTGCGTGTTCCCTGTGAAAACTTGTAGACTGGTAACCTTGGTGACTTGTTTCTTTTTCTTCGAGGTGTCGTAGTCGCTGCGAGGTCCATCCGCTGTATCAATCGGGCCGTAGCGGCATTCGTACTCATCTAGGGCTTCCAGGTCTCGTACGCTGTCAACCGGCTCCCAGGTTGGGTCCTTGTATCCGCGCCAGCGCACCAAGGCCTCGCGGAATACGCCGCGCCCTCGCTGCTTCCAACGGGCACAGAGGATTTCCTCGACCTCAAATTCGTCGCCGTCCTTCGTACGGATGGGCAAGGGTCGTGCATTATCCTGTTCCTGGCCGGGGAGAGGGTCTTCTCGCGCCCTTCTTAATAGGTCGATGTGAAATCGCGGGTAGGTCGCGCCGGGGACGTTGAGTTCCACTACATATGAGCTGATAACCCTGGTAACTTTATATTTCTGATGTAGCCAGTCGAGCTTCTTCGAAGGCCTCGGGGTCTTGAAGTTCCTGAGGTCTACCCATACTTTATCTCCAACCCGAAGCTTCTCAGCAGGGCGTCGCTTCTTATTCGCATCGTCTTCTTGACGTTGTTGCGCCGCTGCCGAGGTAGCCTGGATAAACTCGTAAGTATCTTGTAGCTTCTTAACCAGCTGGAGGGCCGCCTCCTCGCTGCTAGTTGCCGGCGAGTAGGCCTCGATTTCCTCTGTCTCGAAGCCGTGAACGTGGTAGCCGTGTTCGATAAAGAAGGGGCTTAACTTAGTTGAGGAGTGGTCTCTGTTATTGAGGGCTAACTGCGCAGCGGGTAAGTGGCGACCCCAATCCTTCTGTGAGTAGACGACGTAGGCTCGGAGGTACGCTTGGATTTCCTGGTTATATCTTTCGGGCCCGCTATCGGTCTGGGGGTGGTAGGCGGTGCTAAGCCGCTGCTCGACCTTAGCTAGCTTGCAGAAAGCCCGCCAGAATTGGCTGGTCCAGTTGCTTCCTCTGTCACTCACGATTGAGCTCGGCATTCCGTGGAACCGGTAGTGGCAGTTGATAAATCGCTGCGCACACGCTTCGGCATCCATAGTTGGCATTTCCTCCAGGGTTACTGCACGGGTCAGTCGGTCGACGATCACCCACAGGTAACGCGATCCGCCGGTGTCGGTTGGGGGTAGGTCTGTAATGAAGTCCATTGCAAGGTCGCAGCGAGGCCGCGACGGGATCGGTAAGGGTTTCAGGAGTCCCTTCTTTGCCTCTCTCCAGATGTGATTCCGTCCGCAAGAGTCGCAGTTGGCGATAAAGGTACGAATAAGCCGCGAGGAACCGGGCCAGAACCAACGCCTGCCCACAATGGCAGTCGTACCGTCTCGGCCGGGGTGGCCTGATGTAACGGAGTCATGTTCTAGTTGGACGATGCGAGTGCGCAGCCGGTCCTTAGCGACTTCTTCGGGGTCTTCCAAGTTGCACCCCCCCGGGACCCAGAGTCGCTCTCTGTAAGTCAGCCATCCTTGAGGGCTTACTTTGCATTCCGCGATATCCACTCGCAACTTAAGTTCTGGGGGGAAGCGGCGGGCCCCCTGGGCTACCGCAGCGAGGGCGGACTGGTAGATCTTATCCTGGCTGACAGTTTCCTCCCAGAGCGCTTGGAGGTCGGAACGTAAGGGAAATACTGCAGTTGGTCGTGCCGTAATAGCTGCGATACGGGTAAGGGCCTCCTGCGGGATCGCTGTGTTGGGGATCAGTTGTATGTAGCGCCCTTGTTCGCGGTAGTCGTCCGATCCCAGTAGGGCATCTTGCTCGCGGCGGCTAAGCGCGTCGGCCGCAGCGTTCTCGCGGCCGGGTCGGTACTGGAGGGTGAAGTTGTATGGTTGTAGGTCCTCGGCCCAGCGGCTCTGCCGTCCGGAGAGTTGCTGCTTCTTCATGAAATAGACCAAGTTCTTATGGTCTGTAATCACCGTAAAGGACTCGCAGCTACGTAGCTCCGCTCTCCATTCCTTTAGGCAGTCTATAATTGCAAGCATCTCCTGGTCGTGAATAGGATAGTTGTACTCATGCTTACTCAGTCGTCGTGAGTGGAATGCGACTGGGCGGCGGACTCCCTGCGAGTCCTCTTGCGAGAGGGCGCCGCCAAGAGCATAGCCCGAGGAGTCAGTCTCTAGAAAGGTCTTCCGGTCAGGGTCCCACTGGGCTAGTACCGGCGCCTCGCAGAAGCGGCGACGTAGCTCCTGGAAAGCAGCCTCCTCGCGTTGGCCCCAAGACCAGGGCATGTCTTTTTTAGTAAGGTCGGTCAGTGGTATTGCAATCTCGGAGAAGTCTGGTATAAAGACACGGTAGTAGTTGGCGAATCCTAGGAAGCTTTGTACCCCTTTTACCGTCGTAGGCGCCTGCCATTCGCGGATAGCTCGCTGCTTATCCGGATCGCAGGAGATGCCCTTCCCCGCTGTAATAATAAACCCAAGGTATTTGACTTCCTTGACCGCGAATTCGCACTTCTTGGGGTCTAGGCTCAACCCGGCCGCTGCGAGTGCGCTGAGCACGCGCCGGACCTTCTTCATATGGTCGTTAAAGGTCCCTGAGGAGTAAATCAGCACATCGTCGAGATATGCTGTAACGAAGTCGTCGAGCTCCCTTTGCAGCGTGCGATTGATATAGCGCTGGAACGTGGCGGGGGCGCCGCTAAGTCCAAACGGGCACACTAGCCATTCGAAGGAGCCAAAACGGGTGCGGAAGGCAGTCTTGGCCTCGTGGCCGGGGGCCATTCGGATCTTGTGGAAGGCAGCAACCACATCCAATTTGGTAAACCAACGGGCTCCCGCGAGGTTACGGAAGGTCTCGGTAATAAGGGGCAGGGGGTAGCGGTCTCGCTGCGTAATCGCGTTGAGGGCGCGGTAGTCACAGCAGAAACGGAGGCCGCCTCCTGGCTTCTTAACAAATAAGACTGGGGCCGCAGCGGCCGAGCTGCTGGCTCGTATATATCCCTTATCGAGCAATTCGGTAAGGGTCTTCCGTAGGACTAGTAATTCCTCCCGAGACATGCTGTAGAGAGGTCCCCAGGGCAAAGGGGGCTCGTCCCCCTCGGGGCCTCGCTGCAAGTTCACCTCGTGGTCGATGCCCGGTCGGTGGGGGGGGAGCTTTTCAGCCTCTGCGGCCGAAAACAACCCTTCGAAGTCCCGGAGGATATCGGCGGGTATATACAAGCTCGGGTCGGTAGGGACTTTCTTGCGGAGGGCCCGGTCGATGTCGGCCAGGCTGATATGTCCCACGAGGATCGCTTCGCCGTCTCGGCGATGTCGCCGGCGGTGGGCCCGTCGGTAGTACCCCGCCAGTACGGACCCCGTAACCAACCGGGCAGCGCGGATCTCTCGGATCCGGGCTGGTTCGTCCTCGCCACCTACCCGTAGCGTCAGGCCGGCAGCCCCGTGATACACCTGCTTCCTCCCGGCGAGGTAGCTTACATTATTCTGTTCCATCCAGGGCTTCCCCAGGAAGAGTTCTTCCCCTAAGCCTTGTACAGCATAAGCAAAGAGGGTCTGTTCATAACCTCCGATCTCGAGGTTCATCGCCACTACCCCGCGGGCAGTAACGGGCGCGGTCGCTTCGGCAAAGCCGCTAAAGCGTCGCGACTTAGTCTCCACAAACGGGAGGCGTAGTCTTCGGGCGTGGGCGGCGTCAATCAAGGCATAGGCATTACAGCCGCTGTCGACAAGAGCTTGTATTCGGGTATTATTAACTCGAACCTCTATCACAGCGGACTCGCTGACCATCCGTTCCTTTTGTTCCGCCCATTCCCTCAGCAGAGCCTCGTGGGGCTCTGGGGCCCGATTTTGCCCCAGAGCTACTCGTTTTCCGGCTCTTCATCGGACGAGTCCTCGCTGCTACTAACCGGCTCCCCCGCCGCCTCCTTGCTGCGGGGGGTGATCTTGGCGGCTGCTATCCGGGAGTCGGCGTGGCGGTCTGGGCAGTCTCGGGCCATGTGGTCCCGGGAGGCGCAGACATAACAGCGATGCCGCGCCGGGGTGCGCGGCGCCTTCGCCGCGTTCCCTTGGGCCCTCTTCGGGGTGCCTTGGACTCGGTTGACACCCGTCATCGCAGTATCCCCCTCGGCATCCCGCTTCTTAAAGTGGCCGTGCCCGTGGCGAGATCGGTTTGATTTCGCCTCGAGGTTCTCCACCCTCCAGGCGACCTCTTGTACCTTATCCAACCAGGAGAAGTAGTCCGTAGGGAGGTCCACGGTGACCAGGCTGCGCTGTAGCTGCTGGTTAAGCGCTCCCTCGAGGAAGGTAATCTTTACGCTGTCGTCCCAGTTAGCGCCGCCAGCTTCGGAGATTTGTTGTTCGAAGACTGGGAGGAAAGCGGAGAACGGGGTGTTGTCGCCCTGCCGTAGCTTCCGTAGCGCCCCCGCGGCTTGTTGTTGGATATTCTTGTCCTTGTAGTTGCGGTCGAGATAGATCATGAATTGCTCGGGGTCGCGAAGTCCCTGCGGGCCCCCAGAGCGGTAGAAGGTAGCCACGATACGTTGGGGCTTGGTCGACAGGCAGGCGTTAATAAGATACCATATATACTCATTGTTGTTGATTATCGGGCCGTCAATCCGGACCTTATCCCGCATCTGCTGCGCCCACGACGCGTAGTCGCTGCGGGTGCCCGAGAACTTAGGGGGGTTTGGGAGTAGCTTCCTCCCGTTGGAGCCCGCGGGTTCTGGAGACGGCGGTTCCTGTGTAGCCGGCGGCGCATCCTCAACCGGGATATCAGGGGTGACCGTCGTTGTCGCTGTGATATCGGGGGTAAGGTGCCGCTCGCTTAGCCGGGCCAGCTGGTCCTGCAGTGGTGCAATCTGGTCGCGGATAGCTTCGTGGATTGCCTGCTGCAGCCAGGCGGCTTGGTCAAATCCAGCAGGCTCTGCGGGTCGGTCTTCCATCGCTGCCTGCTCGCTGCGAGGGTTGTGTGAAGTAGTTGAGCTTTAGATAATGTGAGGGGCGAGCCCTGAATTTGTCCAACAATAGGGTTCTTGTATTTAGGAGTATCTAAAGCTAAAGAGAAGAGAAGGAGGAGGGACCTCGCTGAGAGGTCGCTGTGAAAACTCTGCTGGCTAGTGGCGCTATCGGGTTATCATACTCCCGGCCCGGGCTTGCACCCGGGCCTTCACTTCAGGCTCAGCCTGTGACACTACCTCTTTTTTAACTAGAAACCTATAGTATATATAATATTATTATAATAACCTTAAAGTTCCTTTTAATTAAAGGAGGTATTTTTAAAAATAAGAAGCCCCAGTTTAATAATTTAACTTCTTTTTTTTTTACTTTAGCTAAATATATTCTCTATAATAACCTCTACTTTAGCTTTTTTTTAATAAAGAAGTGGAAAAAGATAATATATAATAAGCAGCTTTTTATCGAGCCTTTCTACTTTAAGATATACTAAACCTCTTTTATCTTTAACTGAATTAAAGCCCAGCTTTACTATTATAATACTATAGGCTCTAGTTATAAGAAGTATTTTTAAGCTACTAAATTAGCCTTTTAAAAAACACTTTTAAATACTAAGCTTTCTTCTACCTTCTATATATTTAGGATACCTATAACCTTATAACTTAAGAAATAGAAGTATAGTTATCTTTTAGTATATATTTTAATTAATAGTTTATAAAATATAGTTAATATAAAAAGAGGTAACCTCTATATACTAAGATAACCTACTATAATTAAATTTAACTAAACCTACTCTATATTACCTAAGCTTTTTATTTTATAATATTAAAATTAATCTTTAACTTTATAAATATCTTTATAACTAATTAATTTATTATAACGTACATAATAAGCGAGTGGGACAAACAAGCAAGCGTGACAAAAATCTCTCAACCTACATCATTTCCATTTAATCAATTAATTCTCAACCACGCACTATGTCAGACTCAAATATTGAGGCTAGAATCCTTCTTGCCCTTCAGGCCCTTCAAAATAACCCAAAATTAAAGCTCCAACGCGCCACAGAGATCTATAAAGTTGGTCGTATAATGCTATGGCGCCGGCAGAAGGGTATTCTTTCTACGCATAATACCATTCCAAAATCACGCCGACTATCTGATCTGGAGGAACAGATCATTATTCAGTTCATTCTCGACCTGGATTCGCGAGGATTTCCTCCGCGACTGCGTGGTGTTGAAGAAATAGCCAACTGACTGCTCGCCGACCGCGACGCGTCACCTATCGGCAAGTGCTGGGCTTCAAACTTCGTCAGGCGACACTAAGAGCTTAAGATGTATTTTTTTCGTAAATATAACTATCAGAGGGCTAAATATAAAGATCCAGCTATTATTTGCAACTAGTTCAGGCTCGTAGAGAATATAATTGCAAAATATAGTATCGACCTCGCCGATATTTATAACTTTAATAAAACTGGCTTTATAATAGGCCTTATTACAAGTAGAATAGTTATTACAGGCTCAGAAAGGTATAGAAACCCAAAATCAGTCCAGCCTGGAAACCGGAAATAGGTTATAGTTATTTAGGCAATTAATACAGAAGGCTGGATAATCCAGCTATTTATTATAGTTACAGGCCAATATCATCTTGCCAACTGGTACCAAGAAAGCAACCTCCCGGGCAATTAGGCTATTATAACAACTCAAAATAGCTAGACCGATAATAAGATAGGTCTTAAGTAGCTTAAGCACTTTAATCGACATATAAAAGATTAATCGATCGGTTACTATTATTTTCTAATCCTCAATAGGCATAAAAGTCACTACTCAGTCGACTTTAAGAAATATTATAAAGAGAACGATATTATTACACTTTATATGCCGCCTTATTCGTCTTACCTACTTCAGCCGCTTAATATCGGGTGCTTTGGGCCGCTTAAAAAAGCCTATAGTCAAGCAATTAAGCAATTAATCAGGTGCTCTATAACCTACATTTCGAAGACTGAGTTCTTCCCAGCCTTCTATACTGCCCATAAAGCCGCTATAACAAGGAGTAATATTAAGGGAGGGTTTCGAGGGGCCGGACTTGTTCCATTAAACCCAGAAAGTGTTATATTAAAGCTTGATATACAGCTACAGACTCCAACACCAATCGAGGAGGAGGTCAGCCTCCCTGACTCTTAGGTCTTAAAGATTCTAAAGATAGTACTTAAGGCTAGCTCTCAGACTGAATACCTAGAAAGACGAATCAGAAGGCATCAGAGCAGCTCTTCTATATCTATCCTTAAGGCTCTTATATCATTTTCTAAGGGAACGACAGCAATAATACATCAGATAGTATTATTAAAGTCTGAAAACCAGATCCTTCGACAGGCAAATAAGACTCTCAGTAAATAGCACAGAGCAAAAAGAACTCGCCTATATAAAGAAGGGAAGATAACTGTAGATAAAGGAAGGGATGAGATGGATCAGAGAGATATTAATGCGCAGGTAGCAGCTGAATCGTTAAGAAGTAGTAGTCGAGGGAGGTCGGCGATACCAAGGGAAAGGCGCTGTAGAACTTGTAAAAAGGCCGGTCATAATACAAGAACCTGTCAGATTATAATTGAGACCTCTGAGGAAGAGCATAGCGATTAGTTTTAATTAATTGATGGTATTGTTGTGGTTTTATTGAGGTTTGAATGTTAGAGGTTAGAATTTTTGTTACGCTTGCTTGTTTATCCCACTTGCTTATTATATACGTTATATTAAGAACTTTATTAATATTACTATTCTAAATAAGTTTAATATTTAAAACTTAATTTTTATAGAAAATAATATAGAAATTAATATAGATATTAATAATAACTAAACTCTTTATTAAGAAGTTAAAGAGGTATTTTTTAATTAAGTATAGCTTTATATAAATCTTAATAATTTCCAGTTTATCTATTAGAAGAGTTAGCTATTTAATTATAACTTTAACTATTAGTATATTATAATACCTTTTTCTAAGTATTTTATTTGTTACTAATATAATAATATAACTATCTCTATATAACCAGTACTATTTATAACTCTTTCTAATAATTTAATTAAGTAATATAAGTTTATAAACTATACTATAACTAATAAAATAATACCCTTTCTAAAATTATAATCTACTGCTATTAATCTTATACTTAACCCTATTCTTACTATATTCTAGGCTTTAAAAGTACCTCAGACTTTAAAAATACCTTAAAATTTAAAAATAGCTCTATATACTAAAACTTAAATAAATATTAAAAAGGCTAAGATAATAAAAAAGAAATTAAAAAGTATACCTACTATCTTAAAGTATATTAAGAATCTTAAATAATAAAATAGTATAATTAAAATAATAGATAATATATCTATCTCTAATCTTATATAACTTAATAATGTCACAGGCTGAGCCTGAAGTGAAGGCCCGGGTGCAAGCCCGGGCCGGGAGTACAATAACCCGAGGGTGCAGCTAGCGAGCAGAGTTTTCACTGCGACCTCTCAGCGAGGTCTTCTCTCTCTCTCTCTCTTTCTCTTTAGCTTAAGATACTTCTAAATACAAGAACTCTATTATTGGACAAATTCAGGGCTCGCCCCTTACAAATAAGGTAATAAAAATTACCTTATTTTCTAAGGTATATAAGAAAAAGGCTATACCTTAAATTAATCTTTATCAGTTAATTTAACTTAATTCTAATCTTTAAGCTAAGATATCTTTACTATTATTAAATCTGGGAATTTATTTACTTATCTTTAATAATATAATAAATATTAATAATTTAATCTTAATAAATATTACCGATATACTATTAATTTCTAAAGTCTGAATTCTCTCTATTGAAAAAAAGATAATATCTTCTTTATATAGAATAATTAATTAAGTACCCTTATCTACAGGTACCTAATAAATAATTTAAGAAATTTAAAAGTAACTAAATTTATAAACTATTCTAGATTAAGCTATATAATACCTTTTAACTTTTAATACCTAAGCTTTATATATACTCTAAAATATAGTAGATAAGTTTTAATAGGAAGATATTATTTATAAAGTTACTTAGAATTTAAAAAGAGATAAAGTTAAATAGAGTTTAATAAAAGCTTAATAAATAAAAGTATATAATAAGTACTAAAATTAAAATAATAATAGTAATTAATAATATAATCTTAGGGAATTTTAATAAATATATAAATAAGATATAATAAAAGATAATTAATTAAATAATTTAATAGATTTCTATAAAAAATTCTAATTAATAATATCCTATTACAGCCCTCTTTAAGAAGGCTAACTTATTATTTAAATTAAGAATTACTTAAAAATTAGATAATTAGAATTTTATTTAATTTTTTTATTTTTCCAGTTAGCTATAAAAGCTAAATTAATATTACTTTCCTCTTTTCTTTATTTAATTTTAAAGTTATTTCTTATATTTCTTTATTAACTAATAAAAAAACTCTTTCTTTTTCTTAACTATAAATATACTCTTTAAATTATCCTAAATAAAATAATAACCTTACCTCTTTAGAAAGCCTTAAATAACATATACAGTCCTTAATATACTTAAGAGTAAGTAGATACTATATAAAGAGAAATTAAGTCAGGGCTTTTCAGTTCTTAAAGATAAAGGTTATCTAATTAGATTCTTATAGCTACTAAAGCTAGGATTAGTAGGTTCCTTTAATAGAAAATACTATACCAGGTAGGGACTAGTAGCCAGACTTATTAGGCCTATAAATTAGAAAGGTCTTAAATAAGGCCTTTAAATAAGAATAACAATCCTTTTAGTATCTTATTTAATTAATAGTTATTTAACTTATTCTTTAAAAACCTTTTAGAGATCTATTTAATTAAACAGTATTAGCTAAAAAAGCTATTTATTTTACTCAGCTATCTAACTTATCCAGATTCCGAACCTGACCCTATCTAACCTTTTTATTACAATACTATTATAGTATAATAGTCGGGTCTAACCTAGGGGTATAGGATAGGTCCGGGCGTAAGGTATATAATTAAGTAGATTAGGATATCGTAGTAAGTAATATAGGTTACAGTCTGGTAATAGTAGAATAGTAGATTTAATATAACTAAGTATATTAATAGCTAGTAAGGCTATCTCTCTATAAAAGTGCTAAATAAGTATCTATATACTAGGCGAGGATTCGTAAATTGTATAGAGTATTGAATTACAGCGATTCTGGGATTGTAACAATCTAGGATTGTGGGCACGATCTTTAGCGCGACGCTCTATATATAGTTGGATGGAAAAAGTGGGTATGTTATGGTTCTGCTAGTTGCGACTGCCTGGTCCTAACCTGGGCTGTGATATATAGCTATTACAGCCCGACCTTTTAGGTGGGTGTGTATATGTTTAGTGCCCTCTGCTCACTCCCTTATCTTATTAACTAAGAAATAAAGTAATTTATTAATAAAGTAGCAGTAAAGCCCGGATTTTACTTATATTTTTACTTATTTTATTTTAATAACTATATTATTATTTAATAATAAGAAAAGAAGTTTCTTTTTCTTTTTTTTCTCTTTTTTTTAACTTTAAATAGATAATTTTATAGTAATAGCCTGTTAAATAAACTCCTATCCAGCTTTTTATACTATTTATTATAATTAAATAGTTTATTAATCTATTTAAAGAATATATATAATATTAATAAATTAAATACTTAAAAACTTCTTTTTTTTCTATTTAACTATAATTATACTCTTTCTTTAATATTATTTATCTAGCTAAAATACTAAGTAAGTTTTATAATAGCTATACTTATTTTAAGTAGTAAGTTTAAAATAAGTAAAATTATAAAATTTAAATTCTATATTACAGCCTATATAACATAGACGCCTGATATTATATACACCCTACAAATTTCCCCCAATTAAGCCACCTCTATACAGCTTACTCTATATTAAAAAACTCACCTATAAGCTACTAACGTATATAATAAGCAAGTGAGCCAGTCAACCAAGTAAGCCACAGTAATTTTACACCTTAAAATGCAATTTTTAAAAAAATTCTAAAAAGTCTAAACTAAGCTTAAAATAGCAAAGATTTAAACTTTATATCTATTAATTTAATTATTTTAAGAAAACTTTTTTTTAGATTTTTGAAAATATTTATAAAGTTATTTAAAAAGGTCTTATTCGCACTGTTTTTTTTCTTATTTTTATTTTTTAAAGTTTAAATAAAAACTTTAAAAGTCTTAAAAAAATATCATCTTATAACGTTTTTATTTAAATATCTAAAGTTAATCTCTTAAAATTCTTAGAATTATATAGCTAATTTTAGGAAATTCAAAATTCTGACTTTTAGCTGTACAGTATAAGTGGCTCACTTACTTGACTGGTTCACTTGCTTATTATATACGTTATAGCTTATATATAAGCCTGTATAGCTCACTAGCAATTCCAAGACTCACTACCGTAAGCCTCACTTAGCATTCTAGTATATAGATACCCGAGTAGTGCATATCTCTAATAGGCAGCTACTCAGCTTTCAATATAACTTAGTTACCTTAATTACCTTAACTCGCTATGCCTTACCGTGCTTAACTATTACCAGACGTAATATTACCCAGTAAGTAACGCCCTAACCGATCTGCTAATATAAACCTACAGTTTATCTACCAGCAACCAGTCTCTCGCCTACTATATACTACGTATACAGCAGACCCGAGGCACGACTGTTATATTCTAATAAAAATCAGAATATAGAATATAAGTAAGCAGTTACTATATAATAAATATTATTCCCTTAATAAGGAAACCTAGTATTTGAATTTTACTATATTTTTATTATATATATATTACAGTTACTAAAGCTTAAGTTTTAAGTTTTAAGCTACTTTTTTCTTTTCTATTAGAATTCTATCTAACTTTTTTAACCTATTTTAATCTTAATATATATACTGCTAATTCCCACAACTCGACCTCTAAAATACTCTAAGATTCCTAATGCCTATAATAACCTAAGTTATTTAAATCCCCTCTCTAGCTAGTATTTTAGATAGCTAGTATCTATACTAACTTAATATAATATAGCAGCTTTCGAAACTAGGGGTTATATTAGGCACTAGTAATATTTTAAAGAAAAACTTAATTTTTTAAATTAAAATTATTAATATTTTTAGTTAAATTAAATAGTATACTAATTTCTATTTAGATATTAAAAATAATATTAATAATCTAATTTTATTATTTATTATCTCTAATTCTATTATTAAAAAGTAAATAATATCTAAAAATAGCTAATATAATCTATTAGATATTATTTATATAACCTAGATATAATAAGCTACTGGTAGTAAGGGCTTTTTAAAGAATATTTATTATATTAAAATTAGTTATAATAAAATAAGTATTAAAAAGGAAGTTAATTTCTTAATAATAGAAGATATCTCTTTTATATTCTATTACTTAGAATAAGATTATTATCTTAAGGTTATTAACTGTAGATAGTAAGGTTATTAATTATAAATAGTAAGATTATTAATGTGAGGGGCTGGACAGTAGTTTATTCAACAGGCTGTTACCATAAAATTGTCTATCTAAAGCTAAAGAGCAAAAAGAAAGAAGGGAAGCCCTTGGCCTCTAGCAGCTAGGAAAGCAGTATACTCGCAAGAGCGCTAGGCTTGGCTAAATCCCGGTCCAAGGGAAATCGCCGGGGTCTCGGTGGAGCCCCGGCGAGGGCCGGGTTCCAGCACAGCCGGAACCCTTACTAAGGCCTCAGCCTGTAACAATTAATTATAGATAATAGGGTTAAAGTTAGAGAGGTTAAATAGAAGCTTTAGGTAGAGACTGGTAGGTAATAATCTTATTATTTAATTACTATTTCTTCTGGTACTGAATATAGCTTTTATTATTTATTTCTATTATTTAAGATTACTAACATACTTAATAAGTAAGTGGGCCAAATAAGTAAGTGGGCTAAATAAGTAAGTAGGCTAAAAATCCCAACCTTTAAAATTAAAACTTTAATAAAAATATAACAAACTATTTAATTAATTAAAACTAATTACTATACTCTTCTCCAGAGGTTTTAATTACAGCCTGACAAGTTCTTACATTATAGCCAGTCTTTCTACAAGTTCTATAGCACCTTTCCTTCGGTCGCGCCAACCCTTCTTAACCACCACTTTTTAACAATTCAGCCTATACCTATATATTAATATCTATTTGATTAATTACTTCTCTTCCTTCCTCTATAGTTATCTTCCCTCTATTCTATAGGCGGGTTCTTTTTACTCTATGCTGCTTACTAAGAGTCTTATTTATCTATTAAAGGATCTAATTCTTAGACTTTAATAATACTATTTAATATATTATTACCTTTATTCCCTTAGAAAATAACTTAAGCGCCTTAAGGATAGATACTGAAAAGCTACTCTAATACCTTCTTACTTATCTTTTAAGATATTCAGACTGCAAACTGGCCTTAAGTACTATCTTTGGGGTCTTTAAGACCTAAGGGTCAGGGAGGCCGACCTCTTCTGCAGCCGGTATTAGAGTCCGTAGCTGCATATTAAGCTTTAATATAATATTTTCTGGGTTTAAGAGAACAAGTCCAGACCCTTAAAAACCTCCTTTAATATTACTTCTTATTATAGCAGCTATATAGGCAGCGTAGAAGGCTAGAAAGAACTCAATCTTTATAATATAGGTTATAAAATATCTAATTAATTGCTTAATTACTTGACTATATGCAATTTTAAGCAGCCTAAAGTACCTAATATTAAGAGGCTGGAGCAGATAAGATAAATAAGACGGTATATAAAGTATAATAATATTATTCTCTTTATAATATTTCTTAAAGTTAATAAAGTAGTAACTTTTATACCTATTAAGAATTAGAAGATAATAGTAACTAATCAATCGATCCTTTATATACTAATTAAAGTGCTTAAGCTACTTAAGACCTATCTTATTATCAGTCTAGCTATTTTAAGTCGTCGCAATAGCCTAATTGCCCGGGAGGTTACTTTTCCAGTACCAGCTAGCTAGGTGATATTAGCCCGCAACTATAATAAATAGCTGGATCGCCCAGCCTTCTATATTAATTGCCTGAATAACTGTAATCTATTCTCAGTTTTTAGGCTGGACTGATTTCGGATTTCTACGTCTATCTATATCTATAACGACTATTCCGCTTGCAATTATACCTATTATAAAGCCAGTCTTATTAAAGTTATAGATATCGGCTAGGTTGATACTATATTTTGCAATTATATTCTCTACAAGCCGGAACTAATTACAAATAACAGTTAGATCTTCGCATTTAGCCCTCTAATAGTTATATTTATAAAAAAAATATATTTTAAGCTCTAATTATCGCCTAACGAAATTAGAAGCCCAGCACTTGCCGACAGGTAATATATCGCGGTTAGCAAGCAGTCAGTTAGCTATTTCTTCAATATCACACAGTCGCAGGGGAAACCCTTATAAATCTAGATCGAGAATAAATTAAATAATAGTCTGTTCCTCTAGATTAGATAGCCTACGTGATTTGGGGATAGTATTATGTTGAGATGGTATATCTTTCTGCCGGCGACGCAAGGTATTACGATGCATATTATAGATTTCTGCAGCGCTTCGGATATTTAATTTTGGGTTATTTTAAAGGGCTTGAAGAGTAAGAAGGATATTTCCCTCTTTATTTAGTCGAGATATCTTTGGTAGTTGAGAATTAATTAATTAATTAAAAAGATGAGAGATTGAGGGATTTTTAGCCCACTTACTTATTTAGCCTACTCACTTATTAAGTATGTTATATAGCTTTAATTTATCTAATAATATTAAATAAGGCTAAAAAAAAAACTAAATAATAAATATTATAGATATAGTAAGTTATATAAGTTATATTTAGTAATATTTAGTAGGTATAGTAAGCTAGATAACTAAGTAATATTAATATTTAAGAAGTTAAAAACTTAATACTAATACTACAGAATTATATATATATAGTAGGAGAATTATTATAGCTTATAAAGCTCTAAGAGTAATTTATAAGTAAGTATAAGCAGGATTATAACAGGATTACTAAGGTATTAAAGTAATCTGGAGTAATCCACTGTATTTAAAGAGAAAAAGTAGGGTATGTATTACTGCCAGTTATAACTGCCTGATCTTAACCCAGGCTGTAACAAATTTTATTTTCTTCTTATTTAGTAAAAAGAAAAAAGGTTAGTATAGTATAAAGCTAGAAATTTACACCTTGCAGTATTAGCCTATACTCTTAAATATAATATATTGCTAGCAGTTACTAGTTATAATTATATGGAAAGAAGCTCTTAATTCTTATCTATTCTAGCAAAAAATAAGAGTCCTTATATACATCAATCTAAGGGTATTAAGGTTGCTTAGCTAGGGTTCAAAATCCGGATCCGGCGTTCCAGTCTGAATCCGGCGTTATAGCTTGAATTCAGCAATATCCGGATCCAGCGATGACTTCTGGAGCAGCCTATAATGTGACATTATCTCAACTTGGTAGCGGTTGCCTGAACAACAGCTGCCTTGTGTCTCTTGTTGGTGATTATGTCTTCCCTCCAAAGCCATCCCAGCCCTGCCGCTGCCCCCGGTCCAAGCACAACAACTGTGCTGATTGCATAAATTGCAATTTCCAGCCAGCTGGATTGGACCATCCCGGCGTGCTTCATGTCCCAGAAGAGATATCCCAGCCACATGAACGTAGCCGAGAATACGAAACCCGCGTCGAACTTTAAGAACTCCCGCGCGAAGGCCGTTAGATCGGATGTATTAGAGGGCAAAGTATGCGGGAGGAAACCTGCCCCTGTGCCAAAAGGGGCAGTAAACCAAGCCCTGAGCCAAAAGCATACAGAGGGAACGATTAACGTGCCGACAGTGTATCGAATCAATGGCAAGTCACGCTTCGGGGCGGTGATCCTATCTTGCATCATCGTGTTGGGAAAGGCGCAGGAGAAGATGAAAGTCGCGACGGCTGTCCAGATGGGGAACATTTGCCAGATAAACAGCCATGATTGGCGAAGAGGAAGCGATGGCCAAAACAGCATGGCGTAAGTTGGGATATAGTATGCGAGAATCATTGCAGGCTGGATAGCGCGAGTGTAGTTCATCCGGGTCAGTCTCATGTCGGTCGCCTTGAAGTTCTCAATGGGTGAGCTGATGTAGTGGGCGAAGTAATACAGAGGGCTTAGAACACCGATGCCAAAGAATTGGCCGAGTAGCGTGAATAGAAATGGCCTGCAACAGAGTCAGCTACATTCAGTAAGTTGGGATAGTGACATACAACTGAGCAAGGGTCAAGGCATTAGCCCGGCGAACAGACTCAATAGACCAAATGGTGATGATAATCCCCAAGTCAGTCAGGCAAGAGGCGACCTGCCCTCGAGATACTGCATCATGCCCGTTTATAATTGGCAGGAAGAACACGTTAATCGGGGCCCACCTAGTGAATATTGATGATTAGTACATCAGCAAAATAGGAACCTTGCACAAAACTTACGCTTCGTCCAGCCAGTTGATATTGTAGAAAGTCTTCTGTATGGGAATTCGGTCGGTATCCAGAGATATCTCGCCAGTATCAAGTGCCAGAAATAACCATGGGAATGCTTTCTCGGCGTTCAATACTCCAGAGGCGAGATAGAACAGGCCAAGCATCGGTAATATCGCCAGGGCTCTCTTCACCTTGCTTTCTTTCTTACCCTCGCCCTGCGTTGGGTTGAAGGGCATGGTTCCACTTAGGGATGCCTTTGGCGGTGGAAGATATTCAAGTATAGTAGCACCAATGGCCACGTCGCTGGCCATGTCCTGTAAAAGATCGCCCAGCATAGGGAAGAAGAGCCGGAAGAAGACGCGCTCAAGGGGTCCTCGAAGAGCCTGTAAGCGTATATGCTTAGCAGAAGCATCGACGACAGATGCCGCCCTCTCCTCTCGGCACTTCTGATATCCACGGAGGTATTCTTCGATTTCTCTCTCAGTTGGAGGTTCTCCGCCTTGTCGGTCCACCATGGCCTTGATCGAATTGGCCAACGCCGCTGCGCTCTCGATTGCAGCATTGCCTCCGGCCGCAACGTTTGGAGTCATCTTGTGGGTGCTGTCTCCCAGGCACGCGATTCGCCCGCACGTCCAGATTTTGAACTTGGATTCTTCCAAAGCAACAAGCTGGCACGAAGTTGTCTTCTCCCACAAGTAAGAGAACTTGAGATCTGGCCGAATGAGCATGTCTCCGTGCTGAATGGCGAATTGTTCAGTCTCCGCCCTGGTATAGTGTGGGATATTGCTGAGCGGATATGGCACATTCAGTCTTTTAAATATGAAGTAGTAGGCTCTTCCATTCTTGGTGGTTACCACGAGAGAACTTTGATCGGTGTCGTACCCAATATCGAAGTCTCCTGCTTCGAGGTGTTGGACTGAAGACGCAATGCCAAAGAGGCACCGATACTCCGCAATCATGCCTCGAGCGTGTCAGCATGTAGTCCTAATTCGAGATATCTAGACCAGGGAAAACAGGGGCCCAAATGAACTTACTGTTCTTGTCATGTCTCACAAGCTCTAGCTGTCTCGGTTCAGCCAGCTTCCACAACTCCTCTCGGGCCTTGCTTGCAACGCCGTCGGCACCGACTAGAATGTTCCCTTCAAATGAAGACTTGTCATCACATCTGACAGTTATTCCGTGTGGTTGATGATCGATCTCGACAATGTTCTTGCTTGTTAAGATTTTGCTTTTATCTTGGACGTTGTCAAACAAGGTCTGCAAGAGAATCTGGCGATCTCCCCACAAGACGTTATACCCCGTCCTGTTGTATGATTAACCATAGCGACTCCAATAAGGAATTTCACTACTCACCTTGCCTGTCCAAGCTTACTCACGTCAGATCGAGGGCAAATCAAGTGCCCTCGATTGTCGCGATCCGCCATCCATATTACAGATTCCTACCCTACGTTAAGGGAGAAACCACAAGCATCATTGTTATTTACGCACCATCTTTTCGATCAGTTCATCTAATAGTCCAAGCTGATCGAGAATCTAGGGAGAAAGTCAGCGTTGCGTATTTACATCGCAGAAAACGGGACCAGGGGTTTAGCAGTGGAGAGGATTGAACTCACACGGCAGCCGTTTGGCATGATGCCAATAGATGCGCCGACCTGAGGAGCAATTGTCTCTCGGCACTCCAACAGCACATAATCGATGCCGGCTTGCTAGATTATTGTCAGAAGCGTTCTGCTTGCACCTCAATAGGTATTCAGGTCATACCTCCAGTGCATTAGCAAGTGTAAGACCAGCGACACCACCTCCAGCGATGACAACTCGAAAATTGGTCTTAGAAGACATAGCCAAGAAGTGAACGAGGCAGCCACAGGCGATTTATCCAGGTAGTGTGTTTGCGATCGCGGGGAAGTGGGCACGAGAGAAGTGAGGCAATGGTTTTATATGCATTGCTAACTGCACTAACTCCAAGGAACCTAATTATGAGGTATCATAAGAAGTTGGTTCACATGCTCGTTGCCTGCATGCTAAGTCTGTTAATAGACTTCACTACAATATTATAAAGCGCCGAGACTACAGTTCAGCCTCTCAAGCGGGTGAAAAAGAACACTACACACTAATTGGGTTCCTATGAAGGCAGCCCCGTCACCTGCTGCCGATTACCCGTTGGTATTGTGGGGCGCCGCCTACCAACCTCGTCCCGAGGTTGGTCTATGATATACTCTAAACTAAGTTTCGAACTAATATAACCTCATTTTAGAAAGTAATACCCCGCATTTCGGCTCGGCATGAACAAGCTCCTATCTCTGCGGCGGTTGCAACCATTTCAGCTATAGAATTGCTCCACGATTTTCCAGTACTATTAAGCCCTATTAATAAGATAAATATACTGCACCCTACTAGCCTGAACTAGATAGGGAGGCTTCGGAGAGTATATAAAAAGAGGTTATATATATAATTAAGTCTTGGATTATTTGGTTTCGCTCTGGCGTCAGTAGATAATATTACAAGTAGCGCCTCCGCAAACATTTCTACCTAACGTTCCACACTTTTGACTTATTCAGTCTAGCCTCGGCATGATTATAATATCAGCAAATGATTTCATAATTAGCGCCTCGGCATGATTATAATATCAGCAAATGATTTCATAATTAGCGCCTCGGCAAGTATTTTCATCCCCGTTCCACACTCTTGACTTTTTTAGCCTAGCTTCGGCATAATTATAATATCAGCAAATGATTTCACAAATAGCGTTTAGACAAGTATTTACATCCGAGGTTCATACTGTCAGATATTGGAGTGAATTATGTGTTTGTTATTCTGCTTCTTGCTGCTTGAAGTTTTAGAGCAAGCTCTATATGCCTTTTCTGTGCTATGTGGAATTAACTGGAAGTTACTAACTAAGCATGTGGCAATAGGTGGCAACTGTCATCTTTAATAACAATATTTATCAGCCTTTCAAGCTATTTCCATAAGCTTTCTTTTGCCACTACTCAATATCCCCTCGGCCCTTTCTGTTTACCTTTAGCAGTTATAGTATTAGCACATAATTTTGCAAGCAGTGCCGAGGTAGTTATTTCAAAGTAGGCGGGGTTAGATATCTATCGAATCTATCGAATCGAATGCCCGGCCTTACTATTCGATTCGATGGCTTGGCATTCGGTAGTGTTGAGGGGTTGAAAGTGCGGGGTCGCCAAAGCCTCGGACAGCCTGCACTGTAAGAGAAAAGAAGCGGAAGAAACGGAGATGGAAGCTGGATCTAAAGATCACGAGACGATATCCTAGTTTCTGCGGGCATTTTAGTGGGTAATCCTCCCAAGATAGCGAGTCAAATGATGCCGAACACCGCAAACTGTAGGCTATGTTCCATGTATAAAAGGGGGTGACAGTTGTATCTGCATCGATTCGTACCTAACCCAGCCTTAAGAGTTCCAAGCCCCAATTGTTTCCATTATCATACATACGATGAACAAAACCCCTGTTGGGTCGTTCCCCACTATGATTCGGGCGGCACGGTACTACGGGAGAGAAGATGTCCGCGTCGAGCTGGTTCCGGCGCCTTTGGTGCGCCCAGGCCAGGTCAAGGTGAGGCTGGAATGAAGCCCCAACAGACGGTAGCAACAAGTGCAGATGGAAGACTATATGCTGACTTGGTGCTTGTGTCCAGATTGCCCCAGCTTTCGTTGGTATCTGCGGATCAGATCTGCATGAGTATCTGGGCGGCCCTACCTTCTGCCCTACCACACCACACCCCGTGACCGGCGAGAGCATCCCGGTCACGCTCGGCCACGAGTTTTCCGGCACTATCACGGAGATCGGGCCCGGCGTCACCGGCCTCGAGATCGGCCAGAGATGCGCCGTGCAGCCGATAATGGTTTGCGGCCATTGCGTGGCCTGCGCCGCCAACGCCGAGAACGTCTGCCACAATACCGGCGTCCTCGGGTTGAGCGGAGGAGGCGGCGGGCTTAGCGATGCTGTCTGCGTGGACGCTGCCCAAGTCTTCCCGTTGCCCGACAACCTGACTATGGAGATGGGCGCCCTTGTTGAGCCGCTTTCCGTCGCTTGGCACGCCGTCACTGCCGCGCCTGAGTTCAACCCCGACTCGGTCGTCTTGATTATTGGAGGTGGGCCTATTGGCTTGGCTACTATCTTGTGTCTTAAGGCCAAGGGCGTCAAGACGATTCTGGTTTCAGAGATTGCCTCCGCTCGTCAAAAGTTTGCCTTGCAGTTTGGTGCAACCCAGATCGTCAACTCTATTACAGACGATGTCAAGCAGGTCGTTCTAGATGCAACTGAAGGCAGAGGTGCTGATGTTGTTTTCGATTGCGCTGGAGTTCCTGCCAGGTGCATCTTTCCATTCCTTAATGTGGTATTATCTAGCTTAACTAACAGTCTTTTAGCATTAAGGGCGCTTGTGAGGCTGTTAAGATACTGGGAACTATTATTAATGTAGCAATCTGGAAAAAGGAGATCCCATTTAACCCTAACTGGATAACTTTTAAGGAGAGCTCCTATAAGTCTATCCTCGGATACCAACGCAAAGATTTCCAAGCTGTTATTGAGCATCTCCGAACAGGTGAGATATTTTCAAGCTATCTACAAGTGATAATATTGCTAACAAGGGTTTAAGGCGTAATTAAGCCAAATGATATGATTACTGCAAAGATTAGGCTAGAAAATGTTGTTGAGGATGGTATCAAGGCACTTGTCACTGATAAAGATAACCATGTGAAGATTCTTATTGATATTAATGCTAAATAGACTATATGCCTTTTGGTACGAACTGGCAAATAGCTTTGGGCTTACCCATGTAAGCTTTGCCTGTCCCTTACGGCATCATCGCCGGACTATGGGGTTTCCCTGAGAGACCTTTAATCATTACGCGGCCCGAGGTTTTTTATGGGGCACGTCTCTGCATTGCTACTGTGATATTCATCACTTGTTATTATTCTGTACAAGTGCCGATGATTGATGAATTTTCGTATCCAAATACGAACGTCGGTTTAGAGACAATATCCGGGCATGTGATCTTTCATCTCAGCCAGGCAATTCCTAATGCCATTGGCAACCCCAATGTAGCGAGTGTGGCTTATCCCAGGGGACTCCATGTCATGCTTATATAGAGACGCCCAATTCCATATCTTCCACCCTTTAAAGGGCTACTCCATCCATCCACCGGAAGAAATCTTGTTAAGCCAGACATCATGCATCGCATCGCAGGCACTCTCGCCTTTGTCATCAACATCATCGTGGTGCAGGCACAATGTAAGACATCTCCTTTAGACATTGGCTGGCCGTCGACAGATGAATGGGCCGCCTTGAACGTCACAATCGATGGTGTCTTGATCAAGCCACAGCCCATTGCGTCTTCCTGCTATCCGGGAAATCCATTCAATTCTCCCGACTCTTGTGACGCCGTCGCGGCCAATTGGAGTCTAGCCTCGTTCCATGCGGCTTTGCCCGAATCCTGCGGCTCTCCACTTTTTGCAAACAACTCGTGTTTACCGCCAGGCGTCGTTGGTTGCACGGAAAACCAAGGATGTGATATCAGTGGTATGCCCCAATATGTCGTCAACGCGACTACGGAGCAACAGATGGCTACAGCGATGAGATAGGCCTCGGACCGAAACATTCGCATCGTCATCAAGGGTACTGGACATAACTTGAACGGAAGGTGAACAATCTTATCTCCATGGCAATCAAAACATGCTGATGGAATACATAGGCCGAGCGGCGCATACGCTCTCTCTTCATCTGGACTATTAACCTGTACCAAATCACCGTCAGCTCTTCGTGGCCGGTTCCCGGCTCAAATACTACCGGGAATGTCCTCATCACCGGCAGTGGCAACAACTATGGACGTATCCTCGGAGCTGCAATGAACGCCAGCAGAGTAGTCATTAGTAGTAAGGATCCCACCGTCGGCCCTGGAGGACATATCCAGGGCGGTGGCCACGGACCTCTGTCGAGCACATACCGCCTCGCCGCCGATCAGATTTACCAGGTGCGAGTTGTTACCACGCAGAGGGAGATCCCCGTCGCCGATGCTACGCAGAATCAAGACTTAATATGGGCCGTTCGAGGCGGAGGGGCAGGTCAGTATGGCGTTGTGACCGAGTTTATTAAAACGTATCCTGCTCCAGCCACCGTTATTACAGCTAGTGTCGTATTGTCACTTGTTGGGAATGATATAGCAGCCTTCAACGGGTTATGGAATGCTCTCGGAGTACTGGCATCTGCTATTCCAGGACTTATAGAAGCTGGCGTGGGGGCGGGTACTATTCAGGGAAGTGCAGCTAAAGGTGTGTCGATATTAATGGGATTTACCGTCTTTAACAGCACGGCAGAGGCGTTGAGAATAATAGCTGCACCGGTTATCGCCCTCATACAGGCCCAAGCCCCTTACTATAGCGCGTTCAGGGTGTTCTTAACTGAGCCGGTGACTTATTCCGGGTATGTCGTATACGGGACTGATAGGACCACACCCCCGAGTAATATTGCTGGGCTTCTATCTTTTATATTAAGTCGACTGCTTGGTCGCTTAGCAGATATCCGATTTATCTATCTCCGTAGTGAGATTCTATTTTGAACGTGCTACGCGCAAAGAATCCGGTGGAATTTATGTTATGGTTATCGGGCTCTAGGGTGGGCCAGGCCCTAGAAACGTTGACCCGAGCATGCGCAGCGCCCTGCTTCAGTCATAGCGGACTACCTACCTCCATACTATTGGTACGGCCCCGGCTCTCGATATGACCCTCTCCCTACAAGATACCCTGAATAAGGCGGTAAGGTGGGCTAAGGAGAATTCCGAGGCCGTCTGGAGAGAATGGGCGCTGAATACCGGATCTTATATGAATGAGGGCAACCTCATGAATTCCAACTTTAAGAAAGATTATTACAGCTTAAGCTATGATTGCTTGTTTGAGATTAAGTAGAAGTATGATCCCACCGAGAGCTTGTATGTGTTGTCGGGTGTCGGGAGTGATGCTTGGGAGTATAACCTTAATACTGGCCAGTTGTGTCGGAAGTAGCGGCTTGTGCGGATAATCTCTTAGGTTAGGCCGTCCTGTTACTTTATTTATTTCGTCGGAATAGTGTTCAGCAGTTGAATCCGCCCAGCCTTGGTGCAGGTCTGGACTCGATACCTTTTATTCAAGTGGGAAAATGTCATCCTACCACTGTATTGGTAATTACGATAAGCAGACATACTACAAAGAAGAGGGGAAGTGGGGCAGAAACACAGATGACAAAACACCACAACGAGTAACTCTGAAGATGTTGATCGTTCAGAAGTTGGTGCAATTAACTAATATAGATGCCTAACCTGATGCCATGGTCATGTATATTGAAGGCTCTATCTAGCACACGTATAGGTTTCTTTTATGTGCTGTGTGTTCCCATGATGAAGAGCATCATGGAAGAAACCTCACGTTTAACATTCATATGAAAAACGACCCAGGAATCAATTGACACTGGGTGGCTAGTTTGACCCCGCATCAAATGGCCATGCTTACGTGCCGTTAAGGGGCTGCTCATAGACCACGCCATTAATGGTTGTCGTTAGAGTTCCATTCGAATCGAAAATGTTTGTCAAGACATCGATCTCCACTTCGAAGCCCTCGGGGCTAGACTTTTTCGTGGCATAGAGGTTAGGACCCGTCTGCACCAAATCAGAGAACCAGTCGAGGTGGGCAACGGTCGATGCCATCAGTATCGTGGTGATATTCTCAAAACCGTTGAGGAACGTCTCCCCGTCGTCCGAGTAGTCATTGTAACTGACTGCTACGCCAATAATCCCCGAGGAATTGGCTGCTCCAGCGAGCGTGACTGACGCATAGCCTGAAGCTTTGGCGGCAAGCCTATACGTGCCCGGCGGTGGTACTGGCCGATCCGGCGGCGAGTCTCCTGCCAAGTAGGGAACAGCCCATGGGATTTCGTCCGACACGGGGGCGACCGGGATGAATTTGGAAGGTGTCCGGCTAGTGAACTTAGCCAAGACCATTCGGACATCCTTACCCTGAGGTTCTTTAGATTGAAAGCAAGGCAAAGGATTGGGGCCACCACAAGCGGGGGAGACGGTTTGGGCTTCCCAGTATACGACTTTAGTCGAGTCGGGAGACCACCGAGGGTCAGCCTGGCCATTCCACTGTGGATCATTTAATGACCCGCTGCCTAACACATCAAAGCCCGGCCCGTTGATCTTTTGGCCGTAATATAACCCGCGGTCGCCATAGTTGTCGAGAAGGTAAGGCACAAAGAACCGTCGTGCACCGTTATTGCGTGTAGATGAGGTTACAGCGGTAGAGACCAGATCTGTAATAGGTGGGACATGACGCATACCGGATAGGAACATCTGTCGATCTGTACCTCGGGTATCCATAATCGCCCACCATTTGCCATCCGGAGAGCCATCAATAGGGTCGATATACTCAGGGTGATTTGTAATGGCACGAACTTTGCCGGTCCGCATGTTGACGCCGAACGCATCCAAGTTTGATGACTCAGCAGGATACCCAATATACACGATCTCGTCGCCTGGACCACTGAATCCTCTCAGCTCACCGATGGAGATCGCTTGGGAGTTAATGAATAATTCGTCACCTTGGGTAACAATGACCTGACTGTTGTTAGGATTTAACAGTACAAAAACATTAACGATATCGTAGCGTGGTGTGAGTGGGAGTCTTGTTGTAGGCGACGGATTAAACTCCAATCTACCAAAGTAGGCGAGCTCACCCCCGGGGACGAAGGCACTGAATCCAAGATGGATATTGTCCGGGTGTAATCGAAGTTCTCGGATGCTGCCACCGTTGCCAGAGCTGTCAGGAGTGGTATTCCATCGAAGAGGGTACACATGCGTGCGCTCCGGGGTGCACTCCTCGCTGATGAGTGGGAAATCTCCACAGTCGACGATGTTATCCCCAATCAAAGCACGTTTACCGTCGTCGAAAGCCTGCTGATAGAGCAAATCATTTGACCTGCCGATTTCGTTCTCCGCTGGTAGCCCACAAGTTATACACTTCCACTGCTCGCCATTCTCAAACGTCGAATTATCAGTCTTGACGATAAGAATCTGTGATCCGTTGTAAATGCTTGCTGGATCTGGAGCGGGCGGGGCTCCAATGAATTTCACCATTGCGAAAACGTGATTCCCATCAGGAAGGAAGTCTCCTGACATGAACTCGCGGCCATTGGTAACTGGCATGCAACCGGTTCCCCGAGGGTTGATAGTGGTGTTGCATGCACCAGGAGTGTTATCCTCGATACCCGGCGGCAGAGCTAGGCGGACTAGTTCAATAGTTTCAAGCTCAGGCGGTGTTGGGATAGCCGAATTAGTGGCAGCGCTGTAACCAACTTGAGGGGCAGCTGCAGCGAAGGCATATTGTCCGATGAGGGCGCCGGCGACGATGTTAAGTAAATACATCCTGCACCAAGGCGGATATCAGATATTAGGGAAGGTTACCGCTGGTGGAGGCAGTGAGGTCGAGCCAGTGAAGTTAGGCAGGGCGTTCCTTGGATGTTTACGAGATTCGACATTAATATAGAGGGAGCCCTACACGATACTTAAATACTTTTCACACCACCAGCATGGTAAGCGATATAAGCCGGATGTCGGGTAATTCGTGCTGGAAGAGGAATAGAAAGCACAGTTCCTATAGTTCTGGACCTCGTAATGCGACCTTGCTGCTGATTGTATCTGTCGGCTCAAACTGTTTCGAGTGCTTTTTCTTAGGCGAATGCGAATAAGGCCAATCGACCCTAGTTGATGCATTTGCAGTCCCAATTAACCGGGGGTGCACCAAGAGAATTTCTCAGTGAAATACAGCTACCTTTCCATAGTTTTCCGATACAACTGGGTATCATATTGCCGGGCTTATACTTAATGTAGAATATGGGCTCCAGAGCCCCCCAATAGCTAAGCCCCCAAGTTATTACAAGTATAGGGAACTAATCTTTGCTATCTTCAACCTCGGGGACAGGCGGTCGTTAGTTTGCGGGGTAGTGGTGTACCCAGCCATCCCCCTCTCTTGGCAGTAATTCTAAAGCGTACCTATGCCATAATCGGCTATTGGGCCGAAGTATGTCTTAATTTGAGCCGAGCTTGTTACTAGGAATTGGTTGCTCCTAATTTTACGTTGAGAGCAGGGATGAAGCTGACACTTCGAAGCCGCAAAGCCTGTGGAGACTCTCGGCGTTGGTTAGACTTGATTGGATAAGTATGTCGCACCTACACTTCAGCTAAGGACAGTTCAAAGTATGGGGTGTAGGGTCGTATGCACAATAAGTCTGATCCGCGTATAGAGCACCCCTCACTTCTAGCTACCAGTTAACTTAGTTCTGAGCGGGGGATACAAATTGACGAGGTGATAGGTCCGGTCCGTAACAGTCAATTCGATCCAGGACTCAGTATTCAACACAATGTGCAGCCCAAATCTCATGGTCGTATTGATCTTGAATGTCGTTTTCCGCCTCTTTTCTTGTGAGGGGGTTTTTAGGTCAATCTGTCGGATCTCGTGACTCCGTAAAAGGGGTCTGACGGTCTGAGTTGGGTGTCTTTGGCACCGGGAAATGTACAATCAAATGATGCCAAAACTAGGCTGCTTGAATTGATGATAGATACGACCTTAATAACGTCGCGATGACTGATTGATTGTCTGTGTTGTTGATGATGTCGACCGGCGAGGGATTTCCTTCATCTACAGTCTCCGAGACCCTCGCTTCTATAGTCATCCGGCCGGACCGGATCCCTCCGTCTGGTACATTCTCATACTATATAACTAAGATCAGGATATTGATATATCAGAGGATTGTGTCTATCCGGCTCTTATTTTACCATATAGGGGTTAATTGAATATAAGGTAAATAGTATAAATTATAAATTAGAGGTAATAGGGTTATTAGTCTGGGAAGTCTACTATAGAAACTGTAATAGAGATATATAATCTCTTAAGTTAGAAAATCTAGTATTATAGGGATATTCTGATTATAGCTAATATTATCTTTCTATAGTCTGCATAAATTACTAGAGGGCTGCAGCCTGGCTTTATAATATTTATTATTAATTAACCCCCCGCCTAAAAAACTGAGGTATCTAACCTGTACTTACTATCAGCCTTGCTTAATAGCTATATTAAAGTTAAATTTTCTCTTCTATATAATTAGTACTTATTTAAATAATCTTATTACTTAAAATCTTACTAGCTATAATTAAAGTATTATTAAAAGCTTTCTTACTATTAAATAGAGTCGTGCTATTTTAATAACCCCTTATTACTAGTAATAAGATGAGGGAGTGAGCAGAGGGCACTAAACACACACACCCACCCAAAGGTCGGGCTGTGATGACTGCGATGGTATCGTGACGGAAAGGTCGGATGGGATCCGGTCCGGGATCCGGATAAGTCGGACAGCTGGATAAAGTAGATAGCTTTTTCAGCTGATACCGCTTGATCAAATAGATCTCTGAGAGGTCTCCAAAGAATGGGCCAAAATAACTGTCAATTGAATAAGATGCTAGAAGGATCCTTCTCTGATCTGGAGGTCTTGTCCGAGACCATCCCAATTTATGGGCCCAATAGGTCTGGCTACTGGTCCTTACCCGGTACGGCATTTCCTGTTAAAGGAACCCACCAATCCTAGCCCTAGTGGCTGCAAGCATCTGATCAGATGACCTTTACCCCCAAAGACCGAAAAGCCCCGACTCAATATTAAGTAAGTAGAATAGCTATAAGAAATATAAGATAAGAAAAGATTCTCTTTACGTATAAAGAATAAAAAAGAAGCACATTCCTATCCCTATACCTAATAATATCTGCAAAGAAATATTTACAATAGACTGCAGTACTAAGGGATATACAGAATATAACTAAAAGAAAAGAACTATCTACAGCCAAATTCACAGAATATACAAAAATAGATTCAACTCTTATTAATAAACCGGCAGATAAGCTGAAGACTGAGAATAGTATAAGGTAGTTTAAATATAGATAAAAAACCATCCTCGCCCTGAGACTATATACTGCGACATCTAGTAGATATCAATTAAATTTAGGTGGGAAATAAAATACACTAGCAGGATATAGAGCAGGTATTAATTAACTTATAGAGTAGGTGGCAATTAGCTGTTTTCCAACTACTAGAGATCCAGTAGGTTTAAAACTTAATAAGGATACTAATATTAAGTATATAATTCTAATTTTATATTTATTTTATCTTAATCTGTAGTATTTATAGAGCTATATTATATCTTACTATAGACCTAAGTTTTAGCTACTTTATAGAGTATAATTATACTTTCTGGTATACTTATACTCTATATAATATACTGGATTATAAGCTGGTATATAATAATTCTACTAATCGGCTTTATAAAAGGAATTTTAGGCAGCTGTAACGGGTTGGCCCCTGCGGGGCTCAAGCGGCAGCTAGCGCTTCGACCGACCCGCATCTGCATGCGGTTCCCAGTTGTGGCAAAAGGGAAAGTAATAACTCAATCGCCTATTGAGTCATCTAGCTGCACCTATCTGCCCTACCACCAGCTGCCTGAACCAGGCACAGCCTGGTTCCTAATACTAGGTCTTCAACCTGTGACATTACCTTCCTTCCCTAACTAGGGCCTGGAATGTCTCCCTCCGCAGAGGCGTATTAGGGGCTTCTATAGGCCACTAACCCCCTAGGCTACCCTGCCTATAAGCCCAAGAACAATTCTGTATGTACCCTACAGAGATTCGAACTTGTGACCTTGGGGTTGATTGAGTCATATGTGACGGGTTGGCCCCTGCGGGGCTCAAGCGGCAGCTAGCGCTTCGACCGACCCGCATCTGCATGCGGTTCCCAGTTGTGGCAAAAGGGAAAGTAATGACTCAATCGCCTATTAAGTCATCTAGCTGTACCTATCTGCCCTACCACCAGCTGCCTGAACCAGGCACAGCCTGGTTCCTAATACTAGGTCTTCAACCTGTGACAGCAGCTACCTTAAAGATATAATTTTAAAATAGAGCCTTATATATATTTATATTAGGGAAAGTATTAATTGAGGTTAAGTATATTAAGTATATATACTAATTAGACAACTTATTATCTTGGGGATATTATCAGCTAATTATTAGCTGCTTATATAGTTTGCGGGTGTTACAGGTTGAAGACCTAGTATTAGGAACCAGGCTGTGCCTGGTTCAGGCAGCTGGTGGTAGGGCAGATAGGTGCAGCTAGATGACTCAATAGGCGATTGAGTCATTACTTTCCCTTTTGCCACAACTGGGAACCGCATGCAGATGCGGGTCGGTCGAAGTGCTAGCTGCCGCTTGAGCCCCGCAGGGGCCAACCCGTTACAGCGGGGTAATATATTAAGCAGTAGCTGCCTTTTTAAATTATTCCAACTAAATATCAGTATATATTATATTAAGTTTATATTAGATTTATATAAATATAAAGTAGAATAGTATTCTATAAGTAAGTATAGATAATTTAACTATATATTAGTAGAGGTTTTCAGTAAGCTTTATAATAATATACTTAAATAAGAGTAAACTCTATAGTATTATAACTTTTCTATTAATATAATAAGACTTTTAGCAGTAATATAGATAGAATTATACTTTAGGCTATCTATTTAATTTAAGTATAATAATATAAAAAAATTAATTTAAAGATATTAATATTTAATATCTATAAATATTATAATTAACTGATATTTTATATAGTTACTTATTACCTTAAGTTCTTTTTTAAAATTCTATAATCTTTATTTAATTTACCTGCTATTATCTTTAATAAGTATTAATTTACTATAATAGCTACTATAGCTATTACCTCTATTAATTCTCTAGCTATTTTAAACCTTAATAAGCCTCTTAATAGAAGTAATCTAAATATCTTCTACCTTATATAAATTTAATACTGCTATTTATACTAATTTTTAGACTTTATATATACTAACTTATTATTTCCTATTATAGATATAATAAACTGCTCTATATTAATAACCAGCCTGCACTCTAATATAAGGGATATATTAAGGCCCTGCTTAATATTATTAACTGCTACTCTATAGGCTAGTACTTTAATATTCACTCTGCCTATTACTATAATAAGATCCCCCTTAATATAATTTGCCTTAAAAGAGACTTAAATATTAAAGAGTCTATATAGATTAAGGCTACTGCAATTAAGAATATCAACCTTAGCAATATATATATAATAGCCTTTAAATTCACCTAGAATACCTTAATTACCTTTAAGTTCGCTAAGAGTTCTTTACCTACTGCCGGAATAAATATTACTCTTTAATTTCTCTGCAATATTATCAGACTTTCTAATTATATATTATATACTATATAGACCTAAATAGTTTATAGTATATAATTTATTCTTATATAGCGAACTAAACTATATATTACCTATACAGCAAATAATATCAAACCGGTTAAGAGCCTATATCTTCCTCTAGAGTGCTGGTACTTCCCTTCTCTGCTATATACTTATATTATTTAACCTTATCTACTTATAGCCCTGCTGTTATACTGCTGTAAATCCAGCTCTTTAAGCACTCCCCCTTTTTAATTGTTAATACTCTAAGAAGTATTTAATCCCATGAAATTATATGCCGTACTCCAGAGAATATACGCCAGGCTTTCTAACTATATGTATATAGTTTAGTTAAACCATATATTACTTATATATTGCCTATACACCTATACCATACAGTCTGAGGCGTATAACTATATATAATTATATGCGGGATAAAGTTGCTCCGAGTTAAAAATAGTTGGGTAAGGAAATCGGCGGCACTAGAATACTTGACTATCCTCCTGGTCCTAAAAGGCCGCTCTTTCCAATAGATCTATAAGATATAAAGGATACTTAAATAGTAAATTGGTTGCTTAAGCTAGATATGGATAACTTGGTACTGCTGTACAATATCTCTGTAGCTTTAATTCTAGGCATAAGGCAACTATAAAAATCGCTTTAAGTTATATTTTCAGACTTTATATTAAGATCAAGTTGCTTACTTATAGCAAACAGTTAGTACGATCCTGCTTGGTAGGCAACAGCTGCTGCCTTGCAGGCAGCTACAGTATTCCAGATTATATAGTCTTATATGATTCCACTCCTTAAGAAAGAAATCAAGTCTTATTCGTTACCCGATTCACTGAGGGACCCTCTGACCGGCTGTCAGCTAGCCACGCCTCTATATCGCGCGATACTTTATCACAAAGCTAGTAAAAAGCCATAATACCAGTTGATTGCTTGCGATGGACTCCTTCCTCAGCCGCACGTCTAGTGAATACAAGTCCTCTATAGCTGCAACAATCGAGATGGCTTCTGAGATACCTAATAGGCAGAGCTTACCCTCCGTTGAATCTTCCACTTCAACAACTCCAAAGCGTAAATATATCACTACAGCCGATACGATATAGCAATACACCTGAAAACCTTAAGGATTCAAGCCTGAGCGCGCTGGGCTAAAGTAAGATTTAGTATTCTACTGCAAATACTGCAGCAACCTACTGTACTCTATATATATATCTACCACATTCCGCAACTACCTACTTAAGATATATTCAGTTGAAGCCGCTGGCTCAGAGCCAAATTTAACCAAAAAAGCGCACACCAACCTTATTAAAGAGGCATTCAATAAAGCTGGCGAGATTGAGGTTACTAAGCTTCAAGAAAGAAAGGAGCAAGTACTTCAAAATGCACTTAATCTAAAGGCTATAATAGAAGCCTTAGTCCAGCTGGTTACTATCCGCAATCTTCCATATAATTGCAATACTTGGCTAGAGTTGCACGCTCTGCTTATAGCGGCAAATTATACTGCAGAAGAGCTTATTAATACCTCTTACGGCTATATCCAAAAACTCTGCTCAAACTTATATATAATCCATAAAGATATTCTCCAAAAAAAGCTGCAATCCTCACCTGCCAAGCTTCACCTCTCCGCTGACGTATAGAGCGCACCAAACCACAAAGCTTTCCTAGGAATATGTATGCAATTTATACAGAAAGGCACGAAAAATCCCTGCCAGGCACTATTGGCCTTACCTGAACTTCCTGGCATAGACGGCCCTGGAAGCTACAGCAGAGCCGAGTAGTGGAAGCTCCTTCAGCCAGTTATTGAGGCGTATGGCATCTCACGCCAGCTGGGATATATTACAGGAGATAATTACGGTTTTAATAATGTGCTATATCGTCTATTGAGCTACTTTCTTAATAGACGAGGCGTCGCCTGGAATGTAAGACACCGACGGATTCGTTACCATAGCCATATTATCAACCTTTACATCCAAGCTTTTCTTTTTATAGATAGCAAAGAGGCTGTGCTTGAAGCCTGTAGGCAGATTGAAGAGATAGACCAAGCTTTATTCAATATTGATATAATATAGGGTTAGAAGAAGCAAAAGAACTATAGCTGGAGTCAACTCGATACGCTCGGCAAGTTGCATAATACTGCTATCTATATTAGAGCGAACGATTATAGGTATAATCTCTTTTGGAGGTATACCGGCAAAGTCCTCAGCCTTAATAACGATATATGCTGGAACTTATAGTTTCTTCTACTTAATGCTGCTCTTAATAAGGAGGAGTATATTAAGTAGTATCAGAATAAGTACTACGACGCCCTTATAGATGACTACTTAATACTATAGAATTAATAAAACCTTCGCGAGATATAGAACTTCCTATAGCTATTTTAAAAGATAACTCTTCTTACTGAGGGATATTATTTAATACTTAATTATATATTATTTACAATAGATATTCTTTATAAGTATTACCAGTAAGTATTTAATAAATATAAGATACACTAATAGCTATTTAGTTCAGTACTAATAAGCTGGTATATCTTTAATAAATACTACCAGCTCTCTGATAAAAGCCCGGTATATAGTATAGTACTTATTCTTTATCCATCCCGAGGAAAGGCTTATATACAGAAAAATTAGCTAAAGGTATAGTATAAGAAGATCTTTATAGAAGTAAAGAAGTTATAGAAAGATAAATATAAAAACCTGCCGACTGTTTATACTACTCCTTCTATTATTCCGGCACTAGAACTGGATGAGTATAACCTGCTTGTACAGGAGCTTAATATTATAGGTATAGAGTCCGATATTAATAAATATAAAACCTACACCTCCCAGCCACCTATTTCAATTAACTGCTCCCCTTTTGCCTGGTAGCTCCGCGATGAGCAGAAGGAGCACTTTCCCCGACTGTTAAAAATAGCAATAGATATTCTCTCAATACCTGTAATATCTGCTGACCCTGAGCGTATATTCTCTGGAGCACGGCGTATAATTTTATAGGATTGAATACTTCTTAGAGTATCGACAATTAAAAAGAGGAAGTACTTAAAGAGCTGAATTTGCAGTAGTATAACAGCAGGGCTATAAGTAGACGAGGTTAAATAATATAAATATATAGCAGAGGAGGAAAGTATCAGCACTCTAGAGGAAGATATAGGCTTTTAATTAGTTTGATATTATTTGCCGTATAGATAATATATAGTTTAGTTTGCTATATAAAAATAAATTATATACTATAAACTATTTAGGTCTATATAGCGTATAGTATATAGTTAGAAAGTCTAGCAATATTATAGAGGAACTGAAGAGTAATATTTATTCTGGTAGCAGGTAAAGAACTCTTAGCAAACTTAAAGGTAACTAAAGTATTCTGGGTGAATTTAAAGGCTATTATATATATATTACTGAGGTTAATATTCTTAATTATAATAGCCTTAATCTATATAGACTCCCTAATATTTAAGTCTCTCTTAAGGCATACTGTATTAAGGGGGATTTTATTATAGTAATAGGCAGAGTAAATATTAAAATACTAGCCTATAGAGTAGCAGTTAATAATATTAAATAGGGCCTTAATATATTCCTTATATTAGAGTATAGGCTAGTTATTAATATAGAGCAGTTTATTATATCTATAATAGGAAATAATAAGTTAGTATATATAAAGTCTAAAAATTAGTATAGATAGTAGTATTAAATTTATATAAGATAGAAGATATCTAGATTACTTCTATTAAAAGGCTTATTAAGGTCTGGAATAGCTAGAGGATTAATAGAGATAATAGCTATAGTAGCTATTATAGTAGATTAATACTTATTAAAGATAATAGCAGGTAAGTTAAATAAAGATTATAAAGTTTTAAAAAGGAATTTAAGGTAATAAGTAATTATATAAAATATCAGTTAATTATAATATTTATAGATATTAAATATTAGTATCTTTAAGTTAATTCTTTTATATTATTATATTTAAACTAAATAGATAGTCTAAAGTATAATTCTATCTATATTACTGCTAAAAGTCTTATTATATTAATAGAAAAGTTATAATACTATAGAGTTTACTCTTATTTAAGTATATTATTATAAAGCTTACTGAAAATCTCTACTAATATATAGTTAAGTTATCTATATCTACTTATAGAATACTATTCTACTTTATACTTATATAAACTTAATATAAACTTAATATAATATATATTAATATTTAGTCGGAATAATTTAAAAAGGCAGCTACTATCTAGTATATTACTCTATAAACTATATAAGCAGCTAATAGTTAGCTGATAATATCTTTAAGATAATAAGTTATCTAACTAGTATATAACATACTTAATAAGTAAGTAGGCTAAATAAGTAAGTAGGCTAAAAATCCCAACCTTTAAAATTAAAACTTTAATAAAAATATAACAAACTATTTAATTAATTAAAACTAATCGCTATACTCTTCTTTAGAGGTTTCAATTACAGCCTGACAAGTTCTTATATTATAGCCAGTCTTTCTATAAGTTCCACAGCGCCTTTCCTTCAGTTACATCAACCCTCCTTAACCACTACTTTTCGACGATTCAGCCTGTACCTGCATATTGATATCTATTTAATCAATTACTTCTCTTCCTTCCTCTATAGTTATCTTCCCTCTATTCTGTAGGCGGGTTCTTTTTGCTCTGCGCCGCTTGCTAAGAGTTTTATTTGCCTGTCGAAGGATCTGGTTCTTAGACTTTAATAATACCATTTGATATATTATTGCCTTTATTTCCTTAGAAAATAACTTAAGCGCCTTAAGGATAGATACTAAAGAGCTGCTCTGATACCTTCTTACTCGTCTTTTAAGGTATTCAGACTGCGAACTGGCCTTAAGTACTATCTTTAGGGTCTTCGAGACCTAAGGGTCGGGGAGGCCGACCTCCTCTGCACCTGGTATTAGAGTCTGTAGCTGTATATTAAGCTTTAATATAACATTTTCTGGGTTTAAGGGAATAAGTCCAGACCCTTAAAAACCTCCTTTAATATTACTCCTTATTATAGCAGCTATATAGGCAGTATAGAAGGCTGGAAAGAACTCGGTCTTTATAATATAGATTATAGAGTATCTAATTAATTGCTTAATTATTTAACTATATGCAGTTTTAAGCGGCCCAAAGTACCCGATATTAAGAGGCTGGAGTAGATAAGATAAATAAGGCGGTATATAAAGTGTAATAATATTATTCTCTTTATAATATTTCTTAAAGTTAATAGAATAGTAACTTTCATACCTATCGAGGATTAGAAGACAATAGTAACTAATTAATCGATTCTTTATATGCTAATTAAAATACTTAAGCTACTCAAGACTTATCTTATTATCAGTCCAGCTATTTTAAGTCTTTACAATAGCCCAATCGCCCGGGAGGTTACTTTCCCGGTACCAGCTGGCTAGGTAATATTAGCCTGCAACTATAATAAACAGCTAGATCGCCCAGCCTTCTGTATTAATCGCCTGAATAACTATAACCCATTCTCAGTTTCCAGGCTGGACTGATTTTAGGTTTTCACATCTATCTATATCTATAATAACTATTCTACTTGTAATTATACCTATTATAAAGCCGGTCTTATTAAAGTTATAGATATCAGCTAGGTTAATACTATATTTCGCAATTATATTCTCTACAAGCCGGAACTAATTACAAATAACAGTTAGATCTTTATATTTAGCTCTCTGATAGTTATATTTACGAAAAAAATATATCTTAAGCTCTAGTTATCGCCTGATAAAGTTAGAAGCCCAGTACTTACCAACAGGTAATACGTTGCAGTCAGCAAGCAGTCAGTTAGCTATTTCTTTAATACTATACAGTTACGGGGGAAACCCTTATAAATCTAGATTGAGAATAAATTAAATAATAGTCTATTCCTCTAGATTAGATAGCTTGTGTGATTTGGGGATAGTATTATGTTAAGATAGTATATCTTTCTGCTGGCGACGTAAGGTATTATAATATATATTATAAATTTCTATAGCACTTCGGATACTTAATTTTGGGTTATTTTAAAGGGCTTAAAGAGTAAGAAGGATATTTCCCTTTTTATTTAATTAAGATATCTTTAGTAGTTAAGAATTAATTAATTAATTAAAAAAATAAGAGATTAAGGGATTTTTAGCCCACTTACTTATTTAGCCTACTTACTTATTAAGTACGTTATATATATACTCCCTTTATAATAGACTGAAAAGATACAAATTAGATATACTCTTATAGATATATATAGAAATAGCTAGAATTAATAGCTACTTATATAGAATTAGAGCAGCAGAATTAGATATATATAACTATAGATAAGCAGTAGAGATAATAGAATATTTTATATTCTGATATATAAAGTGGGATATACAGCAGGAAGGCATATAAAGAATAGGATAGATAAAAATAGAAAATCTCTTATTCTTTTTAAAAGAAAAGACAGCATTAGATAGCTTAAAATAGGCATCTAACCTACAGGCAGTATAGGCGGCAATTAAGTTTGCTATAGATATAAGAAGACTAAATACAAACCCAACTGGGTAACGCACTAACTAACCACATTTAGCGGCCAAACCTGGCGATACTAATACAAAATAGCCTCAAACTGGCAGACTATACTTCAGCTGCTGTAAATAGAATGCTGAACACTTGGAGAAATCAGCCTTCAAGCAGGCCTGTTATATAGAGTCAAGCGAGGCAAGACCGATAAGTGGATGAGGAAGAATGTGGGGCTTCTGGGAGATGCGAACAATAAACTTAGAACTGTAAATAGCCTAGCGCACCTGGCCCTATGAGGTTAGTCCTCCCGGGCGGAATAAATTTCATTCATTCATTCATTCAATCCCTACCCTGGTGATGACCGAATACATCGTAGCACGAAGTGACGTGTTCTCTTCGCTACAAGAGATCCGCAGGCTGGTATGTCCCATAGGTCCCATGCTATCAACAATTCTCACGCGGCAATAGGGATGGAAGAGTGCTGAAGGCGATGCATTTTTTCAGCAACAGCGGAAAAAGGCCGACAATCCCAGCCAAGCACAGATGAAACTTTTCTACACATGACACTTCGCATCGGTGAAGAAATGCACAAGGCCACCAACACGTTTAGAGTACTTCAGTCAAGCGACAGACCTGCGGCACAAGATATGGGAATGACACCGGGAGGATTTTCCGCGACAATTCTCAACCAACACCCGAAAACCAGAGTAAGAGCCATAACGCTTCCTCACGCCGATGATGGACATGTCGTTCAACTCCAGCACGCAAACTTGAAGCTCGACCTCAAGGACATCAATACTTTGGCGGGAGATTTGGGCCTTGATTCTATCCCTGAGTCTCACCCTGAGGCAAAGAGCTTCTCCACAGAGAAAATACTCTTGGACAGTGAGGCATTCGATGTGACAATATGTGGAGGGCAAGTTACACGGAACCAAAAGCGAGAAGAATGGCGTGACAACCAAGAATCTCGGCGCCTTGAACTGGCGCAGCTCATCATCGCCATGGAGCATCTCAAACTCAATGGTACCTTGATCCTTGTTCTACATAAGCCTGAGCAGTTTCGAATAGTTCAGATGCTCCGTGACTTCTCCCGCTTCTCTGATATCAAGCTCTTCAAGTCCACAAGTGGCCACGCGAAGAGGTCATCATTTTATTTGATCGCTCAAAGGGTCCGTCCCAACGACCCGGCAGCCCTCAATGCCGTCGATAGTTGGAAGAAAGAATGGAAAGTTATCACCCTCGGGAATGACGTTGAACATGAAAGGCTAAGCCGCAGGAATGTTGAAGACGTGGCGTGCATGATGGAGAATTTTGGCGAGAAATTGATTGCACTGGGAAACCCCGTCTGGAAGAGACAGTTAACGGCGCTGCTGGAAGCACCATTCATTAAGGGTTCTACACGTAGAGCTTGAGATTTTCATATGGAGCGTTTCTGGCCAGAACATATTGATGCCGTGACTGATATTGATATGCAAATTTACTGATTTGATAAATCGGGCGTGTATGCGGACAAGAGGTCCCCTACTCTAATGATTACTGCGAGCATTACGATGTAATACCTACAATCTAGCCCGTGCACGCGTGAGGTCTCCCAAATCCCTCACTGCCCTGCCACCATTCCCCTCTCGCACCACTAAGTGACTCGCCGAGCTAAACAAACGCCTTCTTGGCTTTTGGGTTGCTCGCCTGCATTTGTCAGTCTGTCACAAGTGTCACTGAACGCCCGATGGCCCTGTCTCTCCGCTGCTACGTGGTCAGCTGCCCGCTAGTATGCTCCTATCTAGCGTGTGGATCATCTCCCTTGTAGGGTCATCAAGCAGTAATCTCTCTTCCATATTAGACTTCGAGCAGGTCAAACAGCTCATGCGACCTGGATCTTGAATAGATTATTGAGTTATAAGGATAGACTCTTAATTTGTTCAGGTTACTAGGTTGAGTTTGCAAAACCGAAGAAATTGAATTACTATAGGAACTAGATAGACCCACGTTCTAGAAACTGGACCGGCATGTTCACATGCCGTGCTCCTGCATTGTGTGATTGTATGTAAGCATTCCGCCTTGAAACTCAAACTATTACTGGAAGGTAGAAAGATATAATAGGTAACTTACGTATAAATTCCCCGACGCTCTTCGCAAGACCGTCAAGCCTAGGTGTCGAGCTTATACCTCCTTCTAAAATTCCCTTGATACGAAAGTGGACGCATCTAATATTAGACATCTCGAAGCGCTCGATGGTGAGCGATGGGTTGTAGTCGTCCCCAAGGAGAGTTTTGAACGAGTCAACGTTCAGAAACGAGCGAAGCCATTCATATTCATCATCCTCCTGAACCCAGAGCCCAACATTGGCATTAGAACCCTTGTCACCTGAGCGAGCATGCACTCTAGTACCCAAAGGAACTTTCTGAGTGGGGCCAAATCGGTTGGGTTCGTAAGCAATGAGGCTATTCATGAGCTTCTGTCCGGGAAAGGGAGCAGTTTCTGGCGGGCCAGCAACATGGATAGTTCGACTTCCCAGCACGACTTGTACATTCAACCTGTTGTACTCCACGAGAAATGGCTGGTAAACAATGAAAGGTTTCGGAGTCATCTTCTCTTTGAATCAGCTCCCGTTCAAATACTAAGAAAGGCCGCTTACCGTTCGAAAGTCCATGTTCAGATGCATCCCGGGAAAGCTCCCAAGCCAGTAGCCCATCAAAATCTCCTGCAATCGTTTCAGGGGTTCTTCTCGGGAGCTTTGTGCAAAGAGACGGAACTGGCAAGTCGCCAAGGCCTGCGAAGATGGGTTTTCTTGTGAAGTGCCGTACTGATCGATGCGGAAGACTCGATAGTCGGATTTGTCTGGAATGTTACGGTCGAATGTCTCTTTCAAACGCGCAAGCTTTTCTTGAATGTCCAAACCCGTTGCATATATCGAGGTCTCGCACTGATACCCTCCGAGGAAGCAAATGGCTAGCTTGGTGGTCGGTGGGGGTAGCAGACCACGGATTCCACTAACAGTGACGCTACAACACACCTCAGTTATTTGTTTATACGTAGCAAAGAAGATACTTACCGATTCTTTCCTGTATCTTTAATACTCACCTGGGTGATGTCCGCAACTACATCGGGGTTAAGATAGAATGGCCCCTATACCGGTTAGTTCAACCCCCTGGTCTCCGAATTCAGACACCTTGATATACCTGAATCTCGTACACGACCTGGGCCGTAATAGTATCGCGGCTAACGAGACCTTTCGCTTCGCCTTGTAGAGTGACATGGAATGTGCCGTCGGCATCGATCTCAGCCACCGGAAAGCCGAAATTTTGATTGTCATGTATGGCTTTGAAGCCAGAAAAGTTCCCACCGGTTGCATAGCAACCACATTCGATGCAGTCTACTCTTGTCATTAGCTGGGAGACGTGCAACAAGTGGTAGCATTGTTTCTGCGAAGAACTTACGTCCGGCGATTAGAGATCCGGCCAGGGCGTCAAGGTCTGAGGGGTTCCACCCGTGCCACCACGTGGCTGCGGCTATATTTTGCTTTAGTTTCGACAGCTGTGGCTCCGGAGTGAGGTTTCTCACCCATGGCTGGACTGGCGTCACAACAACGTCCACAGATAACGATATCGGCCCCGTGTTGGAGCGCGGCGACAATACCGCCCATGCCGAGGTAGGCGTTTGCACATAGAACCTCCTCCTGGATGGCCGAGAGAGTGGTTTCATTGTCGTCCAAATGCATCAGCTCGCCAGATCGCCTAAAGCTATCAATGATTCCGACAACATCATCACCTTCGACGTAGGCAACCTTGAGGGAATCCACACCATAGGAAATCAATCGTTCCTCGATAGTACGGGCGAGGGCTTTGGGGTTCAGGCCTCCACCATTGTGAATAATCTTGATGCCTTTCTCAGCAATCAAGCATGCTGTTTCCTTGTCAAGGGCTTTGAGGAATTCCTTGTCATGGCCTTTTGTGGGATCTTGTCGCCTTTCCAGAGCTTGCCAAGCTAGGAAAGCCCATTAGCTGCGAAAGTGTTAATCATCGTTGGGGAATCGCACCTATGTTTGCTTCTGCAAGGTAGTCTGCTGTTATGAAGTCCACTGGACCCTCCCTTACAACTCTTCCAAGTGCTTGGGGATCGTCGCCTGGTTGCAACCGGTTAGAACTGATACTTGTAGTCAATAGTTCAAACTCACCAGTAGCCCCGCTACAGTTTGCAATTCTCACGGCGCGTCTCGAAGTAGGCATGATGGGTTCGAATTTTATGTCGGGCCTCTGTCGATTGCAGCGCAAGATACCCGAGAATGATTGTTGATATGCCTGTGAATGAAGCTGGATATTCAGTTGTAAGCTGGTGATTGCAAACAGCTTTTTATGTAGCCTGCGGGTTCCTGGGAGGGCGCAATTGATGAAGATTGTGTGTGGGCTTTGCAGAACCAGTTAGAGCGACAAGTGGAGCAGGTGCACCAAACAAGCTGTCAGAAAAGTCTGACGCCCAAAATACACACGTTGGATTTAGTGTGTCAGAAATATGTGACAACGCATAGCAAGCATAGTCTCTGGGACGAGAAACCACGATTAAAGGCGCGGGCAAGTTAGCTTCACCTAGCCATGATTGAGCGCCATGTATAAGTGGCGAGGTTCTTTCCAAGGAGTACCGATAGGAATAGTCTCACAGATCCGATTCTCACCACACACTACAACGCCCTCTTAACTCGAGTCCAAGATGCCCTCAAAACCTATCACAGTGCACGAAGGAGCAGCACAAGTTTTCCATGAAGCACTGTTGGGTGATAAAAGACTGGAGCTTCCAGCTAAGGTCCTCGAACTTGCGGAGAAGACGACCTTTGACCCGTCCACCATCTCCGAGCCGTATCTTCCCATACCTCTCAAGTTTACGGAGTCCAGTGCAGGGCTTTGGGCCTTGGCTTCGACGTACGCCAACGCCATTGTCCGTGAGCGATTTGGCATTGAACAAAGCGTGTCCGTGAATACCGATCTTGCCAGCCTCTTTCTTGCCTCGGGTTTGCTAGCTCGCGTCGACGGCAAGCCTCTTACAGACCCCGGCCTTGTCGCTCGATACCAGGTATACGACCTTGGCAGCATTCAAAAGCGATGGAGGTTCAACTGTACAAATGTGTACAAAACGAAGGACGACCGCTTCTTCCACCTTCATGGCAGTCTGAATCCAGACAAGACACTAAGCATGGTCGGACTTCCACTGGATCGACCCGAGCTTACGGACGAGCGGGAAATCATAAACGAGTACAGCAAAACGATTGCTCAATATGACAGCCACTGGCTCGATATCGAATCCAACGAGCGTTTGCGGCAGGCGGGCACTATCTGCCTCACTCCAGATGAGTTTTTGGCGTCGGAACAAGGCAAAGCAATTGCAGATGATCCAATCTACCTCCTCGAGCAGTCGGATGAAGATAGCCTGCCGCCTGTGCCCTATCCCTCCAACGTGGGGAATCAGTTTCGTCCACTTGAAGGGATCAAGATCCTGGACCTCTCACGTGTTATTGCGGCGCCTACAATCTCGAAGCTAGCCGCCCTCTATGGTGCCACGGTGGTCCGTGTTTCTTGCTCAACTGAGCCTGAGCTTGGGTTCCTACTCGTGGATGGCAATCTGGGTAAACACGACACCACCATTAATCTCAAAAGTCCCGAGGGCCGACAGCAGTTGCTCGGTCTTTTGCAAGACGCCGATGTAGTCGTCGATGGGTATCGACCTGGTGCATTGGATAAACTTGGTTTTGGTTATCGGTACCTACAAGAGGTAGGGAGACGACGCGGAAAAGGTATCATCTTGGTAAAGGAGAACTGCTATGGCTGGCATGGTCCGGAAACACATCGCAGCGGTTGGCAGCAGATATCCGACTGCTTCACGGGCGTGAGCTGGTTGATGGGCAAATTCCTCAAGTTGGATGAGCCAGTCGTTCCGCCGCTCCCAAACTCAGACTACCAGTCAGTTCCCTACTCCATTATGTGTACTCTCATCTCAATGATAATGTTTCAATGGCTAACTGGATTCAAGAACCGGGATCATAGGCCTGATAGGTATCCTTGCAGCGGTCGATCGACGAGCAAACCAAGGTGGAAGTTTTCTGGTTCGTGTCTCACTGAACCAGTACAACCGATTCTTGCTTTCGCTTGGAGAATATCCTGAAGAGACACTGGCGGCCCTCAGGGGGCAGCATGCTGATCTCGAGCTTCGTCATTATCACACTATCTTTATCGCTGTGGAAAAGCTGCTCTGCTCTTTGCGGAAGTCAGTACCGACCTTGTTCCAAGCTGCCTACTGGGGGGACATCAAGTCTCAATATGGCAAGGGGGATGGGGAGTCCGAAACATTGACTTATGTTCGGGCCCCTACGACATTCGAGAAGACCAATCTAGGATACGACGTTGGCAGCTGCTTTCCAGGCACGTACGAGCCAGTTTGGCCCTCGACAAGCGGTTGATCACTACATAAGTCTCAATGACATTCACACTTTTTTTCGACCTTCTGTTGCTGAATTCCCACTTGAAATGCCAGACCAACAGACGCTATTAACCAAGATTGCAACTCACCCACCCCTTGACTCCTAGTTAGTATTCTTTGCCAAGTTTAACAGACAAATGGAAGACTTGAGAGAGGCTAAAATAAGTTGGATACGGTTAAGAAGATAATGTAAGGTAATTCTGGTCTACGAAATGCCTAATCAAGCGTGGCCAATAGGAGAATCCATAATTCCCAATCTAAGTATTGTACACAGCACGGGATGTACAGTCCTGTTTTGATATTCTAATGAAAGGTTAATAAGTCTAGAAAAAGTTTCATTTTTTATGAAGATTTGCCCTGGTAGATTATGTACAACCGCCTCAAGCAATCGTTAGCTGTACTTGACGGCTTGTTATTTCAACGATGTTCAGCGATTTCTGATGTATACGACCTCACATTATCAACTGGCCTCGTGTGACTCCTTAATCAAGTGCTAGACTGGTCGTGTCCTTATAAGAAACCGTTTCGTACCTAGAAAGAACTTTTTGAGTCCGCTTTGTCAGATATTGTGTAGAAAAAGTCTATAAGAGAAGCAATCTTTGGCCAAGTAATAAGATGGGGTTAACCTTGACTCACCTGATGAACAGTCAAGGATGGTATATTTCCTCGCAAAGTCTTTGCCAAGCTTCCAATAGTGGGTTTCTTGTAACTCCAAGCACCCCATCGCGCCTGTTTCCAGTGTTCTGGGGTTCATGGCGACTCGGTACTTTCCAAAAATGTCTTTCCAAGAAGAAGAAGAGTCCTGAATACTCGAGCGTGTCGCAAAATCGCACACCAAATCCATAGTTGGCTGTGTGATTGTTCTAGGCTCAAGGGCTGAAGTGCTGTGTTGATGAACAATGGACGTGAGCTCCTGCAAAATAGCTTTCTCGACTACTTCATTCCCTAAGCAGAGACTATCCGCTTCCTCGGTCGCCGTAAAGAACACCCAGTTTCTATCACCTAGGTAGGAGGCTGGTCCTTCTTGGCAGCGATCGCCGCGTGCGCAAATCCAGTTTTGAAATAGATCCAAGACACCGAGCGCCAGTCCATAACGCGGTACTTCGATCACCGTGTTGAACACAATGTCCCTCTGCAGCATGTCCAGATCAAGTTCCGAGGTGTGAAGTATGACTTGGTCCCGAATTTCCGGCCAACAAATAAAATCGATTAGCAAATGATGTTGCAATGTTCCATTATTCTGTCGATGTTGCAGTTGGGTGGGAGCAAATTGCGGGGGAATATCCGCAGCATCATCGGGAGAGTTGCTCAGTCTCCATCGTATGATCTTTTCAAGATAATCTGCTCGACCCTGTTGACAGGACTCGACCGTCAATGTCTTTTGTGTTGAGCAGTAGGTTCAGGCAACTTACAATTCCGTAAACATACGGCTCAATGCCAGCACAGCGGCTCAGTAGACGTACTGCCGCTGCAGCAACTTCGTTGCTCTGCTGATTCAACAACTCCTGAAGTGGGAGAGACCAATTTGCCGACTCCACATTGAGGGCGACATTAAGGTACTGCCTACAGGCACTCATAGTCTTATCGGCAAACTCAGTAGGCGATTGAACATAGACGTTTTGAAATCCAAATTCCAACGGAAAATGAAAGAATGCTGGCACGGGATTCACCAACATTGGCGTGCTGATTTGTCCGAGCAGACTGCTTCCGGGATCGGAAGCGTGGTGATCGACAGGATTACTGAACATGGGTTCAAACCCTGGTTCCGACAAGAAGAGACTCTCATCGTTGTGAGTGACGGTTGCGACCGGTTGAATTGTTGGCTCCGGTGAGTCATCCACTGTCGATGTAGTAGCATCTCTTTTACCATTCTTCTTGAGCAATGTTTCGAAAAAAGGATCCTCTGAGTTACGGAAGACCACAATTAGTGACCGTCTTACCATAAATGTTGGCATTTAGGTGAGGGGATTCACCGGCGGCGGCGGCGGCAGCATTGCTCACACTGAGCAATCGTTTGCGAAGTCGCAGAGTAGCGTCCTGAAGTGCCTGGTGCTCATCAAGAAGTTTAAGATACGTCTGCAGCAAGACGGAGTATCGATCCTCGCCCTGCAGGTTGGCGGTTGTTTGGAGGGTAGCGAGAGCATGCTCGAGATGTCGACCCTGTGCGGATTTCCGCTCGCGCCGGCATTGCTGGGAAAGTCTATTCTGGGCGCGCTTCCATGCTCCTTCTTGGGCCCGTGACTTGCTCGTACGCGGCTGCTGAGGTGCGTTGTTGTCGGCCATGTGCGCTTTATCTATATCGATGAGGATGAGGTGATGATAAGTCCCGGGTTTGCAGAGTTAAACCTGCGCTGAAGTGGCGCACTGCCCTGAACAGCTATGAATCCAGTAGTCTCTCAACCGGTCCTGTGATTGCTCCCAATGAAAAATGCCTCAAAGAAGACACCTCCGTGCCACCCGAACAGGAACCCTGGCAAGGGAACCAATCAGGAACGGACCATGTCACTACAGCTGACTCGGTGCTCCGTGCTCCGTGCCGTGCTCCGTGTTTCTCCTCCCTTCCCAAGAGCTTTGCCTCGGCTGAGCCAAGTACGAGCCCGCATTCGGCACCCTCTGCCGAAATGCGGGGCACAACTCCCGTGGTTGATTTTCTCTACCCGACATGTATCATTAAGCTCACGGGTGCCTCTGCGGCGTACAGAAGACTGCTCGATACTTTTCAATGCAATTACCGCTCGGCATCCCCCTCAGTAGTCAGGCCCATTAGCCCGAGCCAGTCGACCATGTATGTGAGTTCTGACGATGTCATGTCATGCCCCCCTACAGAAGCCCTGAAGAAGAAACGCGAGCGGGATAAGCAGGGTTAGCGCAGGAAAAGACATAGGGAACGCGAGTTCACCGAAAGGCTTGAGGCCAAAATTCATTGGCTTGAGGGACAGCTTCGGAAAGCCGGCCCGTACACTGATAGCGGATGCGAAGCCCAGCAGCTCACACCTTGTCATAGCCAGGGTGGATTGAATGAATGAAATTTATTCCGCCCGGGAGGACTAACCTCATAGGGCCAGGTGCGCTAGGCTATTTACAGTTCTAAGTTTATTGTTCGCATCTCCCAGAAGCCCCACATTCTTCCTCATCCACTTATCGGTCTTACCTCGCTTGACTCTATGTAACAGGCCTGCTTGAAGGCTGATTTCTCCAAGTGTTCAGCATTCTATCTATAGCAGCTGAAGCATAGTCTGCCAGTTTGAGGCTGTTTTATATTAGTATCGCCAGATTTAGCCGCTAAATGTAGTTAGTTAGTACGTCATCCAGTCGGGTTCGCATCTAGTCTCCTTGTATCTATAGCGAACTTAATCGCCGCCCGTACCGCCTGTAGGTTAGGCGCCTATTTTGAGCTATCTGATGCTGTCTTTCCTCCTAAAAAGAATAAGAGGTTTCCTATCTTTGCCTGTTCTATCCTTTGTATACCTTCCCGCTGTACATCCCACTTCGTACATTGGAATATAAAATGTTCCATCGTCTCTGCTACTTAAGTCAAGTGCCCTAGTAATGGACCAACCCACCTTTGGACCACCCCCACTTATATAGTCAATTGAGCCACCTACTAACTTTAAATACAAATAAAACAACTACCAAATTTTCCAATTAGTCTATTTAAAGACTTTTCTAATAGAAAAATAACTGAGATTTTTAAATATCAATAAATCAGCCAGTAGAAATTTAAGTAGAATTAGCTATTCTGAATATTCTGACTCTGAAGGTTCTACCTGCTGTCTTGTAGCTCTAACATTCTGAATAGAAATAAAAAGCTTATTTGGATCCTTTTTAACTGCAGCTCTTTTCCTCTTCTTTAATTGGGCTAATTGTTACTTTAAAGCCCTATTTTCCTCTTCCAAATGCAGTACTTTCATCCCTAGAGTATCCATACCCTTGCCTATAGTCCGAAACAGCCGTCTTTGTAACGGTCTCAAGGTAGTGTATTGCAACTAGCTAGGCCACTCTACAGAGTATATCAAACTTAAGGAAAGAAGAAGAAGAGAAAGAGAGTAGAGGAGGTCCATCCATAAATATACTCGTCATGGTGGCTTAAAGGTAAAAAGTGGGCCACGAAAGGCCGAGGGTTTCCGAGGCCACCTACGGGCACAGCCCGTTACAGTCTTGCGGTTGGGCTATTATAGCTAGGTCGACCTTGTGACCGCACCAATGACTGTATATCCCTTGAATGACTAGGGGTTGTAAATAGGTTATTTTCCGACCTCTGGTTCAGTCTTGGAGGCGAGGGATCAGCTGATTGGACTGTAATAGTCTGATTGGGGTCATCAATAACGAACCGACTACCCAATGCCTTATTTCGGTCTATTGGCCACAATCCTGACCCTTTCCATCCAGCCTTTGTATTAGCTTCCGTTAGGGCGGTATTTCTGGCCTCAAAATAGCACTTTAGGAAGGTCTCTTTCCTTGTTGGGCTGGTATCAATAAGGGGATTGGCTAGGGTTAATGCAGCCCGATATGCAGCCTTCAAAGGCCCAAAGACTGATATATCAAGAGGCTGAAGAACGTGGCTTGTGTGTGGAGGTAAATAGATCAATTGGATCCAATTGGTCACACAGAGGCGCATAAAATCCGGTGTTGCATATGATCCATAGCCATCTAATATCAGAAGTCGCTTCTCATTGGGTTTTTCTGTCTTCGATCCCGGAATAAAAATCTCTTTAAGCCACTTAAGACCAATTGCATAATTAGTCCAGCCTTTATCAGACGATGTAAAGTTCCAATTGGTCAGAAAGTCTATATCCTCTGGAAACCACTGCTGTTGGGGGTTTTTCCCTTTAAAGATAACCAATAGATTGAGGTGTTTTCTAGTTGCCGAAATAGCCTCGAGAATGCTAGTCCAATTCAGGCTGCCCGGATGCTTTTTGAGCGTTGATCGTAGCTCTGATTGGCCAAGCACAAGCCCGTTGGTCCCGATCCCTTAGAAGATCCCAGTTTCGTCCCAATTCCAACGGTTGCGCGGAGGTATGTAACTGACGCCTGGTTGGCTCATAATATCAAAGAACTGGCCAATAGCGTACGGATTGGCGCCATTTATCCTTCTTGAGTCAATTCCCTTTGCTCTGAGTGTTTTTATTCGTAAATTGCGGCGTAAAAACCCGGAAATCCAGCGCTTTCTAAGTGGCCGGTTATCTTTTGCAGCGCTCAAAATGGAAATAACCAACTTCCGGATCTGGGCATAAGTCATAGCCATACCCAGCTTGTCTTGGAAGATAAGCCAGTCACAGAGCTGCTTTTCCTGATGTATAGAAAGCCGTTGCTGCCATTGGTGAGCTTCATGACGAGCCTCTGTGCCGTTAATCCGATTGCGTAGGGTTCCATAGGGAAGGTTATGATGATTGGCTGCTTTTCGCATTGAGACGCCTTCAGCAACCTCTTGAATAGCCAATTGAAGGTCATTTTCAGTGTAATTCGGCATGTTGAAGAGCCCTGATAGGTCGGATTATTCAAAAAATTGATGTAGATGGAAGAAACGCGTGTGGCGTGAGACGCGTTGTGGTCAACGCGAGTTAAAGTGGGCCGGTCCAAAGGTGGGTTGGTCCATTACTAGGGCACTTGACTTATCTACAGTCGCATATATCCGATTCTGCTGCTTCAATCCTATATAGGTAGCTATTAATCCTAGCCATTCCCATACGCATCTGTAAGAGTATATCTAATTTGTATCTTTTCAGTCCATCGTAAAAAGAGCGTATATATGTGCCTGGCAACACTTTATCAATTTGCTTCGAGTAGTTTCCGATCCTATCGGGCAGAATCTTCTGGGGTTGCTGCTGTGCGATCGCCAGTCTTATCCGCGTAGAGCAAGCTTGATATGCTGCTTTCTTCAGTCTGTGTTTCCCCCGTGCGGCTCTTCGAGCTTCCGCCTTTGCCTCACAACCTATGGGGAAGTCTTCGTTTCGGGACGGTACCCATAGCATCCTGACGATGTTGCCGCTTTTCTGGAGTCGGTCGGTATGCTCGTGGATCTCTTTGACGGTATATTATCCCGACTGCTGTCGGGGTTGTGCAATTACTTCTAATGCTGATCGGCTGCTCGTTATAATAGTCATCTCTCGATGTTGAAGTCCGTCCGGCATGCATCTTAGCGCCATTGCTATAGCTTCCAGTTCTGCCGTATATACATTCTGATCATCTCTCGAGCCGATCGTAATCGAGTACTTGGCCACCGCTTGGCCAGGCCTGTTGTCCGGGGTGTCGTAGACGGCGCCGCCCGTGCCTACCCTTCCTGCCTTCTCAGAAGCACTGGTTGCCACCAGGATGCCCTCCATCCTGCTGGCGGCTTCTATCGCTATATCTCGGTTGAGGTTATACCCGATGGGCAGGCGGCTGTGCTATGGTGGTAGTATATATGCCTGGATTATCTTCATTCGCTCAATTATATTTCCTTCGTGCGCCAGCGCGAGCTTCTTTATCGGTGATATATATCTCCGGCTGTTTGACGTCTTAAGACCCGCAAGCAGATGCATCTTTGGAAAAGTATGCAGGTTGATATAGAGCCTAGTGCAAGCTCGAGTATGGCGTTCCCCTATCGTGGGGATACTTGCCTCTGCTTCCGCCACTGCAGTCGCTATTATTCGGAAGGCGCCTGTAATTACTTGGGCACCTACCTTCTGCACTCTATTCAGCCAGCTCAATTCTCTTATCCCGCATATATACGCCCATACGGTAGAGGCATAGTCTATAGCTGGTGCCACCGTCGCCGTGAAAAGTTACCTTACTATTCGAGGTGATAGCATCTTGAGCCTTCTTAGGTATATGGCCGCCGATAGCCCTTTAGCTGCTGCTCTGGCCATATGTTCCTTGTATTGCAGCTTTGTATCTATCACCACCCCCAGAATCTTGGCGCTTTATGTCAGTTTAACCTCCTTTCCCTTAATTACGAATAGCGTGTTGCTGGTGCGCTCGGTATTGCGCGTAAAGTATATAATAGTCGTTTTGTCGCCTTCGAACGTTGCACCGCTCCGTCTTTCCCAGTCCAGTGCTCTATCTATAACGGCCTGAATGCCTGCTCTATTTATCTCCGCAGTTGGCCCCGTCACCCAGGCCGAGTAGTTATCGACGAATACCATCGAGCCGCCCGTTAAGTTGATTTTACTCTGTACCAGATCCACATTGAAAAACAGAAACAGCACCAGCGACAGCAGCAATCCCTGCGGGAGGCCCGCTTGGGGTAGCGGCTGACGCTCTGATATATAGCCGTTCACTATAATACTTGCTATGCGATTTGAGCAGAATGCATCGATCCATTTAACCAGCCACTATAGTATACCTCTAGCCTCCAGTCTCTGCAGAAGTCGATTCTTAAATACGCCGTTATATGCGCCTTTAACATCGAAGCTGATAAGACTAACCACCTTGCGGTTTCTCCACGCCTTATAGATATACTCCTGCAGAAGCAGCAGTGCCTGCTCTGTCGACCGCCGTTTCCTTACTCCAAAGTGGTTTGTAGGTAGGAGCCCGAATGCCTCGACGGTATATAAAATCCTGTCCGCCACGACCGCCTCGAGGATCTTGCCCAGTGTCGACAGTAGTGAGATTGGTCTCCATACCTTAGCGATAGCGTAGTCGCCCTTATCTGGTTTCTTAAGCGGAATGATCTTAGCGCTCCTCCACTGGTCTGGCAGTTCTCCCTCTATTAACGACGTTTGGAATAGATGCAGAACCCGGTCTTGGACCACTGGCTAAAGCTGTTTCTATACTATCGCTGGTAAGCCGTCTTCCCCGGGTGCCTTCCACAACTTCGCTGCCATAACCTTCTGCTCCACCTCGTCTAAGGTTATATTCGGCATGTCCACCTCCGTCCGGCGGGAACGGGTACCTTCCTCTTCGATAACAGCCGGCAGTAGTGGGAAGAATACGCTGAGCAACTCCTCCGCCTGTTCTGCTTTATCCTTTATCTTTATTCCATCCGGCTTCTTAAGCAGCGGGATCTTATCGCTTATAGTATCGCCTCCCAATTTAAGATATTTTGCCGATTGCTAAATATTAGCTCTATCCGCAAGAAAGTCGTCCCAGTATGCCTTCTTCTGCTTTCTAATTATATTATAGTATTCTTTGCCTGCTTCTTTAGCTCTCTTTTCCAGATCCGGCGACCTTTAACCTCTTCGGCGTTATAACCTCGTCTGGTTTCTTCAGTATATATACGCCCGTCGAAGTCGGATTAGATCTGTCGTCCACCACCTCTTTGCGTACAGAGATAGCTTTACTAACAGCACAAGCTTATTAATTGCTTCAAGCATAACTCTTATAAGCCCGTCCGTCTGGGTCTGGATATCCCCCTCCTACGGCAGCTATTAAAGCTTCTCCTCCACTCTTACTCTAATCGCTATCTATGGCGTATTTTTAAATAATCGTCTGTCGCCGGTCCCTCTTTCCGGCACACCCAGGTCGAACTCAGTTCGAATTGCTCTGTAATCTGAGCTATACTCCGTCGGGTGGATTCCGCATGCTACTATCTCCTCAGCCAACTCAGCTGACGCCAGTATCAAGTCTATCGTACTTAAGTGCTCCGAGTCCTCCCACATCTTCATCCCCCGGGGGAGAAGGCTAAGTAAGCTGTACTTCTCTATAAGACCGATAATTAGCTCTGCCTCACCTTATCTCCTATCTGTTACGTTATCTCCTCCCCAGAGATAGTCGTAACGATTAAAGTCGCCCGCTAGAATTATATTTATTCTCCTCCCTGATGCGTTGCGGAACGTCGTCACTTGGGTATACAGCATCTCTATTATGGCCAGCAGCCTCTCCTCGTTCTTCCCCTCTACGTACACCGAGATCACCAGTATATCCCTGTCAGGGAGTTGCAGCACCGCCCCTATTAGATCTGCTGACGCCATCGGGATCTATTCCGCCTCTATATCTCGTCGAATCTATAGTATGCTACGGATCGGCCACTGCGTATTATACGTCTGCGTCGGTATTATCTTGGTCTAGGTGCTATAGTTATTCGGTGTTGTTACCACCACGCCGTTAATAGTTCGTGCGTATAGTTCGGTAACAGCCAGTACTGCATACTGCTGAAGGTCCTAGTTATTCATTATACTTAGTTGGACTATATCTCTCTTTTGTACGTTAAGTTGGAATATTTGCAGATTAGTATATATCGCTTTATTTATTTTGTGCCTGGCAGTTTCAGCTGAATACTTCATACGGCCCTCTGCAGGTAGTATATAACAGCTCTGCTACCTGGTATTGCCTGTGCTGGTATCCTTGCTGTGTATACCTTCCGCATACCTACTCCTTCTTGCACGCAAATACTTTATGGCTAATATTCCAGCACTTATAGTACTGAACTGGTCCTTGGCGCCGCTTAAAGATGCTGGTACTGGCCGACTCCCCGGCCAGATAAAAGTATCCCTCCTCGAGGAGTTATTTCGCGTTGTATCCTTTCGTCACGTAGATTACTATTAACCCGTACGTCTTGCTGTTCTCCCTATTGCTGAGCCAGTGGATCTTAATAATAGTTATATCGTTCTCCTTATCCAGTGCCTCTGCAGCTCCCGGTAGTATATTGCCAGGTATATCCAGGACTGCAGTGCAGTTTATACTATCCACTTTAACCGGGTACAGTTAGTTCCTAAGAATTCTTACACCCTTAACTACAGTCTTCTCTGCTGTATCCCTGACTAGCTGCATCTCTGCCTTATCTCTGCAGATTATCTTAATGCAGTCTGTATTTCTTACGTCCTTCACTACGGCTGCACACCTTCAGTTCTATCGGCCCTTCTTCTTTTGTATCTCCTCCTCGATAGCCTATCGGATTCCTCCTACTTATACTTTAACCTTTCCCTCCTCATTAATAAGCGATATATCGATAGTACAGAAGAGAGTATCAGTAAATACAGACGGTATTATTTATATAGATAATAGACTTTAAAGGTTGCTTGGTTGGCTTGTCGGGGGCGTATACGCTATGTCTATATATAATAGCTGAGGGCTCGTCTGGGTACTATTGGCCGTAATACCTTAGGCCACTATATTCAACTGCTCTCGCAGTTATTTCAACTCTTCAGTAGTTTATTCTTATGCCTGTCTAAGGTGCTTATTTATTTCTTACATCGCTTTTAGTTCTTCGGCGGTCCGTTTATATATATATCTAGTTTCTTCGGCCTTCTTCCAGTCCTCGGCTGCCTCGGCTCTGACCGTCTATATCTCCTGTTGGAGTCGTTGAGTCATTTCCAACTGGTCGCTCACTATCTTCGTCGCCGATCCCTGGTTCTCCAGCAATACATCCCAGAGCCTCTGCAGCATCTTCTTCTGTTCGCTCATTATATGGGTCGACGTTTCCTGGAGTATCGTCCGGAGTATCGTCTGGATTAGCGGCTTATTGCCGCTTACCGCGCTCTCTATGGCCTGCGATCCCTCCACCGCATTGCCATAATCGTTGTCACCTGCTGCTATTTGCTCTGCGCCAGCATTCTTTGACGTTCCGGCCTTACTTGAGGTTGCTTGCACACTTTTCTGGGCTTTCGCGGTCGGCTTCACGGCTCTCGACGAGCGACGCGTCGCAGCCACCGAATCCCCACCCTCGACCAGGATCTCCTCGACGGTCGCGTCCATCTCGCGATGCAACGTTTACGGCAGCGCCAGGCCCTTCTTTTGCCTGTAAAGAGTGTAAAGAGTGTAAAGAGTATAAAGAGTGTAAAGAGTCAGGGAGCCAATAGGTGCGCACCCGGTGCGTGTGTAAGGAAGTTATGTAAGCCCAACCTCCTTGTATGCCAGCCAGGAGGCGCATCGCTTGTAGCTACCCCTTTTCCGTTGATGAAGAGCCTCACTTCACCGCGCAGCGATCTTCTCAAATCCTCTCTCCCAGAATGAATCCAGTTACAGCTACTCGTCAATTTTCTGACGACTGCCTGCCTCCCGAACGCGAGTATGGCTCTCGGGAAGCCCTACACGCTGCGATCAATGCATGGGCAGCTCCCAGGGGCTATGCGTTTGTCACTGGGAAGTCGAAGAAAACAGGGAGCGGCAGACGAATTGTTTTCTTCAGCTGTGACCGTGGAGGAGCACCTCCCAAGGCCTCGGATGCACGACAACGGTCAACTACAACACGGCGTACAGGGTGTCAATTCTCAGTCCTTGCAAAGGAGGCCTTGGATAAGACAACGTGGCGCCTTACGCACCGTCCTGGCAGCGAGTTTGCCCATCACAACCACGAGCCAAGCACAAACATGTCTGCACATCCAGTCCATCGTCAACTATCCCATGCAGATAGGTCAACTATCAACAACCTTGCGAACGCTGGAGTAGCGCCGAAAGAGATCAGATCCTACCTACGTCAGAACACAGAGTCTCATGCTACCCAGCAAGACATCTACAACTGCATTGCACAAGGCAAACGAGACCAGCAAAAGGGTCAAAGCACAATACAAGCTCTTGCTAATGAGCCTGAGGCAGAGGGTTTCTGGAGTCGAATACGCTTCGACGAGGATGGTCGGGTTACAGCTGTGTTGTTTGCACACCCAGAGTCGCTAGCATACCTCAAGTCATACCCGGATATACTTATATTGGACTGCACATACAAGACAAACAAGTATAAGATGCCTCTTCTCGATATCGTCGGTGTTGACGCCTGTCAACGCTCATTCTGCATTGCCTTCGCCTTCCTCAGCGGCGAGGAGGAGAAGGACTTGTAACGGGCTGTGCCCGTAGGTGGCCTCGGGAACCCTCGGCCTTTCGTGGCCCACTTTTACCTTTAAGCCACCATGACGAGTATATTTATGGATGGACCTCCTCTACTCTCTTTCTCTTCTTCTTCTTTCCTTAAGTTTGGTATACTCTGTAGAATGGCCTAGCTAGTTGCAATATACTACCTTGAGACCGTTACAGGACTACATCTGGGCGTTAGATCGGCTACGTTCAATGTACGAAGCCTGTAGCGCAAGGCTGCCATCTGTGATCCTTACAGACCGCTGTCTCGCCTGCATGAATGCGGCATCTCATTGCTTCCCGGCTGCAGTATCGCTTCTATGCCTTTGGCATGCCAACAAGGCAGTCCTGCGTTACTGCCAGCCAAGCTTTATGCGCCATAATGATGCGGCTCAAGAGCCTCAAGGCCACCAAGAGTGGAAGGATTTTTACGGGAAATGGCATGAGCTCGTGGCATCGGCAAACGAGGAGACATTTGAAGACAGGCTTCAACAGCTCAAAGAGCGCTATGCTTCGGCCCACGCCCGGGAGGTCGCCTACATCATCGAAACATGGCTTGACCTCTACAAAACGAAGCTCGTCAAAGCTTGGGTTGATCAGTATCTTCACTTTGAGAATGTGGTTACATCTCGAGGCGAGGGTATTCATCGGCTCATCAAAATGTACCTTGATACTTCCCAGCTGGATCTCTTTGAGGCCTGGAGGGCTATCAAGCTGGCGATACTTAACCAAGTAGCTGAGCTCCGAGCAAACCAAGCGAAGCAGCAAATCCGGACGCCCATAGAACTCTCAGGGAGTCTATACAGCATCGTACGAGGCTGGGTATCTCACGAGGCATTGCGGAAGGTTGAGGCGCAGAGGAAGCGGCTCCAACAGGACAGGCTCCCTGCCTGCACAGGAGTCTTCTCAGCAACACTTGGGCTCCCTTGCGCTCACACAATCGAGCCTCTTCTACGACAAGAGCAGCCGCTTCAGCTACACCACTTCCATACGCATTGGCATCTTCAACGAGAAGGCAATCCTCAATTGCTCATAGAGCCCCGCCGTCAATTCGATCAGGTGGCAGCTAGGTCAACATTGCCGAAGACTAGCACTCAGCGCGAGCCATGTGCATTTGAGATGGTCTTTTGTCTAGTCACTGACCCCCCCGTGAGGGACGAACGGGGGGTTGAGCTGTAGTGAAATGACGAGACCCCCCTAGTAGAGAGTTGAATATGAGCTGATGCCGAGCTCAATGGCACTAGTCATCATCTCCCAGAACAGCTTCTTACATCGATCGCTCGGACGTCGACTGCAACTCCCTGACCCCAGCACCACTCGGCCGAAGCTTTGCGCTCCTCTGTATGGGTTCGTCGGAAAGAAAGCTTGGCGGTTGGGACGATTTGGACCTGGAGTGGAGAGAGGAGGTACCGTACGTTGCCCCTGCAATGAGCTCCATGCATTGTGACTGGCCGGAACTGCGCACGCTTAGCTCCGATCTGGCTAGCAAGGACCTCTTATCCTCGATCCAAATCAGAGCTATGTATCAAGCTAGTCCGATGCTGGCTGGCGCAAGACGCACAACCCTCGACACCGTGGTATCATCAGACGACGACGTTGGACAGGATTTACCTGGCCAAAATCCTCTAACGCGCATCTAAGAAAGCGGGGTCCGTCTTTCACCCTCCAGATCCCAGCCAGTGGTGTGATTCAAAGATTTGGGGCTTGGGCTAGGCTCTGATATGATGATATCAGCATTGTAGGGCTCTCGAGATTTGCCGACCCGGTCCAGGCCAAGAACTCACCGGTTGCAGATCGAGAGGGGAATAAATCGCGTCTTTCGTGCTAGCTCTGTCCAAGGCGCAAGGGCCTTTGTTTTTCAACAGCTCCACCCCCCCAACAGGCAGACGAACAGGCGCCCACACTCGGCGTTCCATTGGGGATGGCGACGTTGGAGAATACTGGGCCCCTCCGCGCTAATTCACACGTTCGAATGACGTATGAGGAATAGCATGGGTAAAGAGAAGGCTGAGAATTTAAGAAGTTATGTGGACTTAATGTAACGGGAAATTCCGCTCACGCAGCCCAACTGTGTCACCCCACCACAGGTGGGTGATGGTCGTGACAACATTCTTACCATAATTGCTCTACGGTACTCGGTCACCTAGGCCCGATGGATAATGTATTCAGGCTGCAGTTATCCTTCACATGCTCGACCCAGTCGCATGGCCTCGAGCGAGATCTGGACGAGATCCAAACCCCTCGAGAATGTCTCCTCGACTCATCCACTCTCATTTGTACGATAGAGAAACGATAGGGCAAGAGGGGTGTTTGGCTCGCCGAGCACGCAGCAGTGGACAGGTCATGCCGTCCTCAGCGTCCAGCACAGACGGCGACGGCATTGACTGAGCTCAGCCAATATATGGCCTGGAAGAATGGAGATGTATCGCCGAGCTTATTTGCGCCGAAACGACGATGTTAGACGACGAGATGCGACTCGGTACCAGAGTTCGGAACAGAGAGAGAGTGCACAGCGATTAAGGTAAGTGCAGAGAGAGTAATCCTGGAACCGCTGACACAAACGAAGAGCCCATCAGTCCGTCAGCATATCGCCGTACCTTATTGGTAACATATTTCTGTATCAGCACACGGTCGCGGTCGGTGTGCCGCAGAAGCTGGGTTTTGGAATGATATATCTCGATAGGTAACTTGTCGAAACAGCACGAAAAATACCGATTCTGGTTTTATATATCTACCTCCTGGAAGGCCAGCTTCGAAAACTCATCCCTCTTGCGGATGCGACATTTAGTAGCTGCAATGAGGTTTCTCTCCAATCTCCGTCGCCGCAGGGAATCCTCGGGGTAAACAAACGCTCATTCTTTAGTTTCGGCCCCGCTTCTTTGGCTTTACAGGCTCGGCGCTGATCGGGTGAATCCTGACGTAACCGTCGATGCCTTGCGCCGAAGCATCGTCGCTAGCAGTCAGTAATGGTCCGCGTCGATCGAGGTGGGGAGGGAAGAGAAGAGTAACTTCGTCGACCGACGCGCTGCATCTGTCACGGCTTGCCACGTCATCAATCAAAATGAGAGGCTCGGCACGCTTCCTACACCCCGTTGAGACCCCCCAACTCGCCAAAGGGCCTCCACTAACGTTTGTCGAGAAGATCAAGGCGATTACCATTACTGTGGTGGGTCCCTCACCCAATGAAGGACAGCAAGAGTGTCTTCGCTTGCGGCCCCTCCCATTCAGTATTGCTTCCTCTATTGCCTTCTACTGGTGTGTCTGCGTGCGCCTGGTCTATCCCAAGCATACATACATACAAGAATCTGCGTACAGATTACGCAGATCTGCGTCGGCGTTGCAGCTTGTGACCATTCGGTATTTACTGGTGGGTACGGCAGCCTTACTCAAGCATGTACAGTGGAAGTGCGCCGCATTTCTGGAAACGAAATGAGGGGTAGAGATCTAAGGGCTGTGATTGGTGCAGAAGTGGAAATGCGGCGCACTTCCATCACGCATTATTGAGTACTAGGGGGGTCTCGTCATTTCTTTTCAGCTCAACCCCCCGTTCGTCCCTCACGGGGGGTACGTTGACTAGCCAAAAGTCCGGCGACTCACCGAGCTAAGAAAGATACCTAGAAAATAGGTGTGCGCCCTAGTAAAAATTAAGTACCAATATTTAATCGAATAACTCTTTTACATACAAGGCGTATGCACAACCCCGCGCTGTGACATCAGCAACACCAACCCCGCATCACCACATCCTCAAATTGGTAGCATCCACCAAAACGCTATAACTTCAAACCACTATAACATTATGAGTTTTTTGTTAATTCATGATCAGAATATATTATCTTGCAGCCCAGAGCCTCAACTATCTGCGGTGCAAAAGTAGATCAATCCAAGCACCGGGAAGCCCGATTTCTCGCGGCATAATGACAGCAACCTCGAGCAGCGCACTGTCGCCGCAGCAGAGCTCTTCCACGAGGGTTTTTATCGCTCCGTTGCTGCGGCATCGCGAGACCTGAGGGTCCCGTATGATAGACTCCTAAACCGTACTAAAGGAGCGAAGCCTACTATATAAAATGGCGGTAATAATACTCTCTTGACCGACACGCAGGAGAAGGCGGTACTGTGTTGGGCACATCGCCGGGTCACATAGGGCCACCACATTCAACTTCGGTCTCTTCAACACAACGCAAATGCTATACTAAGAGCCTCCGGGCATTCACGAAAAGCTTCACATAGCTGGGCTAAGCGCTTCATGAAGCGCTGGAAAAGCACGTTTTACGTGAAGCAGTCTATGACCCGAGATGTGAGGCGGAAGGCGATGCAAGACCGCGCCCATATCGAGGCTTTCTTCTGCGCCTTTGAAGACTTTGTGCGTGAAAATAACATTAAGGTTGAGAATATCTGGAACTTCGATGAGACGGGCTTCATGATCGGATATCTCCAGAGAGGCACCTTCGTGTGGACTTTTCGAGAGGTTAAACAGCCCATTCTAACTGATGCACACACTACTATCTCTGTGACTGCGGTTGAGGCGATTTCGGCTGCTGGTGCCTCTATTCCTCCCTTTATTATCATGCCCGGTGTCAACATTCCCGTCAAATGGGTCCAAAATCGCCTCAGTGACAATACTACGATTACAACTAGCAGTAAGGGGTATATCAATGACGTCCTAGCTCTCGAGTGGGCTATATACTTTGAGCGACTTACACGGCCTTCCGACCCAGAAGAGAAGCGGCTGCTTCTTATGGATGGGTGTGAGAACCACTATACGAATGAAATCTTCTATTTTTGCAGTCAGCACAACATCGAGCTGTTCCCTATGCCTCCACATCTCACACATCAACTTCAGCCTCTTGATGTTGGTGTTTTTAACGGATACAAGCAGTGGCATCAGCATATCCTCTATAGGGAAATTGCTGACGGCGCCAATGACTTCAATAAGACTGACTTCCTATACCACCTCCAAGAGCTACGAGAACGGACCTTCCGGAAGAGCACAATTATCTCTGCTTGGGAGAAATGCGGCCTGTTTCCTCACAACCCAGCTAAGGTCCTAGATAACCTCAAGGATCCGCTGTCATCATTGACCGCAGATGTCTCTGTTGAGAGTCTCCCAGGTTACGTCGAAATTGGCTCTTCATCAATAATTACAACACCACAACAACAGAGCCGTGATAGCTTCACAACCCCTGTGACTCCTCAGAGGGTGCCGTTGGATGCGTATGACTGGGGAACTGCAGCCACACCACCGCTACGAATGAAGGCTATTGAGAAATATCAGGACTACGTGATGCTTCGTATACACACATCAATTACATCAGGGGTGCCGTTAACCCCGTCAGTTATGCGTGTATTTGAACATGCAGTCACTGCTAGCAACACACTGGCCCTGAATGGTATTACCGCAACTCAGGAGCTACACCGTCTCAAAGAGAAGGCTACGAGACGGTCAGTCCTCCAATCACAGACGTCAGTTATAGCAAAATACGGCCCAATTACTGTCGGTGATGCGAGGCTTCGAGTCTTGAATGATGAACACAATCGACAGGCTGCACAGGCTGATGAGAAGAAGCGAATTTTACGGAAAGATAGCCAGGATGAAGGTCTCTTCTTACGCCGTTGGATACGTGATATCAGGTCACATGTGAGGCCCAGCATCACAGCTGTGAGACTCGAAGTCATTTATAGTAACCCTAGAAGAGCCTGGAAGCCGCTGTACCAGTTGCGGCTAAAACGCAGCAACTGGTGGTCCAAAACTGACCGGCGTTGTCACCTTGCTTTGAGCGAGTGGCTTGCTCAGAAATATGCTCTTCATCGCCAGCTTCGGCAGCTAGGAATAGGTGAGGATAGATGGCAAGGAACAGGATCTTGGCCGAGAAACTACGACCCCGAAGTGGTCCAAGAAGCGGTCAACTTTGCTATTCTCAACGCACAAGAACGGGCTGTTGGAAGGAAACAGTTGACTTTGGAAGCTGATGGAATTGAGGTTATCACGGAAGATGTGATTGAGAATAGTCAGGGCGAGTTCCTGGTCCCAAAAGACGAAGAAGATGACTAGAAATGATGCTAGAAATGAAGAAAATAGCACTTTAGTCGGTCACTTACACCAGCCCGACTTCTCGTTTAGAATATACCGATGCAACTGACCCCGTATAACCGCTATAATGAAGGTACATCGTCTACACCAAGATTTTAGTGTATATTGAGGTACCTAAATTTGGCGAGTCGCCGGACTTTTGGCTAGTCAACGTACCCCCCGTGAGGGACGAACGGGGGGTTGAGCTGAAAAGAAATGACGAGACCCCCCTAGTAGACTGCGAGCCCGTCAGGCCTGTGAGATCAGCAGCAGCTCTGCCTCGGCGACGGCAACCCTACCTCTCTTGCCTTCCGAGTCGCTGCCAGACTTTACGGCGCTGCTCCCATCTGACCTGCCCCCGCAGGAGACCACCACAGAGGAGTCACCTAAGCCAACACAGTCCATCACCCCGTTCACGGTCGGAGATACCGGATGCAACAAGATCGACGACTACTTCCACACGGACGTCACTGACGAAAGTCTTTATCGAAATCACCAAGCAATACTGCGAATCGCTCCAAGGTACTGAGCTGACCGCCGACTCCGACAAGCTCTACAAGCTGTACGTCGACGCGACGACGGAGCAACAGTACGCCTACACCATCTCGTGGATTGACGGTTGCGTCACGACGCAGGATAGCCAGGACGTCGTGGATCCCACCGGCATGGGCACGCCCAACTGTGGAGAGATATTTGGCACCCCCTACCGTACCTGTGAGTTTTATCCCCTCCTGCTCGACATCTTGACTCTGTTTCAGCCGCTAACTGGGAATAATAGGCAGGAATGGAGATGAAGGACTTGGTGGCTGGTCGTCGTTTGGGTGTGTTGAATACTGGGTCAAGGCTAGATGGACTAAGGATGCTTGAGAAGTGATGACCCGATATGAAAGAGAACTTGACCCCGACGACGTAGTCAACCGCCGGCTATGAGATAGCTAGCTAACGTTACATGGTGGCACAATTCCACGCTGTCGACAATGACCACCCATCACCTCGCCCATCGGACGACTTGGTCCGATGCTGGACCTTGGCCTTGGCCTCACCCCACCCATCTATCTTCTGCTGATGCTCAACAAAACAAGTTTTGCCACCTGCCTTCAAACCGATATCACATCCAACCTTGGTCTTCGCGTGGCTATTCCACTGATGGTCAACTGCAGCTCCAACACCATCTAAACCAAGTCTGCTACTGATGCAAGCGAGGCAATCGTCTTTGTTCTCACCGGGAAGGTGGTTATGAAGTCGGGTGACATGGATATCGATCCAGCTGGAACGGCTCCCCGTGACGTCGAATGCGATCCAGGCGTCCTGCTTTGACTTCCTGGTCGGAAGGTCCCCAAAGCTGCCCAGGCCAACCTCGATATTCTCCGCAGGCGACTTATAGACGTGTTTCTTGGAGATGCATGAGAATAGCAGGTCTGCGTGGGGATCGAAAATAAAGCTATGATCATGCTCAAACCGTCCTAACTTGCCCAGACAAGGAGTTGTTTCGAGTTGAATGTCAAACTCGGGTACAAAGCCGGAGGCACCCCCAGTGACCCAACCCTGCTTAATGAAGTCCAAGTTGTACTTGAAGTTCAGGGGTGCTATATACCCAGGAGAGTCATTCGAGCTACTTCACGAGTCAATTACAGACAACACCGAGAAAACTACCTAGAGCAACGATACGCACCTCTCTCGTTGAGTTGTGAACCTACGGGGCATGAACGTAATATCACTCGTAGGCGCCATCGGCGGTGCTGAACCGGATGAAGCATCACCTTCACGTGAGTTGGAGGCGAAAAAGTCATACTCGTAGTTTTTTGGCTCCTTGGGGATAGAACCGTATGCCGAGGGCTCGGGTTTCAGCAAACCCGAATAAGGATTGCAACCCCCAAAGAAGTCGAAGGTCGAGTGGCTGTTGAGAACGGGGTCGCTAGATGAGAAACTCCAGCCCCCGAAGCCAGAACTCCCGAAGCCAGAGTCACCAAATTTAGAGTCTCCGAAGCCAGAGCCTCCAAAGTTAGAGTCTCTGAATTCAAAGCCTCCGGAACCAAAGATGAAGCCGTCAGATCTGAAGGCCCCGGTCATGGCGGTAGGTGCTATTTGCGGATATGGCTGAGTTTTTGGCGTGTACTATCGTAGTCTCCGAGAGTGAAACAAAGAATATTCAGAACGTGAGAAAGACGTTGACAACAGCAGAGCAGAGTGTGCTGGCTATTCCTTGTTGTCGGAATATTAACGAGAGGAGAGAGGAAGACCGATCGGTCGAACACGAGTCTATTTATGTTTGGTGTCCGGCCAGAAGATTTGGGGCCAGGCGGGATCAGGGCCAAATCGCCGAATATGAGGCTCAAGAGTCCCAGGCGGAAATCGGCTAGGTCGAGCCCTGGGGATTGGCTGAAAAAAGCAGGCTCTTATGCAAGGGCATTGTCCTTGCAGTAGCTAGCCCCGATCCGCAGACTGTCATTCGCCGGGTCGCAAGCGTTCAGTTGTCCTTGGACACACCAACAAATGATGACGCAACCGTTGTCTAATGCCGTATACACTCAACTGGCTCGTGTAGTGCTAGTATCCATTCAGAGTCCGCTAGGCACACTCTAAATTGGCCGTGACGAGACGGCCATTGGAAGATCGGACAAACATTGCGCCCGCCGTAACGTATCTTGCTTTTGAAAATGCGCCTCCTAACGCATTTGTAGGTGTACTGCTCGCCTTGAGACAGCATGAAGTGCGTGTTCTCGGCCACAGAGTATTATCAGGCGGATGAACCGTGCGGTTAGAGATGCCTGAGCCTGCAGCCACTTGGCACCAGGCCACAACATGAACGGCCCCTTTTCATCAAATCGATTTCATATGCCCCATCTCGCTTCCAATCTTGCCCATTTCATCCACCTCAGGCCTCATCGATAACTACTCTATTGAAAGGACAGCAATGGCCGCAGAACATGGGCCCCAGAAGCACACACCAGAGGGGTGGGAAGGGATCAGGGAGATCTTAACCACACTCTGGATAGAAGACGACTTATCCTTACGGGAAGTTGCCGACGCCATTGCCGCCAGTCACAACTTCCGGGCGAGGTGAGTAACTTGCCATTACCAAGACCGGACACTGCTCCACTACCCGTGCCAAGTACAACTGATGCTGAGGTTTCCTGTAATTTCCGCAGTGAGCGTCAGTACAAATATAGATGTGAGAAGTGGGGCATACACAAGTCCCAAGGAGTGAGTGTTCTTCACAGCCATATAGTGAACAATGATCACTTAGCTAACTTGATATCCAAGCGACAGTCGGCCGGAACAGTCACGGCGAATGCATCAAGTTCTGCCGTCCATGATGGCAACATGTTAGGGGTAGAAAGGAACCAATGCCTTGAGCATCCCAGTGGGTTAATGTCGTCATTGGATGCAACACTCTTCAGGCCCCTACAGTCGCGAGGCCATCTAAAATCCATGGATCTCTCCGCACGTGCAATCCATGATTCCTTCCAACGCGCCCAGATGCTCATGCTGGCTCCTCCTACGAACGACACAAACCGGACCGGTTTGACGGTTCCACACCAACGTGGAGAGGACTGGCCTCTTGGAGAGTTTTATCTGAGAGCTCAAACCCTTTCGTCCTTCATGTCCGCTCCCAACTTCGCGTGCCGAGCTCTCGATATTGAGACACTGAATGCTGGAATCCAGGACTATATCGGTCAGGTCATCGACGACGCGACTCCGAGCCCCATCAATATTACATGTATGCTGCAGCTCTGTTGTAGATTCCGGCACGATGACCAGGTTCCCGTCCTCAAAATTCTTCTTCGCTATATCAGCCAGAGGGCCGCCTTGAGAACCCACGGGCACCATCTTCAGTTGTTATGCGACTCGCTCCTGGATTCGTTGGACAATCTTCTGCCCATCGTACTGTTCGCCGCCCGCCGGGCAGTTGAGGATTCAAGTTATTTTCTCGGGCCTCATCATTCTCAGACTCTCAGCGCTCTACGAGGGCTTCACTCGGCTTTGCTGTGTTGGGGGGGCTTCGACGGTGCCCTACGGGTTTCTATTCACTGTGAGAACCAGGAGGCAGCGGTCGAGCGAGACAGCTTAGATGCGACGACCGCGTGGCGCGTGGAGGCGGCAGTCAGGCGGATCCGCTGTGAACTGTCTATGAACCGGCTCGACAATGCCGAAGCCCGCCTACGCGAGCTGGCTGGGGCAGTGGAGGCTATCAAAGCTGCATCTGGGAATATCGACTGGCATCTCTGGTTTGCGTTTTTGGATTTACGCGGTGAGCTACTGCGTCTTCAGGGGAATCCGTCTGCAGAGGACTTGCTTGAGGCGGCGTACTCCGTTGCAGAAGCCAACTGCCAGTTGTTCAATTGGTGGTATGTTATATATGCTAAAAGGCATGTGGCGTTTGCCAAAAATCCAGGTAATCGCTGGACACCATTCCGCCTTTTCATATGACAGGGAATAAGCAAAAATGGATGGGGAATAGTTCCAACTCTGAAAATTGCAAAATCAAGGCTTTGTTTCTCAACATGTTCGTTTGAATAACTTCGGTCCCGGCCAAACCCCAATGAAAACAGCTTCGAGGAGAATCTGAGCAGAGTTGGAAATCGATCGTACAGATCGATTCCGAGCCATAGGACATGCGAATCCGGCTCCCATCAGGTTTGAGTCCGCGGGGACTTAGTGGAATTCACGCAGGCAGTCGACGGGGACATTTTATTTCATCAAAATTCAAACACACCGATGCATACAGCAATACGTAGATGAAAAGATAGAGAAGAGCGTAATTGATTGATTTATACCAAGAAGACTATTTTTTCCTTACTCTTGACCAAGAAACTGGCAATAGAAGGCATGCATCCCGTTGTCAAGACGGAAGCATGGTCTGAGCTCAGAGGGCGCCGCCTAGGCTCACGCACCCCGTGCGCTAAACTCGCGCACCCTGACTAAGCCTCGCCAAGCAGGCGGGGCCCAATAGGTGCGCACCTATTGGGCCCCCAAGCAGGCGCAGCGGCATTGTGATCAGTAACTTCACTCAGGGCAGCAGCAGGATAGCAGTAAAACAGCAATAGAACTATGAAACCCTTCTAACAATACTTCTGCTGCTGTTCAACATGATCTTGTGCAGCTGCCTTCCAAATATCATTCAAGCCCCGTCTTCTTGTTGCAAAGCCCTCAGCTTCCATCTCTTTCCGTACTTGATCTTCAACGCGTTGATCTTCTAGCTTAGTCCAATCTAAATAGGCCATTATCTCTTCCTTAGTCCATGGCCGTCGGCTTGATCCCACTAAGCAGCCACTATTCATCTGCTTCCAATTGCAATACCATGTATAATCAGCCTTGCTGTATCGTGAAGGCAGTCCCTGTGCCTTTCGATATTGTTGGTTAGTCTTGATAGCGCCTCCAGGCTGCATCTTGTACCAAGCTTCTCTTGCCATAACATATCTCTCATAGATAGCCTGCGGGCTATCATATGCTAATCGTGTGACTGTCTGTATAGGCGAGGCAGCAGGCGAGGCAGCAGGTGAGGCAGCAGGTGAGGCAACAAGTGCCTTTGTATGTAAGGCTGCATATTCCTGCTCATCTGCCATTAGTAGGGTCTGCAAATCTTCCTGTGCCCGCGAGGCTTCCTGTGCCTGCGAGGCTTCCTGTGCCTGCGAGGCTTCCTGTGCCTGCCTATCTGCAGCTGCCTTGTCTAAGAGCTCTTGATGCCGAAGAGGGCATGCTTTTGAAGTCATCGTATGACCTACTGTATGGCATCTACTGCACTTTGGCGGCGCCTTACGCTTGCCTATGGCCTCAATAGCCTCAAAAGAGCTTGGGTGTCTCTTAGTGCTTGATGCTGGTAGAGTGGATCTAGCAGCCCTTACATCCACACGATTCCGAGGCTCAAGCAGCAGCTGTGGCTTTCCAGGACGATTGAGATGCCAATGCTCATGAAAATATTCAAGACGAAGGGCCTGACCTTGTTCTTGTAAGGTTTGAAGGATATGAGCGCAAGGTAGCCCTTGGGTTCGAGTAAAAACACCTGTGCAACTAGGTAAAGGTGCCTCGGTGTCCAAAAGTCGTTTCCTTTATCCCTCAACCTTCCGCAAGGCATAGTGAGATACCCAGGCTTGTACACCTGAATAGAGATGCTTTGAGAGCTCTACTGGGTTACGGACCTGCTGCATAGCCTGATTCGAACGAAGTTCAGCAAGCTGATGGACTAAAGCCCGGCTCAAAGCCCCCCAAGCTTCAAAGAGATCTAACTTAGATGTCTTCAAGTAGCTTTTTAGCATACTATGGATACCTTCAACTGTAGAGGTAACAACAGTGCCAAAGTGAAGGTGCTGATCAACCCAGGCTTTTACAAGCTTCTGCTTATAGGGGTTAAGCCACGTTGACTTCAGATATGCAACCTCATTTATATAGGCAGGCAGATACTGTTGTTCAAGCTCTTGCACCCGCTGTTCAAAGGTTGCTTGATCTGGTGAATAGATAATCGAATGCCAATGGCTAAAGAAGCTCTGCCAGGCAGCATCGCCATCATCAGAGAGGCTTAAGCCTAGCTGTGATAAAACAAAGGTTGGCCGACAATTGGTCAGGACTGCCTTGTTAGCATGCCAAAGGCATAGCAGCGAGATTGAAGACGGAAAGCAGATATCAACTGTATTCATGCATGCCTTCGCACAATCTGTTAGGATAACAGATGGAAGTCTGACTTGGCAGAGCTCATAGAGGGATTTAAGCCTCTCAAGAGCCCAAAGGTAGTCCTCTTCATCTTCACCCCTAAGGAAGGCAAATGCAATACAAAAAGACCGATTGGAAGCATCAATGCCGATAATATCTAGCAGTGGCATACCGTATCTGTTGGTCTTATATGTACAATCCAACAGCAGCAGATCTGGATATGCTTGTAGATAGGCAAGCGAGTCAGGATGAGCAAATAAGATAGCTTCTACCCGATTATCTGCATCAAGTTGTATTCGACTCCAGAAGCCTTCTTTATCAAGCTGATTTGCAAGTGCATGGATAGTATTCTCGCCTTGGCGGGTATCTCGGCGGCTCTGTATGATCTGATTTGAAATATCCTTCTGCGTTGCAAGTGTAGTTGAATTTTGCTGTAGATAGGTTCTGATCTCCTTAGGAGCGACTCCAGCACTTGTCAGACTGCTGATTGTTGTTTTATTTTCAGCACTAAGCTTCCGATGTATAGGATGAGCAGTTGGATGACTGCTTGGCTCGTAGTTGTGTGCAGCAAAGCACCTATCTTGGCGATGGCAGATAGCCCAACCAGCTTCATCTCGTAGCTGCTTTCCAAGAATTAAGAAAGGGCAGCCACAGCCTCGTGTAGTGGTATTCCGAATCCGTTGTTTTAAGGCGCTAGGGGGCTGTAGGGCGCGGTCACAAGTGAATGTAACGATAATTCTTCCATTCCTATGCCTTGTTGACCTTCCAGTTGTAAAGGCATAGCCTCGTGGTAAGGCCCAGTTATTGATAGCCTGAAATAGAGCATCTCGAGACAAATAGATACCTTCGGGAGGGAGGCAGTCAGGAGGAAATTGGTCCATCTTGTGATATTAGAAGGATGAAGATAGAGATGGTGTCAGACAATTGGCTCCACAGGATCATTGATAGCACCAGTTAATTGATGAGAATTATCTAAGGAGCAAGAACTCAATGACAGGATGCACTGAGTTGTGCAGCCCTTTTATACACAAATGAAAACCCACTGGTTGCTGGGTAATAGCTGCATACCAGGTAATACAAGCTGCATGCCGGGCAGCTTCTATAGAGGGTAGGCTTGGTATGCGACATGATGCTAATGCGCTGAGGGTGCTTAGTCAGGGTGCGCGAGTTTAGCGCACGGGGTGCGTGAGCCTAGGCGGCGCCAGCTCAGAGAGGCTGCTTACGAAATATCGTTACAGCCCTGTCAATTATTGTCGTAGAAAGCGATGGAGGCCCAATAAGCGCGAGATAATGAATGAGCCTTGTTTTCTACATAGGGAATCGCGCATAGAGCGCCGCCCAGTACGTCAGAGCGGAGCCCCTATTATGGGTCTGCTCCCATTGGTCCTCGACCAATCATATCTATCCACCTTACAACACCATTCTACTGCAGCTTTTAGCGCTTCAGAAGTGGCTGGGCTAACGAGCCGCTTCAAATTACGACGACACTCAGTTCTCTAGATAGTCACGGACTGGAGCGATGGCAGATCTCGAGGAAGCCATCCGACTAGGACGAGAAGCCATCGATGCCACCCCCCTAGACCATCCGGACCGGGCTGGACGGCTGCACGACCCAGCGCTCCTAATAGTCCAATCAGTCCGTCTGGACACCTCAGACTGCCCATTTAGTCCGTTTGACTTGGCTAGACTAAACTAGCAGTCCGTTTGACTTTGGTCAGACTGGACTAGCAGTCTGACTGAGATGTGCAGACTGGACTGGCAGTCTAACCGAGATGTGCAGACTGGACTGGCAGTCTAACCGAGATATGCAGACTGAACTATCGGTCCGTCCGTCACCGTCACCCCAGACTGCAGTGCAAACTGCGGTCTAGACTAATAGTCTAGACACGTGACATGTGACCCTTCTCCGTACCTGCCTCCAATGTTGAAGGCATCACGATGATAGTGGTCCAAGCCATCACGGAGTACCTCCATAAGCACACAATGCAATTCCGTCGCTATACAGACGCTATCATGATATAATGAATGAACTACATGGAATCAAGCACTCAGTTGCCCCCACTTATCCTCCCTCGTGTGTGACATCCAAGCCCCCTGATGCCATCGTCGAAATGTCTCCTCCGCCACCTTCCTTTTCACGTTCTGAATCATAAGCATCAGAGATAGCACCCGTAGCTGCCGGATCAACATAGCAACATTAGAGTCCATAATTAGACAATCGAAAACCTTACGAAGCCGAATGCTTACTTCTGAAGGGACTATCAGAGCGCTCCTATCCCAGGATCGCAAACATTCCAAGAGATTCAAAGTTTCAACATTTATAGATCCTCGTTGGTCAGTTATTGTAAGTTTGGCTTTGGAGAAGAGTCTCTCTGTCTCAGTAGATATAGGCGCAATCGACAGAATGTCGATGGCTATTAAGGATAAGTTAGAGAATTGCCTTCGCTGGGCCGATTCTAGCCACTATTTCAACGGGTCCAGTACTATTAGCACAGACTTACAGCAGTATACTTTATATTTGTTATTATCTATATTGAAAATTGTAGCCTTTTGCTCTTTTATCTATATTTTGTATCTATTTAGTCGTTCTGTTAATAGCCCTTAGGCTGAGTTTAGTTAAAAAATAGAGAAGGAGGAGGTAGTTAACTTATATATCTCCCTCTATAGTTCCCCTATATAAGCTTTAGCTTTTTTAATCCACTTATTTCTATCCTCCCAAGTCTTTTCTATATAAGCCCACTTGAGAGAAGGATATAATACTGTAGCTGCTAAATAGACCGGTGAATCTTCTGTTAATTTATAGTAGTCGGCCAGTTTGGCCCAGGCAGTCTCTATTATTATAGCCAAGTGGGGTAGGGTGGTAGCCTTCTTAACGGCCTCGATATAATACAGAAGATAATCTATAGTAGGCAGAACGTTAGATATAGAGTCTCTATACCTTTATTAGCTATTATAGTATCGTAAAATAGCTTAAGAAATTTATAAGTCTCGGCTAAAGTTACCCAGTCAAAAGAAGTCAGTATATCCCCTTATAGAGCCGGCTCTTATATATAAAATATTATAATAGCTTGCTGGACTTTTAGCCTGAATACCCACTTAACTATTTTATACTATAAATTCTAATAAGTATTATTATTATGCTGTAACCTCAGACCGTTGCTAAGAGCAGTAAATATTTAAAGCCGCTAAGGGGTCTACATAATATAGATCACGATATTATAAAGTTTTCCTATTGCCCCTTGCTTTCTCTATTGTCACAGGCTGAGCCTGAAGTGAAGGCCCGGGTGCAAGCCCGGGCCGGGAGTATGATAACCCGATAGCGCTACTAGCCAGCAGAGTTTTCACAGCGACCTCTCAGCGAGGTCCCTCCTCCTTCTCTTCTCTTTAGCTTTAGATACTCCTAAATACAAGAACCCTATTGTTGGACAAATTCAGGGCTCGCCCCTTACATCTATTGCTTAATTTCCTCGTCGGACAGCCCACAGTAGGAATCTATCATCAGTGGTTGTTTTTCTATAAGAAACTTCATTACGGCCAGATTAATAATATAGCCAAAATAATAAAATCAATATGGAAGAGGGTCGTAAAAAATATCGAATTTATATTTCAAGTCGTCGGAGATTCTATTAATTATGGTATTTATATTGCTAGTGTTATCTATTATAATATATCCAACTTTTGAAGCAATCCCATATTTTTATATAAACTCCATAATAGCTTCTGCTATATTGTCGCCGCTATGCTGACCTTCTAATTCTTTTATTCTTACTATAAGGGACTGCAAGCTGTAATCTTCAGTAACAAATTGAACTGTAAATCCAATTACGCCCAAATAATTTGACGCTATCTAATTGTCGGAAACAATATGGATTGAGGAAAGGGCATTTTGCAGAGCTTGCTTTATAAATACCTTTTTATTATTATAGCCCTATTATAAATTATTTTTAACTGTATTACCAGATCTCGGGAGGAAGTTATCTGCAGCCGGATAAATATACCGGATAAAGTCGCAAAAGGCAGGCTGTTCAATATAAGTAAAGAGGAGACTGCAGGCAACGGTGTAGTGGCAGTATAGCTTGTGCAGGGTGGCTTGGTTAAGTGTATCTGCCTCGGCCGTCGCCTTGCATTTCTTAGCGGAGGGTAGGCTTTTATTGGCCAGAAATACAGCAATATCTTTAAGCCGATTTTATATAACTTTCCGCCGGATTTCTTATCTCCCAGAGATCAAAATCTTATACTCCTTGCGCAAATAATTGACGATGGTGGACAATCTACCTGAGTAATTATATTTCTTCTCTCTTTTCTTGTTGAAGTAGGGCTGATAATGCCACCATTTCGTTCCCTTGGAATCAACCCAGGCTGCTGGAGTGCTCTTATCTTCTTCTATTCGACAATACTCCCAAACAGAAGATACCTTTAGGCGGGAGATACTAGGAGTTGACGAAGACGATAGTGTCAGCGCACAGGTGGCCACTATAAGTTCAGAATCATCCAGGTGGCTGGCGCTGCTAATAGCACTGGCAGTCTCAGAGAAATCCATAATAGAAGATATAATTCAGGAGATGGCAAGTAGACAGAAGGGGTGGTGATGATAGAGTACGGTGGGAGAGAATTATCCGGCGACTTCGATGGTGCCATGGTGGTGGGCATAGAGATTATATAGCAGACGACTTTCTCTCTGACCATTCTGGATACATAAGAGTGGATGAGTCCAAATACCCAGATATAACTTTCGGTAGCTATTCGGGCCAAGCCGCAGGGTGCGTAATCAACGAACCACTTCCAATCGTTGGAGGCGTTAGATCCCCCTCTGTGGCCCAAATCATCTGAGATCTCACTCCCCATGCTCAGCAACCAACTGATTCCTCGGTCTGGGGGCCACCGTGAAACTGCCCGCCTAGCGCCCACAACTTGGACCCACCTTCGACTTCCCTCTGCTCACAGCTCGCTGGCCAATGACCGGCCGCTAGGGGCCAACATCCTGTCATGCCTCACGAAAAACCTTGGATCGTCGTTGCACTGTTCCACCCGCACCGGTTTCGCGCTCTTCTCGCGCCAGCCTGGTGTCTGATGAGAATGTGTTCTTGAGTTCGTTATTCAGCTTGCGCACGTAAGGTTGAACGACGGGGGCGCGGAAGTTGAGCCTCCACATGAAGGTTTGCGGGGGATCTGCGAAGTCGCTGGCACATCCGTCCGGGGGGTGTATTTTAGCTTGGGCGCAGGTCCACGAGACCAGCGGACTCCCGTCTTCGTCGATAAAACGATATGATATGGGATAGCGAGAGTGGACGAAAATGGTTGAGAGATAAACATCTTTCAAGCGGACTGGGCTTGGCTTAATCTAGGCTTTGGGTCGTTCCCCCACATTGATCGTAACAATAAAGATTCACTGCGCCACGTCACGGACATGTCTCTATCGGCTGTAAATCGACGACTCGGGAATATATCTCTAATTATAGAATTGATACCAGACGGAAGCTCTCAGCACGGTAGATTCAGTGACTATATCGTAAGCAGTATAAAATATGATTCTTACGCAGAGACCTGCGTGTTTACTGGCATCTCAATTGATTTGCTGAGGTGCATATTACGCAAGCGAACCTACCCTACATACGCCGGATAGGGGATACTTTGCATGCCACCTACCTGTAATGGCAGGGCTGGTATCTCTTAACGCCACCGGGCCGGTTATCGCCGCTCAGATAACATGCACTTTATCATCTCTTACGTTGCAGATATTCTTCCTGGAATCCGGCCAGGTAGCCCATTTAAAGCTATAAAATTAGATTGCTGTTAAACAGATGTAATTCTGGGATCTTGTTAGGCCGATGGTTTCAGTTGCAAGATACTTGGTTTGCTATAGATTAACGCAGTGCTGGGCGGTACCGGCTAACATATCTTAGCAGTGTGTCGAATTTTTTACCAATCGCGTGTCACGCGTTGGACGCGTCGGACGCGTTGGATCGCGTAGTTGAATTGGCACTCTGCAGCAGGCCACAGATTTGGAAAGACATTGCCTGAGTCACCCCGAATCTGGACAGACTAATAGTCAGACTGTTAGTCTGGGACCCTCGGACTGGACTACTAGTCTGGACTGCAGTTTGGACTAATAGTCCAGTTTTTGGTCTGGACTATTAGGAGCTCTGGCCGAGGCCTGGAGGCCAAGGCAGCTCAGGCCCGGAGGCCCAAGCAGGTACTAAGACTAAGATATAGCCTTATATACCTAAGTGCCGAGTCGTAGAGATCAGGGCAGAGGTCGACGCCCACCTAGGTTGAAGCTGGTGTCGTGATTGCTGTTAGCTGCGATAGCTATACCTGCTGCGAGGTCTGAACCAGCATTACAGCATGTATAAGAGCCACAGCGGTGTCGTTTGGCCCCCGCAAGCCGTGCTGTGAGTCTGCTGCTATCTTAGCTGCCCAGCTGGTCAGGGCAGCAGGCTTCAATCATAGCCGGAGCCCTTGGACTGTGGCTGTAGCTGCTGCGTAAAGGAAGTCAACCCTCTCAATCCTTCCTTTACTGCGTTGTTAGTGCCCGATGGGCACCAGCTGCTGCAGCAGCCACATTTGGTGGGCCTGAAATTTTTTCCACGCTAGTGCTAACAGCCGCTAGTCAGGAAGAATTTTTACAGGAGAGAGTTGGCCCATCTCGGCATGCGGCCATATGCGTGCTCTAAGATAAAATGGAAAGACTCTCTCTCTAAACACTACTGATCAAACAACTCCCTTTACTACCACCTTTTACACTACGACTAGACCGATTTGTCATTGATGAGGGTCACACGATTCTCGAGGGCACAAGAGCGTTCCGACCTAAGCTACGAGAGCTAGGAGGCCTCGCACTCATTGGAGTGCAAATGGTCTACCTTACTGCAACACTCCCGCCCACCCGAGAGGATGCGCTCTTCAGCCTTATTAATACAAGGCGTGAGGATGTTATTATGATTCGGATGAGGACAACACGTACCAATGTCGCCTATAGCGTGAGGTCAATTCCTGCAGCAAGCGCGGGAGAGGCGACTACGGCGGTTACCCTTACAGCAAGAGAGATTGTCGACCAGAAGCTAGAGGAAATTAGTGCCTTTTTGGCTCTAGTGCCGCCGGGCGTAATAAATTGTATTGTATTGTATTGTATACAAACACTTCACCTGCTAGGCGTGGAATAGTGACAAATAAATTAAAATAAAAGGCCAAAGGAATAACTGCCCTCTAGGAACTTTGAATGCCGAGATACTTAAATAATCTCAAAATTCCTTAATTTAGGAAACCGCTCCTGAAGAATTTCCGACCGCAGCTGAATCTTGGAATTAGGATTTTCTTGCAATTCTTTTCGGAAATCAGTTAAATCAACAGATAACGAAAGTCGTGGATCTTCAAAGGACTTCTCTCCAGTCAGAGCGTTTTCAAAATAGGCGTAAGTGCCCCATTTCTGATCTGAAGCAAAGACTCTTCGGATGTTATTTGGCAAAGGCCCTAGCAAGGCTTCTCCCTCCGACAGGCCAAGTACATAACATTCGCCAACGATGCGAAATTTGTTATCTCCAACTGATCGTAGTACCATAGGAGAATGGCAACCGAGGAGGACACAGACATCATCACCCTCCTGGGCTAGATAGGGCACGATTCCTATGTAGCCCTCGGATCCCTGCATCAGCTGCTTGCCTCCCACCATTGCGCGCGCTATTTTAAAAAATGCATCGGAGGGACCCAGTGCTTGGTGTTGAGATTGCGGATCGTCCTTTGCATTGTGCAGCTGCCAGACGATATTTTTTGCTTCTTCCAGTGTGGGGTCTTCTCCTCGCCATGGCTCTGCGTTCTCGGCGAGAGCGTTGGCGAGGAAGGTTCTTGTATATGCTTCGAGCATGCTAACACCTGTGGGATAGTTCCCAGCAAATACGTCCATGGGGAGCAGATGGCGAAGGACGTTCTCGACCTCTTTCACATGCCTGTCTCTCATGACGCGGATAGCTTGAAGGCCCGTGATTTTTATGGCTGAGATGCCCGGCGTTGTCAGAATGCGACCATCAGGCGAAAGGGTGCAAACGGCCCCAAACTGAGATGAAGCAAAGGTTCTCCAGAAATTCCGCCCGAAAATGACGTCCTTCTTCGACCAATCTGGAATCCAGCTTGGTGTAGACCTAGGATGATCAATTCCAGGCTCGCACTGACTAAGAAGATTGAGAGACCTGAAATGAATGATCCATCGCCACATGATATTCCGGAAGATCACCGCGACATCCTCCGTGTAGTCCGGTGCACCAACCACAGCCCGGTCACTCTCGGGCAGAAATTCCAACAGCGCATAGACTCGATCCCTGGGGTCCGCGCAGTCGGATTGTCCAAAGACGACTCGAATGAATCCAAGTTCCACGGTGGAAGGTTGCCCGATGAGGCCCCGGAGAGTAAGCAATCGGTTATACAGCTTATCCTCATATGGTGACCGCGGACGTCGCTTCATATAGAGGCAGAGCAAGGCACGCCGAAATGGCGGCCAGGCGACCTGATAGAGCCCACACTGCACCACAGCCCGTGGTTCAGAAAGGAGGATCTCTTGCCGAATCCATAGTCTTTCAAACCATTTTCGGCTAATAAGATGGTAAATTGCCCGAGCATCTTCCGCTTTCAGGGGTATATCGGCGTCCATATCCCAGAAACGAGGGTCCATGCACTCTTTGGACGGGTTCACAATCCATCGCGAGTAATCGACATCGACTTGAGTCCCGATCCAAGCCATGGTGTTTAACGCGCGGGTGCTGTTGTCTTGTTCTAGGCCGAACCAGGCAACAACCTGGGTGGCAAATCGATAAATCTTGCCCATCAGGGCGACTTGAGAACCCTTCTCGATATCGCTAGACTGGTCAATGCACAACGCATCAATCCACATAACTCTTGGCTTGTCAGGATATCGAAGGTGATCAAGGGCAATCGTGAGGTTTCGCGTGACTGAGATGGCAGAGCGCTCATGCTTCCCAACGTAAATAGGCCGCGGATTCTGCTCTTTGTCCCACACATAGGAAAGGGCTTCATAATGAGATGGAGTATCCTGTGTGAGGGTAATAGGGTCGAGGCTGACGACTATGTCATCGTCAAACCGTCCAGGGTGAATGGTAATGAGTCTAATATGATTGGCTGTAGGGAGAGGTTGAAATCGATACTGTTCCATAGTGGAGACGGATTGTAGAGGTATTTGCTGCAAAATCATGCGAATGTTCAAATTTCTCTATGGCGTGGAACCACTGAGAACGCCAGTAGAATTTGAAGGATCGTACATGAGAAAGGCAACCCTCTCAATCTGCACAAGACCCATGAAGTTCCTTCAAAAAGGCAAGAAACAACTCAGTGGTCATGTAGGTAGGCGACTTCCCTAGTCTGTGATATTGCCAGCTGGCAGTTGTTTTATTTATTATGAACCCTCTCCCGACAAGGTCGTGTTTTAGCTGATGCAGTCAGAGTCATCTGCTCAATTTTGCCCAACCACACATGCAGGCCTAACAAGGGGCTTGGCTGGCTTGGAATTTATCACCTGATTGATGCTGGCGAATTTCTAAATGCAGGTGCCGCGCTATGTCGATGCAGTCAGCGTTGTATTTAACGGCGCAAAAAGCGGCATCACTCCGCGCGCAAAGCAGGCCGTAACACTGCGTTACTAGGACGACCTTACAGTAAAATTTCCTTGGGGACATGACAAGGCTCCCCGAAAAACCGTAGATATGGATCATGAAGGGAGTAGCTCCGACATCATGAGTTTCGTCATGGTTTGTTTGAGATCAACATAACCGGCAAGGAAAGGTAGGAGGATCATATTGTGATGCTGGTCAAAGACGCCACCGGCATACAAGTGATTGTTCGAAAGACGGAGAGAGTTGTCGCTGGCGAGGTAGTATGACAAGGGCGTGATGCTGGCTTGGTTGTAGAGATCCAAAGGCCTATCTACGGTTTCAATTCTGGGAATACGCATAGACCCCCGACATCATAGACGGCCAACGAACCGTTTACAGAAGGCGGGCTCAAATCCGCAGTGGATCAACCCCGCTCACATCCGCCGCTACGCCTCTGCATTTTCAAGCCAAGAGGACTACGTGTCTCAGTCTCCAAATCTGACTGGCGTTCACTCCGCCCCACACACATATGTGCGTCTGGGCAATGCATGGGCCCTGGTTAAAGTTGACTAATCCGTTGTTCTGAGACCGTTGATCACCCTAAGAACTAGGAGGCGATAAGTTCGCGGTGTAATCCACATGTTTTGTTGCATTGGGAGGATTCTCTGCTCCTCCACACCATAACTTCAGTGAAGTTCGTATCTCGCTTTTGCATTTCCTCATGAGCCCAATACACGTTGACGCCCTCGTAGTGGGTGCCGGCTTCGGCGGCATTTATCAGCTCTACTCACTGCTGAAGCTAGGACTGAAAGTCAAGGCTATCGAGAGGGCCGAGGATGTTGGCGGCGTATGGTACTGGAACAAATATCCAGGCGCCATGAGTGACACTGAAAGTTTCCTGTACCGCTACTCGTGGGATAAGGACGATTTGCTGACTTACCCGTGGCCGAACAATTACTTGACACGGGACGAGATCATCAAGTATCTCAATCATGTCATGGGCAAACATCATCTGCGCGAACATTTTCAGTTCTCAACCGAGTTGTTATCCGCCGAGTGGGACGAATCCATCAGCAAATGGCATGTCCAGACCAGCACTGGCGACAACTTCCTCACAACGTACCTGTTCACTGCGCTAGGGATCCAGAGCACCGAGAACATCCCTGATTTTCCTAGAGTTGGTAATTTTCAGGGCCCGATCATGCACTCGGCATCATGGGACCGGAGCATCGATGTTGCGGGCAAGCGTGTCGGCGTCATAGGCTGCGGATCGAGCGGCATCCAGCTCACCAACACCATTGCTCCCGAGGTCGCAGAGCTGCACTGCTTCATTCGCCATCCGCAGTTCACGGTGCCCTTAAGACTGCAACCAGTTCCGGCCGCCACTCGCACCGAGATCAACTCCCGTTACGACGACATCTGGGCCTCACAGCTGGTCTCGAGCACGGCTTTCGGCTTCGAGGAGCCGGTCACACCGACCATGAGCGTGACGCCCGAAGAGCGTCAGCGCGTCTTTGAGGATTTGTGGCGTCAGGGCAACGGGTTTCGATTTATGTATGGTGGGTTTGGCGATCTGTCCTCCAACGCCGAGGCGAACGAAGAGGCATGCAAATTTCTGCGCGCCAGAATCACATCTATCGTCAAGGACCCAGCCAAAGCGGCCATACTGACTCCGCAAGAATTATTTGCACGGCGTCCGCCGTGCGACCAAGGCTACTACGACAAATTCAACCAGGAAAATGTGTTTGCCGTGGATATCAGGAAAACGCCCATTACAGCGGTCGAGAAGAAGGGGATAAGGACAGAGGATGGTAAGCTCCACGAGCTGGACATCATAGTGCTTGCAACGGGCTTTCAGAGCGGCGACGGTAGCTATAAGACTATTAAGGGCGGCATAAAGGGACGCCAAGGCGCCTTGCTGGGCGACCATTGGGCAAACGGGCTCAAGACATACCTGAGCATGTTTGTGTCGTCGTTCCCGAATTTGTTCATGGTGAACGGGCCCCAGGGCCCGTTCAGCAATGCGCCGACGTTAATCGAGTCTGAGGTTGATTTTCTAACGACAATGCTCGCCGAGCTGCGGAAAGCTGGAAGGGCAAACGTAGTTGAGTGCACTACTGAGGCCGAGGCTGAGTGGGTCAAGGTGTGTGATCAGCTGGCTGCTTCTAAGACTCTTTTCAACAAAGTCGACTCGTGGTTGACGGGCAAAAATATCCCTGGAGGCAAGCCTTCAACAAAATTCTACTACGGCGGTTTGAAGGCATACCGGGCATTTCTGCAGGACATTAAGAAGGCCAACTATCGTGGATTGGTCGTGTCTTGATGCCTTGAGTATCTATCACCCGTAACAGCCAAGAATTTTCCGCTATTTCCTGCTTTATCCCCTCGATCAAACGCAAGGACGAAATAAGGCTCTAGCAGAGCTGTAGGCACAGGGATATTACGCCAACGACGCTACCCGCCACTGAGAGCGGGTCTGGCACATCGGATGGGAGATTTTGGTGCCGCTATAAAGAATTAAATATCGATTGATGCGACGAGAATGAAATATTAAATGCGATGGTGCTGTAAAAAAAATTGCTTGCGAAGACTTTACGCCGCTCCTATAGCGGTCTCCCTATCTTATGTTACCACGCCATTACTGGACACCCGACTAGACATAGCAACCAAACATTTAATAAAATCATTCATTCTGCTTAGTACTTGTTTTCTAGGATCTTTTAGTTCATCCAATACCTTTTCAGCCTTCTTTATGTCCTTGCTGTTGTTGTATTCTTCTTGCAAGTTGTTGACCTCGTCGTCAGCTCTATAACGGCTAGCCAATCAGAGTTTTGCGATCAAAATTAAACCACTTTTAATTTTTACCACCTAATTTAGGTGGGGACTGATGGGCACAGTAAGGGTTGGAAATACGGACACTGCTTCAAACAGAATGTGATCAAAGTTGACAATAGTCACGAAAGTCCTATCAACTAAAATTAGATGGCATACAAATTTTGACATGACTCTGGTTGCCTTATATATGAGGAAAATCTGACCAAATAAACGTCACAGATGAATTATGATATGGATTGCATCTCCAGAACCGCAATTAACTCGCTCTAAAGTTCGCCACGTATGCCAGAATTAATGCTTCCAGTCTGACTTAGCTCTCGGGCTCCGAAGTGCGTTCATCTACGCTATCTAGATATGCTATGCGAAAATTGACAATCTCGGATGACAGGCGTGCTTGCGGGTCGACTTTGTTAGCTCTCTGGAGCAGGCATTCTGCACGCTCGTGCTGGTCTTCAGTTTTTGCTAGAGCTCTACCGAAAGGTATGAGCACCTGCAAGAGATACTGGTCTTCAGACTCGTGCAGTCGCCATGCAGCATCAAAGGTGGCTTCGACATCATCCCTTGACACAATATGTCGCAGTATAGCCAAATGCATTTGATAGAGGTCTCGCTCGTAACGTAGGACCCTCCACTGCACATATGAAAGTAGTCTTTCTAAACCCCTCCGAAATTGTAGTACGTTGGCGCACAAGAGATACGGATGAGCCCCTCGGGAGAAATAGGGATGAGCCCCTCGGGAGTAACAGTGGTGTCAATACCTCGGAGGATTGCGAACACGATCTGATACTGTACTCCTGGTTATATTTTGCACAGGATTTTCTATGGCTGTGATTTGAAAGCAGATTCTGCAGGCTTCGAACATTGGCGGAGTTTATCGACACTAGTCTCGTGCCAACTCTAGAGACGACGGGGTTGCCCGGTTCCTCGTGCAGATACCTACAACCATTCCGGGCCGTGCTATCTGTAACTTCTGGTATAAATGCACGGAAATGAACGATTCAATCGTCACAAAGTTCAGTCTGAGCAGCACATTGGCTGATTGTAAGATAATCTTTAGCATGCATAAAGACCTCCACTTAGTCATATCGAGGAATAATGAATAATATCTTCTTTGACCCCTTCCAGTAGACATGGCTGCTGCCCACCGCAATGTTCTCTCAACCACAGCTATCCCTTTTTCAAGTGTAAAGCTTAGCAATCCTGAGATTGTTCCAGTCCCAAGCCGTAATATCATCGTACCGACACGGCGTCGCCTCCGTGATAAACTCCTTCAATGGGAGCAAGGATGCGCTCCGGTTCGGCTTGGCAAAGTACGCGACGGAATAGCGTTCGGGAATTATGTCATTACCATCGACCCTGATCGTGGGCGGATATGTCACTCGGTGACAGGCGGCCTTGAGGTTGTCGTTGGTTAACCGCTGCAGCGAGTCGCCGATGTTCAGGATAATGTCGGTAGGCGCCAATGACTCAACGTCTCTGAAAGTGCCAAGCTCGCTCTGGTCCTCAACCTGAAGTCCGCCGGTCGAGTCCTGGAAGAGCATAGTGATAGTGCCGAAGTCAGTATGCTCGGCCATTCGGGTAGCAGTGCCGTCCCGAAGCTCTGAGGCTGGGATGGCTGGGTAATGGAGAACGCGGAACTCGTTCTCAGCGCGGTTGTGCAGAGACACAAGGTGGTCCTCGGACACACCGAGAGCGATGGTAAGCGCGGAAAGGATATGGAGTTCTGTCTGGAAGGCCTTGTTGTAAAAGGACTCCATGAAGCTGCGGAAGCCAGGCAGGCTCTCTTCCGGAACCCAGAGGTTGTCAACGACGGTGTCAGTAGCGGATCCCGTATCGAAGGTTTCCTTGACAACTATTAGTCAGTTCCTGCTAGAACTATCCGTCATGGTTCGTACTCGCCTTGATATCGCGAGTCTTGCCCGGGCCAAACCCCTTCTCGTAACCACTAATGTTTGCAACATTCTCCTGACCGACATAGCTGTAGCCACGGTTGGGGTTGGATTGTGGAGGATGCTTGGCCTTCATCTTCTCTTCAAGAGGCAAGTTGAAGAACTTGCGGGTCTAAGATTGAGTGCAAGGGGATAAATAATCTCTCCACACGCCATTTCAACTACGTTACTCACCATCTCAAACAACTTGTGAATATCATCCCGTGGAAGGCCATGGTTCTGAAGCCTTACGCAGCCTCTCAATTTCAGCAGGGTGAGGAGTTCTTCGCAAAAAAATTTCTTTTGTTCCTCCGTTCCGAAGAACCGGGCCATGTCCAGTGTGGTGCCTTTGGGGAACATGGCTGCAGTAAACTTCAGAGTTTGTCAGCGCTAGAAGAGTAAAGGAGCCAGAAAGCTATAGTGATGAGTTGAGCCCGAGAGAAAATGACTCACAGCTATGATCCGGAGGTGCTTTAAATATTCTACGGACGCGGAATTACCTCCTTCATTTTCTCTCTTCGATCTCTGCTTCCACTTTACTCCGAGGGTATGCGGATTGCCTTGCTCGGGAAGTCAAGACACGCAACGCCGCAGATCCTACGACATTCAATCGACACCATGTTGCCTAAGCCGCGCCTAACCGTGCAAGCCGTTGGGTTGAGGAGGACTTGGCTCTCTCAATGACTCGTTGAATGCCCACTTTCCGATTGGTCATGAACCAAATAAGATAGCCGAAATTAACTGTCATTTGCGATAAGATGTATCGGCTCTCATCGCCGCCACAGATAAATGTAGATCTTTCCCCGCATGTTATCTTGCATTTTGGGAACGTCACTGATAGCGAGATGGGCTAAGGGTAAGACGGGTGTGTAAATCCCGAGCTTCTCGGATCCGCCTCGGCGGACGCTGACATCTCTCAGTGATTCATCACTTACGGCAAGTGGATTCGCATCCCTAACCACTAATCCGCGGTCATCCTATGGTACTCGATACCATAGGATGCCCGTTTTGCGCGCTGCTATTGGCCCAAAAAACGGCGCTCGGGCCACACAGGCTCCACTATACCATAGGATGACTGGATACCATAGGATGACCGGTCTCCAGCCAATCGCAGCACAGCAAAAACCAGAGAGAGAGGCAAGGCAGCGACGGCCCCCCCCCCTGGGGCCCGGGCCGCTCCGTAGATAGATAGATCCCTTCCTTCCCGCCCGCCCGCCCGCCCGCCCCCCCTCTTTTCTGGCCCTCCGTCCCCTCCCTTCCTTCCCTTGTTTTATGAATAGAATTCTCTTTTTAACAATTAACAACAGACAGACTCAATGGATCTAGCAGCACTAGCAGCAGCAGCAGCGGCGGCGGCGGCGGCGGCGGCGGCGGAGGAAGAAGAGGCATCAAACAGGCCCACGCGTCTGCAGCAGCTGCCGCCAGCAATGACTACTGCTAGCAAGAGCTGGCTCATCTATCATCCCGCCCATCAGGCGTTAGTCTGCAAGACCCACGGCTATGCCGTCGCCGACCTAGAGAGCCACTTACAACGAGAACACTCCGATCTCGACCGGCCGGCCTATCGGGCCCTTCTAAGGCGCTACGCTGGGCACGACCTCGCCGGGCCGAGCTGGCAGCGGCCCGGGGCCGCCGAGAGGCAGCAGCTGCCGCCCAGGGGGCCTATAGCCCCCGTTGCCGGGCTGCCGATCCGCCGCGGCTTTGGCTGCCGACGGTGCCCCGGCTTTCTTACTGTCAGCTGGAAGCTGTGCAAAGGGCACTGCAGCCAGGTCCACGAAGCACGGAGCAGCCGGGCCAGAGACGGCCTCTGGTTCGGCGTCGAGGTCCAGACCTTCTTTACCAGGCCACAGCAGAAGCAGCGATACTTCCGGGTAGCAGCTATAGCAGCTGCAGCCGCAGCCGCAGCCGAGGCGGCAACTGACGAGGAAGACGACGACGACGAAGAAGAGGCAGCCGCTACGGCAACAGTCGGGGCAGCAGCTATATACCAAGAAGATGATGCAGAGGCCGGGAGGGTTAGAAGGAGGCAGCAGGCCCAGCTGGCAGCGAGCATCCAGCTGCAGTGGGACTACGAGCAGGGCCAGCAGCAGGAAAGGCAGCTCCAGATACTCGAAGACGGCGTTCGCAAGCACGAGATCACCAACTGGCTGCGGCATACGGGCTGGATAGATCACTTTAGCAGCCGAGACCTGCGCCCTATCTACCTGGCCAGCCGCATGCCGCAGCCCGAGGACGAGGCGGGCCTCGAGCTGCTCGTCAAGGCCCTCGACAGCATCTTCTTCCGCGGCTGCGTCGCGGGCCTGCAGCAGATGCCGCTCATCGGCCGGCTCTTCCTCGCCAGCCCCTACCCCGAAGACCCCCACAGCCGGCCCTTTGGGCCCTTGCAGGAAAAGGCCAGCATGGACCGGTACCTGGGCTACAGCAAGCGCTTCCTCTGCTACTGCATGAGGGTCTTGCCCCTCGGCGCCGACGGCCTCGTCGAGCAGCACGCCTTCGCCTTTACGCCGGCGCAGCGAGGCCAGCTCGAAGCGCTCTGGAGCCGGCTGCAGAGGGCGGCAGCGGCGGCGAAGGAGCCCAGCAGAAGCAGCAGAAGCAGCAGAAGCAGCAGAAGCAGCAGGAAAGGAGAAGAAGAGGAGGAGGAAGAGGAAGACAGCAGCAGCAGCCGCCTCGAAGGGGAGGTCCTGCAGGTCCTAGCCAGCTTCTGGATGCAGCGCCTGCCCTCCGACCCCTTTGCGAGCCCGCTATGGCACTTCGTCGCCGTCCTAGGCATCAACGGCGAGACGGGCCAGCTGCGGCCGGCCCACCACTTTACCGGCATCCTTGCCGGCCTCATCTACACAGCCCGCGCAGTTGTAGCCGAGGCGGCCCTGCCTAGCCAGGACCGGGCGGCGATGGCTGACCTGCCCGAGCGGCTAGCAGCTATCCGGAAGGCCTGGCTGTGTAAGTCCAGCTATGCGCCGATGGGCTACGTCCTCAACCTCCTGCTCTATGGGAAGAAGATTGCCTTCGAGACCGGCAGCCGGCTGGCTGTAGTGTGGAATAGAGACGGCACGCTGCTCTACTTCCAAGGTCGGCCTCTGGCTATAGAGACGATCCGGCAGCTGATTGCAAGTATAACGGCCGATGCAGAAGACCTCCTCTGGGACGGGCTGCTCTTCCGGCCTTATAAGGTAGAGGCAGGGTCGTTAGGCTTAGACTCTAAGGGTCTGGGGCCTCTCGAGCGAGAAGGCCGCTTTCTTATCCCTCTTGCTACTATTCGAGACGACCTAACGCAGACCCAGCGAGGCCAGTCCTTCCTCCACACTAACGGCCTGCTCGGCAAGGAAAAGGAGATACTGCAGAACCTAATTGCCGGGCCTCTGAAGAAGCAGTTTCTCGACAGCCGGGATGAGTGGAAATAGCCCCGGGTCCAGCAGTATCTACGGCAGGTCAAGAGGTTCCAGGAGCTGCTCTTGCTCCTAGTCCACCTTACGAATCACCCCCTCCGAGGCCCGGAAATTACTGGCCTGCGGCTCGTTAACGGCATTAATAGAGACCGCAGCCTCTTTGTCATCGACGGCGAGGTCGTCCTCGTCAGCCAATACCATAAATCCCTTGCCCACTTCGATAGCCCCAAGGTCATCCCTCGGATACTGCCAGGCCGGGTAGAGCAGCTGATGGTAATATATATACTTTATATCCGACCCTTTACAGACCGCCTCCAGGGCAGCCGCTGGGCCCTCCACGATAAGGTCTACCTGCCGAGCGATTTCATCTGGCATCAGCCGGAGAGCCCTAGCACGCCTTGGGATAGCAGCCAGCTCTCTCGGGCCCTTGCCAAATGGAGCCAGCACTACGCGGGCCAGAGGATTACCCTCCAGCAATGGCGGCATATAGCGATTGCTATTGGCAGACGGCATACGCGAGCGAGGGGGGCCCAGAGGGCGAATTTCAACGAAGCCGGCGAGGCTGAGGCCGAGGAAGAGGAGGCCGAGAGCTACGAAGATGTGGAAGACCTTGCGGCCGCCCACACGAGCCGCACGGCGGCCGGCTACGGCGTGACGATTGACATTCTGAAGCGGCTGACCTCCGAGTCTCTCGAGGTCTTTGGCCAGGCTAGCCGGCGCTGGCATCGCTTCCTCGGCTGCGGCGGCGCTGCTGCTGGGGTCGAAGCCGAGACCGCAGAGGCTGTTGAAGGGCTAGAAGGGTCAGCAGCGAAGGAGGCAGCTTCGCTACTGCCGGAGGCCGGGCTTGAGGAGGAGAAGAAGAAGAAAAAAAGAAGGAGGCTTACGGCCGGCAGCGAGCTGCTATTAAAGGCGGAGAAGAGGCAGCAGGTAAGCAGCTGGCCTATTGCCCTCGAGCAGCTTCAGGCCAGCAATAGCAGCAGCAGCAGCAACAGCCCAGCTATACACGACCGCCTCCTCCGCCGGGCTCTGCAGCAGGCTCTGCAAAATAAAGATGCTGACTTTCGCTCGGCCGAGCAGAAGGAAGCTATCCAGCGAGCCGCTGCCAAGCAGACGCCGCTGGTAGCGATCCTTCCGACCGGCGCCGGCAAGAGCCTGGTCTTTATGGTCCCGGCCCTTCTAATCGGCGCCGGCATGACGATTGTCGTCGTGCCTTTCCGAGCGCTCAAGGCACAGCTAGTTAGCCGCTGCCGAGAGGCAGGCTTAACCTGCAGCCCCTGGCCTGAAGCGCAGGACCTATGGCCTACTGTTACGATCATCTCGGCCGAGGCCGCCGTAAGCGAGACCTTCCTGCAGTGGGCTGCCGGGCTGACCGTGAGCAACCGGCTCGACCGTATTGTTATCGACGAATGCCACCTGACCTTTACGGCGGCGCAGACCTATCGAGAGAGGCTGCGGCGGCTCACGCTGCTGCGAGGCCTCTGCTGCCCCTTAGTCTTCCTTACGGCCACGCTGCCCCAGCATAAGCAGCTGGACTTTGAAGCTGCTATGCTGCTGCGAAACCCTATTTATATCCGCGCCTCAAGCCACCGCCTTAACCTACAGTTTAAAGTCCATAAAGTCCAAAACGGCCGAGGCATTCGCGAGGTAAAGAAGCTTATAGCCGCCCGGGCTAAGATGCTGCAGCCTGGGGAGAAGGGTATTATCTTCTGCCGCAGCCACGCAAGCTGTAAGGCGGTAGCACTACAGCTAGGCTGCTGCTACTACCACGGAGAGCCGGACGATTCCGATGCTGCCTTCCTGGCCCAGCGAGATAGCGGCTTTAAAGACTGGGTCGAGGGGCGGACGCCCTATATTGTAGCTACAGCCGCCCTAGGCACCGGGCTTGATGTGGCTGCTGTCGTCCATATTATCCACCTGGACCTGCCTTGGTGTATCCTTAGCTATATGCAGGAGGCCGGGCGGGCCGGGCGGGCTGGAGAGCAGGCAGTTGCAGAGGTTATAGTCGAAGAGCGAAACTGGCCTCTCGGCAACCCCAAGCAGGAGGCATATTGGGAGGAGGAACAGCAGGAAATAGCCAGCCTGATCTGGACCCAGGGGTGCCGGCGTTATATCCTAGGCCGATATATGGATGGGGACTACCGCAGCTGCCGCGCTATTAGCCCTGACGCCGTACTCTGCGATAACTGCCAGCAGCAGGGCGAGCCGCTCGCTTTAGGGCCGGCCCTTCTTCAAGCTCAGGGGCAGCAAAGCAGCCGGGAGCTGGCCGCGATTGAGGCTGCGCTTGAGGAAATCGACGGCCTCGCACTGGGCCTAGGGCTAGGCAAGGGCGGACGGATGGGGTGCCGGCCCTGCTGGCTGCTGTACGGAGCCGCCGAGGCAAGACATTCGTGGTATCGCTGCCCCAGGCTGGAAGGCACAGAGGGCAGAGGGGCAGAGGGCATAGAGGCTGCAGCTGCAGCCGAGGGCGAGCTATACATACCTTCCTTTGCGGACGCAATGCAATTCCAGAGCGGCATTCGCTATCAGGGAGGCAGGCAAGGGCAGTGCCTGAGCTGCTTTTACTGCCACCTCTCTCAGGCTCTATGCCCGGAGGGCTATAAGGATCAGGGCCGAAGCTGTAGGTATAAGCATATTGTGCTGCCGTTAGCCTTTATTGCCTTTACCCAGCTGTCAATCCGGGCCTGGATGGAGAAAGAGATCGTTAAGCAAGCCTTACGAGATAAGAGGGACTATCAGAATTGGCTCGGGCAACGGCATCTGCAGCTTGTTGGCGGCGTAGAGATGACGAATGCGATGGCTTTATTCAGCTGGCTTATTCAGCAGCAGCAAGAAGAAGGATCCTAAGATTGATATTGAATAGGGACTTATATAGGGCCGTCTGAAGGGAGGCTAGAGATTTAAATAGAGCTATTAGAAGGGAAGC